>BSBM01000980.1:0-1200000 GCA_027924585.1 Larix kaempferi
AGAATTTGAGTAAGATGAGACAACGATCGACGGAACAGTACTTGCTTGCTCACGAATTCACATGAAATAATTGAACTTGGAATCTATGGAAGGAAATGGTTGGGAGATGGGATTTGAATGGAGTGTGGATAGTTCCTGGTTATAAGGCGTGGCTGGAGAAATGTAATAATGGAATGGCATGTGAGCATAGACATGTACTTTCCATGAATAATGGATGGACATGAATATGCTCCGATCATAATTCAAAGATATTTCATCCATTGGTGCATTTTGCACTAGTGTGCTATGTTCAAGCACTTTTTGTCTACGCTCAAAATATGTGCTCTAGATTTCAACATCTGGATGAGCATCCCTTTAGTAATAACAACTCTTGATTTCAGTGACATGTCCTTTGGTGCTATTGATACATCTAGCAGAGCTTTGAGAAATATTTCATCATTCATGTGTTGAGATATTTAATGGATGCTTGCAATTATGGGCTAAAGAAATGCTTAGAAATTAATAATCTTGCTTCGACCCATATAAAACCAAGGCCAAAGACCATTTCCATGTGACACTTGGAGGGTAGCAAACCCATAAATTTGATACTTGAACATGACCCTACACCATTCAGTAAAATAGGATGAGATTTTGCAAGCTCGGGCATTAATCCCACATTTATAAGGATTATAATATTTCATTTTTCAATATGTGTCATGGTTTCTATGTTCACTTGACCGGTAGTGCAAGGTGCTTTGAGAGTTGTACTCGTTGGCGATGGAAATCTGGTTTAACATGGACTTTGGCTTAGAAAGTGATTAACATGGGACAAAAATCCTAAAAAATTTACCCAATAATACTATATAGCCTTTATACTTTTTCCATATTCACGTGACATAAGATCTAAACCTTTTTAACAATATAAAATATTATTTTAAAAACTATACATAAATAGTTTTAAATTAATTTTATATTTTATATTTTTTTATGTTTTAAATATTTGGTTTAGTCTTCAAACACTAAAGCAACTTGGCCATTGCGATTTTGAAGGAGACCAAGAAAGTTTTAATTTGAAAAGCAAAGACATGGCAAAACTCTACTAAGGTGCAGGTTCGACCTCAAGAATATGACAAGCATGGACATTAGAAATATTATCCAGATGGAGGATTAGGGTGAAGAGATTGACCGAGCTTGACATGGACACCAATAGCTTTTGAGAAAGATGTTAATGAACTTTCCAGTGGTGAAAATGAAGTCCCTCTTTACATGTGCGCTGCCGAAATCTAAAATCTTTATGGGGGTAGATTCTAGTACCAACAAACATGAATGTCAAATAGGGGGATGTTGGAAGTGAAATGAGGAAATTGTTATTGTAGGTAGATGCATGCAAAAGGTCAGTAACAAACTCTTATGTTGTAGGAACTCCAATCTATACTTTATCCCAAAAGTGGGCATGAAAAATCCTGCCCACAAGTAAATGGTTGGTCGGGTGAATGGACACCTAAGATCAAGTGAGAAGATAAGTTGAAAAATACAAAAGATCGTTGCATTAAAAAGTAGAAAAAGAATTTAAACATGGCAAGCCCCCACCAATGAGAAAGTAGTTTCAACCAATACAATGATAAGAACACTTTAAAAGATCATAGTGGGGGAACTTTAATTGGAGATGCATTCTCCATTTAGAACAAGGGTTTGGAAATTGAAATACAGTAGAGATTGTAAAACTGAGTTTGACAAGCTACGATAGAATGATATGATAGAGATTTGCAAAAAAAAAATAGTTAGGAGTAGATATAACCAAGAACCCGACCAAAAGTACTAACATTGTGTATTCAATTTGACTTGGTGCAATTGTTTCACAAATTGACATTAGAAATAATACTTGACAACAAATTAAAACTAGGAATTTAAATGTTCATTACAGGATTTAGCTGCCAAGTTCATTGGAATCTCTAGCACGACCAATGTAGTTATTTGTAGCCACATTAGGACCTTTACCAAAGGTTGATAGTGCATAGGGGTGTGCATTTTTGGCAATATAATGATCTAGAGAAGCCGCTAGTAAACCATAGGATGTAGAGTTAACATAGATGTCCTCAAATCTAGGAGGTGTGGATGGGGGACATACTTATCTTTGAAGGAAGATTAAGGTGATCCATAACGTACATTGCCAATTTTTGGAGAGATGCCATGGTTGAGGCCATTTCCAACTATTTAACCTTGTAAATAGTCATGAAGTGTAACATCCTGAATTTTCATAAAAATTTAAAACTTTTGTAAATAACATTTAATACGATAATTATAATTGCGGAAAATAATAATTGTCTGAGTACAAAAGAAATGATTAAAGGCCGCTAGTATTAAACATAATTTAAATTCTGTATTAGCAGCATTATGATAATGACAACTTTAACACACATTTTTCAAACCTGATTAATGTAATCGAATGTACTCACAGATCAAAATTTATGACATGAATTTTGTAAATATTGACAAGACACTGATAGTTTTCTTTTTGATTGCCAAGGGTGTCCTACGAGGTACCCTGGAGTTTACTTAGCTGCAACGCTAAAGCATTTGAAATGTTCTATGTGCAGACGACAGGTAAGAAGTTCCATGACTGCATAAATTCAAAGTACGTGTATAGTTCAAATTCAACGTCGTAGATAAATAGAATATTAGAGATCTGTTACGACTCACAATAAGTATGCACGTATGAATTACATGGCTATAATTACTGTTTTCAAATGTTGTCTTACAACTCAGCAATGTTTAAAACAAAGTTATCTATGAACGGAATCAAGCTGATAGGTTTGTCGTTGTAATCTTTGTCGTTGTTGTAGTCGGCTTTTTCGTCGTCTTAAGATAATTATTATCTTTATATTACTAATGTAATAGATGTACCGCAAAAATCATTAAATGTTTGTAATGAGAAAATATGGTAATAAACTCATAACATTCAGTTAGTTTTCATACTAAATATTTATCATTGGATTCATTGAAATATCTACCATACAAACTATTTATTTTTATAATTGCAATAATAGAAATTATATGAACACATCCAATGTTACAAAGGTAATAATTAAATCTCTTATGTTTAATACTAACCATAATTTTACGATGTTTAACTAGATGTGATACTTATAAGCCTTTAAGGGCTTATATATAGTATCATTCATTGTATAAATTGCATATAAATGAAACTATGTCAATTTTGTGACTATGATCATCCTAGCAACTATATCATAAACAATATATTTAATATTTAGAATCTACAAATCTTACCTTGGGAACTATATAAACTATAAAATGTTAATCTACGTAACAATATGATTCTTATAATGCGATAAAGGCTTGGAACTATATATATATAAACGTTGACCAATGAATGAAACTTAACACAATAATATGTGTTGTAATCGTAACTTGGAAACCATATAAAATTTGGATTATAGATAACATATCTTGTAATGTTTTTAACGTTGTGCAATATATACGCTTGAGAACTATATCATTGGAATGAACAGAGTACTAACAAGCGTTAACTATTGATTGACAGGTTGATCGTTGGCATGCGTTACGAGCTGGCGTTGGTGATCATGTTACAGGGCTACATTAATGGCCGTCCAAATACTGTGGTGACGAGGACTTAACAATCTTCCATGTAAATGCAAACTAGTGCATACGGTGACTGCGAAGGTTGCCATGTAATATTTCTTGTTAATAATCCTCCAAGTTGGCTGTCGATGCATCCAATGTAAGCAAAATGTGGCAAGGCCGTGCTATGGAAATGAATGAACCATAAATGCAATGGCCATGCGATACCCAATGTAAAAGCGTTGGTAATTGTGATCGTTGATCGAATTTGATCCTAGCCATTGGATGTAACCCTAGTATTGTGCCAATGTGTTGGGTTGATGAGGAGTGAATGTAGTTCATTGTTATGGTTGTCTTGGCAGTAAGGCCAACAGGATGCTACTTTGTAGGGTTAGAAGACAATGTAGGAGGGTTTCGACCTTGCGATCTGTAAGTTAGGTTTGAAATAGTGCAGGATTTGTCTTATTGTAATGGCGTGAACACTTGTTGTGTCTTCGGTTTGCAACATTGTCGAGTTGATAGGTTAGCTGTTTCTTTCTCTGAGTTTTTAGTGGAAATATATCTTCCTGCAACCAAATTTAAATGGTAATCTGCTCTCGTACGAGGCAAGGAGTTTGTCATGTGTAGGCATATGTACAGAGTTTGACCTTCAACTGTAAAGGTAAGTGACTTCCCAACTCAGAGTTTCTAGTAACGTTTGGTTTACAATTTTAAAAAGTATGATGTTTAACGTTTGAATGTTTGTTTGGAAGGCACCGATTTCGGAAGGGGAACGCGAACTAGGGTTTGGAAAAGGATGGCCATGCTCCATTCCTAGTAAGCTCCAGGTCTTCCAAAAACCCTCGTAGGTGCTCCTTCGGTCTTGGTTGATGTGGTTGTTTCAACAATGAGTAATCACTCTTACCATGTTTTGGCGTCGTTTGTCGGTTGATCTTTTAAGAAGATTTTTATGTTGAAGTGAAAACTCTACAGGGAAAGACCTTTGTCTAGTTAAATGTTACTATGCATTTATTTTTTATGCCTAGTTTTGTCCAGTTCGAATTGTAAAACTCGTGTTTAAGAGTTTAGAGATGGGGATAAGCCCTGTGGGGTTTTCATTTCAGAAATGTAAGGTCAACCTGTGAATGTTGCTTCCTTTGTGAAGCTTGAACCAGTGTTGGTTCGAACCTCAAACTTGGGAAATGTTTTGGTTTTTAAGTTTGTATGAAAATAAAGTTTAGAGCCGAAGCTCGTTGACTCTATGTGCTATAATTTTAATTCTCGGCAATGTAGAAATCTGTGTTATGTTATTCGTTCTGCGTTATATGTTTGAGTACGGTAGAAACTGTGACCATCGAGCTATGTGAGGATCTAGATGTGTTTTCATAGAGGATAAAATTTTGTGTGATGCAATGATAGAATGGTTTTTCTTTTCATATGAAAGTGGGAAAGAAACAGGGCGACACCCTAATTCGAATCTTGTCTTCTAAAAATAAACAAATGTTTAAATGTAAACTTCTAGAAAGGGCTTTAAGTCAAAAACTAGGATTCGATCCATAGCTTGTGTAGATTGTGTTTGATTATGTTTGCAAAACGATAATAATGGAAATCAAAATTCTATCTAGGGTTTGATACGAACCCAATTTTGGAAATCAATATATGCAGTTTATAATATATATGAATAAGATGAATGAAGACGAAATAAGGTTTATCATATTTTCATTATTTGATAGAACTAAAATAATCATTGCAATGTTATAATAGGGAAATAAAAACAATGTGTGTGTAAAATGTGAAGACTGTAAAATGACTGTGGATTGGAGCTTTGTCCATAATTATACATTTATTTAATTGCAGCAAAACTATTTATAATGCAGACATGATATGATGTATGGGAAAATTGGACTCTATTTATTTCTTATGTACATAATAATGATAAGGAAAATACAATGTAACTGTACAGGAAATAAACAATGTTTGTTTTTCATGAAACAAAGGAACATTCTGTAATATATTAGATACTATACAGTAATATTTACTGTTATTAGCTATAGGGCAGAAAATGAAACACAACTCAATTACTGTACTTATCTATCGAATCAATGGCAGTTTGCCTATCTTTTCATCTATATTTAATTTACTTCTCTACACTAGAGTACGATGCATAAAACAACATGTGGAAAAATGTAGAGATTGGTTTATCAATTCAGATTATCATTTAACTTAGCATTCAGATTCTAAACAATATCAGAGATCAATTCTTTTTCAAAAACAGAGATTACTAACTTTACTAAACATAACTATTAACTGAGATAAAGTAGAAAACTATAAAACCTGGATTAATCTGTAGGGCAACAAACAGCGCAAGAAGACTGTTCCACCCAACCAATTCCTGAAGACAGTTAAGTACTTGCCTTAGGACCCCCAAGCCTGTTCACTGAACCACCAGGAGGAAGAAACTTAGGAATTTAGGATCTCTTCTTGCAGTAGCAAATAACTGTTGAATTTTCAAGAGCTAGCAGTCTAAGGGATCTGCTCCAACACCTCTGGTTCTCCTTAACAAATAGTTTGCAGACTTATGATTGCACTCACAACTGGCCTCCCTATTCGAATCTCTCAGTGATCACCTGATGCACATGAGGAAATATTTCTGCAGAAAATATTGTGTAAGAGTTGCCTGCTCAATTCGAATTTGCCTTATGTAGGATTCCTAGGCCTTTTCAGTTGTTACTGGGTCATTAAATGAGCTGCCTACCCACTCCCACCACCTGGGGGATAATGCCACATTTTTAGGGGTAGTTGTCCCATAACCAACAGCTAGTGGTGTGGTGCAATTGCTGTCATCTGTCCCATACCTTCCAACAGCTTCCATTCCTCCTAGTGGGTCAGTGAAGACTCATTTAACAGTCCCCTTGGGTGTTTGTCTCCTAATTAATTTATTTAAATAATAATAATCAGTAATTACATTCATCCTTGACCAAAATTGATCATAATTACAAAACTTTGTAATTAAATTTAACATAAAGTATTTTGCTAATAAAATAATAATTTCTGAAATTTGGGTAGGTGACATCAAGGCATGGTATTTTTCCTCCCATGCTCTTACATGGAGACTGTGGTTTGATATTTGCCACTGTAAATGCCATATATTAAGCCTTCGAAGAAACACAAATTGCAAATGCTTTCCTGCATTGTTCCCATTACAATTTATGAATGATTTGAAAAACATGAAACTATATAAGTAGGCACAGATTTCAACTCACAAATTAGAGAACAATGTCTTAATAGATTTGGAAATGGAGGCCTAGTGGCAGTTCACAAGAAAGAGACCCGCGTGAGCTCCAAGTCGCGACCTATTTCAGAGGGGACCTTTTTCTAAGCCCCTGGGAAGCGCCTTTTTTCCATGCCTTGTATTCTTTCCCCACCACCATTGGCACAGATCTGAACCCACATAACTCATAATTATCTGTAAATTAGCGTTGAAGTGTGTCATGGGTAGCGGTGCTCTGACAAAACGCAGAGGGTTTGTCCCATTGGCATAATTTCCAAGAGTAGCATGTAGAGTTGCTAACCACCTCATTGGTATGATTTTCAAAAGGTGGCATGCAAAGCTACTAACTAGCATGTCGCCCAATCTTCCCAAGGATCCATGGGATCAGAAACATATTACTCTCCACCATTAAGTTATACATTTACCTACTATGTGTATTAAGGTGCCTAGAATAAATAACAATCAACAGATGGTTGCATGTACTCGACACTTGTACACTTATTATATATTATTTGTATAATGTTATTCATGTGGAAACCGATACGCGTCATTCCATTCTTTGTTGGTCGAATTCTACGCGAATGTGTCTATTATGAAGACTTGGGTCAAGTAATTATGAGAGTCACATCATTATGGGTATGAGATACATTTTTGTGGATGTTTCAAATCATTATTTTGGGAAATGGTAAAAAATCCCCGCAATATTCAAGTTATTGGTTTAGTTTATATTTATTCAATCTCAAGATTCCAACTTAAAGCATCCTCATTGTTTGTAGATAAGCCTTGGTCATCTGGTGGTTATATTTCTACTCTTGGCTATCTAGTGGTTAAAAAGAGTGTAGATTTCTACTCTTACCAAATGTATCTGAGTTTTGAGTCATAATCTATTTTTCTGCATCCAAAGAACATGAATTTTTAACCAATCAAAAGTAGCTTAAGGTCATGTACTCTTGGACCATTAACTTATTTCCATGTATCCAAAAAACATCATAGAAAAATGAATTCTTAACCAAACAAAAGCAATTTAAGGTCATACTCTAGTGATTTCAACTAAAATAATAAACCCGAGTTAATTAGTAGGGATCATCACGTACAGGCCAGACATATAATCAAGTTGTGCGAAAGAAACTGAGGAATTTCCCATTCCGTCCATTTATGCCTACCAATCCTCTGTTCTATCCATTGAAGATAGACCACCTTTTACCTTTTTCCTTCTCAAGGACAAATGATTGGTCGAAGACTTGTAGATGTCGCAATATATTTGCACCTGATTAACCAAAGTTTCCTTAGGTTTTCTATGTTCAGAAACGTATCTTCATCTTCTCCCATCCATTTTTGACATTCAAATCTATAAGTGAGTTGTTATATTGTTTCCCTTAATAAATTAATTTTTTTTATTATTAAAAATTATAATTATAATTAAAACAATGGACAAATAGCCAACTGAAACTTTTCTATGATCAACAAGTCTTAAAAACTCAGCACCAGATCAAATAAATTCATTTGAATGAAAAGATTAATGACGTGCATACTTTGTAAATAGGATTTATATTTATAGTAAATAATTTTAATTTTTAATTACAATAGTAAAAAAGTATTACAAATTTTTAACCACGAAATCATAATTACATTGATAAAAAAAAAGTTAACCACGTGGATTCTTTATTGAAGATTTACATTTGTAGTAAATAAATAAATTTTGAAATTTTAATTACAATCCACTTAAATGTAACACAAAAATACAATGCAAAGTGATAAGGACAAACTTATTTGTCCTAATTGAACCACTTTGTTTTAGACCATGTATATATACATTAAAAAATTCAAGATTTATGACTACTAAATGTAACACAAAAATACAAAGCAAAGTGATGAGGACAAACTTATTTGTAGTAATTGAACCACTTTGTTTTAGACCATGTATATATACATTAAAAAATTCAAGGTTTATGACTACTAAATATTGGATTTGTATTAGGATCATTCAAACTTTGACACACCAATGCATCTCTTTGCAATGAACATTCTTGCAAACAATCATAACAAATGCATGCTCCAGGCATTAGCTATGCATATTGCACAATCTGTCGCAAATTTCACCAATGGTTCAGATGCATAGCAAGATGATGACCATCAACTAGAAAAATAAATGTTGTTATGTGTGGGGCAACGAGTAATGCTATCTTGCAATTTATGGGTCCAATCAAGAATGGGAAATGGTGTACTTGGAGTGGCCATGCAAATTGTATACTCGATTTATAGTTTTATGCTTGGGATGGGAATCAGAAGGTCGAAAAAGTACAAATGAAAAATGAAACTGTGGGTATCCAGCGACCTTCCCCTACCAACTTATAGATTGGTGCTGTCAGTCTATGGCGTTGCTATTATCAAACCATTTTCCTGTGTTTAAACAAGCGACTATCATATTTATATATAAAATATTCACTCAATTTGAATTTTATGATTCATTGTACACGAATATTAATAAAATCTCATCTTAGATTGAAATTTATGATTCATTCTATGAAAATATTAATAGATTATGAGTTGGGACGCAGTGGATTGTTGAATACCTCATATGTCTCACTTTGCAAAAAACAAGAGGCATGCCTTCATTCTCTGTCATTTCACTTAAAATTGCAACCCTCAATCTCTGCACTCCCCCTACCAAATGAAAATACTAATGTTGATTTCCAATATATTTAGAGCCAAACTTGATCACTACCTAGCCCTTTATTGTTTTACTCACATATGTATACTTTTTGGTATGACAAATTAATGTACAAATCATTTTAGTTGCCATCAATTACATGGATTTTTATTTATTGCTTATTAGTATTACTATCTCTACCATAAATTAGCTAGACTTGCTATCAAACACATAAAATTATATTATCTATATACCCACAACTTTCTTTCATTTTACAACATATTTAACTTATTCTCGGCGTTTCATTTTCCCCGCTTTAGAGGTATGCTAATTATATTATATTGCTAATCATAAAAATATAATATTAGGGGGATGTACTCAATCTATAAACCAGTTCGTTGTTAAAACTAGATATCTACATTGTTGATTATAATTTTTAGCTAAACTTTAAAATTTAATGACTAGATCTTTATGATACTTTTATAAATGGATAACAAAAATCTAGAAAATTGAAAACTCTTCTCCTTTATTTTTATATAAGGTAAATGAAATTCAAAAACTCATAAATTAAATAACATCTATAAATACATTTAAAATAAAATGAAAATGAAAAAGAAAAAGCAACATCAAATTAAAAACTTAAAACATGAAGAAAAGAGAAAAATAATAAAAATAATCTAAAAAAGATGAAATACACTCATAAAAGAAGCCTGATAAGGTGAACATAAGTAAAGTAATTCCAATGTTAGAGTGGCAATGGATTCCAATTTTGATGGAGAGTTATATAACTAATTTAATTATATTTTAATATTGGTTACTTGTACGTGGAGGTTTCTATTTTTTTTATTGTGTCGTGCCAAGATATTTATTTAATGATTAAATGCATCATCCCTGTTTCACAATTTCAAAACTTGATCTCAAGATGCACTTAAGTGATTAAGCGATTAACTTTAATCTTTCTCGCTTCTTTTACAAAGTACCATTTAAATATCTCTTCTTTTACAAGTATCATTTAAAAATATAAAGTAAAAATATAATTGTAAATTTATATGGTTTATTACATCGTGTTCGTTGTTTCATTAATAAAGTGTTTATATATCTATGGGGATCCACCTTTCAATCTTATAGAGGAAACTTATAAATCATGGTATTACAAGGATATGGTAAAATGTTATATATATATATATATTTTAGGTTTTGTAGATATAATATTTAGTTAAACTATTTTTCACAAAAGTGAAATGTGATATATATATATATATATATATATATATATATATATATATATATATATATAAAAGGATTCATTTTGTAGATACAATGTTTAGTTAAATTCTCTTTGACAAAAGTATTAAGAAATTGTTGTGAGAGATTGAAGCACATAACTTGATTTTAAAAACCAAACAATTTATTAACCTACCATTCATAATACATTAGTATTTGAGGAAGATTAACAATTATTATTTTTTTAGTTCCCACTTGAGCTTACAACACCCATTGACATTGGAATGGTTCAACATCACTTAGGAGGAAGTCTTTGGACTTAAGTGCATATTGTTGTAATCTAAATAGTGTATTTAAAGGGAAGAGTGTTTAGAATTATGATGGAGGTCATCCCATGGGACATCTAGGGTGGTCATCGCCTCTAGGAATTCTTCATCAATGTGGAAATCCATGCCAAACGAGGGATTTCGATCCGGTGATGAAACTAAGATAACAAGAGATTAGATGGCTTTGTTGACTCCAATTGGGAAGAGTTTTTCCTAAGTTTAAATAAGGTGGTTCTTGTTGCAAAGAATTTTTCTCAATGGGTGTGGAGATTATGAAAATTGGGGACATGGCCTAATAGACTTGCAAAGGGGGTAAGTGGCATGTACCAAGAAAACTTGAGTTTTTAAAGTGATTAAGGAAAACATCCAAAAAGCCTAGGGATTGATTGGGCACCAACTATAAAGGTCAAAACATTGCCTAGATAATGGGTAGTAATTATAGAATGTACGTTGATCAATTGTGACAACTCTTCTTTCATGGGGAATTGTAGAGAGGAAAGACAAAATATGTGACCACTTCATTCCATACATACAATTTCTCTAAAGTAGCATGGTGTAGTCAAATGGGGAATCCACAACTTCTACATCAATCAAGATAGTTTTACTAGTTATTTCTATAGGCAAATTAGGAAAAAGTACCTATGGTTTGAACATCCTACCATCACGCCTATAACCTTATCATAGATAAACTACGATCAAGAGAGCCTAATGTCTTTCAAACTGCAAAGGACATGATGCATGAGGAATCTCCCTATTCCATAATGCATAAGTAGATCCTGACTTTCCTAGAATTGATCAAAATTTGAAAAGCAATAGAATATGGAAAAATGGTTCTATGTTTTCCAAATAAATTATGAACAACTAAGAGTCCATAGGGTCATCACCTCCAAATCCTTACAATAATGCCTTTCATTGGGTAATGTGATTTTGGATTATGTAGTGGTCCTTAACCCGGAAATTGAATCACAACAAAGCTATGGAACACTTAAACTTCATAAAGAGCCAAAAGACATTTACCATAAGAATAACACCAAGATATAGAGAAACCCTTAAGGTAGGGTAACACCATCAAATACTCCTTATGGAAGGAATCACTCCATGAGCCATGCTTGTACAACAAAAATCTCCAACATGACTAATACAATGATACTCATTTCTATTTATACTTTCTCATTAGTATACTTAGGGGTCGGTGCCTTATTATTATATTATTTCTTCTAACTAACCTCCAAACACCATGTGGACCATATTCCATTATTAATGGCCACATTACATTAATTACCCCCATTGGGTACACATTACATAGTTTATTCCATTTTGGATACCCATTACATCATTTATTCCTCTTAGGTACCTCCCTAGGTACCCCATATTATTCCCCACTAGGTATATACCATTACATCCCGCTTAAAAATGTTTCATCCTCGAAACATGAGAGGAAGACATATAATATGATCAACTAAGAAAATTAGTCAATTGATACCAAGCACAAGCATCCATCCAATCAAGTGGAATGTGAATACGTGTTCTAACTGCTTCTTGTCTTCCTTGATCTTGATTCTTGTTCCTCTGGTTCCAAGGTGTTGTTGCACTTCTTTGGTATCTCCTTGTATTTCTCATAGTTCTCTATGCATCTCCATATTGCTTTCTTTGTTGGTTCTATTGTGATCCATAGTTGGTTTGTTGGTGCTTCCAACTTGTCCTTGATGATTGTTGCTTCTCAAAGTGGTTTGGGTGGTGATATGCAGCGACTTGAATGATGGGTACCTCTTTCTATGACTTTATAACATCTGATTCCTTGGAATCATGTAGCTCCTTAAATTCTTCTTCTTGTAAATTCCCTTCCTTGGAATTTTCTTCATGGACTTCTATAATATCTTCTTCTAATTCTACTATAGACTCTTCATTTGATGTGTCATTCACTACTACAACTAGGTCCTCTAGATAGACTTCATCATGTGCCTTCTAGGTCTCTTTTTGTTTTGTATGAGACATATCCTGCAATGTTTTTTTATTTTTCTTGTACCAGAACTTTAAATATTTCTTTTCTACATTAATATTAATTGTACCCATTGATTGCATCCAAGGATATCCCAAAATAACATCCATATCTCATAAAAATATGAATGCAGCACATATTTATCCATAGTCATCTTCAAATCTTTAAAAATTTGAAAAGTTTCACCATCAACTTGTGTGCTTTGAATATGCTGGGTAGAAACTTGCAATATTTTGGCCAAATTAACATGGATGAAGTTATGCTTGCAACTAGGGCTAATAGAAACAAAAATATTCTCCTTTTGAATACATCCATGAACTTTCAATATAAAAAATAGACCCTTGTGACCCACTTGATCTTTGTTTTTGGTATGAGAAAACTTGTCTAAAAGGACTTGTTTGAGGTCTTCATCAGAAATTGCTTTCCTCTTAGCATAGTCTAGTGAAAACCACCATACCTTAGCATGATCTTTGAAATAAGAATCTATAGAAATGCTCCACAAGTTTCTCCATCTTGTCTTGCAGTATTTTAAGCATTCTTCAATGCTAAAACCACCATATTTCCCTGTGAAATACCTCATGTTTTCCATATCCTCAAAAGTAAAACTAAGGTTTGAAAAAAAATCACTCACTTCTTGTTGCAACTGTGGTTTTGAGCCAAAAATTTAAGATGACCATAACTTGGTCACGCTTCCTCAGAATTTCTATTATAGCCTATTTTTGGAACTAGAATAGCCAATCTGCATCCACCTACACAAGCATAACATAAATTTGGACACGCTTTTAGAAGATATTTGCTCTACAATCTTTGCGGTCGTCATCGAAATTATGAAAAATAGTTGATTTTAAATCAACGATATCTCCACTTTTCGGACTCCAAATGAGATGATATTTTTTTTTGAAATTGTGTATTTTTGCAAGAGAAATTCAGATTAGCAAAACTTAATGGAAGAGCCTGAAAAATGTGTCAAAAGTTTAATGGATACAATACTATTGTAATTCTAACAAGTATCATGATGGTTTTTTCGGTGGTGGCCACCTAGATTTTTTATTTCCCCTTGGGAAGTAATGGTCCCCATTCTTTCAAGTTCTTATAATGGTACCTATTAAACCACTTACAGTAGTGAAGTAGTTGCCCGAATTTGACAACTTGATAGATTTGTATGTTCTATTGGTGGTTGCACTTCATATTTGCGTCCATGATATAATCTACCATATTCTACTCAATGTCATGGCTAGAACATGTAGGTTCCATGTTATTTTTCTCCTTCAATGTTCCTAGCAAAGGTCCTGCTGAGGAAAGGTCTAGGTCAAGGAAGTGTGGAAGATTCAATTCAAAATCATTCTCAACCATGTATTTGGTGATAAGTTTAGGCCTATATTGGAGTGTTTTCATATGTATGTGTGGGTATGTGAGTTAATTTTTTTTAAGTGTATCCACACCTTGTCACCAACCTTAAACTTGTGTGGAACCCAATGTCGATCATGTCACTACTTGTACAAGGTGTTTTATTTATATAGAATACAATGAACTTATGGCTATATGTGTTATATGTGTCCATTCTTTTTATGGTGTATGCTTCAAGTTGAGCATGGGAGGACTTTTCCCTATTGATGCAACAATAAAATATACATCTATTAGGACTAATGATTGGAACTCCATGCACACCTAAAAGGGTTGTGTCTGATATAACTATGAATTTTTTATTGTAAATGTGTTGAACATAAGGAAGGATTTCATTCAAAGTATGTGGATGCTTGGAGTTGTACATTTTGCATGTATAATTATCTTGTTCACTACCTTGGTATGTCCATTGGCCTTGGGATGGAAGGTAGTCAATTTGGTCAATTTGGTGTCCATCATGGTCCAAAGGCTGGACCAAAATATACTTAGGAACTTATTGTCCATATCATAAATAATGGTCTTTAGCAACCCAAAATGAACTCAAAACACACCCAAATGAGATCTTACCAATGGATTAAGCTATGATACTCTTCTTGCAAGGTGCAAAAAATTCCATCTTATAGAACCAACCAACAATAGACATAAAAATAAAATCATTACCATGCTTGTTCGAGGGCATACTTGACATAAAATCCATGAAGACTAACTCTCAAGAATTATTTGAAGTGGGTGGAGGAGATTCATGTCCTTACTTCTAGATTGTATCTTTAACAATGGCACAAATAGTGCACATTATTTTAGAGATTTTTCAAGTAAAATTACTTTTGTAAGATTGTCGCTTTCTTTTTCACACAACAATTCCATTCCAACACACTATAATATGCCTCCAAAATTATCTTCTCACACTTGCCTAAAGGAACAAAAAGATGGTTGAGATGGAACAGACATCCATCTTGGTGGTAAAAGTTGGAAACTTGTTTACTTGCAACCAATGTCTAGTATAAAGCAAGGAAATGATGATCAATGTGATGCAGCTTGGGCCACTTTGAAATCTTGTATCCATAATACTTGATGATTGTCATTAGTGCCAAATTTATGGTTTCATTGAGGCAACAAGTAATTTGATTGTCACTTCCCTTTTGTAATTGATGTTTAGATGCAATTGTTGAAGGTTCAAGGACCTCTTTTGATGGTGGTTATTTTGTAACTTTGCATTCATCTACATGAATTGAATAGGGTTGTGGTTAGTGTTGATAATCATTTCCTTTTGTAGAATATAATGCTTCAAGTACTAACAAGATGGAGAGTTGAGTAAATCTATTTTTCATATGTGAGGTATCTATGAACTATATTAGAGAGTATGTCATTATGATAGACAATCAAATATCCATTTTGTCCAAGGACAACGCCAATAAAATAATTTTAGATGATCATCTCAATTTTGGATTATTTTTATTAATCTAGAAGAATCATAGTTGTCTCAGCCAAAACAAACTTGGCACTAGCTCCACCCTTGGTAACTTAGATAAGGGCCTAAGAGATATGAGATAACCCCAAAATTAACCTAAGGTTAAAATTAGTGAGTTCCAAGAAGATGTGAAACTCCATCAGTGTTTTCAAACTTCTTCAAACTTCCCAGTCACAAATGACTTAGGTATTGACTGGATACACATGAAATCCATATTCATCCATGATGTCCTCTAGATATTGAAATTCATGTATATTGAATGAGAACTTTGTTAGGTTGGCATATAGCTTGTGTTACCTCAATATTCTTGTAATTGTTGATTGTGCTTCGAATTCTTTTCCTAAGTTATGTGGAATATGAGGATGTCATCTAGGTATATGGCCACAAAATAATGGTGACTAGCCACATAATATATCCATCATCCTTATGATTGTATTGGTGCATTAGTCAATTTAAAGGGCATGACCAACCACTCAAAGACAACTCCCTTAGAATTTAAGGCTATCTTCCACACATCAATTGGCTTGATTGACACCTAGTGATATCCCTACTTAAGATCAAATATTGTTGGAAAAAATCCAGTCATCAAGCAAATCATCGATTCAGTGGATGGGATACTGAATCTTAAACTGTAGCTGTGTTCAATACTATGTATTTAATATAAAGTTGTTGCTTCCTGTCCTTATTTTAAACCAACATAATAGGGGTCTTTTTCAATTAGGATATTGCTCAAATTTGGGCCTTTTGTATAATCTAGAGTTTGATCTCCTCATTCTCATAATACAACATTTATATATGAGGCCATTAGGAAGACATGGACATTGTGTCAAATTGATTACATGTTTAGTTAATAGTGAAGAGGTAATTCTATAGGTAACCCACATTTTTCCCATGTAAAAGGAAAAAAAAACCCATGCCTTATCATGCAGAATCAAGAGAAATCTTTCCATCACCCAGTAGATTACAAGACATCAATAAACCTATAATTATAGGTTAGCCACAAAACTCCCCTTTTCATAAAATTGAAAACTTGTTCCCATTATAAAAATTGTGGGCTCTCCTTTTTTATTTATCATAGGACAAGTGACCAAGAATTTTGGGTCACCAATATGTCATGTTTTTCACCACTTAGAGGCATTCCTTTTGATCATTTTGGATTCATCTTTTCGCCCATTTATTACTACATTTTCCATAATCCTTCGTTAATGTGTCCTCCCAAGCTCATATATTTCAAGTAGTCAATTATTGTTAATTTACTTTATTTTTAATGAATTAAACAGGATTAGTCTTATTTTTTCTAATGATGGTTGTGTCAAGCCTAATCCTGCAGCAACAGTCATGATCCTGCAACAACATGATCCTTTGCACTATCATTGTTCCTCACACGTCCATATGTCCAAATGAGAAATGAACGCATGTCGGATGTGATAGATGGATGTGTCATGATGGTAATATTTCCATTAGTTTATGCCCAGATTGCCTATGTCATCTCTTGTTCATGGTCAATTATTCTTGCAGCAACACTATCTTGATCCTGCAGTAACTAGTCTTGCAGCAACTGATCCTGTAGCAACACAGTTGTAGCACCATCATTGTTTCTCACACTTCCATGTGTCAAATGGAGAAACTAACACATGGGCATGATGGATGAAGGTATTCAAATTTTCGCATGCTCATTAGATCATGCCCAGGTCACACGTGTGAATCTTCAAGTACTTGGTTAAAGAGTTGGTTTAAATTTGCACAATTTTTCAAACAACCAACTTGGGGCACGATTTTCGAGGTGATGAAGATGAATTGAAAAATATAAAACATGGGTTTTGTTGATAGTATACCGAATTGAGAAATCACCAAGCCGTTTTCCAAGATTCGATCAGGTTTAGGAGATATGGTTGGGGGAAAAACCGTATTTCCATGATTTTTGCCTAAATTCCTGTAGGTGCACTTTTGCAAATTCGGTTATGAGTTGGACAGATTTCGCCTCCATCCTTTGACCACGAATCCAATGATCAAATATGGGTAAATGATGATTTTTAGGGACATTTTTATGTTTTTATGATCATCAAATAACCTCCTTTTACTAAATTGAACCAATTCTAAAATATGTTGGTTGTAAGATCCATTTAATATTGGGGATTTGATCTCATCTTATGTAACCTCTTCTCCTTTTGTGAAAGAGGATTTGCATGGATAAATATTGGGGGGAATTATTTCTTTGGGGATTAGATTTATATATTTGGAAATTAGATTAGAGGAGCAGGGATTCCAATCATTGTACCTTTTCATTAATTGAAGGCTAGATTCTATGTATTTCGAGTTCTTACATATTTAATTTTCCTGTAGGTTTCAAGGTGTGTTTCTGAGTGGAGGAAGGCCCCCCTTCATCTCAAAAACACTACCCCCTATGTGTGTTTCCTTTATTCGCAAGTGTGGCATGTGTTTTATTCTTTAGTTGTGTGAAAGCATTTTAAGTGTGTGGTTTGAATCCAAGCAACAACCATTTCATTTCCAGTATTTTGAATTGTTCCTGTAGAAGCTTATGTGATATTGTGGAAAATTAAGAACTCATGAAGTAATTATTTAACTGACTGAGTGCTTTTAATTTCATGACTGGAATGTTGTGGTTTGATTTTGAAAGTTGTTTTAATTACTGTGATTTGTGAATTAGAATATCAACATTGCAAATTTAGGTAATGGTTTTCTATTGCGGAGTATTTAGAGTTGGGATTTAATTCATTAGCTAGTGGTACAGTTTAGATTCTATATTTAGCTAGTGGTAATTCATTATCTAGTGGTGCAATTCAAATCATAGTGGTACGGTGGATATAATCTCTTTTATTTTGAATTCCTCTATGAATTGGCATCAACAGCTCGAAGGTTGACAAAAGATGTAGCATTTCACTGTTTAACTATGTTGGAAAAATGATTACTTCTAAAGGAATCTGTTAGGTTTCTAATTGATTATTTTTAGTTTTGCTTAATATTGCAGTTTGGATGTATGTGTAGGAATGCTTAGTTTTTGAATTACTTTAAGTACTTTCTATGCATATCCTTTGCACAATACCTCACAAGTTTACAAACAACCCGGATTGATAATTAATTGTCCAAATCATGTCATATGATTTGCCCCACATTTTGGCGTTGTTGTCGTGGAGATGCTAAAGGAATTGTATTCGAGTGTTTTTGTTTTTGTTTTGCAGGCCCAACATTTCAAAGTCGGAGGAGGAGGAACGATAAGACAAGAGGTAAGAACCTATGCATCTTCTATAGATAGGTTCATCCAAGCCCTTGTCATGCTAGATGGTAAATCGGAGTTTGTTTGGGTTTTTTATTTATAATGAATAGGCTGCATGAATAGAGTAGGAAGAAGTAGAAGTAGAAGAAAAACAAAATCCCATTATTTCACTTAGTGGTTTTGTAAGCACCACCCACCCTACTAACCAAATGGCAGGAAAATTTGAAGATAAATATGTGGCAATGGCATATCAAGAAGGCACAAGTTTTAATCATGACGAAATTGTTACTTTTGAATTCCTATGTTCCCTACACACATTCCTACTCAGCCCACTCCAAAACCTAACCCTAATAAAGCAGTACAGCCCACTTACAATGTTGAACTGCAAAATTTTCCCACCTTCCATGCCTATTCTATTTCACCAGCATTGTTGCAGGAAGACTGTGCACTGTTGCAGGAAACCTATTTGAGGTCTGGGAAGGTCTTAAATTCCAAAATTTCAGAAACCATGGAAGAAAATGAAGAAGAGGAATAAGAAGCTTCTTCTAATTCTTATCAGCAAAAAGACGTGATCAATGAATCATGCACAAAATCTGATAAAGAACAAACACTAGAACCGGAGATTGAAGAGTTCCTTGCATCTTTGTCCTCATATCTAGATCTCTTATGCATTCTGGAATGTGAAGATCAATTTTCAGAAGAACTTAATGACATGATAGTTGCGAGAAGTCAGGGAAACAAATATTATATTGAAGATTGGTTCCAATTAGCCATAAATTTGCAGCATCACTCCATATTTCAACAATTCTTGGCACCATATTTACAAAAGAATCTAGTCTCTGACATCCTAGTATTCATTGAGGTATGTACATATTTCAGATTTGGGTATGAGTACATTTGATAGTTTGTTATGCAAATGGTTTCATTGGAAGTATTCTTATACTTGAGAGATATTTCCTCTTTCAAGACAAGTAGGATAGAGTAGAAGAATAAATAAATAAAATAGTAAAGAGAAAAATAAGTCCAGTTGTGAAAACCAGTTTACTGGCGCAGCTGGACATGATTTTTGCTTGAAAACCAGGCTATTGGTGGGCACAACTCACAATAAATTTCTGCATGTTGGTTTGATATTTTATGGTTCTTCAAATATTTTGGTTTTATGCTCGTACTGGATGATGTGTGATTCCTTAAGGCCTTACTTCCAGTAGGTCTTGTCCCATTGACTTCAACACTCTATCTAGGATCAAGATCAAGAGATACTTACGATGCCTTGAATCTTGTATGCCTTAATGACAAGTTTCTTGTTGGCAGCAGAGAGGATACATTAATTCCTCCTGACTATTAGATCATGTAGGGGGTTCGATAACAACACATTTATTCACACCTCAAAGGATGCATCAAGGGTAACTTGGCTCTCACTGTCCTCATTGGTGAAAAGCCTCTCATTTGTTAACAACGGTCAGCAGTAACTGGTAATCCAATGAGTTCTCTCCACATTTAACTTCAAGAAAATATATTCATGTGGACAAAATTGTACCATGGTTCAGGGATGCTTGAAGATTGTTCAATTCACCTCTTGAGATGACAACCTTTGTGACATCTTCCCTACTTCATTTGCATGAGGACATGCAAAATATTTGGTGTGGGGGGGATGTCATTCCTGTAGCAGCATACAAAATTTCTTGGCAAGTGTGCAATTTTAGATTTCTTGTTTCAGTTCATTTCAGTTTCAGCATGTGATTTTTAGAATAAAAATGACAAGGGTTTTATGTTCCAATAATAATCTATGTTCCTGCAGCAAAATTATCTCCTCCTATAGCAGAGTTTCCATAAGTGATTCATTTTTTTCCATATCAGTCCTGTTCTTTCAGATAAGCATAAACACCATTGACTAACCTTCATGGAGATCATCAGCTGGTCATATTTCATAGAGAATTCCCGCAACACTTCAATTTTCATATCTAACCCAATAATCACTCTCAATTTGGTCATTCTCAGCATCAACAACTCACACTTATTTTAGGACAGTGTACTCATCCTGTTCACCTCTATACACTAGATCATCAAATTCCAAGGCGCTGAAATTTCATTAAGTTGACAGGATTTAAAGTTGTATACAAGAAGCAATTGCATATTTTAAAGTCAAGGAATACAACTCACTTACCCTGTTTAACATGGTTAGCATGCAGAATCTCCATATCCAGATAGTGTTCCCAATATGGATGCCATCTATAGGAAATTTCTAGCTCTATAATACATATTCTTAACAAATTTCTAAGACTCAGTTCAATCTGATTTCTGAAGTTCAGTCAGCGGCACATCTAGCAGCAATCAGAATTTTCTTCATATAAACTTGAGGTAAAACTAATTTTAAGACTTTTTTATTTGTTATAAATTTTGGAATTAATGATAAGAAGACTATTGTGAGCTTGGCGTTCCTATCATTTCACATTGCAAACTACTTTTCCCTTCACCCTTTATCCTTTATAACACCATTTCTATCACCTTGACTGAAAATTTGGAAAAGTATGGTGGAAACTATTTTCTTAGACCTATAATACAATTTCATCTCCTATCCACTCATGAAACACAACTCAAATTTATTTCCATCCCATCCCTAAAACCTCTTGATTCACCTTTTTCATGATGTTTCCCCCACTCAGTTCTCTCTCAGTCATAAGCTAGTACCATCTTACATTTCCATACATTGATTTTTCCATGACATGACATCCTACATGCAAGTCATAGTCCAAAGATGACCATTCTATCAAGTAAGCATAGTCCTATGATTTGGAAGAAAGATAAAAACAAAGTTTGAACGTCCAAGATATGCCATGACTAGCATGATCCAGTGGATGATACTTTGAAAGAAAATCAAGATTCAAATATGTTCATTGTGACAGTAATAAATCTCAACATTTAAGAATTTGAGGATATAGTTATCATCGCTACCTATGATCAATCGATTAAGTACAGGATGCATTCAAAGTGCCACCTGATAAAATGTGCAAAATGGGAAAAAGGATGAGAAATCAGTTCTTTGAACATGAGTCTCTTATACATGAATTTTAGACCACGATACAAAGCATGCTATATCCATTAAGCAAAAATAATGAAAGTGGATCCAAAGATAATCATTTTTGTACTTTGTTGGCATGAGGACATTCCAAATATCAAGTGTGGGGGGATGTTAGGTCACCAATATGTCATGTTTTTCACCACCTAGAGTCATTCCTTTTGATCATTTTGGATTCATCTTTTCACCCATTTATTACTACATTTTCCATAATCCTTCGTTAATGTGTCTTGCCAAGCTTATACATTTCAAGTAGTCAATAATTGTTAGTTTCCTTTATTTTTAATGAATTAAATAAGATTAGTCTTATTTTTGCTGATGATGGTTGTGTCAAGCCTAATCCTGTAGCAACAGTCATGATCCTGCAGCAATGTGATCCTTTGCACTATCATTGTTCCTCACACTTCCACGTGTCCAAATGAGAAATGAACGCATGGATGCGAATGATGGATGATGAAAGCAAACCTCTTTTATGATGAAAACATGACATCTTAATTAATTAAAAAAATTAAATTTAAAAATACAGATCTCTTTTTTGTAATACAAACAATAACATCTCAATTGATTAAAATAATCAAATCTAAAACTATGGAAGCAAACCTCTTTTATAATACAAATCTCTTTAGAATTTTTTTTTTATACTACAAAATACAAACTTCTTTTATAAAGCAAATTACAAAAAATTGATATCTTAATCAAATCTAAAAATGCAAATATCTTCTTAAAGCAAACCTCTTTTTTATAATGTAAATCTCTTTTTCAAAGCAAACCTACCAAACCTCTTTTTTATAATGTAAATCTCTTTTCAAAGCAACCCTCTTTTTTTATAATTTAAAAGATTACAAGATTGACACTTGATGTAAAGTGCACCTTTATATATATACATATATGACCCTTGATGTAAAGTGCACCTCTATATATATCTTAAGTGAATGTTATCCTTAAAAAAATCAATCCTATTTTAATTTCATAAAATCTGATTTAAAAATGTAAATTATTTTTTTAAGAAGATTGGAAGATACTTGTATATTATATGAATTTTAATTCAAATAAATGCAAAGTAAGGATTTTAAAACCATCTTTTATCTTCTGATCTTAAAACCCATGGTTTTTATTTTAAAACACCAGAAGTGGGAGATGGAGAGATCTCCCATCAAACACTAGAACAACGTCTCATTTTTCCCAATAAGACAACAAATCCATCCATAAAGATTTACATTTTAAGAAAAATAGTAATGTAAAATTAAATGGTCACCATCCCACCGTCGTTTTTCCAAATAAGATGACAAAACGTTTTTCCAAACAAGTCAACAAAATGAAGAGAAATATTAATATAAAATTAAATCCTTTTCCTTCTTGATATCCTCCAATTGAACCGTTAAGTTGGCCAACTACGCATGGACTCTGTCTATTCCTATTCCTACTTTGCTCATTGGCGAAGCCTCTAGCGTCATCGCAATTTCTAATGCCTCTACCTGCGTCGCGACTTTTTGTTGCATTAGTGGTCCTCGGATATGCGGTACTAGCCTTGCGATGAACCATTCTTTGTGTTGCAACTGATTTATCGGAAAGCCCACTTTTTCTACCAGCACCTTGTACCGATGATCGAATTGCCACACCGAATCATTCAGGAATTTCTTAATCTCCTTAAGCTCTGTGATGTATTGCAACTCAAATTTTGGTTTTTTAAATTCATCAATCATCGTCGTTCTGATCTGTGCCAATGTTTTAGCTGTTGTTCCCACTGGAACCTTCACAAACTTCATGTACGAGTTGAACGCCCAACCCCTAAGGGTCGTCGCTAGCTATCCCATCTTGATAGCGTCGTCCTGGACCTGCTTTGCATATAAACCAATACTGTTCGGGATCCTCGATCCCATTCCCCTGGAAGGTAGGCATCTTCGCCTCGTCTGTCATCCTAACGCTACTACTATAGTTGTTTACTGAAGCGCTACTCTTACCGCTGCACGTGGGGCAATTCTGCGATTAGTTTAGGTTTCTTCCTATGAAATTCGGAGTAGTGTGTGGGGTTGAAAGTACGTTGTAACTTACAATTTGTCCTCTTTCCGCTTATGGGGTAGCCTGGTCAACGTCTCCTTTGCAATAAGGTCGTTTCCTTCCTTGTGGTCCTGTTTCGCAGTTCTTTGTTCTAGTCCTCTCAGGAGACTTTCTCTTAGTCCTCCTCTTCTTCTCAGGATGCTAGAATATCACTCCACTCCTCAAGGTACCACACTCTTTGTCTACTTCCCTTAGAAATTCGTTGTCGCTCATGTCCATCTACCCCACATATTTCTGTCAGATCTGCATTTACGCGATACCTTCAACCTCCACACATCAATTTTTCTACTCGTCGGCAGACATCCTCAATATTCCCTTTTCGCAGACAAGCATCTTAATCCACAGTTTTAATAATGACAAGAACCTTCCTCTTGGCCCCTTGAAGAAATTCCTTTCAGCGTCACTGTACGACTTGATAGTATCTACTACGAACTCAGTTACGCATCCTTCAAGGATACTCTCTACCCAAAAATCAACAGCTCCCGATACCTTGTTATTGACTTGCTTCAGCTATCGAACCAACTCTAGAGTCCAACAGTCAGGTTCAGTCTTCTAGCAGTGGTTCTTTCGGAATGTCAATTGTGCCAACCACTCATGCAACAACACTGGAAATTCACAGAAGAATATTTCATGGATATTCGAGCAGATGTATTTTTTAAGCCAACTATCCCTGTTTGTTTAGGATCTTGCTTCTCACTTTCTGCGAATTCCTTCCGCTTCTTGTCGAACCACTCCTGGATCTCTAGTTTCATCAGATGCCACAACATATCCTCTTCTTTTCTTCCTTGGGGACCCGACAATGGAACCATTTGTTGACACAACGTCTATCGATAGGGGTTCACTTCGCACTGTCGCCAACAAACTATCAACCCAAACCCCCTTATAAATCGGCCCGGAAAGGTGTAACCCCTTCCAGCAACATTTGCGGAGTAAGTGCAGTCTCACCCGAGATGGATAAGGGGGCTGCTAGAACTAAGTTTTCACATTGATGTTGAGGATATGCTTTCAACACACATTACCCTTGCAATAACCAGAGATTATAATATTCTCATCATATTATTAACTTATCATTCACAGAGTTCAACATATTCGACATACTTATTCAGATTAGCAGCTCTTCTTAAACCTATAGCATATTCGCATCAGTCAATATAAAACATTCACATAGCATATTTCACATTCATCATCGCATCATTGTATAAAGATAAAGATAGAAATTACATCATAACCAAATATCTCCATTCATTCACCGACCCTGCGGAATGAACCTCGCAGAAACTATCAATACACCATGTTGCGGATACAAAACAAACCCAAAAAAATAGGATCAATCGTAAAAAACCGGATGCCCTTAGGATTACAATCCTACTCTATTTATATGCTTCTATTTGATTACAAAATGGTCCACATGACCAAATTAACTAATCAAATAATTATTGCGCTTCCACGAAATCTGCAAATGGTCCTTCTTTCGCGGAATGACCCTTTCGCACCTGTCGGCTTCCGCACTTCCTACGGACTTATCTCGTGCCAACAATCACTAGTTTTGTTGGAATAGAATCCCGTAATTCTGAAAGGAAGAATTGTCCATGATCCCGTAATTTTGGAAGGAAGGATCACCAGTGTTGTTGGACTAGAATCCTGTAATTCCGAAAGGAATTATTTTCCATGATCCCGTAATTACGAAAGGAAGGATCACCAGTGTTGTCGGACTAGAATCCCGTAATTCCGAAAGGAAGGATCACCAGTGTTGTTGGACTAGAATCCCGTAATTACAAAAGGAAGGATCACCAATGTTGTTGGAATAGAATCCCGTAATTCCGAAAGGAAAGATTGTCCATGATCCTGAAATTTTGAAAGGAAGGATCACCAGTGTTGTTGGACTAGAATCTCGTAGTTCCGAAAGGAAGGATTGTCCATGATCCCGTAATTCTGAAAGGAAGGATCACCTGTGTTGAACTTGATACCGAAATTCTGAAAGGAAGGATCATATTGGTTGTTGATGCACCTATTTCCAGAGATGATGTTGCTCCAGCCTTGAGCGGTTGATGATGATGATGTTCCATATTAGTGCTGCAGATGATGATGCTCCAGCCTCATGCTGTAGATGATGATGTTCCAACCTCATGCTATAGACGATGATGCTTCAACTATGTACTGAAGATGATGATGATGTTCCAGCTTCATACTGCAGATGATGATGTTCCAGCTCCATGCTGCAGATGTTGATGATGCTACTGTAAGATGTTCCAGTTGCTGATATTGATGTTGTTGAAAAACTTTTGATGATTTATAGATGTACTAGAAAATGTTCTAGATGATTTTGTTGATGATGCCTCCTCCTCCCTCCTTTCGATGATGTTGTGTAGAGCCACACATGTTGTTGTTGTTTTTGTCAGTAGAATACCCTTCTTGTTAAGGGGGAGTGCTGAAATAATGTAACTTCGAAGAATATTCTAGTTGTATTATTCCTCCTTCGGGAGATGTCATGAGGTAAAAACTCCCATTGTAAGTCGGGTCAATAGTACCCAAAAGAATGTAATATAAATATTATTTTGAGTTTTCCTAGAGAGGTCGACCCAGTCAAATTAGTGAGGCCGACCTAGTTAGGTTAAAAGGTCAAATGAAAAGTAAAGTATAAATAGAGAGTATCACTCTCTCATTTGCACCATTTACTCACTCAAGCATTGCACAAGAGAGGAAGAGGAAGGCTAACGAAGGAGGAGGAGGATTGTTCTTGGCTCTTGTGTTTGGGTTTTGTCTCTCTTTCTTATGAGACTTATTTCTTTGGGAATTGTACTTTGGTAATCTATATTGAGGAATTTTTGTTGGTTTTTCTTCCCCTTGAGGGTTTCCCAAGATAAATTGTTGTGTACCTTCTGATTGTGTATCTTTCAGTGATCCTCTTTATGATGTCATTGTGAAAATGTATTAAATGCTAATGAAGTAGGAATCTAAGTTATTGCAGCATATAAATTTAACAATAAAGGTAAGGGATATTATGATGCCCCTTCCATAGAAACAAAAACCTCTATAGAATAAGGAGGTGATGTTTAGTTGGCATCTAATATAGGTACACATACATATCATGGTTTATCGACTTGAGTGCTTCATTTCATATGAGTCCTCAAAGGGAGTGATTTTGTGAATTTTAAAAGTACAATGGAGGTGATGTTTTTCTAGCAGATTGCATAATATGAAGTGCTATGCAAATATCTAAAGACCCTCTTTACTATTGTCCAATGTTCCTTCCATGGTTTTGAAATATATGTGCTCAAAACTCCCACTACATGGGCAATGTCTAGTCTATTATAGACCATAGAATACATCAAACTTCCAACATCAATAGCACAGGGAACATATGACATATGTCTTTTTCCTCTTCTTGAGTCTCGAGACACTAATCTGCAAATAACTTGCACCTATAGGAATAAATACCTTTACCGATTTACATTCTCGCATGTTAAACCTATACAATATTGTCTCAACATGTTTCCTTTGACTCAACCAGAGTCTGATATTGGCTCGAGCTCTTTTAATTTCCATGCCTAAAATTAAATTTGCAGCACCAAGATCTTTCATATCAAACTTAGAAGACAATTGAGCTTTGACATCCTTGATGATATATCCCCTAACTTCTTGGTACTTGATTGGACTTTCCAATTTCACAATCCTTATTAAGGATTTCAAGATGCAATAGGGTAGTATTGGAGACTATTTAAGAGCATAAGGGATTATTCGAGGGAAGATAGATTTATCTTGATGGGAAAAGCACATTTTCTTACCTTGATTTGCATCCTTCGCATCTTTCTTGATTTAATCATCCTTTACTGGTGAGTTATCTTGGATCCTCATAGGTTTTTCTTCCAAAGACAATGAGGGGGCCACTGGTATCCCAATAAGGTAAATATTAGCTAGAGGAATATTCTCATCTCCAAGGAAAATTTCACCTAGCATAGAGTGGGAATTCACCAGAAGAAAAGGGTCCATTCCCACTACTCCCACCCTACAAGCGTTATAGAACCCCTGACGAAATGAGAGAATCAACCTTTACATCCATAAGTAGAAAATTAGGTGAAGAAGGTAATGAAAGAGAGGGGGTTTTGTGACACTTACTAATTCCCAAAGAGGAAGGCCTAAAATACATTACTAATGCTTCTGCTACCTAAATGTGCTCGTTCTATCTAATGTTGATCATAGTAGCTTGAAAAGGGCCACATTGAGCATTCCTCTTTTTGGCAAGATATTCATCTTGTCTCTGTTTACCTCCCCATTGGCATGGTATTTACTATTGGTCCTCCTTTTGGTGGGATAGCCTTGTTTTACACCCCACAACTTGATATTTTGGGTTCCCACTCAGCGTCAACTACCACCTTGTTTATGGAATACCCTTTTTTCTGCCCTCTGTGTCGATAGGGTTTCCCGGAAGGACATTCAAACATCAAGTGACCATATCTATGGCATCAATTATAATGAAAAGGGATGCTCACATAGTCCATAAGCTATGTGTATCTTTAATTGTCTGCAACAATTTCCACACTATCAAGCAACCCAAGCCGTAAATCAACTTGTCAAATAGGATACATGCCATGGTTTTTGTGGCTTTTTTATTACATTCCTCATCAAACTCAAGAAAAATTCCAATGTTGTTAACATTTTCCTTCATCATATGATCATTCCAAATATTTAGGGGTAATGCCAATATTTTCACTCAAAGTGGGATTGTGTCCTCTACCGGTGAAGAAGAACATAGTGCATTTTTTGAGAGATAACATCGATGAGCCCCAAAATCAATATTTCTTTTTTAATTTTATGTATCCACCCCACTTTTGAAAGAAAAGGCCATTTGACCTTGAGACAAGATATGGTACAAGGGCATATAAACAAGATATTTATTAACCCACACTTTACTATCCCATCCACATATTTTTCTTTGCCATGAATCCACTTAAAAATATTCCAATTAGGGATTTTCCCTACATTAGACTAATTTGATTCATCATAAGGTATTTCCAAAAAACCAACTGAACCATTTTCCCCTCACTTTCACACATTTATTTTAACAACTTATATCTTAACACTTGATTTCACACTAAAAACTCTTGAAATCCCCACCAATTCTTCTACATTGAGGCATTTCCTACCTCCTTTAGATATAATTTTGTCCAACCTATAACCCTCATCACATAACCTATCCACATTCCCTTCCTCAATAACTATGTCAGAACAATTATAACCCATGATGAACCCTAGTTTTGCATTGTCATTCTCTGATCAAGCACTAACATAAAAGGATTGGAATGAATGCTTGGTCACAAATCTTCCAAGGGGCATGTCCTTGAATTCACAAGAACCATTCATGCCAAATGATTGATGTATTGCCATGCTTAACTTTTCACTTAAAGTAGTGACACCATCGATGCCTTTGTGCTCATAAGTCTCTTTTCCTAAGTTTAGACACTATGAAGTTTTGAGAGATAGATCTTAGGGATTTTGGAGAAATTTCCTTTGGTCCTTGGTAGGGCCTCCTTGGCACAACCTAAACTCCCTGGCAGTGATTGAATTTAAAGGGTTAGTCTTCATTTCAAGTTGAAGGGGATATTTTCATCCAACTCTTCTATGATGAAATTTTGCAAAACTATATACTTGAATTGACAAGATTAAAGTAAATACATATTTGAAAATCAAATTATTCTAAATAATATTTATTTTCCAAATTTTTACAGAACCAATTATAATTTCAGTAGAAAATAATAATAAACATGCTTTCTAATTTCAAATGGGTTCTTTTGATGGTTATATGTACATTATAAATAAAAACTAAAAACCATAAACATAGAGTTAAGAATGTGTTAAAAATGACAATGCAAAACTTTAGACCAATGTCACATTTAAATATTTTTGTAGACAACCATATAAGAGAGGATTTGTTCTATGTATCTATATGATGAGCGAGCATTTGATTTTAGTTCATATCTCAATGATATCACAATCCTGCTTGATCATGGGAGTCATGTTTGTTGTGGATCTCATTAGAAAAGAAGAAATTGTCGTAGACCCTGAGGCATTTGTTGAAGGGTGGTAAACCATGACTAATTGTTTTGTTTTTTTTGCAAAGTCAAAAGTGGAGGCAAAGATAACAAAGAAAATGACATTATTGTGAGTATGGGAGGATAACAAGTTAAATATGGATATTAAGTGTCATGCCAATTATAATATAAAAAAGAAAAAAGAAAAAAGAGGATGCCCATAACACATGAATTCAAGCAAGAATTCAAAAATATAAGATGTCCAAGCTTCTATTGGAATCTTCCAATAAGTGTCACTTGAAATGTTGAATACACCAATAAAATGATAGAATTATCTCAGAATGAAATTTGTGATAGGTTTTATGTTGTGGAAGGGTATACTATATTAAGAATAAGTGAGAGCCACCAAAAATACATATTATTTTAATTTTTAGATACCGAAAAATAACGGATGAATCTTTTTCATGATTCACATCCATCCCTATATAATATAAAATACACAATGCTATTCACTATCAGATAGGTTATTGAAAATGTAATTAACGTTTGGAACTTTCATAATATTTAGTATCCTTCATAAATGATAAATGATTTCACAAATTTAACATTTAAAAAAAAAAAAATTTAATAATGTATAATATAAAATACACAATGCTATTCACTATCAAGAGTTGAGATAGGTTATTGAAAATGTAATTAACCTTTGGAACTTTTATAATATTTAGTATCCTTCATATATGATAAATGATTTCACAAATTTAACATTTACAAAAAAAATAATCAAGAATTGAAATAGGTTATTGAAAATGTAATTAACCTTTTTAACTCTCATAATATTTAGTATCCTTCATAAATGATAAATGATTTCACAAATTTAACATTTACAAAAATATATTTTTTTGATTACTTTTCTCTTTGAACCCTTTGGAAATATTCAAATTTTGATCACTAGGGTAGTGGCGTGTGCTCCCGAGTCCCGATGCCATTGTGGTGTCCACCTTGTATACCAACGTGGAGTACGACATGGTATCGTTGGAAAGCCCGCCACGTGATGGTAGGTGGGCATTAACTTTGAATTTAATTTGTGTCGATTCTACGCACTTCGACCACCTGTCCATCCCATATCTGCCATTTTCCCACAAAATTTCGATCAATGCATTTATTTTTGTCACCACTGAAATTGTGCGAGGATGATGAGGAAGATTACAGTCCAGATTATTGCCGGTACAACGGATGGAGTCCTGAAATAGAGAGGAAAAGCGTCGTTCTGCATCGGAATCTTGTCAAGAAGGTAGAAACCAACCCCAGAATCAAAATGAGGTTTGATTTTGACGCAGATCGGCGGTCCGGCGAGCAATTTCGTTCCATGGACGCCATTTTTTGCGATTTGGAGTCGGTGCTTCGCGAAGTTCTCGCCGTGAAACAGGAGAAAGACACGCTGAGGAAAAGAATGCATTTCGCCAAAGAGATTTCGACTTCCCTGAAGGTTTTCAGACAAGGTAAGGACCTGAAGCCCTATAGTGAGGTTCTTAGAGCAAAAAGACCGCTAAATTTAGTAAACGACGGAGGATCTTTGCCGCAGTTCGTAAGTGTAGTTAAGCTTTAGGGGAAGGGAAGCTAAATGCGCAAGGTTTAATGGAATAGGTTAGACTTTTTAGAGCAAAACGACAGCTAAATTTAGCAAACGACGGAGGGTCTTTGCCGCAGTTCGTAAGTGTAGTAAAGCTTTAGGGGAAGGGAAACTAAATGCGCAGGAATAGGTTAGATCTAGATGGTGAGCATGGCCTTGGAGAGTAGCAGGATTTAAATATATTTTTCAAAGGGGAATACAAATGAGGCTAGTTTTCAAGGTTACAGAAATATATGTTTTTCTAACAATAAAATGATGTATGAAATGCCGTTCATATTTTTACATAAACAGAGAAAATATAGAACCTCGAGAGCGTGGTACGTCAGATTGTTATTTTCTTGTAGATATTTTTGAAGTATTTTCATGCCTTTTGGCCAGGACAAGCCTATCGAAAAATAGTTCCCTGTAGAGGCAATAGGCGATAATTCCCTGTAGAGGCAATATGTAAAAGCGGTGATGGAATTTTCCTTTCACGCTTGGCAAGGGAAATGGCAAGCGGGAGATCCACCGCTTTTAGTGGGATGGGAAATATGTAGTCAGTATCTGGTAATGGTCTTCAAATTTGAATATGCCCAGTTAATACTTATGTGTTACAGAATTCTCCAATGCCATGAAACTCATTTTTGTAACATATCATATGCCCTGTTAAAACTTCTTTGTTACAGAATTCTCGTTTGCCCTGTTAAAACTTCTTTGTTAAAAAATTCTCGTTTGCCACGAAACTCACATACCATATGCAAAGTTTTATTTTATATTTTCCACTTCATGAATGATTTTTTCCAAATGATTTTTCTAATTGCTTGTGTTCTAATTTATTAATTCTTGATTTAACTAAGAAACAACGTTTCAATGATGATGACGAGGGATTGTATTTTTTAACCTATATATTTTTTAAATGACATTTTAATTATTGATTAATTTTCTTTTCAATAATCATTATTATTATATTAAGATATAAAGCATAAGAATATTACAATAAATTTATTATTTATTATTTTTAATATATTAAGATATAAAGCATAAGAATATTACAATAAATTTATTATTTATTATTGTTAATATATTAAGATATAAAGCATAAAAATATTACAATAAATTTATTATTTATTATTCTTAATATATTAAGATATAAAGCATAAAAATATTACAATAAATTTATTATTACTAGAGTGAGATATAAAGCATAAAAATATTACAATAAATTTATTCTAGTAAGAATAAGATATAAAGCATAAGAATATTACAATAAATTTATTATTTATTATTCTTACTATATTAAGATATAAAGCATAAAAATATTACAATAAATTTATTATTTATTATTCTTACTATATTAAGATATAAAGCATAAAAATATTACAATAAATTTATTATTACTAGAGTAAGATATAAAGCATAAAAATATTACAATAAATTTATTATTTATTATTCTTATTATATTAAGATATAAAGCATAAAAATAATAAATTTATTATTTATTATTCTTATTATATTAAAATATAAAGTATAAAAATATTACAATAAATTTATTATTACTATAGTAAGATATAAAGCATAAAAATATTACAATAAATTTATTATTTATTATTCTTATATCAACATAGAGTCATTTATAAACTATAAACTACTTGAATGTATGTACCTAAAAAATAAGTAACAGTAATCCAATACATATAAAATACAAAATAGACTTCTCATATATAATGTTTTTAATCAAATATACATTAATATAGCATAAATGTACATTAATCATCATAGATCCATCTAAAGAGGATCTACCAAGCACCGAGAGAGATCAAATATTTGGAAGTGCAAATCTATTTTTAAAGTGCAAGTATTGAGGAAGAGTTTTAATTTATGTAATTTGTGTAGTTTTACATATATATAGTGCTATGAAGCATAAATGTACATTAATCATCATAGATCCATCTAAAGAGGATCTACCAAGCACCGAGAGAGATCAAATATTTGGAAGTGCAAATCTATTTTTAAAGTGCAAGTATTGAGGAAGAGTTTTAATTTATGTAATTTGTGTAGTTTTACATATATATAGTGCTATGAATGTTTTAAATTAGATTAATTTGAGTCAACATGTTATTTTTTACAATATTTTATTATTTTTTAAGAAGACAAGTGTCATCTCTAGGATGAGCACAAGCACGGAAGGAATTACACATCCTCCCTCCACTAGGTTGTAGAATGCCTCTTCTACCCAAAAATCATTTGTTTATTTTTAGACATGTTATTTACAACTAAAATTGCTATTTAAAAAAATATATAAAACCTCAATGAAGTGAGATACAATGAGTGCTAGAGATAACAACTAGATATTAATAACTATTTATATAAGAAAGTATGAAATTGAATGTTATATATATTTTACATTGATTAAATAATTAATTTTTTTTTTTAAATTGGTTTTTAAAATCACTAAAAATAATAATTAGTTATTAATAATTATTTATATAAGAAAGTATGAAATTGAAAGTTAATTATATTTTACATTCATTAAATATTATTTTTTTTAAATTCAATTTTCAAATTTTAAATGATTTTTCTTTTATTATGACTGTTATTTTATAGTCATTAAATAATTAAAATTTGTTTTTTTTTTTTAATTCAATTTTCAAATTTTAAATGATTTTTCTTTTATTAAGACTGTGTTAGGTGAACATGATTGGTATTCTATGTTATTAGCTCATAGTATTGCATGTGAAAAAGTTTATAACTTTATTGTAAGGTGTTTAAAGAAGTGGGTGTTGAAGCGAGTGATGACTAGATTAACCATGCCCCACCACATTGGTTTGAAAGAATAGATCTATTATTATGGTATGCTTATTATTATTATTGTATGTTTATTATGTGTTGTTTTTTAAAAAATAGATCTGTTATTATGGTATGCTTATTATTATGGTATATTTATTATGTGTTGTTTTTAATCATAACACTGGTATCATAGCAAAATATTAAACTACACGGGACAAGGAAATTAGAGCATGCAACAAGGTGTAGTCACCTGATCATCATTTGTGTCTTAAAAGTTAGTCACCTCTTCTCTAATGCCTTTGTGTAAATCATATTTTAATGAGTGTCTAAATCATATTTTTTACCAGCACTACGTGCCCGCGTATATGATATGAGATGCTAATGTCGTAATATGATATGAGATGCTAATGTCGAAGAGAAATTTGTATAATGCCTGGTTTAATCTAGAAATGTCAAACAGTTAATACTGGTATACCGCCGGCACCAATGATGCCCCGCATGAGGTGCATCAGGCACTTCTTTAGTATTCAATGGATATATTTTTATTTCCAAAGAATCAAATTTAAAAACGTAATTTTTTTTTAAATAAAACATTATATATATTAATGGATTAAAAAATCAAATTTAAAAATGCAAAATCTCTTCTAAAAGCAAACCCCTTTTATTAGATAAAAGAATGCTATTTCTTTTATAATGTAAAAGAGTTATATAATTGATGGAAAGAATCAAATTTGAATCAAATTAAAAAAATGTAATTTTTTTAATACAAATCTTTTTTAATTTTTTTATTTTTTTTAATGCAAACCTTTTTTATAATAAAAAAAATGATGAAATCTTAAGTATATAAAAGAGTTATATAATTAATTGAAAGAATCATATTTGAATCAAATTAAAAAATGCAATTTTTTTAAATGCAAATTTTTTTTATAATAAAAAAATGATGACATCTCAAGTAAGTAAAAGAATCAAATTTAAAAATACAAATCTCTACTAAAAACAAATCATTTTTATAATGCAAACACTAACATTTTAATTGAATAAAAGAATCTAATCTCTTTTATAATAAAAAAAATATGATATCTTAAGTAATTAAAATAATCAAATCTAAAAATGCAAATCTTTACCAAACACAAACCACTTTTATAATGCAAAACACTGACATTTTAATTGAATAAAAGAATCAAATCTCTTTGTTAATAAAAAAATGATGACATCTTAAGTAATTATATACAAAAATGATGGCATCTTAAGTAATTAAAATAATCAAATCGAAAAATGTAAATCTCTACAAAAAACAAACCACTTTTATAATGCAAAACACAACCACTTTTATAATGCGAAGCACTACTTTTATAATGCAAAACACTGATATTTTAACTGAATAAAAGAAGCAAATCTCTTTTATAATGCAAAACAATAACATTTTAATTGAATAAAATAATAAAATCTAAAAATGCAAATCTCTTCTGAAAACAAACCCTCTTTTATAATGCAAAAATAACATCTCAATTGATTAAAATAATCAAATCTAAAACTATAAATCTCTTATAAAAGCAAACCATATCTTAATTCACTTTTAATTCAAAGAATCAAGTCTAAAAATGCAAATCTCTTTTATAAAATCAAACCTCTTTAATTATCACTTGAAATATATAGATACACCAATAAAATGATAAAGATTATCTAAGAATGAAATTATGCAAAATTAACATCTCAATTGATTAAAATAATCAAATCTAAAATTATAAATCTCTTATAAAAGCAAACCATATCTTAATTCACTTTTAATTCAAGGAAATCATATCTAAAAATGCAAATCCGTTCTAAAATCAAACCTCCTTAATTATCACTTGAAATAGTAGCACCAATAAAATGATAGAATACCTGAGAATGAAATTTGTGATAGATTTTAAATTAAAGAAGGATACACCATATTAAGGAATAAGTAAAATAAGTGAGAGCCAACAAAAATATATATTATTTTAATCTTTAGATGTTGAAGGTGTCATGATTCACATTCATCTTTATATAATATAAAATACACAATGTTATTTATTATCAAGAGAGTTAGAAAGTTAATAAATTTTTAAAAATGTAATTAATTTTTTAATATTTATTATCCTTCCCAAACGATAAATGATTTCACACATTTATATTTTTTTTAATTACTATTTTTTGAACCTAAATTAATATGCAAAATTTGATAACTAGGAGAAGGATGCCAATAGTGGTGTGCCCTCTCGATGCCATCGTGGCCTCCACCTCGTACACCAACATGGCAATGTCGGAAGCCTACCACGTGCAGATAGTTGGGCATTAACTTTGAATTGAATTTGCGTCAATTCTGGAGCAGTTAATGTGTAGGTTGTGGAAGGAGTTTGGTTTTGGTGTATTTTGGTTCGGTTCCGATGGGTGGTCTACCCCCCGGAAGTGGAGACCATGGCCCTTTGCGCGTTTGCATGGAGCTGATCTGAGGTCTACCATTGTTGTCTCCATGGTACTACCTTAAGTAGGGTTTTGTTCAACTAGTATGAAGTAGGTAATTGCGTGGTTGGTACGGTTGGTTGCTCGGTCTACTGTGAGGTCTTCGATTGGTGTTGTTCTTGTTGAAACATTTGTTGGTCTTCGTCTTGCGATGGTCGATGATTGGACGACATTTGGACCAGGTAACGTGGAAATCCCATTTTTTTATGGGTTTTGTAAGCCATTTTTTATGGTTTTCTAATTGTGGGTTGGACCATGTAACGTAGCAATCTTATATTTTTTATGGGTTTTGTAAGCCATTTTTTTTATGGTTTTCTAATTGTGGGTTGGACCAGGTAAGGTGGCAATCCCATTTTTTTATGGGTTTTGTAAGCCATTTTTTTTATGTTTTTCTAATTGTGGGTTGGTTCTTGCAGGTGGAGCGATGAGAGATATGGGTCAACGATGTCGTTGCGTTCATGGGTTTCCTGCTTACTGGGTTGCAGAGCTGCGTGAGGGTTTTCTGCTTGCTCGATCACAAAGCTATGCGAGGTTTTCCTGCTTGCTGCGTTTTTAGTGGAGAATATTGTTTTTCCTAATAAGATTCCTATCCTACCAGCTGATAAGTCTCTGTGTTTATCAACACATCAACTCTGCGTTAGAAAGTTGAATGACTATTGGTGTCTTAGTGTTTTGGTCCTTATGCCATAATTTAATCATTTCTTTATGGGTGTTCAAGATCGAATCAGGTGTAAGATCAAATCAAATGAATCTCATAATTTATTAATTGGTAATTTTTAAATGTTTTTTCAATTATCAAATTTTGTTTTCTGATTGGGCTAGAGATTTGACAATATCATTTCCATCTTGTTTGGGGTCTATATTTTTTTTTTCCAAATAAACTTGACACGTGTCCTAACCAAGTGTAATTGCATAACTGCAGGCATGCATTGGATGCCTCAACGCACTTCGACCACCTGTCCATCCCATATCTACCATTTTCCCACAAAATTTCGATCAATGCATTTATTTTTGTCACCACTGAAATTGTGCGAGGATGAGAGTCCCGATTATTGCCGGTACAACAGAGGGAGTCCTGAAATGGAGAGGAAAAGCGTCGTTCTGCATCGGATTCTTGCCAAGAAGGTAGACACCAACCCCAGAATCAAAATGAGGTTTGATTTTGACGCAGATCGGCGGTCTGGCGAGCAATTTCGTTCCATGGACACAAGTTTTTGCGATTTGGAGTCGGTGCTTCGCAAAGTTCTCGCCGTGAAACAGGGGAAAGACACGCTAAGGAAAAGATTGCATTCCGCCAAAGAGATTTTGACTTCCCTGAAGGTTTTCAGACAAGGTAAGGACCTCAAGCCCTATAGTGAGGATTTTAGAGTAAAAAGGCCGCTAAATTTAGTAAACGACGGAAGATCTTTGGCGCATTTCGTAAGTGTAGTAAAGGTTTAGGGGAAGGGAAACTAAATGCGCAAGGTTTAATGGAATAGGTTAGATTTTTTAGAGCAAAAAGACACCTAAATTTAGCAAACGACGAAGGTTCTTTGCCGCAGTTGTAAGTGTAGTAAAGCTTTAGGATATAGTTTTCAAAGGGGAATACACATGAGGCTAGTTTTCAAGGTTACAGAAATATATATTTTTCTAACAAGAAAATGATGTATGAAATGCCGTTCATATTTTTACGTAAACAGAGAAAATATAGAACTTCCAGGGTTTTGTCCGTCAGATTGTTATTTTTTGTAGATCTTTTTGAAGTATTTTAATTCCTTTTGGCCAGGAGTACAAGGCTATTGAAAAATAATTCCCTGTAGAGACAATAGGCAAGATCTGTGTTGGAATTTGCCTTCCACTGTCGAAAAGGGAAATGGAAAGCGGGAGATCCACCGCTTTTACTGAGATGGGAACTATATTCCAACAAATGTGTTCGAGTGAATATATATTTATTTGAATCTTCAAATTTGAATATGATAGGTTAAAACTTATGTGTTACAGAAATCTCCTTTGCTATGAAACTCACTTTTGAAACATATCATATGCCTGTTAAAACTTCTTTGTTACAGAATTCTCGTTTTCCCTCTTAAAACTTCTTTGTTACATCATTTCGTTTGCCCTGTTAAAACTTTTTTGTTACAGAATTCTGGTTTGCCACGAAACTCACATACCATATGCAGAGTTATATTTTATATTTTCCATGAATGATTTTTTCGAAATGACTTTTTCTAACCTCATGTTTTGATTTATTAATGCTCGATTTAACTAAGAAACAACATTTCAATGATAATGACGAGAAGATTGTATTTTTTAACCCTATATATATTTCAAATGACATTTTTATTATTGCTCGATTTTCTTTTCAATGATCATTTATGATTGTATTAAAATATGAAGCATAAAAATATTATAATATATTTATTATTCTTATATCAGCATAGATCTCTGAGATTGATTCTTAGAAACTATTTGAATTTGAATATAAGTTGTAGATTACTTTTTTAATGTATCTTGTAGATCCATTTCATAGAATTTGAATATAAGTTGTAGATTACTTTTTGAATGTATCTTGTAGATCCATTTTCTAATATTTGTATGTAGCATAGTAGTATAATTCAGCCGTATTGGTAGTTCATGTTTGGTAGTTTATGTACGGAAACAATTCGAATTGGTAGAATATTCTGTGTAGGTGTAGATTTTTGTTTTGTTTTTTTTTTTAAATAAATGATAGATATTTATTAAATATCTATGTACATTTATGGTGTATTTGTGAATATTTGATTAAAAGTATTATATGTAAGCATTCTACTTCGGTATTAGATTTTTTTTACTTATTTGTATTCGTATCGGTAAATTGTACTCGAATTATGCTACTATGGTATGTAATATGTGCTCAAGCTTACTTAAAGGCTTGAGCAACTCCAGTGTAAGATGCTTAAAGAGGCAGAAGGTAGGTGCTAGGCCTGAGTGATAGCCAGACTAATATGACACAGGTGTTAGACTTGAGGCCTGAGTGATGGCCAGATTAATATGATGCAGGTGTTAGGTGTTTTTTTTTCTTTTCACAGAAACGATTATATATTGATAATATTGAAAAAAAGAAGGATAGTTACAAAGCAAAATGCAGGTCTAGATGCTCCCATGGAAGGAAGAGAAACCTAATATTCGGTTCTTCCTTTTCAGTGTGATAACAAGCATTGTAGCTATCTGTCCTATGATAACTATATAGTCTAATAAACTGTCCAAGCAAAAGCAGGCAAGAGTAATACATTCGCAGATGTATCCAGTCTTAGAGTAACTTAGCCTATTCGATTAATTACAACGCCAAAAATGAGTTTTTGGAGACAGACAGCAAAAAAAATTCAATCCTGAACCTGGTTCAACCTTGAGTTGGGCCACCATGCTTGCCAACTATAGAAAGATCTTTTCCAGCTTTGAGATTCTCTGCTTTGCCCTTCTCAGCTGTGAAATTCGCAGTGTTTCCAGTACCTTCCAACTGTTTCTGTAAAATTGTAATCTTTCCACTGATTTCTTCGAGCTCTCCAACAATGTCCTCCCTTACACGAGCCCTGCGAGATAAGGCCAGGTCCAAGGAGGCTTCTAGATGATCAATTTTCCCAGACAGCACGAATTTTTGTCCTCTGTTTTCAGAGACACTAGAAGAGACCAAATTATACAGACAGAGGAGAATATTTTTGACTTCAAGGTTCTCAGAGCGTATCATTTTGACTTGAACTTCAAGCTCCTGAAGCCTGTCTAACACTTCATCTTCGTGGCAATAGTTTGGATCCTTTTCCTAGGCGAGGCAATTCCCACTCTGATAGCAACAATTTCGCTTTGTGCCCATCTCATGACCAGGGCTCTCAGAGCTCTCTGTCTGCATGTTGCAACAGCCAACAGGGCCTCTGCCCAGCTGTCCCTCTCGACTCTTTTTTGCTGATCCTTCCCGAGTTCTTTGGAGTCCACCAGAGTCGAGGTTTCGTCCTTCATGACCATCGACGCATCCTCTGCAAGCTATTGCGTTCCAGAGATCACGATGATTGTTGTCTGCGGGAAGAAAGCAAGGTTTGCTCCAGCTATAGGGGTTATGCAAAATGAGGACGAGGAAACCCAATATGTGAATCGCTCCCACCTGCCAAGTCTCCCTCCAACTTTCAATCATACTCAGTGCAATTACTTCCCACACGCAAGTTAGAGTTTCAAGGTGAGCTAGTACCATCAAAACATCAACAATGGATTTCCCAAGAAGTGATACATTTATTCCTTCCTCGCCAAGATATAAGGGATGAGTATTTCTCATGGGGGGGAATGAAGCGTGATGGAGCGGAGCTTGCCCAACCTTATGGTATCCAGACATTATCAAGGATTTCATTATTGTAGTGAATGGCCTCGTAAGGGAGTCCAACACCTGTATTTGCCAATTTATTCGCATGCTCATTATGCATTTTTAGGGTGTGATTGAAGGCTATATGGTGAAACTCCTTGCTGAGATAGAGCAAAATTTGGTGCATTTTTGAAGAAGGGCGCTTCCTTTGCCCCACAATGTTTCTAGCCTCGCGGATAATAATAAGAGAGTCTCCTAGCACTGTTAGGTTTTTAATACCCAAAGCGTTGGCAATCTCAACCCCTTTTATTAGGCCGAGCCATTTTGCCCCATTATTGGTTTTTCTCCCAATACCCAAAGCGAATTCCTTCTGAATATTTCCCTTGGAGTCAAAGAGTACTCCCCTCGCGCCTGCCAGCCCTGGATTGCCTTTGGAGGCACCATCGAATTGTTGAATGCTATGATTCAAACTAGTTTTCCATTGATTAAGTTGATTAGAGCTCATCCTGAGCTGCCAGGATAGTGGGTTCCTCTGGGGAGATTTACCTGAGGTAGAATGAAGAAGGAGGGTAGAAACCCAAATTTTTTCCTCCACTGAAAGAGCCTCTCTTTGGATGTTGAGCATTCCTTTTGTTGTGAGGGCTTCGATCCATAGTGCTTTGGCTGCCGAAGCAACTTGTCGAGGGTTAGGAGTCACTCCATAAAAAATTTCTCTGTTTCTGGCATTCCATACTTTCCAGCTTATGAACCGTGGCAATGCTTCCCAGGCTCTAGCAAAATCAGGCTTTCTGTAGAAAGTACCCTGGTAATAGTCCTTCCATTTGGCAAAGAAGTCGTTCCATGAGGTTGGCATTACCAGATTGGTCTTCAGGGGGTCAATGCTACGGCTCCAAACTTCAAGAGTAAAACTGCATTCAAGGAATAAGTGTTCAATCATTTCTTTTGCTTCTTTACAAAGAACACACCGCAGAGGTCCTACTACCCCTCTTTTCCTTAAATTATCTACTGTTAGTGTTTTTTTGTGAGCGAGAATCCAGAAAAAAAAACATTTACTTTGGGCAATCCATCCTTGCTCCAGACCTTGATCCATTTGGCCTCGCGAGTTCCACTCATCTTGCCAGATAAGACATGTAGGTATCCTTCCTTCACAGTATACTTCCCTGTGAGTCCCCAACACCGTTTGTCCTGAAGGAAAAGGCTGATGGGGCATTGCTCCTGCAAAAGTGAAAGAAAAACTTTATAATCTGGCTGCAGGTGAGGGGGAATTTCCAATTCCTTCCATCCAGCCCATCGGCCATTATCGTTCCAGATTGAGAGATCGTAGAGTGAATGGATATTATGGGTCTCCATCCAAAGCCGAAGCTCCTGAAGCTCCAATCGAAAGTTGACAGGGGAGGATTTGCCCAATTGATCATACCATATTTTGATAGTTTTGCCGTTGCCAGCCATCCAGTACAGTTTTTCTCTGATAATGGGAGTCGCTTTCTTGCACAATTCCCAGATATGAGACCCTTTCGTGTCAGGATTGATGGTCTTAATGCACCTTTTTCTGGTCCCGTTCATATACTTCTTTCTAAGCACTTTCTTCCACCATGCATCCTTGTCAGTAATAATTCTCCACAAAATTTTGGCCCCTAGCGCTAGATTCATAAAACTTGGCTCTTTTATTCCAGCTCCACCCTAGATTTTCAGATTGCAGACCGTTCTCCAATTTATTAGATGATATTTCTTTGTGTTGCTTTCTTTTCCTCCCTGCCAAAGAAAATTTCTAAGTTCCTTGTGTATGTCCTGAATAATGTTGTTTGGAGCCAAAGAGATAGAGCAAACGTATATCGGGTAAGCAGACAGGACGGACGAGATCAGATTAAGTTTTCCCGTAGAGCTAAGCCATCTGAACCCCCAGGCAGAGATTTTCTTTTTTAATTTATCTACAATCCCCTGCCAGTCTTCCATTCTTTTCCTGCCTTTAAAGATTGGAATGCCAAGGTAGGTGAATGAGTTCCAGTTTGTGAGCCCTTCAAAAACAAAAGTTCTTGAAATTCTTGCCATGGTTATTGCAGAGCAGTTCCAGCCACACACTTTGGATTTGTGCTCACTAACTTTTCCATTCGAGGCATCAAGGAATAAAGTAAGAGCTTTCTTGAAACGATCTGCTATGACCGTGGATGCTCCTCCAAGGAAGATAGTGTCATCTACAAATTGAGCGTTATTTGCCGCACGAACCCCTCTTGCAATCTTGAGACCTTTAAGATCACCTGTATCCTGTAGCTTCTGCAATTGTCTACTTAGGGAATCAGCAACCAATAAATATAAACAGGGGGAGAGCAGGCAACCCTGTCGAAAGCCACGAGAAGCTTGGAAGAAGTTTGTTGGCCTTCCGTTGACTAGTGGGGCAATCCAAGGCTTGCTAATGCAAGCCTTGATCCACCGAATGAACCTTGGAGAGAAACCAAATTTATGCATAATTTCAAAAAGAAATAAATGATTGACCTATCGAAAGCATTTTCCATGTCTAGTTTGACAGCCATACCTTGTTGTTTGCGCGCCATGCTAGAATGGATGGCTTCTTGTACTATGATTATATTGTCCAGTATTTGGCGCCCTTCAATGAAACCACCTTGGGTCTCAGCGATTAGTCGCCCCATCACTTTCTTCATTTTGGAGGCAAGAATTTTAGCTAGGATTTTATATGAGGTATTACAGAGTGATATGGGCCTGAAACAATCAATGGAAAGCGGATTTTTGTCCTTGGGTATGAGAGCCAGAAAAGCTGAGTTTGTTGCTCCTCCTACTTTGTCCTTATTCCTGGTCCAATTCAGCATTTTTCTAAGGTCATTTTTTATTACATCCTATGCAGCTCTGTAGAAGTTGATTGTGAACCTGTCTGGTCCAGGGGCTTTATCTGTATTTAGCTTCCACATAGCTTCTTTTATTTCTGATTCCGTTATGGGATTTGAAAGATCCCAATTTTCTTCTTCTGAGATGATTGGGGGAATGTTAGAGAGGAGATCTACCTGAGCCATAGGATCCGCCTCATTTTTTTCCAAATAGAGATCTTGAAAATGCTAGAAGATGTGGACTTTTATCTCCTCCTGATCAGTGATTTTTGTTCCATCCTGAATCCGGATTTCTTTAATTGCATTTTGGCTAAGTCTGACTTTAGTTTGCTTATGAAAATAGGTGGTATTACTATCACATCCCTTCAACCAGAGTTGCCGAGACTTGATTCTCCAGCTCTCTTCCTCTTTTCAAGCCTCCGCAGGGATCTTGTTGTTTAATTCTTGCTCTTGGCATAAGAGGTTGGGGGTGATTTCAACTCGTTTCAAATCCGCTTGAAGAGCTGCAAGGTGGGATTGAAGTATTTTTTTTGCAATCTCCGGGCTTTTGTACTCAGTCTAATCCCAAGCTTTAAGAGCATAGAGAACATTCCTTAATTTACTTTCCCAAACATAACTCACAGAGCCATAACAGGGCAGAGACCACGAAGAATTTATTAGCGCCAGAGCTTTCTCCTCAAGTAGCCAGCATGGATTAAAATGGAAGGGGATGGGGCCGAGGATGGAGGGGATCGAAAGAGTAAGTGCGATGGGCTTGTGATCAGAAACAGTTGACGGAATCGTGTTGGAGATGGGGATAAGATTTAGAAGGAGAAAGGAAGAACTTAAAAGGAAACGGTCCAGCCTGACAGCAATATGCCCAGTTCCCAAACGTCTATTGCTCCAAGTGAAGAGGCCATTTTTGAGTGGAGGATCTATAAGGTCGAAGGAGACAGTCAAATTCTCCATGCATTCACCAAAAGGGTCTCTAACCCTGGAGCCTCCACGTTTTTTAGATTGAGTAATCGTGGTGTGAAAGTCTCCAGCAAAGATTATTCCCTTCTCTTTAACAATATCTTTGAGGGCAGTAACGTTGTTCTAGAAGACTTGCTTGTCTTTATATTGAGTGGGTCCGTAGATATTGCAAGCAAAGAAGGTGGATTTGTCCACCGTATCAGTGATTTCATTGAGGGACCAGTGAGGACAATCTTGCAATAATTTGTAAGAATACTTACTTGAGAAAAGAGACGTCGTACCTCCAGAGGCACCTCTAGAGCTAACAGCATTTCCTTGGCAATCTTTCCAAAAGAGATGTGTGAGAGCCAGTACCTCCACATCGCTCATCTTCATCTCCTGAATCAGTAGGATGTCTGGTTTTTCAGAATGCACTATTTCTTTGAGAGCCTTTATTTTGTTTGGCCCTCCGAGACCCCTACAATTCCAAGAGACGAGCTTCATTAGTTCTTCCCGGCTTGCTGACTTGCTCGAGTCCTTCCCTCTGCCTTTCCTTTGTTGTTCTGTATCAACTTCATTTCTTCAAGGCTTCTCTGCCTTCCTAGTTCTAATTCTCTTTTTGCTTCCTGTTCTCGATGATATCTTTGTGATTTTCTGCCTTTGGTACTTTGGGTTGGTCCCGAGTCAAAGAGATCTTGTGATCCCTTTGAAGAAGAATATGGAGTGACCGAATAGGGGGTCGTCTTGTTCTGATTTACCTTGTCAGCCCAAGAGCTTTCTGGCGGGGGCGATTCATCTCTTGTTTGAGTTTCTCTATCATTTTCCCTGATCGGAGGTTCCATACAATTGTTTAGGGATGAATTAATCCTGTCATCCAGGGCATATGACTCAGGCTCTACGATCTCTCCTTCCTCCACCTCCAGAGTTTTAAAGTGATTTTCTGAAGTTACTAATGTCTCATTATTCTCAGCCGCCTCATTTTCCTTTCCTTTCGTTTGTTGCCTTTTACTTGAATCCTGATTTGGAGCAGCAGATATTTTCCCTTTCTTAACCTTTTGCCAGTCTTCCTCTTGAGATCTTTCAGCAACTTCCTTTGCAATTTTTGGACAGTGTCTAGCAGAGTGCCCATAATCATGGCATTTTTTGCATTTGAAAGGCAGTTGTTCATAGTCAACTTTTTGTGCATAGATCCACCTGTCCATACAGATCTTAACCACCTCCGGGAGCCCTTTTTCAAGATCCACCTCAACACAGATGCGTGCACAAGAAAAAAGCGGCCCTTTGGGCTCCGCCTTATCAATGTATTTCCCTAGTGGGTTTTCGATTGCTTGAAGAGATTCATCATTCCAGCAATGCAGGGGTAGATGCGGCAAACGGACCCAGACTGGAACAGCCGAGGGCACATCATTCTCTGGGTCGAAAGATAGAGTCCATCGGTTGAGATAAAGCCCCCGAGGTCCCATGAAGTACGGGTAGCTTCTGAAAATTAGATCTCGATCTTCTTTAGCTTCAAACACGAAAGTGAAGTAGCCTTTTCCACAGAAACAATGCTGAATCCCACCCTTGTTCAAGGGCATCCAATGTTTTCTGAGCCATAAATCCATAGACTTTGGTGAAGGCCAAATACCGGTGAATTGACCGATCAAACCTCGCTCACTGAGGGCGATGGCTTTTATTCGCGAAGCAGCCAACATGATATGAATTTCTGGGGCCTCTGAGAGTTTAATGAACCCATCACCAGCAACGGGCGTCTGAGAGGGTGGAGAGGAGGCAACCAAGGCTTTGAACGCCTCATCCAGCTGCAAACGGGCAGGATTGGACTCCGGGAGGGAATCTATCCCAGGCCACGGCCGGCCGAGCGCACACGCGTGAAGGGTAGGGTTCTGTGAACTAGGGCATCAGCGCAGAGGTCGACTCGTTATCATCCATATTACCTCTAACTAATCGATGCAGGTGTTAGGTGTTAGTCATACCCTGATTAGAGATTAGATTGATTAGGAAGAATAGATTTATTATTATGGTACGATTAAGTGGTATCAGAGCAAAAAGTTAGACTGCACGAGGCAAAGAAATTAGAGCATGCAACAAGGTTGAAGTTCAACCTGAGCAAGGAAGAAGATTATGAAGAAACTCTGGCGTGAGAAAATCCACGCGATGTAAGTAGAACCGAAGAGGCAGAACGCTGACCATGAAACCCTGGCCACCAGAGAACAAGGTCCATTCGCGTGTGGAGTAGCCGCCCGTGCCATAGCTGCCAGTGAGAATCTGTGGTATCAGAGCAAAAAGTTAGACGGCACGAGGCAAAGAAATTAGAGCATGCAACAAGGTTGAAGTTCAACCTGAGCAAGGAAGAAGATTGTGAAGAAACTCTGGCGTGAGAAAATCCACGCGATGAAGAGAGAATCTGCGTGTGTGAAAATCTTCATGAAGAAAGTTGTTGCATAAGTAGAACCGAAGAGGCAGAACGCTGACCATCAAAACCCTGGCCACCAGAGAACAAGGTCCATTCGCGTGTGGAGTAGCCGCCCTTGCCATAGCTGCCAGTGAGAATCTCGAATCTATTGATTTTAGAGTAAGAGAATATGCTGGCCATGGAAGAAGAGCTGTGAGAGTTGAACCCACGTCCTTCCGTGGAGGAACCCGTCGTGTGAGCGGTGAAGGAAGACGCGGAGGCCATGTGCACTGAAAATTCCTGGAGCAGCGATTGTCTAGTTAGTGAAAGCTGCGTGAGTGCTGGGCGAAGCCATTAATTGTTGTCTCTGCCATCTCAGAAAGAGGAACGGAGCTGTGAGAGTTGAACCCACGTCCTTCCGTGGAGGAACCCGTCGTGTGAGCGGTGAAGGAAGACGCGGAGGCCGTGTGCACTGAAAATTCCTGGAGCAGCGATTGTCTAGTTAGTGAAAGCTGCGTGAGTGCTGGGCGAAGCCATTAATTGTTGTCTCTGCCATCTTAGAAAGAGGAACGAGCCGTGAGCCGGATCCGTCGTCAAGAAGAAGTCCGCTCAAGTAATATCGCCATGGATAAATCGATCTGCATGTGGATAACCGCCGAAGAAGGAGCCGTCCTCATCCGCGTAAGAGGTGAGCTCCGTTGTTCCGTGCATGGCAGATCGATTCGCGTGGAAAAAAAGGTGAACGAACAAACGTAAACGTGGAGAAAGCCAAGGTAAAAGGAACAAACATTTGAAAAATGGTTTTAAAAGGCGAAGATGGCGTAATTTATTTTATATCCCATGCTTTAAGTTGAATTAAAGCTAAAGGTTTAAAAAAAATCATATTACAATAGAGATAGGAAGGTTTTTCTACAAAAGGTGCTTGTTTATATTATGAAAAGTTCTTAGGACCACATCATTTCATAGAGTTTTTAAAAGTTATGCCAAGTCATTTCACATGGAGCGTTTTAAAGGGAATTTTATGAAAAAGTTGAATGGTAAAGGTCCAAAAGCTAGTGGATTTAGTGGCAAATTGACATTTGATGCATGCAAACTTGTGAGAGCACATAAGTTATGGAAAGCGACGGAGGAGACATGGTAAAGGCCGTAATTTGATTGGATATGTAAATTGGATTGATATTGCACAAAGCATGTGTGATCCAAGTAGAGGTCAATGACTAAAGAATCTAAGTGGAGTGGTGACTAAAAAGGTATACGGAAGAAGTACATGGAAGTGGATGAATAAGAACTGATTGACACATTGTAATCTAGGTACTTGTTCGATGTAAAAGGATATATGGGTGTAATGATTGGTGAGTCACTTATGTAGATTTAGATAGACAAAAGAAAGGTGCATGATACCTTTTTATGGTTAAAACTTTGTCATGGTGCATGATGTCTTTTTATGGTTAAAACTTTGTCATGGATTATTAAGTGAACTTGACTTTGAAAGAGTCAAATGTACATTTACACTACATTCACCACAATGTAAATGGGCATATGGGTGTAATGATTAGTGAGTCACTTATGTAGATTTAGATAAACAGAAGAAAGGTGCATGATGTCTTTCTATGGTAAAACTTTATCATGGATTATTAGGTGAACTTGACTCGTTAAAGAGTTAAATGTACATCTACACTACATTCACCACAATGTAAATGGGCATATGGGTGTAATGATTGGTGAGTCACCTATGTAGATTTAGTTAGACGGAAGAAAGGTGCATGATGTCTTTCTATGGTTAAAACTTTGTCATGGATTATTAGGTGAATTTGATTATTAGGTGAATTTGACTGGTTAAAGAGTAAAATGTACATCTACACTACATTCATGGTTTTCACATCAATGATATGTTTGAGAATGGTGCACACTTAAAAATTTTGAAGATAGGTTGATAGGTTGTTCAAATTTAAAGGGGAGATTTATGGCTAAGACCATGATAATGCTCGATTCCATTCAATAAAATGTAGTTCAAGAATGGTGCACACTTAAAAATTTTGACGATAGGTTGATAGGTTCAAATTTAAAGGGGAGATTTATGGCTAAGCCCATGATAATGTTCGATTCTATTCAATAAAATGTAGTTCGAGAATGGTGCACACTTAAAATTTTGACGATAGGTTGTTCAAATTTAAAGGGGGGACAATGAATTCAATGCTCGATTTCATTTGATAAGAATGTATTAGAGTAAGGTGGTTGAGGCAAAGCTCATTATGGAGCATGATCTTTGTAAATAGAGAAGCATCATTGGCCCATAAAAGTTAGTCACTTCTTGGAACATGATCTTAGAGAGGATCATTGGCTCATAAAAGTTAAAGTCACTTCTTGTGTAATGCCTTTGTGTAAATCATATTTTATAATAGCATTACATGACCATAAAGTTACTCGTAATATGATATGATATGAGATGCTAATGTTGACGAGAAATTTGTCTAATGCCTCGATTATTGGAGAATTGTTAACAGTTAATATGGAAAGGTAATATCAAATAGCAAGAGAAATTTGTGTAATGCCTCGTTTAATGTAGAAATGACAAATAGTTAATACCACCGGCACCAATGATTCAAAAACACCAAATTTTGGGAATCTTAAGAGTGGTTCGCATGAGTTGCACTAAGCACTTCTTTAGTACTCAAGGGATATATTTTATATCCATCTTAATTCAGTTTTAATCCAAAACAATCAAATTTAAAAATGCAAATTTCTTCTTCTAATGCAAAAGATTGTTATTTTAATTGATTAAAAAATCAAATTTAAAAATGCAAAACTTTTTGAAAAACAAATCTCTTTTATAATGAAAGAATGACATCTTAATGAAAAAATGACATCATCTTATGTGATTAAAAAAATTCAATTTAAAAATGCAAATCTCTTTTTAATGAAAAAAATGACATCTTAAATGATTAAAAAAATTAAATTTAAAAATACAAATCTCTTTTTTAGAATGCAAAATAGTAACATTTCAATTGATTAAAATAATCATATCTAAAACTATAGAAGCAAACCTCTTTTATAATGCAAATCTCTTCTTAAAAAATCTTTTATAATACAAAATACAAACTTAACTTCTTTTATAATAAAAATTACAAAAAATTGATATCTTAATTCACTTTTAATCCAAAAAATCAAATCTAAAAATATAAATATCTGCTAGAAGCAAACATCTCTTTTTTATAATATAAATCTCTTTTTCAAAGCAAACCTCTTCTAGAAGCTAAAACCTCTTCTAGAAGACCTCTTCTAGAAGCTAACCTCTATTTTATAATGTAAATTTCCTTTTCAAAGCAGGCCTCTTTTAAAAGCAAACCTCTTTTTTATTATGTAAATCTCTTTTCAAAGTAAACCTCCTTTTTTATAATTTAAAAGAATATTGACACTTGATGTAAAGTGCACCTGTATATATATATGATACTTGATGTAAAGTGTATCTCTATATATATCTTAATTGAATGTTATCCTTAAAAAAATCAATGCAATTTTAATTTCATAAAATCTGATTTAAAATGTAAATATTTTTGAAAGAAGATTGAAAGATACTTGTATATTTTATATTAATTTTAATTCAAATAACTTTTATCTTCTGATCTGAAAACCCATGGTTTTTATTTTAAAAAACAAGAAGTGGGTGATGGAGAGATCTCCCATCAAACACTAGAACAACGTCTCGTTTTTCCCAATAAGACAACAAATCCATCCGTAAAGATTTACATGGGAAGAAAAATAGTAATGTAAAATTAAATGGTTACCAGCCCGCCGTCGTTTTTCCAAATAAGACGACAAAACGTTTTTCCAAACAAGTCAACAAAACGAAGAGAAATATTCATATAAAATTAAATGCTTACCAGACCCAAGTTTTCCGAATAAGACGACAAATGTCCTTCCCAATGAGTCAACACACCTATTCAAACGAAGAAAAATACTAATCTAAATATCAGAACGACCAATTCAAACGATGAAAAATATTAATGTCAAATTAAATGGTTATCAGAACGACGTTATGGCACTGTGTCAAAATGGCGACCCTGTGGAACATCACTAGTTATCACACAGTATATATATTTGTTCACTAACTCTTAGCGTTACCAAAATCGGCTGTAATGCATGCGTTATTTGATCAGTACAAGATGAATCTCCGACAGAAGAGCACAGCTGCAAATCTAAGTTGCAAGGAGCTAAGCAAACCTCGTGGCACAGTTCGGGTATGTCGACTCTTCCTTTACTACTCAGTTTTTTAAGCATAATCTGTACGTATATTCTGTTCTTGATTACACTCACTGAAGAACAGTTGCAAAGCTGTATTTTGTCATATAAATTATAAACTTTGTCCAAAAGTACGGTTAGTCATTTTTTGTTACATGAATTACCTTTATCTTAATCTTAAGAGATGAAATCCTTTTGAAGTTGAACTGCAAATTTGAGTTTTGAATTTAAAGAGTTTCTATCTCTTCATGTAGATCTTGTTAAAATAAATTTAGATTATATATATATTTATATATATATATATTTGTTCTAGGACGGCCTTACCATATCTTTCCATTGAGTTGCTGAATGTGCGTCTAAAACGCAAGGATCATATTTAAATTATTATTATTATTTTAGGCTTAATACGGCCCATGATCAAAATCTAAAGAATTAAAATTAGTGAAGAAATCGGCTTTACCAAAACAAAGATCATCTTTTCTAATTTCAAAAAAAAAAACTCCCCCAAAAGCTGCTGCTTCTATTTTATGGAAGAGGAGAGCGGGAAGAGTTTTCTTGTCAATGTAAATACTCTGTTTAGCGATATTTCCCTAGGACTGTAGATTTCGGTTCAGCTGGTTTAGATATGCTGTCCATAATCCTTTTTTCAGTGGAATGCTGTCTATAATCCTTGAGTTGCTCCATTTTTTACAATGAAATGATTTACTTGATTTGATATAATAAAATGGAAGTCAGTGACATATATTATTCAACCAGACTAAAAAGGTGACATATATTATTCAACCAGACTAAAAAGGTGGCAATGTTTAATTAGTTGTTTCCAAATTTGCAAAATATTACTTTAATTAGATACGATGATATCATCGATTCATCACTTTTTTCATAGGATACTTATGAACTCATTATAAATATTTATATTTTTGAATAAATATAATATAAAATGAAAATATATTTTTAAGTTTACATAAACATTAATAATTTAATGTATAAAGTACAATTTTTTTAATATTTAATTTAAATAAAATACTTTTATATTTTAATAAATATTATTATAATGTTGTGGAGACTTGATATGGATAGCCTGAGTATAGTTTTTTATTAAAAAAACTATACTCAAGCTATCCATATCAAGTCTCCACAAAAATGACTACATGTGAACCAATAAAGTATTTAATGTTATTGGAAAAAATATATACTAGCAAGCTATATTAATATTAATAATATAGCTTATATTATTAATATTAATATGGCTTACTAGTTGACGATCGACCTGCGAGGTATATTTCATCTTACTATTTAAAAATCATAATTATTTTTATTTATAAAAATAGTTTTTTATAATTGTAATTAATAAATAATAAATAATTTATAGTACTAATTAATTAATTATTTACTAACAAATCTAATTATTAATATTTTATACAAATATTTATTTTTATTAAAAAAAATATTAATACTATTAGAGTTATAAAATCTTATTATAAATTATTTTTATTTTTTGTTGTTATAATTATATTTTCTTATTTTTATTTACAATTAGTTTAATTAATAATTAATAATAAATTATAAATAATTTAGAATAATAATTGATATTTTATAACAATAATAACTTAATTATAATAATAATAACATTTATTATTATTATTATTATTATAAAAAAATAACAAATACTATTATTATTATTATTATTATTATTATTATAATAATAATAACAATAATAATAATCATAAATTATTATTGTATACACATATACGGGCATGTAATTAATACATGGCAATGTGGCATAAGTTTTTATAATAATAATATCTTTATATTAATATTATTTTTGTTATTAAAAAAATATTAATACTATTAGAATTGTAAAATCTTATTATAAATTATTTTTATTTTTTGTTGTTATAATTATATTTTCTTATTTTTATTTACAATTAGTTTAATTAATAATTAATAATTAATTGTTTGTATTTTTAGTTTTATTATAATTAATTATTTTTAGTTTTATTATTTTTAATAATTAATTATTATATTTTTATTATTAATTATTTTTATTATTTTATTATTATTAATATTTCTTATTTTGATTTATAATTATTATAATTTTATAAAAATATAAGAAAATAATAAAAAAGAAAAATAAGAGAATAAGATAATAAGAATATTTTTATTAAAAAAAATAAGAAATTTTTTATTATTTTTATTTTTATTATTATAAATAAGAAAATATAATATATATATATAAAAATAAGAAAGAAATAATAAATGAAAATAATTTATAATGAGGATTGGAAATTATAATTAAAAATATAAATATAATTATAATTATAATAAAAATAAGAATAATAGTAATAGTAATGATAATTTATATTCTTATATTTTTATTATTTTTTATAATAATAATAATTATTATTATTATTATTATTATTTAATTATAATAATTATTATTATTATTGTAAAATAATAATAAATTGTAAATTATTATTATTATTACAAAATAATAAATTTTAAAATAATATTGGTCGCCCGCATGGGTATAGTTCATTGGCGATTCAATTGTTATGAAGTCGCAGTTGTAAATGAAGGTAACGAGTTCAAATCACAATCGGCTTTACCCGTGTCCCATGCTTGTAGGGTGTGTGGGGCACTTGGGGGTATAGTGGTAGCGGGATTGGATCCCTGGACCCCATGGTCACGTGAGTACCAACCCAGTCTCCAGTTTCCAATTTTCCTAGTTACAAAAAAAAATTATTAATAATATTGGCTGTGTTTGGTTGGCCATGCTTAACCATTGTTGACTTTAGTTGAAGTTATGGTTGACTTTGTATCACCAAAGTTGAATTTAGGTGACTTTTGGTAGACCATGGTTGACTTTGGTTGATTATGGTTGAATTTGGATGACCAAAGTTAACCATGGTTGACTTTAGTAGACTTTGGTTTACCATGGCTGACTTTTGGTAGACTATGGTTGACTTTGGTTGATTATGGTTGAATTTGGATAACCAAAGTTAACCATGGTTGACTTTAGTAGACTTTGGTTTACCATGGCTGACTTTTGATAGACTATGGTTGACTTTGGTTAAGTTTTGTTAAGAATAATTGGTTATGATTGACCATTATTGAGTATGGTTGACATTGGTTGACAATAATAATAATAATAAATAACAAATATTGAAATAATTTATTATTTAATAATTATTATTATAAAAAAAATAGTTGTTTATAATAATAATTATTATTATAAATAACAAAAACATAATTATATTAAAATAACAACAATAATAATAAATAAAAATAATTTATAATAAGGATTCACAATAATAATAATAATAATAATAATTTATATTTCTTTTATTAATAATAATAATAATTATTATTATTATTATTATTATAAAAACAAGAGAAATAGCTGCCAAGCAGCTAGTCCCTGCTTTAATATTATGTTTAATTGATAAAGAAGTAAAAAATTTACTAAGAAAATCATATATAACTATCATGATTGTTGTTGATATAAAATAGAAGGAAGTTAAAATGCCTTGAAGAAAATATTAACTTTTTTAAAACAATTATGTAAAGTTATTTACCAATCATGTGAAGTTAACATTTGAGAGGATATAAAATATGAACATATGGTATCATTAGATACACTAGGACTTGAAGATCAATAATTATGTCAATAATTAGGCAAAATGGATCACATTTCAGTTATGGCTTCCATCTTATAGCAACCTTGCGGTTATTACCACATTGTGGCTCTTGTTGTCATAATCATTATATAAATAAGTTATCAAATTGCATATACAATTTACATAATTAATAAGTTATCCTCTAATTAAAGTAGTCAAGGAATAAAAGGGACCAAACCCGAGTTTGTTGAACAACAATACTGAGATTTGAATGCTGGATTCTGAGAATCGGTGTGGTAACGCCTCTTCAATACTTCTCGGCGTTTAGTATGCTGCATTCAATAAAACTCATATCAATTTGGCATACGAATTTTAATATTGAAATACAGTATCCTGAGATCCAGCAGAAAGACGCCTTCCCATTAGATCTGGGCGTTTGGCAAATGAAGTCGCAGATTGACTTGCCATAAGATTGGAGATATAGAGACTCCAAAAGCAGGGTACTTTAAATATAAAACACAGAGCACGCATTGCATGCGCTGACTAACCCTGGATGGCTCGGATAACCTAACTTGATATACATGAAATCGATCAGAGTTTTAAACGTTGGATTTATGTATATGAGTAAGCGGGCGATAGCTGGTTAAATAGCAGAGGATAAGAAATGTCGATCTCACAATTTGCATAACTGAGTGGATTCTGGATATCCTGAGACAGAGGTTAAAAACAATTTGGATCTGGACATTCATCCAAATGAGCATCAACGCAGAGAAACCACAGTCATAAAATCATTCATCAGCTACATAACACTACTAGTAATGTCTGAGTTCGCAATTCTGAGAACGAAACCCTTAAGGGAATGATTGCAGAGTATCCTTGCCCCGTCGTTGAATTCGTTGAAACTTAAAGAAATCATGCCCACATTTACGAATTTAAACAATAATAGAGATCCAGAAATCGATCTTTTAAAGGAGTAATTATACAGGGTGTTTGCGGATCGCCTCATGGCACCAATCGATATCAATGACAAAATTTTAAGATTCAAAACAATAATGATCAACCTAAAAATTGAAATCTAACAGGAGTGCTGATGCAGAAGATTAATAATCCATAGAGAAAAAAATTGAACACTCGGCAAGTCACCGATCTATAGGTGGATCTTCTCGACACATAGTTTTATACATAAGGTCATTCCATAATAATATATCATTCTGGACAATAAATGAAAGATCGTTAAAATCTTGTAATAGAACAGAGCTAAATAGTAGCAGCATATCCATCCTTGATTTTGAATTCGAAACCCTTCGCTAAAATTTCACAGGAGATGAATAATAAAAAAACACATAATAGAGTTCTCGCGAGTAAAATTTTCGAGTGCAGATCGCGGAAATTGTTAAGATGATAGATGTGCAAACCATCGAAATCATGGGAATGCCGACGCATTACAAACCCAAACAGAAATGAAATACATAACTTAGAATTAACAACTGTCATAAGATGAGGGTCTGAATAATTTTAATAACACATTTAATAGACGTCAATCCTGTAACTCATTTGGCCGCCATTTTCATCATTGAAATGATGGATTGAAATGATGGAGATCCAAGTGTCATTTTTAAAAAAAATTAAATTTATTTTAATTTTAAATTATTTTTTATATCTGACAATTCCCCTCACACCAGGGGTATATTGTCAAATCAATCCTATTAACCAATAATAAAAAGGCAATATCAAATTTCAATAATTTCATAGAGTTTTTTTAATTTCTAAAAATTAAATTTAATAATCAAATTTTCATAAACTTTATGAAAGTTAATAAAATTTTTGATAAAAAGTCACTATTAATATAAAGTCAACTAAGTTAGTTGACCTATCGATCACTATAATCCCTGCTACGCAGGGACTAATAATAAATTTTTAAATATTTGATAATAATAAAAATAATTATAAATAAGAAAATATAATTATAATAATTATAAAAGAAAGTAAGAAAAATAATTCTAATATGTCTAATAATGTTAGTAATATCAATGTCTAATATATAATAATGGCTAATAATGTATAATGTATAATAATTCCTAATAATGCGAATAATGTTTAATAATGTTTAATGTTTAATAATGCTTAATAATGTTGAATAATGTTTAATGTCTAATGCCTAATGTAAACTAATTTTACTAAGCCATATTAAAAATAATTATTTTATAATTATAATTAATAAATTATAAATAATTTATAGTATTAATTAATTATTTAATAACAAATATTATTTTAATTATGTTATTAAAATAATTAGATTATAATTGTGTGTAATAAATTATAAATGATTTAGAGTAATAATTAAATATCTTGTAATAATAATTATTCTTTTTTATTTTTCTTAATAATTATTATTATTATTATTATTATTATTATTATTATTATTTTACAATAATAAATTTTTAAATATTTGATCATAATAAAAATAATTATAAATAAGAAAATATAATTATAATAATTATAAAAGAAAATTAAAAAAATAAATCTAATAATGCTAATAATGTTAATTTCTAATAATGTCTAATAATATATAATAATGGCTAATAATGTATAATAATTTCTAATAATACCAATAATGTTTAATAATGTCTAATGTTTAATGTTTAATAATCCTTGATAATGTTGAATAATGTCTAATGTCTAATGCCTAATGTAAATTAATCTTACTAAGCCATATTAAAAATAGTTACTTTATAATTATAATTAGTAAATTATAAATAATTTATAATATTAATTAATTATTTAATAACAAATATTATTTTAATTATGTTATTAAAATAATTAGATTATAATTTTGTTTAATAAATTATAAATGATTTAGAGTAATAATTAAATATTTTGTAATAATAATTATTTATTTATAATAATGATAACAAAAATAATTATTATTATTATTATTAAATAACAAATATTGAAATTATTTATTATAATAACAATAATAATTATAAAAAAATAATTTTATTATAATAATTATTATTATTATAAATAAGAAATATATTTATATTAAAATAATAATAAATGAAAATAATTAATAATAAGCATTCACAATAATAATAATTTGATTTTTTTTATTCTTAATAATAATAATAATTATAATTATAATTATAAAATAATAATTTTTTAAATATTTGATAATAATAAAAATAATTATAAATAAGAAAATACAATTATAATAATTATAATAATTATAAAAGAAAATAAGACAAATAATGAAAAATAATTGTAATAATGTCTAATAATGTTAATAATATTTAATAATGTATAATAATGGTTATGAAAATGATAATAATAATAATAATAATGTTTAATAATGTCTAATGTCTAATGTTTAATAATGCTTAATAATGTCTAATGTTTAATGCTTAATGTAAACTAATCTTACTAAGCCACATTAAATATGCTTGGGAAACCATTGTCAATCATGGTAAACCATAGAGAAGTGAACCAAATCCAACCATAGTCAACCATAGTTAACCAAAGGTGAACAAAAGTCAACCATAGTTAACCAAAGGTGAACAAAAGTCAACCATCGCTCACATTGCTTGATCAACCATGGTTGACCATGGTCAAACATGGTCAAATATGTTTAAACATGATTAGGCATTATTAGACATATTTGACCATATTCAACTATGGCTGACCATATTTGACCATGTTTGACCATATTTGACTATGTTTGATCAACCAATGTCAGCGATGGTTGACTTTTGTTGACCTTTGGTTAACTATGGTTGACCATCATTGTGTTTTGTTTACCATGGTTGGATTTGGTTCACTTCTCTATGGTTTACCATGATTGACAATGATTGAATTTGGTTGACCATGGGTGCCTTTCGTTGACCATGGTTGGCTATGGTTTCTCATGGTTAACTGTGCTTGATAATGGTTGACCGTAGTTGACTTTGGTTGATCATGACCAACCATTGGTTGATTATGGTTGAGAATGGTGATCCATGGTTGACTTTCGTTAATCATAGTTGACTTTGGTTGACCATGGTTGGCTTTAGCTGACCATGTTGACTTTGGTCGACCATGGTTGACTCTCGTTAACTATGATTGACTTTGGTTGACAATGGTTGAGCATGGTTGACTATAGTTGACTCTAGTTTACCATGGTTTAAATTAGTTGACTTTGGTTGACTTTTAGTTGACTTTCGTTGACCATGGTTGACTTTGGATGATCAAAGTTGACTTTTGGTTGACCATGGTTGAATTTGTTTGACCATGGATGGCTTTGGTTTAGTTTGGTTTACCATGGTTGACGTTAGTTGGCTTTGGTTTACCTTTTCTATACCATGGTTGGTGTTAGTTGACTTTGGTTAACCTTTAGTATAATTTGGTTGGCAGCCATGGTTAACCATGGTAAAGTATGGTTGAATTTAGTTGATCATGGTTGACCATGGTTGAATTTGGATAGTTTATGGTTGACCATAAACTTTTTGTCATCTATGGGTGACTTTTAGTTGTCTGTGGTTAACTTTGGTAGACTTTTGGTTTGCTATAGTTGACTTTGGTGATCTATGGTTTAGTTTTGGTTATTTATAGTTAACTTTGGTTGACTTTTGGTTCTCTATAGGTGACCATAAACTTTTGGTTGTCTATGTTTAACTTTGGTTGACCATTGTAGAGTCAACCATGGTAAACCAAAGTCAACGATGCACAACCAATGTGAACCATGGTCAACCATAAACAACCATAGTCAGCCATAGCCAACGATGGTCAACCAATGACAAGCATGGTCAACCATAGTCAGATACAAAGAGTGATTAGTCAACCGTAGTATCTGCCTATGGTTGACCATTTTTCATTGTATCTGACTACGGTTGACCATGGTTGACATTGGTTGACCATCATTGACCATGGTTGACTATGGTTGTTTATGGTTGACATTGGTTGGCGATGCTTGACTTTTGGTTTATCATGGTTGACTTTGGTTGGCTATAGTTGACTTTTGTTTACCATAGTTGAATTTCGATGAGTATGGTTAAACATGGCTAGCTTTGGTAAACCATGGGTGACTTTGGTTGACTTTGGTTGACTTGGTTCACCATGGCTGACTCTCATTGGCTATTGTTGACTTTGGTTGACATGGCTCACCATGGATGACTCTCAATGGCCATCGTTGACTTTGCTTGACCTTGGTTAAGCATGGTTGACTATGGTTGACAATGGTTAAACATAGTTGACTATGGTTGACTATGGTTGACACTAGTTTCCATGGGTTGACTATGGTTGACTTTGGTTATCCATGGTATAAAATGGTTGACCATGGTTGAATTTGGTCGACCATGATTCCCTATTATTTACCATGGTTTTACCTATTGTTCTTTGGTTGACTATGGTTTTTCCTATTAGTCTTTGGTTGACTATGGATGATTATGGTTGACTATAGTTAACTTTGGTTGAACAATGTTTAACATGGTAGACCATGTTTGACTTTTGTTGAACATGGGTGAACATTGTTGACCATGGGCGACTATGGTTGACTATAGTTGACTTTAATTGACCATAATTGACTTTGGATGGACATAGTTTACCATAGCAAACTGTGATAGACCATGGTTGACTATGGTTAACTTAGGTCAACCATGGTTGACCAAGGTTGACCATGGTTAACCACGAATTATTGTGGTTGACAATGGTCGATGAGGCTTGACCATGGTTGAATATCATTGACCCATGTTGACTTCGGTTTAATATGGTTGAATATGTTTGACTTTGGTTCTCCAAGATTCACGATGGTTGACTATAGTTTATTGACGATGGTTTTTCATGGTCTACAATGGATGACCATAATTATTTATGGTTATTCATCGTTGAATATGGTTGTTCTTTGCTGACCATAAATGACTATAGTTGTTTATGATTGACCATGGTTAAACCAATTTCATGAACTTTGATTGTAATGTTAGTACTACTTATTTTACTATTATTAACAAAATTAATATAAATAAAATGTTTGTAATATTTCAATTTTATTTAATTTTCAATTATTTTGATTTCTTAAAATTTGATAAATATTTTTTAAATCTTTAGTAATTTTTTTTTTAAATTAATATTATTTTTATATTCTATGAATTAAGATAATTTTTTTATATATCTATTGATTGAGAGAAAGTTGGATATAATAAAGTAAATAAGATTACATTTGATAGCCATAAAGTTTGATATCTTTAATTAAATAAAGTTATGGTTAAGATTATGGTTGATAGTTATTTGAAAATAAGGTGTTAATTTTAATTTATTTTTTAAAGATTGATATAAATGTATTTTAATTTTCAAAATAAAATGTTAATTTTAATTAATTTTTTATAGATTTTTATAAATGTGTTCTTAAAAATAAAAATAAAATTAGATAATTAGAAAAAGTATTTTAAATGATTACAACAATAATAATTATAAAAATAAAAATAAAATTAGATAATTATGAAAAATATATTAAATATTACAACAATAATGTTGATTTGAATGCTTCAAAACAGAAAGAATGAAATAATAAATTATTTACTAACTTAGCATAAGCTCGCTCAATTCATTCATGTGTTACTTAAGGAATTCTTTTTAAATGAAATTAAGAAGGAATTAAAGAAGTTTTAAAATAAATATACAAACAGATTCAAAATGATATATAAAAAAAATTAAAATAAATATACAAAAGAATCTTGTGTTTTACATAGTTTCTTAGAATTAATGCAATATGCACGGGTTAATGTTTATTTTTTGAATGATTTTGCCATGAATAAGAATATCTTTGAATGCATCTAAACTTGTGTACCGCTCAACAACTCTTAAAAAATATGCTAAGGTTTAATAGTATGCTTTTCTAAATATTTTAACGGAGATTTAATAGTATGCTTTTCTAAATATTTTAACGGAGATTTATTAATATTAATATGGCTTGCTTTTATAAATATTTAATAGTAATTAACATTGGTTTTTAATGTGATTATACAGTATTATTATTTTCCCTTTCATGATTTGCGTTTTATTTCCTCTTCCATGTTTCTGTGAGCAGTGAGTTTTTATTTTCTAATAGTTTTATACAACATCTTATAATTATTTTATTTGCATTTTGTGTTTTTTGGTTTTCACTTTAAGAGTGACATATTTTAAAATAATTTTTTGAAACAAACAATTTCAAAATGGATATAGATTTTAAGTTTTGAAATAAACAATGTCAAAATGGATAGAGATTTTTAAAAACGTACAAAATATAAATAACAAAGATTTTAATTAACCGTAAAACTTAAGAGAGTCTATTAAGATTTTAGATATCTACAAATTTTTTCTTGCTATATCCAATGCCCAACACAGCAAAACATAAATCTTTGTAAAACTGAATAGATTGGATTAAGATTTTAGATATGTAAAAAAAAATTCTTGCTATATCCAATGTCCAACAAAACAAAAATTATTTGCGCATGCATAAATGGTTAAAAAAATCTCACTTCTATTTTATGACTCGTCTTTTAATAGTGGCTTTCACCGATTTGCAGAACCAAAACTTAAAGATATCAAACATTTTTGCGCATACAGTAACAGAAATGCTTAAAACATTCTCACTTGTATTTTTTTACTCTTCTTTTAATAGTGTCTTTCACCGATTTGCAGAACCAATTGCTAACTTAGATATCAAACATTTAACATTCTTGCATAAATCTTGGACAAGTTCTAGATCTCGATTCGCAACCAATTCCTAACTTAGATAACAGACATTTAACATTCTTGCATAAATCCTGGACAACTTCTAGATCTTGCTTGCAACAGTACCAAATGAACCTTAGATGTAGAAGAGATAACATTCTTCCATAAATCTTTGACGGCTCCTTAGATGTGGCCTGCAATTTGGGAAAAAAAGTGTAAAACACATGCGCGAAAACATAATCATCAATAAACTAATTTTCAATTCAATATTATTGTAAACGATTTGGGTTCATACCAACATCATCCACCCAGCTATGCAAGATTTCTCTCGAGCCCTAAGAACACAATTACTCACAGCACCATTTGCAAAAGGTTTACCCTTGAGGGCCTTCTCGCTTAAAATAGAGCCATCATGCTTTGTCTGCACGCACATTACCTCTAGACACTATTCAAAATCTCTAATTCATTGAGATACTGTACAATTTAAATACAAATCAAATCTCAGTTCTTTCCATCTAATTTTGGCCGGGCAGCTATCAATCTGGTTGTGCTTTATCTCCACCGACAATAAGAACGGCTGCATTTACAAACAATCTTTATGCAGCTATAAATATTGAGCTATTAATATGGTTGTGCTTTCTATGCACCAACAAACAACTGCATCAAAAAAAAACCCTACTTCTTTTGATTGGACCTTTGTGAAAACTTTTTCGTGGTCCATTAAATCTCTTCCCTTCTATCATTTTTTGTGAATTCGTGGTCTTGATTTATAACTGAAATTCGTGGTTGAATAGATAGTGGAGAGTGAAATTGTTTCACTTGGAGGCCCTTCACTTCAGACACGGAAATCCATGAAGCATTGGCAGTCTGAAGGATTGAAAAGTTAAAAGACGTCGGTTGAATTGATAATGGAGAGAAAAATGTTTCAATTTTCTTTGCACTTCACACCTCGAAACCTCCACCACTTCACATCAAGTTGGTGTGGAGTGCGTCTTTATAAGTGGAGGATTGTGGTCATTATTTCGTTAAAGAGTTCTTAACTAAGTTGTTAATCAGTGCTCATAAAACAGTTTCAGAACTTGAATCTTTTAACCGGTGATTAAATTTGTAAAGGAAAATTTACAGAGCTTTTTATTTGAGTTATATAGCTACATGACTGTTAAACGTTTCATAAGTTAAATTCTAGAAGACGAGCCTGTTTATTTTGTTTTGGGCTTTTGAAATGGGGCTAGCTATGAATTTTCATACACGGAATACCCTTACTGGTTAAAACCTTTCTCAAATAGAAATAACTTTTCCTTTCTATTCGTAAAACTAATTTTAAAGCTAATAGACTTTTAATAAAAGAGAATAATGTGTATATCTTCCTTTAATTCATTATTACAGTCTAGGAAGAATTATGGTCTCAAAGCCTTGGGTCGAATTCAGTTAAGAATACCATAACTACCATCGATGGATATTCCATACAAAACCTTGTAATTCTAAAACATATAATTTTCTAGGCTTGAAATGGAAGGTGTTTCCATGGCTTTCAACGCCAAGATACCGGCCTCATCCGAGGGACTCTTGTTTCCTCCTGGGTTCCTGCTAGCTAACATTTGAGATGTTTTGGACGTTTTAATGCTTACCAGTTTTGGAAGGCTGCCTGTTGCAGGTCCTCGCGAAAGCCTCTTGTCATTTTAAAAAGAAAATAAGTCAGGACAGAGTTGCGACTTCGTTTATTTGGTTACTTTAGTAGAGTAAAAGAGAACAAACAAAAAAGGGAATAGAGCACCAGACTTACCTGTGAATTACTGGTAGAAAACACAGTCTTTCGAAGAAGTGAAGACGTTCTGCCTTGACAAGCCAAGCCCCGATTGGAACTACGAATCTTAGCACCAAACTGGAGCATAGGTCGGGTGATGCTACCTGAAGGTAAAGCTGTTTGATCTCAGATGTAATTGCAAAGGTTTTGACTGGATACCAACTCGATCGTTCGAAGCACATACCAATGTATTGAATTGTATTGTAGAAACTCGATCTACTAATCTCGCCCGCCACAGACTTTTAGATGTCCATGGAAGACAATGTTGCGGGACCAGGAAGCCAAAATCATGCTATCACCATTTGTGCCCGTGGAAACTAAAATTGCTTGCGAAAAAGTGAAATGACCAAGGGCAAAACTGAAACACCCAGGAAGTGGAGAAATATAACCCTACGGAAACACAGTGCCTGAGAGTGGAGCGTTAGTACAAGTTTTTTCAATAACCGATTCTATGGAATGTGACAGGTAGACACAATTATTCTGAAAACCATTTGTGGATTATTAAAACCTGTATCAAAACAGGAAGTTACACAGTCTTCTTGTTGGAGTGAGGAATAGAGATCACTTCCGGCTGCTTCAACGTGGCCTGTAACGCCTACACTGAAACCGTTGAAGGATTAAAAAAAACCGAGCGCACATCATTCTTTATCTGGTTAATTTATCAAATGGTGGAAAGGTTGTCGATTCAATTTACTTTCATTTTTTTAAATAACTATGCTGGTCGGTTGGAATTAAACATGCACCTGAGTTAAGTTATTAAATATGGATGCTTCATTTGGGCCTAAGACGAAGCATATTCTCTGATCATTAAAATCTGGCCGTCAGTTATAAAAAAATTAATAATTCAGCCACCCAGCCCCCACCCCGAAAAGTTGAAAGAATACGCCTATCGACGTAAATATTCAAAATATCAATTTCATATTTAAACCTGAGAAGATAAAAGTACCAACGACTCTAGTTATTCCTTAATTAGATATTTTTCTTGAGTGGAGTTGTTTGAATAAAGTATATAGCCTTCACAATCAAGCAAAGTCTTTTATGCGTAGATGCCTATTAAAATAAACAATCATCGGCTTCCTATTCATATTGACCTATTCTCTGGCAGTTAATCGTTTGACTAAGACTGTATGCGTAGATGCCCGTTAAAATAAGCATTGGCCTCCTATTGGATTAGAAGTCCTTGGCCTCATTAAGGATAAATATATAAAAATGGACATCGTCGATTGGATTAGAAGTCCCAAACTGGCAAGCTGGAATTTCTCCCCTTTGTGGCGGGGGTTTATGAAGATATTTCATTGGATCAAAAATGATCTTACTTGGCAAGTCGGGTCTGGAAACATGATTCGGGTTGGGATTGACCCCATCATTGGCATGGAAGAGAACTTCATCCTACCTCATTCCATCTGCAGATACCTTCAGATCATAGGCTTGCACACTCTGGACAAAATTGGTCTGACTCATAGCGGGAATATGAACAGCGTAAAGTGGTTGACTGCTCGGGATATTGGTCTCTGTGGTCACTTAGCAGATATCTGGGAGGCTTATATCTCGAAATTAGATTCTGTTGGCGTTTGTATAAATCATGCTTCGGACCTGCTTATCTGGGGGGGAAACCCTGCTACTGGCCATGTAACAGCTCGTTCTCCATATTCTAGAATGGCTCAAGATCTATATATTTACCCACAAGACTGGTGGTACAAGAGGCTCTGGCATTGGCCTATTCCCACAAAACTTAAATGTTTTTGTTGTTTGTTAATGCAGGATAAATTAAAGACTTGGGACAACCTGTGCAAACGGGGTTGGTGTGGTCCCACCCTATGTTATCTTTGTAAAAATGAAGCTGAGTCTAAGCAGCATCTCTTTGTAGACTGCAGTTTTTCTCATAAGATCTGGAATGTGGTTTCATCTATCTTGAATATCTCATCGTGCTGGGAAGTGAGAGATTTCAACAAATGTTTATTAAATTGGTTCAGACGCAGCAGAAAGCTTTTTTTCATTGCTATATGCATTCCCTGGGCCATTTGGTATAGCAGAAATCGTGCCATATTTCAGAATGTCTCTCCGGATCATCTTCTTTGCAGCAGGATTGCTTTAAACATGTTTGAAACATGCAAGGAAGATGAGCATCATTCAAAGATTGGCAGAATCAGTTCTTTCAACCTCAAAGTGGATCAGCCCATACTCTTCTTTGATGGAGCTTCACAATTTGGTATTTGCGCAGTGGGAGGGGTCATTTATCTGAACGAGTCTCATTTCTTTACTATTAGACTCAATTGCGGGTCCGACACAAACATGAAAGCAGAACTAATGGCTCTCTGGTGTGTTCTAAAAATTGCAAATATCTTTGGGCTGGTTAATATCAAGGTTTATGGTGATTCCAGGGTCACCATCAAATGGGCTGCGGGTGACTTCAAACTTAATGTGGTGAATTTGAGGCACTGGGCCCTCCGGACACACTTTGAAATCTCCAAACAGCAAGGTATCATCTTCGAGCATATATATAGAGAACATAACTCCCTGGCAGATAAGCTATCAAAACAAGCTTTATCCGGTGTGATTGGACAGCTGATCTGGGAAGAATGGCTTGACAATTGCCTTCAGGACCGTGGTTCCACTTACTTTTTTGATTGATTTTGGTTATTTTATGAGCCTGTTGGGATCATATACTATGATATTTGCGTATATGTAATGCTCATGATGCAGTGATTTTAGTTTTTTTTAAGGAACTGTTAGGGGTATTAAAGGGCTATGATGAAGCTACTCATTACAGTTTTTGATGATACTTAAGCCTTTTGATTAGGCTGTTGAATCTTGTATCTAATTGTACTATTTGATTCACTTTTGAATATCAATAGTAGTTTTTTTTTCGCTGGAAAAAAGCATTGGCCTCCTATTCATATTGACCTATTCTCTGGCGGTTAACCGTTTGACTTACACTGGTCTTTCTTCAACCAAAGTATTTTATGCATAGATGCCCATTAAAATAAACAATCATTGACCTCCTATTCATATTGACCTATTCTCTGACGGTTAACCGTTTGACTGAGACTGGTCTTTCTTCAACCAAAGTATTTTATGCGTAGATGCCCATTAAAATTAACAATCATTGACCTCCTATTCATATTGACCTATTCTCTTGCAGTTAACTGTTCGACTGAGGCTGGATCTTTCTTCGAGCTGTTTACTGATTATTTAAAATATTAATAGGCAGATTTCTACTTAATACTGGTTTCATATTATTTGCATCTTATTTTATTTTATTTAGTTAAATTAAAAAACAGCAGATTGTTGTTGTATGTGTGCGTGCGTGGCACGAACAACTCCCTACACACGCTTCAAGAAAAAGTTAGTTTGACCCAACTTGATAGCATTATACACCCACCTTTTTCTCGGACTATAACCACAGCCCAGATGATACATGGTCAGAAAATAAAATAAAGGATTTTTAATATATGACGTGGCATTGCCAAGATAAAATTCCGTTCATGGCGAGATCTTATTTTGCCCGGCGGAATCTAAAACGCAGTGTGTATATATATATATTGCATTCACTTTGCTCTCCTGAGTTGAGGTTGGATCCACTAGTTTGAATTACGGTGAAGGAGAATCACAGGATTCGTTCAACACTAAGTTTTCAGGTCTGGGCCTGTTTTTCTTGGCAGTGTGAATTGGACGGGTGCCTAGATTTGAAGATTTCAATATTTCCCTGAAAATTGTGTGTCTTTATTGGTTATTGGTTTTCGTTTTTAGCATCACGTATATTATCAAATATTAATATGCTTTCCGAGTGAGCGTCAGCAAATCGCAGCTAGCCAGTTGATGCATTAAAATATGTATAAAACCAGTGTACAGGACGCTGACGACATCGTGCCCCGCCTTCTGGAGTAGAAAATTTGAGAATAACGTCATTAATCAACTGTATTTCAAATAAATAAATTTCTATAAAATTAAATTTAATAAATAAAACTGAAACTATGTCAAACTTTATACGTCTCACGACATAATAAACAAAATTTAGGGTTTTGTTGACATTATTGAGGAGTAGCCTATTTATTATAGGCCGAAAATATTGAAAACCTAGAATATTTAGACTCTATATTTCTAGGTTATGTTTTTTCTTTTTAAGTAAGAAGGATTTTTTATTTATATAAAGAAAAGAGAGGTTATATTCCAGCAAAAACAGGCCGAAGCACTCTAGATCTTCTGCGAATCACAGCTCTTAGACCTTACAAAGAGATAGATGTTGAAAGACTGTTCTACCTATAACAAAAAACTCGACTTACAGAAGCTGTAACTATCAGCCGATACAACCTTTAGATCACCCAAAAACTTCCTAACAGAAAGACTATTAAACCCAGAACTGAGCAATCACAGACAAGACATAGTGGTGGAAACCCAGACAGCAGCACCAACTACATAAGAAAAACAACCCCCGATCCAAGACATAGTGGTGGAAACCCACACAGCAGCACCAACTACATAAGAAAAACAACCCCCGATCCAAGACATAGTGGTGGAAACCCACACAGTAGCACCAACTACATAAGAAAAACAACCCCCGATCCAAGACATAGTGGTGGAAACCCACACAGCAGCACCAACTACATAAGAAAAACAACCCCCGATCCCTAAGGAGCATTACAGCATTACAATAAAATATAAGGCAAGTCCGGGAAGCGGCCTTGAGGATTATCTTCCGGCGCAGGTGTGGTAGCAGAAGGAATACGGAGGCCCATGGAGTGCAGCAAGAAGTCCATCTTCCGGTTCAGCTCCTTAGACTCGGCCTGAAGCGCATTCTGGAGCTTATCCTTCGGCTCTCCTCCATCATTTTTTTCCACACGGTCCCAAAGAACATGCCCCACCAAGTTTTTCATCACCCAATAAAGGGCCACAGTCCGCTCATACAAGCTTAAGCAGCCGGTAGTGTTCCTCGAGTCCATGACCCAATTTTCCACCTTCTGGCACTCCTCTTGCAGGGTGTCTTTGTCCAACCTTTTCTAAAGTTGTTGCTCCACTCCTTGAATTTCCTTCTGCACAGCTAAAGGGAAGCCCAGTTCAAAAATCCGAGATTCCCACCGAGCTTTCTTATGAGCGCGAGAGACTCTGCTACTATCATCTAAAGGTAACTCTTCCCTTTTACGCCTCAGGGGACAACCATGGGTGGAATTCGCCTCTTCCAACGGACGCTGGTCGTCCATAATTTGAAATCCTTGAGCATTTCCTCTCGGAATATGAGTGGCCAAATGCATGCAGAGAAAAACCTTTCCAATCCTTATAAGGAAATTTGCCATCCCAAACCATAATTAACATCATACCTTCCATTGAAGTCAGCTCGTACCTTGCAGTCCTTCGGAGATATCGACCCAGCAGATGGATGGATCCTCCACTTCCAACATTCATAACTGCGATCATGAACACAAGCCGTGACAAGACTGAGAATAAAACCAGATTAAATGTTGATTCAGGTCCTGATGCCTTCCCCTTAGATCTTCCGCAACTTTCCATGAAGGGAGAAATGTCATGTGGTCAGGCTAGGACTCACCTGATGTTGGGTATCCTTTTCATTGTGATAACACATAATTTCCCGAAGTAAAGTTTCCTTGCACCTGTCCCGAGAAGTCGTATTAGTTAGGTCCTCCCACAAGTTGGCACAAATGGCGTTATGGTTACCAGTCCCGAGGTCCGCCAACTTATTACCAATACGCTTGACGTGGGTGAAGGTAAGGGCAATTCTGGGGTTTAAGACCGTAGCTAACTTCTCCAACCTCCCTTTTGGTCGCCATGATGATGCCACCTTGGAGCTCGGTTTTCCATGATGGATCGCCATTTGCATGTGGAGGATGATCTTAGAGTCACCTTCAACCAAAAGTGGGGTCTAGTTCTGGGTACCAGCCATATGGTTTCCTTGGAGCAAACCCCCCAGTTCGGCAACATTGTTAGAGTCCGTTCTGATGAAACCAGTTTTGAAACATAGCATCTCACCCAAGTGATTTCTGATCACACATCCATAACCAGCCGACCCAGGATTTCCTTTTGAGGCCCCGTCAAAGTTCAATTAAAAAAAACCAACCGGAGGGGGGGACCAAAATTCAGGACTAGAGCTTGCCATGGGCGTCTTTCTTTGTTTTCCATAGCATTTCATCGACCCCGATATCCCCCAGGTCTGCAGTATGAGGGACTCCGTGGCATTGGCTTCCCAATCCAAATTTTCCCAAGACTGTAGTTTCACAGCTTCAAGCAACTTACTTCTGATAGAGTTCCAAACCCTGTCTTCAGTTCCAGATTTCTCTCGGAAGGTTCTGGAATTTCTCTCCTTCCAAAATTCCCATACCAAAAAATATGGGAAGATCTGCCAGAGTCTGTTAACAATGGGGTTCTGAAATGAGTCTTTTGTCCATTCGCATATGGTCTGAACCGGATTGTCTCTGTGCCTGTTTGTTCTTCTGAAGATAATTGCTCCACGTTCCTACAAGTTTGAAGCGAAAGGGCACAAATCAAGGATGGTTCAGGGTTTCTTCCTCCATAGTACACATACAACATCGGTAAGTTCCTTGCATTCCTTTCTTCTGAAGGTTTTCTCTCATAAGGATTCGGCATTTGATTACCAACCAAATGAAAATGGAAATTTTAGGCCATAATTTTGCATCCCATAGTTTTTTCCACTTCTTATCTGAAGCTAGATTATTATAGCCTGTCCAGATGTTCTATGATTCCTTGATTTAGAAATTTCCTTTTGGTTCGAAGCCCCAGCGGAGCTTGTCCTCCCCCATGTGAATCCTAATTCTTTTGTTGTTTAAATTTTCTTCAATTTTGTTAACTTCCTATTCAGGACCAAATTGTTCCCACCAGTCTGGAGAAGCCCAAACCCTATACTCTTGGTCAGTGCTGGAATCCTTCCAAAGGTCTTTAACCAAGATTTTATTTTGAGTGACACACTCCTGGATGAGCTGGGGGACTTTGACATTACCTACTAGAGGCAGAAATTGCTGCCAAGAATCTTCCCAGGCTTTAGCTCTCTGCCCATTTCTTATTTCCCAGAAACTATTATCTTGAACCAGACTTCTTCCTTTGACAAAATTTTTCCATATGTGTGATCCAGGAACATTCTCAGAGAAGTGGACAAGGTTACCTTTGTCCCATCCCTCAGCATATTTGATATGCCAAAGCTTTGCCCAGGGTTCTTGGCTATGGGTGACCCCCCGCCACCATATCTTGGCCCCATTAACATGGTTAAATTTTTCAGGATCGCGGAGGTTGAGTCCCCCTTGCTCCTTCGGAGCGCATATAGTTTCCCATTTTACCAGGGCCCACTTCCGGTTTCCACCTGACCCATTCCACATGAAGTTGCGTTGTGTGTTCTGAATTTCCTTCAAGACTGCTTTTGGGGCCACGAGGGTAGAGAACAAGTACACAGGCATATCTTGCAAAACAAATTTTACCAAAACCAATCTATTGGAAAAATTTAGAGGCCTGAGATTACAGTTTGAAAGTTTTTTCCTCATTTTATCTAGGAGTTCATGCCAAGACCCCTGATGAGCCATGGAGTCCACAAGGGGGGCTCCAAGGTATTTCAATGGAAGGGAGCTCTCTTGGAAACCAAGGATTCGACAGATGTTATGTCTAGTAATCCTGAGAGTGTTAACTTAAGAATACCTGGGATTTGTGTTCATTAACTTCTAGACCTGAAGCTTTGCCGAAGTTAGATAAACAGAGTTTGATCTTCCTAGCCTCTTGGACCGAGGGTGTTCCATCAACATAGTATCATCCACGAACTGCTGGTGAGTTTGACGTTCTTCTCTTGGGTGAATGAGAAAACCCTGCATTCCATGGTTATCTTGCGTGGCTTTGATTGTTCTTCCCAGAACCTCGGCCATTAAAATGAATAGGAAGGGAGACAAAGGATCTCCTTGTCGTATACCCCTTGTAGGTTTCAATAAGCCTGTTGGTACACCATTTAGCAGAATGGAGAAGAAGGAAGTGGAGATGAGATTTATGATCCAGCTAATCCAATCATCCATAAAGCCAAATGCTCTCATCATGGCCTTCATGAATTTCCAGTTGAGTTTATCATAGGATTTGGAAATATCGAGTTTCAACATCATCCCCGGGATCTTCTCTTTTTTGAGGGAATGTAGAACTTCATGAAGAAGGATAATTCCATCCATGATTTTCCTTCCTTCCACAAACCTAGATTGCTCCGGGGAGATTAGAGAAGGAAGAATGGGTGTGAGGCGATTAGCAATAACCTTGGCAACAATTTTATAAAAGACATTGCAGAGGGAAATGGGGCGAAATTTTCCAGGGGAATCAACACCCTCATCCTTAGGGATAAGAGCTAAAAAGGTTGCATTAAAAGCAGGGAGGATTTTCTTGGAGAGTTTGGATGTTTCCACAATTTTCTACACTTCCATCTTAATGAGGTCCCAAAAATAATGAAAGAAATTGGTAGTGAAACCATCCGGTCCTGGAGCTTTCCCATCCGTCATTTGATGCACTGCTTCTTCAACTTCGAGCAGCGTTATCGACTTCATTAGATGATCATTTTGATCTTGCAAAACAAGAGCAGGGATATGTTGAGTTATCATTTCAATATCCTTGCTTCTGTCTAGATTAGTTTTAGTCATGATATCCTGAAAGTAGTTGCCAAGTTCCTCCACAATCTCCTCCCTTGTTTCCTATCTTTCACCATTTATGTTTTTTATCTTGAGGATTCTATTTTGCATCCTATTCTGAATGACTAATCTATGGAATAATTTGGTGTTTCTTTCCCCATCTTGAAGCCAATTAACTCTAGCTTTTTTATGTCAAATAATTTCCTCTTGTCTTTCCCTCTCCTGCAGCGTTTTATACACACTAGCTTCCTCAATATGAAGCTCAGTGGTGTACCTTGTCTTCATGCCCATGTTCTGTATTTCTTCCAATCTGGATTCAAGGGTTTTTTTTCCGCAAAGATATTCCCGAACTCCTCCTTGTTCCATTTTTTATTTTCTCTTTTAGACCTTTCATTTTTTGTTGGAACTTGTACATACTTTGGCCCTCCCCTTTGCTTAGATCCACCCACTATTGCGCCACTTTCTCTTTGAAATATGGATGGGATAACCAGAAATTTTCAAATCGAAAGTGCTTTTTGAATTGTGACCCTAATCCACTCCACCACAATTCCACTGGCCAGTGGTCGGATCCAGAAACCGGTAGAATGGAGGTCGATATTTCGCTTCCATATTCCATAACTGATTCAGAGACAAGAAAGCGATCAAGACGAGAGGCAATGTGGCGATCTCCTTTTCGTTTATTGTTCCAGATGAATCTACCTTCCCCAGGGATAACATCCACCAGTTTAAGGTCTTCAATGGTATCTTTGAAGCGAGAACATTCGTCCTCCAATTTTCTTCTTCCACCCTTCTTTTCCTCTAACGAGGTAATGAGATTAAAATCTCCTCCCAAGATCCAGTGTTGATCTTCAACCCCGTCCAACATTCGCCTCAGGGAGTCTATGAAAGCAAATTTAATTGGGGGAGTGTGAGGACCATAAACATTGGTTAATAGGCCAGTAATCGGGAACCCAATAACCCCAAATTCAACAGAGAGGAAACAATGATTACCATGAAATCCCGATAAGCTTACTTTATTGGGATCCCACAAAATACCCAAACCTCTTGCCATTCCTCTGGCATCAATACCAATTCCTTCACTACCTTTCCAAACCTTCTTACCAGTTTCTTAGAGAAAAACAATGATCGGGTTTGTCATTTGAATATTTTTTCTTAAGATCTTTGCTTTTTTAGGGCTATTAAGGCCTCTAATATTCCAGGATACAATCTTCATTAAAAGAGAAAATATTATAAACCTAGAGTAGCCCTTATGGTAGGGTATTGACCTGATTCAACCAACTTTAAGCTTGCTGCAGCAATGCATTTCTGGTTAGATTTCCTTCTTGGTTTCCTAATTATCTCTTCATGCCTCCTCTTATAGTCTTTTAGGGATCTTGGGTTAATGCCAAGACGATTGGATTCTTTAGCTTTGATAATGGCCTCTTTTAGAAGAACAAATTGCTCCTGGGGAACATATCCTTTTTCTGCATCTTCGCAGGCTTGTTCAATTCCATCAAGATCTAAATATCTAATATCCATATCTACAGTAGCTTCCCCTATATCTTTTCCTAGGTCTTCACTGGGGATTTTCTCCATAGCATATGTAGTTGCCTTTGTGTCGCCGGTTCGTTGTTCCTGGTTGCTTAATTCCCGTTGGTCTTTGTTAGGTGATGAAGCAATGTTCTCCTCTGATTGTTCTCTTAGTGCATCAAATTGATTGGAAGTTAAAATATTCTTGGAGCTCTCCATATTTTCCTATTTTCGGCCACCTCTCTTTCGATTGGAAACCCTAGTGAACCCTTGATTCGTCTTGTCCTCTTCCTTCTTAGGGGGGTTTGGATTATTCATAGGGCACTCTCGAAATAGGTGGCCATATTCATGGCATCTGCGGCATCTAAACGAAATTTGTTCATAATATAGGGTTTGAACCCAAACTTCATCTTCCCATGACATCTTGATGGCTTTTGGTAGTTCTTTGGATAGATCCATGTATACACAGATCCAAGCATAGGCCAAATATTGTTGAGCTTTAGTTTGCTCGGATAACTTGATGAAGGAACCTAGATTGTTCCCAATATCTTCAAGAATTTATGAGTCCCAGTATTCACTAGGGAGGGAATAAAGTTGGATCCATACAGGAGCAACGCTCATATCCTCTTTATCTGGGAAAAACTTCTCCTTCCATGGTCTTAAAAAAAGGCCTGCAGAAAATAAGTAAGGGCCTCCGTCCAAAAACCTATTTTGTCCTCCAAACTTAGGAAGGAGACGGTGAAAAAACCTTTTGAACCTAGTTGAAGATCATAATGCCCTCTTGGATTCCAAGTCGAATTTATCCACCAGACTAGGGATTTTTTCAATGGAAGCATTCCCACAAATTTACTTATAAGCGCATGATCCTGCATGTATTGGATCCGATCTCTTAGCTTGCTAGATTTGATCTGCATTGAGGGGATTCGGGCCGCTTTAGGGATGCATTGGCCAGGCTTCCTCCCTGCTAAAGTGCTTGAACCGATTGAATCTTGGGAGCTCGTTCCCTTTCCACCCATTCCATCCAGTGATATCGGGATTCCCCCGATCCGGAACTCCCCCAGATAATTAGCAGGGGGCTTGCAAACCTCCCCCCAAACTTCCAGCCATGGTCACCGTCAGTCCGTCCGCCTCGTAAACCCTATCTCTCCGCATAACACTCGGAGAGTTAACCCTGCACAATTAATCATGAAGCCATTCATCATCGTATCATCATTATCGTTTAAATTTAATGTATTTATTTAAGGTTGAAATAAATAATAAATTTTTTATTGAGATTTAGATTATATGTTTTCTTAAATATTAAAAAGATTTTTTTTAATAATTTAAATTTAAATTTTTATTTTATTATCTATTTTTGGAATAATCATTTAAATAAAATATAAATTTTAAAAATAAAAAATTGAATAATGCTTTTTGGATGGTACCAAAGAAAAAAAAGAAAAAGACTGTAACATAATAAGTGGACAAAACACATCTCATTTTCATGTTTTTTTTCTAAATCCAACAAGGAAAAAAGTAAGTAACATAATAAGATGTAAAATGCATCTCTTTTTCATTTTTTTCTAAATCTATCCAGAATTTGATTAGAAGTCATAGATCCTCTAATTTATATAAATTTCAATGGTGGAACTTTGCTTTTAAAATAAACTAGATTGACAAAATTTCCAAAAAATGAACCAATCAAAACTCTACTTTACTACGAAGAAAAAAATAAATCCCCAAAAATCGAGTTTGTCCACTTATCACTTCAATCTCTCTAAATATCCCCTAAGCTTGTAACTTGTCTCTATATAATGCAGTGCACATAGTTTACACTTTACACATAGTAAGGATACTTCAAAAACCTTGAGATCAAAGATGTTTGTGGTAAGGTTGCTCTAGTAGGTAGTAAGGATACTTCAAATGACCTTGAGATCTAAGATCTTAGTGGTAAGGTTGTTCAAGTAGTACTAGAGCACCTGAGTGGGCCTAATGGTTAAGAACATGTGTTATCTCCGTGGAGGTCACATGTTCAAAACCGACCGGAGGTAGGGTTGCTCATTGGTCCGTTATGACAAGGCTCAAAGATGATTAAAATCCAAGAAAGAAAGAAATTAATTAATGAAATAAGTTAAGAAAAAAATTAATTAATGGATTCTAGTATACTAACATAGATTCATCTTAATCAACACTTAATGATCTTAAATGAAAATGGAGCTAATATATTAACATTCATGACACATGGCTATAAATACACAATTAATTTTTGTGCCTTATCTAAGAAATATTGTTATTACTCTTAAGATGTAATGCAACTTTTGTGACAACAACTTTCATCAAAAAGGTGATGAATGAGTGCAAAGTGAGCTAGGTTTATTGGCAATAATGAGTTTGGTTTATTGACAATAGTGAGTTTCATCATGGGTGATGAATGAGTGTAAATTGAGTTGGATTTATTAACAATAAGAAGTTTCATTAAACGTGATGAAAATTGCTCACATTGCTTGCAACAATAAGAAGTTTCATTAAAGGTGATGAAAACTGTTCATATTGTTTGCATCTCTAATTCTAAAGGTGTTTTTCTTATACTAATTTTCCACTAACTCAAAGAAACTAATATATCTCTATTTCAATTCATGCACAAGTTTTGACTTGCATTCAAAACACACACACATATATAGTTTGTAATCTCCATAGAAATATTATATTAGTATACAAAAAATAACGAGTACATGCACAAATATAACAGGAAGTTTATCAGCCTACCGTGGCTTCTCATAGACCCAGGATTGCTAAGACTTAAACATAGACACATGGCCCTTGCATGGAGCATCAATCTAAGTCTATCAATGTTCATCTTCCATGCATGGGTGACCAAAAAACTACTAAGCAAGCTTATGCCTGAATACATTTTCAAAATGAAGAGATTATCAAAATAGCCTCTATGGGCATAAAACCTAAACATAGTAGTCTGCCAAAAATAGAAACTAGAAATTCTCGACATTTGACAACAATAGAAAAACAGATAATGAAAAACGCATAGGTGACTTGGAGTTGCAAGCAACTTCATCAACTTCAAGATTTTCTTCCAAGAGGGGCACTGGTAACTATCCCAACTAGGGTTGTTGTCCATAGGATTTTTGACTGGGAGCACCTTAGTTTTCCTGAAGAAGGAGAGGTCCAATTTCCCGCTTTGCTCCACCCTCTTCCTTTTGCTTCGATTGGTAGAAGCCACATTGGCTTTATCCTGGTCCTTGGGGAATTCATGCCAGCTTGAGCCTCCGCTGGCTTGGAGACCAGAGAGGGGCTTGGAGAGGAAGAAGAATGGTGAGCCGAAGCTAGAGAAGGAGAAGACATGGAATTGTTTTCTCCATAAGAACCCTGATGCAGCATAAGAACCTGAGCCAAAATATTTTTAACCCGCCAGTAATTCTTGCGGTGCATTCTAGCCCATTGTCCTACCAATTGTTGCACAACTGTTTCCTCCTCCCAATCGTCCAAAAGATTCCGTAAATGGGAAGGCACAGCAATTTCATAACCATTCTCAAAAGGGTCCTGGTTCCCTTTGCGACCAGCGCACCCTCTGCCTCTACTTGCATGTCGAGGGGTGGCGCAAAGTCTCTTAGTCATAATTGCAACCGGAGAATGGAGAATAAACCCAGCCTTCTACGAAATGAACAAGCAAGCGAGGGCCAATGAGAACCAAACCTCACAGAAAACTGAAGAATAGAACCTAAAAACGTTCCTGAATTTGACTGCGCCCAAGGTAGAATTCTCTCCAATGCATAGGAAGGAAACACAGTTTGGATGCCAACTATAAAAGACCGTAAAATGGAAACATTCCTTACCAGGTTTCTTGAAAAAATCCTGCTTGGAAGCCGTAGAACAACTGCAGGGAGACATGATTCAAGCTTTACCTTGTCCCAAGATCCGCAGAACAACAACGATGAGATGCATTAAAGCCTTAGGCCTTGAGAAATGGGGGTATTTAATGGTCATAACAAATGAGCCAGACGCTCTCCACCTAGAAGATCACTCGAAGGGCCATGTTGTCAGACACACGGTGTTTGAATCCTGAGGACACCCACATCCGGGGTTGCATTCAACACATATTATCCTTTAGAATTTATCTAATAAATAACATAAAAATATTAATTGACAAGCATTCTCACTAATATTGACAAATGCATTAATGCTCATGAAATCTCTTAAGCACATATAGTCCCTATTTGTAGGACTCTTAGTAATAGTTTCACGTAAATGTATGTGCCTTGGACACTAGCCCTCAACATTAATCTTTATAGTCCATGTCCGTATTGGGAGAAATATTTTTGTGTGGTATGTGATCAATAAATAACATTACATTTAAAAAACAAACTTTTATTTTTATTCATATGAACATTTTTTAAGTTAAATTTAAAATTTGATATATTTTTACTAGTTATGTGAATTGATAAACTTTATTAAGACAATATTATCCATTTTTAATATTACATCATATGAAAATATCATAATAAATACATGATATGCTCTTCTCCTTAATATCTAAGTATTAAAATGAATACATTCAATTTTCAATTGTTATGACATATTACACAACTATTCTTTTTAATATTACTTCATATGAAAATATCATAAAAAATACATGATATGCTCTTATCCTTAATCTCAATCTCTAAGTACTAGAATGAATACATTCAATTGTTATGACATATCACACCATTATTCTGAATATGAGTGAGATTAATTGATTCCCATAATTTTCTGCCTAATTATTTTTATACCTAATTATTATTTTTCAAACTCTTACATTTAAGATACGTTACAATTCCATATTTCCTTCATTTCTTTGGCAGTCGGTGACTTATTGCACTTGTAAAACCTTTATCCACTACATCACTGCTGCCAAGTGTGCTAACTCAAGTTTTTCACTCCATAACAAAATTCCAGTTTCCACAAATTCCAAATTTGATTGAGAGGATGAGGATGAGTCTAAATGCAAGTAGAAGCGAGAACCTTTGTCCCGTAGGCAAGCTCATGATCTAGTAACACACCCAAGAGAGCAACTGAAATTGAGCTATAATGTAATTACTCAAGATTCAACTAGCACTTCACATAATGTAGTCTTGGCTTTGAAACATGAGCTCAAAGAAGAGAGAAGATGAATAAAGTAGAAGAACTAAGAGGAGAACAGTCCTCCCTCTTTTTGTTTGGTCATTTATCGATTGCTTTAATTTTAGAGATCATATTCAAGGTGCAAACTCTTTCAACTTAGTAATTTTCTACCTACAATCAACTTATGAGACTTAGTAGTAATGATCCAACATTATTTATTTCAGAATAGTCTATTTCCTTATCTCATTTTAAACAAATCCTAATCTTTATGATGCGATGCCCGAAAGTAACGTATATGTGCTTTATTGTGCCCTCTTTCTATATAGAGGAGACACGATTTCAATTCAGATCATTTACATTGGCTCAGAATCTTACAAGTCAATTCATTGTTGCTTGTGGCAACTGGTTTTGCCTCGTTTTCATAGTTCCCTTATCTTTTCACCTATGAACTGGTCATATTTTGTATGCTAGATGGGATAGTCGTCAAAGTTGCTTCAAAAGGAAACCACCTATATATTTTTAGTAAGTTTAACAAAAGTAAACCCATAGTGCATGCATGAAAATCTTAAAGTTCTTGTCACATGTCATTTTGTACCTATCAAGCACTTCACTTGTGGCGATACTTATCCCCACCCAATAGAGTTCTTGCACACAACTTGATGGAGTTCTTGCACAATCTGAGGTATGTGAGGGTGGGTTGTTGGATCTCTCAACTAATGGGGCACCCTGATGCACACTAGGGTGCACAAGAATTGTGCCTGGCACATAAGGTTTTCCCTAGATCCAACAATTATCTTGCTTTAGATGCTACTAGTGTGGATGTTTTCATTCGGTCAAATTAAACACAATAGGGTCCCAAACATTAAAAGCTATCACCTCCACAATCAAATCCCTAAATCCTTTGTTGTTATTAGCCAAACTTGAGCAATTTTCATTCATTTGCTCACCTACCCGGTGTAGCTCATCTTCTTATCAATCTCAAGGTTTAAACCCAACAATTAATTTATATTTGTTTTCATGGGAAAGGCTTCAAAAATAAGAAGATAATCAGCTTGAGCTATAATTTTTAGTCCACCTTTCATTTTATTCCACTATCCTTTGTAGAGCCCTATCAAAACATTGCTAAAAGTGTTGTAGTTTAAGTGAAAATTATCCATGCTTGAGTCAACCATTTAACTTGGAAAAGAAATGCCTTTTTGCTGCAGTTTAAGTCTTAATTATCCTTGCTTGAGTTGACCACTTAACTTGGGAAAGGAAATGGCTCTTCACCCTGCTTTACGATATAAAAATATGTGTCTTGTTATGAACATTTCATGGTGCATGTTCTATAGCTAGGGAGCAATAGAAGGGATAGATTTTTATATTTCTGAGCTCAATAAGCTTGGATCAATGAGTTCCTCAAGCTTCCTAATTTACAGTATACGATGTGCTCAACTATTTTTTTTGTGCTAGTTCGATATGCACACGCTAAGGGAAATAGTCTAAAGTTTAGCCAAATGTGTAGGTGTCTTCATGCATAGGATATCGTTTATCCAAATCGGATGAATGAGTTCCTCAAGCTTCTTAATTTACAATATATGATGTTCTCAACCATTGTTTTGTACTAGTTTGGTATCCACATGCTAAGATAAATAGTCCAAATTTTAGCCATATTTCTAGGTGTCTTCATGTATAACACACAAACTTGGGAAATATTCTAAACTTTATCCAAATGTCTAGGTGTCTTCGGGCATATGAGCTCATTAAACATGGATGAATGATTTTCTCAATCTTTATAATTTACAATATATGATGTGTTCAACCAATGTTGCGCTCTAGTTTAGTATGCACACGCAAAGGGAAATAGTTTAAAGTTTAGCCAATTGTCTAGGCGTATTCATGCATAGGAGCTCCTTCTTCCTTGTCGAACGATTTGTCTCCTTGTGTTGGCCCATTTTAGGCTACTTTATACTCACTACCACGACTAGTGGCTTTTAGATGGAGAATTAAATGTAGGTCCGTCCCTGCATTTGATTGGTTTTCCAATTATAAATAGTTCCCTACTCCTTCATGTCTTGACATTATTTTGAATTATTTTTTAGGTATGATAGTGCTGGTTTTTTTTCCAAATATTTTATCAACATATTTTATCAATAAAAGTCTTGCATATAGTATATAGCACTCCAGTGCATATTTTATATACATTGAGTGGAACATGCGAATTGGATATATAAATGTGTTGGGGTATGTGGAGGAGGTTCTCTTATTAGTTAAAGAGTTATTGTATAACTCATCACTTTTAGTTATTTTGGGGTTATTCTCCATATTTACAATTTATGTACATGGTGTGTACTTTGGTATATTATACCATCTTAAGTATTTTTTTCATAACATTTGGTATCAAAACGCAAGGTCCTTGGGTGGGGTCTTTCAAAAATAGCGAAGCACCTATGGTACAAGTTTCAGGTTATTTTTTTTCCCAAGAAAAAATATCTTATTTCTATTCAAAATAAATAGAGATAAATTCTTCATAGTGGTATGAGAGAGGTCTCTCATCAGACTGAGCTAAGCTTCCTCCAAAAAGACTCATAAGAGTTCAAGATACTTTCCAAAATATCATTAAGGATGATACTTTTACATTTTTAGGAAAGACCTACTAATAATTCTTTCACCTTTGAATTCCTCTAATATCAAATCTCTAGGAGGCAGATTGAGCCTTTGCTTTGAAAGCGCATCGGAAAAAATGTTGAATTCCTTGTAGAAATGCTAAAAATAGATATTATGAAAAGAACAAGCAACAAGTTTGAGATGATCCACCGATGAGATGAGCAACATAGTCTTGAAAAACCAAGACATTGTTCATACAATTAATGGCAAACTGTGAGTCACCCCACACTTTAAATTTTCTCAATCCTCAACTATCTGTCAGCTTTAGGAGATGGAAGAGAGCAAGGAGTACAACTCGATTATTTGAACCTAGACTAGCACCTCCTTTTTCCTAAAACACTGATTGATATGACAAATGGATCACGAACCCAATGCCACTTATTTCTCCATTTTCCTAAGATGCACCATCAAAACAAGCCCAAGGGAAAGAAGGGGTCAGGACAAAAGGATGCACTTGTCTCTTCCCTCCAGCTTTAACAAGTTTCTTATGAAAGGAAAAGAGAGCCTTCATCTAGTCTATTAATGGTTCAATATGAGCAATCTTATACAAGAAAAGGGCATTATTTCAAGCCAATCGGATCCCCCAACAAATAAGGAACGATAGGGATCAAAATTTTTTAAGATCTGCCTTCTCAAAAAAGCATAGAAAATTAGAACTCAAGGAGGAACTTGACCATAAATCTTGATTTTGGAACACAACTTCAGCGTCTTTCCATACCTCCCATGCGAAGGAACATCCCAGGAATAAGTGAATAGCAAATTCCTCTGCCCTCTTGCACATTGAACAATAACCAGGTCCTGACCAATTCATCTTTTGCAAGTGATCCCACGTGAGAATTTTATTATCTAAAATCAACCACATCAATAAAGTGGTTTTAGGGGGAAGCTTTACTTTCAAGATTTTTGACCACCATTCTTTCAACTGAGCCTCCTCCATGTCAAACAGAGGTTCATAACCCTCCTTGGATGAATACTTTCCACCTGAACCTCTGAAAAATCAAGGCCAAAGATTTCGCCTCATCCTTCAATTTGATATGGGCCAGTGAGAGAGACTGAACGTAGAATTCCCATGCATGACCCCATTCCCCTGTAGGCCCCATATTATGAGTAGATAACCAACCCCGATGCCATAAGATTTATTTGGAGATGAAATTCCATAAAGATTTAGCTGCTAGCACTTTTTCAAAATGGAAGATGTTCTCGAGACCCCATTCTCCCTGGGATTCGGGCGCTGCTAGTCGAGACCATTTAACAAGATGAAACCCCATATATTCAAGTTGACCTCGCCACAAGAAGTTAAAACAAATTTTTTTGAAGCAAGAAAGAAACCCCTTAGGAATAAGCACCAAAAGATGCCAATAGATTGGGATTGCCTCCAACACTAACTTGACCAGAATAAGCCTTCAACACCTAGAGATCCATTTATTACACCAAAAATTTATTCGACTTTCCAATTTTCCTATTAGACATCGCATATCTTGTTTACCATACTTTGATCCCTAAATCTGCACACTCCACCTCATAAGGAAAATGTCTTTGTCAAAAAGGATTTTGGTCCATCCAACTCTACAAGAGAAAAATTGACGACTTATTTTGGCTAATTTCCATTCCCGAAGCTTGACATAATATTTCCAGGATCTCTCGAAATATAACACATTCCCTCTTGGATTGAGCACAAAAAAAGACTATGTCATCAACAAACAACAAATGAGTGAGAAATACTCTTCCCTGAAAAGAGACCCCGGATATTCTTCTGTTGCAACATTCCTCCTGAACTAGCCTACTCAACCCTTCTGCAATCAATAAGAAAATATAAGGAGAGAGAGGACATCCTTTCCTAAGACCTCGAGAATATTTAAAGAAGGGAGACACATTTTCATTGATCAGGACTGTGAAAGAAGCCAATTCGATACACCCCATGATCTAATTTGTTAGTTTCAGGATAAAACCAATTTGCAACAGAATAAGATAGATGAAAAGCCAAGATGATTTTTCATACGTCTTAGATAGATCTATTTTAATAACCCCAACTCACTTATTCTGCATCTTAATTGAGTCCAATCCCTCATGAGTGGTCCCAACAGCCTCATGAATAGAACGTCCCTGTTAAAACCCAAATTGCTCTTTGGAGATGGTTTAGGAAAGCACTTCTTTTACACAATTAGCTATAATTTTGGCAACAATTTTATAAATTCCATTACATAATTAAATGGGTCTAAAGTCTTCACAAACCACTATATTGTCCTTCCTAGGAATTACATCCAAGAAATTTGCATTTAACGCTCCTGGAATAGATCCAGAGGAACGAATCTCCTTTACTACTGCAAGAATGTCCTCACCAAGAAGATCAAATAAATCCAGAAAGAAGTCAGTGGCCCAACCATTTGGACCAGGGCTTTTATCCTTCTTAAAAAGATGCAGTGTAGAGAGAATTTCATCCTTATCTACAGTCCAACACATACCTCGTTATATTCTACCTCAACCATCCTTGGAAAGAGAAAAATAACCTTGAGCATATTTTCCACGTGGGTTCCCCCCCCATCAACATATAAGGAAGAGAAATACCTTGAAGCTAGGTTTGTAAGAGGTCCGAAGCCATGAAATTTCGACCATCAACATCTTGAAGCTCCCATATAGAATTGATGTTGCGACGATGCTTTGCAAAGTTCTAAAAATACTTAGTATTATGATCCACTACTTCCAGCCATAGAGCTCAACTCTTCAACCTCCACTCCACTTCTTTATCACGAAGGATATTCTCCTTCTCCTGAGAAAGGGGCAAAATTCTCTATCGATCCTCCATTAGAAAAATATATGGGTTGTAATTTTCATAGAGATCCCTTAACATATCTTCTAACTCTAGAATCCTAGATTCCTTGGTTCGTTTATTGTCTATACTCCAATGCACAAATTTATTTTTTCGGGAAAGAAGCTCATCCACAAATTGAACTCCCATCAATTTTTGGCTGTCAGGACTAATATGAATCCAAGATTCATGAACTAGCTTCCTAAAATCCTCATCCTCAACTCATCTCGAATTATATTTAAATGATGCTTCATGCTTTTCTTGAGCCAAACCAATTTCCAACAAAACTGGAAAATGGTCTGAAAAATAATCTTATGTACCCAAGACCTAAAAATACTTGCTGCATCACAGGAGAATCCTTCATTAAAAAATGGTCTAGCCTCTTAAAGATCCCCGCATCCCCCGAATGTTTATTACGCCATGCAGGACATAAAATCTTTGGCTGGATGTACACCCAACCATTAGAATCAAGTAAGTCCTGCAAAAAAGGGGGTAATCGATATTCATGCGCATAATGGCCCCAGACCTCCTTAGCCGATAACATAAAATTGAAATCCCCACCTGCAGTAAGATTTGGCACTTGAAATATCTTGTGTCGAAAAATACTTTCCCAAAAGACCCTTATGTTCTCATAGGGCCCATAATAGTTCAAAATGGGAAAATGAAAGTCCAACTATTTGGAAAACACCTCTATGCATAAAGAGGAAGCACACACATAAGAACCCTGTACTTCCAACGAAGTGTTTACCCCTAAAATAGAACCACAGGAGAGACCCACTTCATAAATAGCAAAAAGAGACTAACCCTTGAAAGCTTTCTCCAGCATAGGGACAACTACCTCACATGAAGCCATGGTCTCTTGTAACAACATAATATCAGGATACTCTAAACTAATCAGTCGCTTTAGGGATATAATTTTGGCTTTCCCTATCAATCCATGAACGTTGAGAAAAAGCACCTTCATCTAGGAACTTGATCTTGGGATTTGTTACTCTAAGTGCCCCAATGATGTTTAATTTCCTTTCTTGGCTAATATCCTTCTTATCTTGTTCCTTAGCTAGATAAATATTTGATTTTCGACCTTCTTTTCCACCCTAAGAAAGAGGAGGGTCATCGAAATCGATACCACCCCCAGACTTGTCCCGAGATCCCAGCACGTAAGGAACTCAGGAGATGCCCTTTGAAATATGGCTTGCACCAGAATTCTCATGACGCCTACTCTCTACATCTTTATTACCCTCTGACAAGTTAATAACTAGATCACTCACCACCTTTTTTTTATGGAACCCCCAATTCACCTTTGTCTTTTTCTGCATGCAAGCCATGATCTTGCTCCAAAGCACACATGGAAGAAGGTGGTGAAGTCGAGGAAACCTCCACCCTTGTAGAGAAGTCAAATTTCAACGTATTCCAAATATGGACCACCTTTTCTAACTGACTTGGGGATAAATATAGCCCCACAAACAGATCTTGAACCATAATCAAAACCCCTAAATCGCCCTTCAATTCTTCCAGAGTAGGAAATATGAGGTCTTGCACCATTTCTTCTCCTCCAGAATCCACTAACACTGTTTCCTGCTCATCTTCCAATTGAGGATCAACGTCTATAGGATCAAACAAAGAAAATCTTGGAAGCTTCTCAGATAAGGCTTCAACCTCACCTTAGACCTTGCCTTGGGGAATTTCCTCCGTCGGATTTTCATTGAAAAAGAATGCTTACAATCCTCCACAACATGTCCATATTTATGATAGTGGACTCAATAGAAGGGGACATAATAATCTAGAGGTTGAGAAAAAATAACATCAACTGATACCAAGTCAATAGATTCAAACATAGCCTCTCTTAGGTCTACTTCCACCAGCATAGGAGCGACTAATCTTGAAGAACATTCGAATAGACCAGTGTCCACAACAACGAATTTTCCAATCACATCTCCAATAGACTTTAGTCCATCCATCTACCAAAATTCAAGAGGTAAGCACATCAATTTAACCAAACAGGAATTGAAGCTAGGAAGTCCTTCCATAGATCAAACATTAGGTGCCATTTCTTCAGAACAAACATGTTATTCCAAATACCCTACAATCTTCTTAGAATGGGTTGATCATACTTCTCCGACGAAAATTTAAACCCTATCCATCCCTGAGCAAGCCTATGAACCTTAGGTTTGGCTTCTAGAAGCGAGCACCAATTCGATTGGATCGAGAGATGCAACTCTCAGTCCCCAATCCTACACCCACATATCTTACTGATCAGGGCAAACTCCACCATTTTGACTATGTCAAGGATAGGAATGTATTTTCCCACTATAAGTGAAGCACCCACACCCTTCGAATGCACCACCTTTCGTTTCTTTTGTGGTTTCAACAATCTACAACCAACTACGAGGGTTTCAAGGTCAAACCCATTCCCAATATAACCACCCTCACCAACCTCCACCATCGATCTCAAAAAATATGAAATAATTGCTAGGTCCAAGGAATGATGATAGCTTGTGTCCAGATCTAGCCATACATAAGCCATATCTGAAGTAGAACTTCTCTAATCTGACACATCCTGAAGAACCACCGATTTAGAAAAATCAGAATCATTACCTTGTGAAGATTCATGTACTTGCTACTTGAGACCTTGATCTGTCATGAAAACATATCATATGTAGGTGAAGTATGAAGAATAACCTCCTGCCACCTGATCACATTCCCACCTTACTCCGCGTGTGAAACCCCTGAAATCTGAACCTCCTCATTACTGCAAAAGATGTCTTCATGAGAAAGGGAGTCTTCTGAATAATCAATGAGCTGCAGATCTAGGTCTAAGATTAGATCCATCATTTCCTACCACACATGAACAGACCCTCACAAACATAACCAAAACCCTATCCCACCGCCAAAATTTTTAAGTTCTACTATGATATTAATTCATATTTATAGTTTGTGAAAGTTAGGGGTTTTTAATAGTCCAAAAACTACTCTTAAATAGGTGTTCTATGAAAAACTATTATATATGAATATTGATATATCCAAATTGAGTGCCACTAGTTACATAAGAAGGAATACAGACTCTAATGTGTAGGATAAAATTTTCAAAAGTATATCTGAAAAATTGGACACACTAAATTCTGTACAAGTTAGCTCTCTTGAAAGCACCAAAATCAACAAGTTTTGGGAAGGCTACCATAACTTTCTTTTGGCACATCAAAATTTGGTCAAACTTATGAAATTGCAGAAAATGAATATCATGCTACTACAAGATGAAATTTTAGACTAAGAGGGGATGAACTTTTAGAGTTACCTTAGGTGGAAGGCCGTCTAGCAAGACAGTCTTCAAATTAGGGTTTTAAAAGGCATGCTACCTTGAAATTATAAGTGGTGGAGAAATCATGATATAAATACTCAAAAATGGAAGAGTTGAATAAAACTCAAAATGAATTGAAAGAAGAGAAATAAGAATTCAAGAATAGGGGCGATGAATTGTCCAAGACATAGGCCCTAATTGAAGCAAGAAATGAATAGAAAAGGAAGCCGGGAAAATGATGAGTCAAGGGAAAAATTGACAAAGAAGAATGACATACATACTCAACACTGTGAAAACATCCATACTCAAATTCTTCTATACACTTTAAGCCTAATTTTCAACATTTTTTCTTAAAACAATAGCATAAGTAAGTGGTTCGTTGAGGTATAATCATTTTAGTTGACAATCTCCTATATTGAGGTGCCTAAGGTCTATTTATAGCCTCTTTGGGTGTCAAGTTAGACAATAGCAACTCTGGCCATTGCAATGACATACATCAGATACTAAAAGTAGATTTTTTCAGACAGTTATTTTGCTATGAATAGTATAAGATTACTCACCATTATTTCTTTGCAGTGCCTTACAATGTTTATGTGTGCTGAACACATCAATGATCATTATAAATCTCTTCAAATTGGAGGGTTATATGATTCCTAAGGTGGAAAATAATCCTCAGTGTTTGTCATTTTACAGGTTGATGCAACAATTCCCACTGCTAACTCGGATCCAATATCAAAGAGATTATACAAGTTAAATGCTTTCTGGAGGTTTCTGAGGCCTCACACTATTCGTGGAACTATAATTTGCTCAATGTTTGTTCCCATAACTATTCTTGTTTCATGTTTGTTCTCCATAATATATATAATATATTAACCACGTAGATTTCTATTTTCTATGTTGCTTCGTAGGCTTTATGCTTCTAATGGCTGTATTTGACTCTCACCGTTGCAGAACTTTATTTTCACGCGGTCTAATAGAGAATTCTCATCTTATACATTGGTGGCTATTTCCAAAGGCCTTGTGTGCACTTATCGCATTACTTTGTGGAAATGGCTACATTGTTGGCATCAATCAGATTTATGATATTGAAATTGACAAGTATGTTTGACATTGACCTTACACCTTATATTCTCATTTAAACTACTCGCAGCATACATTTTTTGAAGAATTGCTTGATTAATGCAGTCTTATTGCTGTTTGGGTATGATTGTGATACATGTACTCTCACGTGGGACTGTTATATTCATGCTTGAATAGCAAATGACTGATTTCCTCTTTCAGAAAATTTGAAGGCTGAAGTAATTAAACTGGAGAAAATGAAATTTCTCTTCGGCACATTAGGCATCCAAAATGATTTACCTGTTAATAGTTATCCACAATGGCTTGCCTGTTTAACCTTGTTTCATTTTTCTTCTCCTTATCTTATTCAATGGAGTCATTTCAGGATAAACAAGCCTTATCTACCTGTGGCTGCGGGGGATATTTCTGTTCCAGAAGCTTGGTTTCTAGTATCGCTTCTTGCAGTCGTGGGTGTTGCACTAGTTGGAATAAATTCTGGCCCTTTCCTTACAATGCTTTCCTGTCTTGGGCTTTTTCTGGGAACAATCTATTCTGTGCCTCCATTTAGGATGAAGAGGTTTCCAATTGCAGCATTTTTAATTATTGCCACGGTATGTACTTCGTTATTTTTTTTCTGCACTTACAACCATTTTACATCACACCGTCATCTTTTATTTGTTATTGCAAATCCATAGTATGCTTGATGTAACAAGCATGCACTATAAAGACTAGTGAAACGGATAACTATTGGAGATGGCATTTATTATCATTCATCATACTCTTATAAAACAAGTCTTATATCACCTTCACATAAAGTTTTTAATGAGTTTTTAGCAAATACATTAGAGGAGTAAGTTAATCGTTGTACTAATAAGAAAAGTATTATTTTTGTTGAGATTTCCACTAGATGAATTTTGAATTGTATAAACCATTCCAAGTTTCAATATTTACAATGTTTATTATCTCATACATTCAACATAATAATAAACATTTATTAATATTAGACTTCCTAGAAAATATGAAAAAAGTATGGAAGAAACATGGAAATTTTCTTATATGTTTTGTTACATATCTTGTAGATACATACATCGTTGTTTGTATTTTAGTGACTGTGAATGTACTAATTAAATGTTTTATAAATACCCTACATTGAGTGTTGACTGATTTCTATATATATTAACAAGAAAAGGAGTTGACCACAAGTTAAGTGACTGTGCTAATTAAATTTTGCATAATACTCTACCTTGACTTTTTATTATTGATTGCGTTTTATATACACCAACAAGAAAAAAAGAGTTTTTGGAATACACTGGCAAGAAGGGGAGGCAACCATGATCACATAAAATGGATTCGCAGCCCCCACTTTTACATATCATCGATTTTGTTCCCCTCCATGCAACCATTTTTCACTGGATTCTTCAGAATTGTCAAGATAAAGCCAAAGATATGCATGTTATTACACAGGCAGATTGCTTACTAGGAGGGTAAATCTCTATATGTGGTCGCCTCGGTATGTGGAATTTGGCATGCAAAAATGGTTGATGGAGATCGTTAGAGTTCTTAGACTATTATTATTCAAAACCATAACTCTGTAAATCATGATGTTAAGAACACCATCTATTGTTGAGAGGAGTTGTAGTTTCAGAAGGTATTGATGGTAGCATTGACGGCCTTGGGTTATTGATGATGAAGGGTTGAATGTCTGCTTGGAAGATGACATGGAAAATATTTTTGATGATGACAATTTGCTTATAGAGGAGGATTGAATTTCCAACATACATCTGGAGCACACACAGTGGAACCTAGTGACGACATTTATGTTTGTAGGGAAACAAATCAATGATCAGCCTCTGGTATTAGACTACAACATTTGTAAGGATTCAACTTTATTTATGATCTTATGCCTGCATGGAGGAGTGGTGGGTAGAGGCACATTGAATTTCAACATTGAATTTCTGCTTGTTGACTTATGGATTCTTCTACGGTCTAGAGAAGTTATATGTGAACCTGCCATCTTTTGTGATGTTATCCAAGGCCTGACCACTTCCAAAGTGGCTTCTTTCTTCTTCATTGTCCCACTGTACTCCACTAGCCAAGTATATGGCTATATGACCTCTCTAATAGATTTGGCTATCCCCCAGCAGTCCTGACTATAACTCACTCGAGTATCTGATAGTCATTGATAGTCTTGGATACCTTGACTATTATCTGATAGTCATATGAGGTATTGACTATATCTCTGCTCATGTGGGTGCACTCCACATGAGATACTAAATCCCCGGGTTGTTTGAGTCGTGTACCATGACTAACCGGTATCTGAGCCATGTACCACTGTATGGCTAATCTGATCCATGTATCACTGCATGACTAATCTGAATCATGTATCACTACAAGACTAATTTGAGTATGAGCCATGTACCTCTGCATAGATAATCAGTGTCTGAGCATGTAACTCTGCATAGATTACCAATGGGGAAGATAACTAAGTCATGTCCCACATGACTAACTAGTTGGGGGGAAGACTACCCGCTGCTTCCCATGAAGAACCATCAACACTCCCTCTCAATGAGAGGAGTCATTCTGTACTACACCAAGCTTGTCCCATAAGTACTCAAACTTTACTTTAGACACAGGCTTAGTAAGTATATTGACAATCTGCTCATACATGGATATGTACTTAATCTTCATTGTTCCTCTTTGTACCATGTCTCGGATATAATGGTTTTTGATATCTATATGCTTTGACTTGTCATGAAATATTGGATTATATGAAAACTTCACACAACTTTGGTCATCACAGTAGATCCAAGTCACCTCTAGCTCTTAATCGAATAACCCTGCACGTAACTTTCGAAGCCACACTGCTTTGCAACTGGCAGCACTAGCTTCTATGTACTCTGCCTTTGCAGTACTGAGTGCATTGGATGTCTGTTTCTTGCTGAACCATTAGATCATGACTGATCCCAAGATGAAGCAAAATCCTGATGTGCTTTTCCTATCCATTGCAATACCTTCCCAATCAGAGTCTACAAACCTGATGCAGGAGGGATCAACAAAACCAATCCAACCCGCTTTCGTAGGATTAGTCTGGTTCCAAATTTAGTAGAACCTCCAAGCTTAGCAGACCCAACTAAGTATTTCTCCAAGCGGTCGTTGAAGGGAGGATTTCAAACTGGTGGTGAGATGGGTTTCATAAAACTTTTGGGTCTCACCTTCTACAATTGCCTTTCGCAATTCCCTTCCACAATTCCCTTTCACAATTTCCTTTTGCAATTGCCTTCCGCAATTACCTTCCACAATTTCCTTCGTCAATTGCTTTGGACCGTCGGATCCAAATCAACGGTGGATTCCAAATCTTATGTTCCAATTCCATAAAGGAGTTTCGCATACGTTCTGGCCATTAACCCCCAAAATCTTTCTCCTGCGGAATGTTGTACGAACAATTGATCATTTAGCGGATTCCCTCGTCCATTGATCTATTATCAATGCGGGACCTTAAATTTGGAATTTCGGAGCTCTATCTCCCGCACAAGTTCACCTTGCGAAATCCTTTCCCCACCGTTGATGTGTCTTCTCTCAATCTAGGTTGTCCAAACTATGTGGAATAAACTGAATGCAATCTTTGTGACTATGCGTTGATTGATCAGAGAATCGATCAATCAAACTCAATCGATCTTTAATGGACTTGACCTTCCTTAATAAACATGTACATCACCTCTTAGACAGAATAGAACTTCAATTAAATTCATCCAATTCGACTTCACAGGCTCATTCCAATCCAACCCTGAGATTCAGCTACACCTTTGTATACGAAGGAGAATCGATCCTTTCGGTGATTGATGACACGGAGTTTACATTTCAAATTACAACATTTACTCAAGCGCTCACACATAGAGATCAATTAAACATCCTCTACAACATTCAATTATCTAAAACCCCAATTTCAGGCTACTGCATACACATAGAGTAATCAAGCATTTAACAAGTATTCTGACTGTCAACATCTCATAAGTCACACAGGAAATTGCTTCCCTATCATAGTTCAGGCATACAGAGAATTATTCTCTTATAATAATTCAGACATGAATTCATCCATTGATACATAGACATGCATAACTATCTTTACTTTATTTAATCATAAGAAACCAGATACTATCATGATCACCTCCCTTGGCCTGATTTACATTATTTGGCCACACCTCTAGCCTGATTTACATTGTTTGGCCCCCCTCTATGCCTTGTAGGCTTACACAATATATACTACAAGATTCTGAAACCACTTATGGTTCAAATCCAATAAACTCCCAACACACCCCTATCATCCTGCTAACTAATTCTAAATATAATACTTCTTACTTATTCATTCTCATGACTCGCCAAAACAACCATTGAATGCTCCCACCATTCGAGTACTTGGTTTCATGACTCATACTTTGACTCAATGAGCCATCATTCACCTAATGACTCATAATCTATCTAGAAATCTAAGGAATTCAACATATTTACAATGAAATTTATCAAAGACCTCTGCTTATGAAAATGTCAAGACCCTAAGGTCTGACCAAACATTGGACTTGGATGGAAAGCAGGATGCTCTTGCATCAGACTCCCTAGGAAGAAAGAAATATGACCTCTTGGTCATAATATTCAATCTTCAATATCCCTGGGTCCCAAAATTTATGTTGAAGCTTTTCAGTTGCTTCATGGTTGCCCTGTTGTCTTGTTGTTGACTGCAAGTGTCCCGGGTTGCATACTTTTTGCTGCAATGCTCCACTAGCCTTGCTTTGGCAATCTTCCCTTGTCACTTGTCTCCTACTATTGCTTTGTTGATGTAAATATTCATTTTCTCTTCATGTCTTCTCTGAGACACCTTCACCATCACCATCCTTATCATCTTAATTTCATTGTCCAGTATATTCACTGGTTGGTACACCTGGTTGTTCTGCTTGTCTTTTGGCTCACTCCTGCTATCCACTAGCTGCTGCATCCTCTCTTTTCTTATATCTTCATGATTTTTACTCTCATCTGCAATCATATTTATGCTATAAATTATTCCAGGTTGTTCCTCAGAATCAGTTGAGTCGGCCATTCCATTGCATAAAATTATACTTGATTGTTGTAACAAAATCATATCATTACAAGACAATTCAATGCCTTGACCTTCTATCTTCTTCTCTCTAATGTTCTAATTAAGCATCTCTATTATTGCACCCATTAAGCAATCATTTTTATCAATCCTTGGATTGATCAACCAAGATTCTAGCATTTCCAACTCTTCATCATACTTTCTGAGATCATAAATTGTCTCTCTGTCTTCATTAGCCAACTCTGCAACAACAAGTTCTTCTAGGTATTGATCATCCTTTTGAGACAATATTGTCTCTTCCTTTGTTATGACAGATTGCTTTTTCTGTCTTCCTTCACTTTCTTCAATACCTACAAGCACACACCAAAAATCAGTTTAAAAAACACAAGACTCTGAAGTCTCTTTTGATATTCTTCCTGGCATCCTCCTTTTTTCCTCACCAACATCTATTTATCTTATAGTCTGAGTTGCAGGTTGCATTACCATTTCATCTTCCTTTACAACAGGATTATATTCTATTCCTATGCTTTTGAAAATCATTTCTCCTCCTCCTTCAATTTATCTGACAGTCCAAGGTGCTTGTTCAGTTTCTTCCTTCATCTGAATGCAATTCTGATCCTGTCCTATGGAAATGTCTTTGTACATTTCTTTTTCTTCCTTCATCTTAATAACAACTTCAATTGAATGCTTTCCTCCATTAAGCAACTCGTCAATGAGTTCCTTGTGTTGCAACACTTTAAATTTTTTCTCACTTGAGAGACCTTCTTCGTCATATTTGGCTTCATCCATTTTTGAGACGGTTTCAAAAGACTGCCTATCATCTACAACAAAACATGTAATCATAACCAAATCATCAGTTTAAAAAACATAAGACCTCTTGGTCTCATTTGGCCTCACTGTCATCTCCTCCATAATTTGATCTGCACTTCTTAAAGAACCCATGAGACTTTCAGTTAGTCTCTCTTTTCCTTCATCATCATCCCCTTCAAGGATTTTTCCGTGTTCTGGTTCGCAATACTGAATTCCTTCTTCTGTCAATGGCCTAACAGTTTCTCTGAGTTTCTCCTTCTCTTCTAAAGCATCCATTCTATGCTTCGTTTCCTCCAAAGAAGCATACACTAGTTGGTTGAGCCAAAGATGATATTTCTACAACTATTAGTAGTTTCACCTACAAAATCGACATTAAACCCTTCAAAGATAAGGTATTGTGTGATGTTGCGGAGCTTAACCCCTTTGATGTTCTTTTAAGACAACTATGCTTAAATTCTTTCGGGTAAATCATAGTATTAATGGTGCATTATTTTCATTATTATAGTTCCTTCTTATATGCTAAGTCATTTTTCATGGTGACTATGGTGTGCTTCTAATATTACACCTTAATTATACGTAATCACTACACAATAAAGTATAATCTCACCAGAAGTGTTTTGTTGTGATTAACTATCCATTAGCATACCCAAGGATGTTACAGAGTAGAAAAGATACATCATGTGATTGTGTACAATTATTTTTGTATTCTACTTTGTTTGACCCAATGGATCACAAGCCAATTGTTACAGAGAAAAACTTCCTATGGCTTGGGGTATACCACAACAGACATATGGACTTCCAGAAATCAACTCATTTCCCAACATATGCCATATAAATGTAAATGCTGATAATCAAGATAAAAGGACCTACCTCAACCAGACGTCTGATGAAGAATTCCATTGAGCTTTTGAATGACAATACTTGAACCTGTAGCTTAGTCTCAACAATAAACACAAGCAAGTGCATATGATATATAAAAGAGGTTAGCATATACAATAACATAATCCATGATATATATAAGCAAATGTACCCAATGATAATAAATAATCATTCACAATATAAATGGATGAGAAAATGAGTATTTCTATTAATATCAACAAGAAGTACAAGATACAACCTCCTGTTGGCAACTCATCTAAACCAAGAACTAGGTATCTCCACTTGTGCCTCCACCACTTCAATCCCCCATGCAATGGAAAACTCACGAGTAAAAGAGTAAATCTTTCACAAGATATGGAAGAGTTTGGTAGGTGAACATAAATGGTTCACAACAACTAGGATCAATGGATGTAGACTCAAGCAATGGAAAAAATTCAATAGAGTTTCAATGCTCTTCTCTTTCTCCTCCCTCCATGCATCACAAGAGCTCAATATATAACCCTCCAAAGGCAAGTGAAAGGTCGGATCGAGTTGTTTCAAGATACATGGAAGGCCAAAGATCACAATGGCCGCTTTTTTGGAGTGAAAAATAGAGATTTTACTCTCATTTACCAAAAAGGTCGATGTACACAGGCTGTAATGATGCAACCTGCGTATACGCGAGTTGTAGTGAAGAAACTCGCGTGTAGGAGGAAAAATAGGGAAAAAAATGGGTCAAGGAGAACCAACAATATGGTTTTGAGTCTATAAATGGGTGAGGGAGGCCAAGGAGTGCTAATGCTCACAAGGTGGAAAAATACGGTGTAACACTAATCATATGTTGTGTGGGAATTTCTAGATTGCTAACTAGATTATGGTTGTTATACATTTCCGTTCAACTTGCTTTCTTGTCTTCACTGGCTACCCCATTCACTCTAATTTTAATTAAGTTAATTCCTCCAAGTACATTGATTCAACTATGTTTCTCTTACTCTATGTTTCTCTTTCTAAGACTGATATTTCATTTGAAATCCCACAATCTCCTAAATAATATGCTCTTTTAGAGAGTCCACAGTCTCAAGTTTAGGAGCTATCATGAATTGAACTATGTTGACTATTGCTTTATTTCAACACAAACACTGAAATAAAACTAGAACCTTTCAGTTATTGCACCAAATCCCAAGTTTAACATGATAGGTGTGGCCTTTTGTAAGTCTATTATAGAATTTGAATACAATGACTAGAGGTTAATTTCCATGGCAAACACTTTTGACATAAATTCTCTTTACACAAGCTTAGTTCCTTACATGGGTTTCTGGATGAGGATAATTCCTTTTTGGATCTTCAAAGTTGTATTTTTATTATCTTTTTGTTGGATTCATTTGTCCAAAACTTGGAAATTATAGGCTATAATCTTTATTCCCATATAAAAATATTATAGTTGAACATCCACTTATTGGTTATAATTTTATTTTGATTTATTTGTACATAATAAATGTGATTGTTTGTATTCCACATGAAGAATTACATTTAAATTGTCCCTTCATTGTATATATGTGTGAGCATGATGCATAATAAAGATAATAATGAACTACAATTTTTTTTCCAATGAAAACTTTGCCAGTAAACTTAAGGGATGATCCACAACATTTGTGGATAGCATCCTTAGTAAACATGTTAACATAAACTACAACACCTCAATCAACAAGGGGATTCAAACTTTAGCTAAATTTCCAACAACATTGACTACATAGTGACAATCAATTGAGCTTACCCCTTGGGCCCAAGATGCAACTTTAATTATATGTATTTCCTTTTGTCCTTTTGTGCTTGTAATTGTATTTTTCTTATTCTCTAACATGGCATGGCAGTAGGGGCATGAAAACTCTCTCACAAGAGGGTTCCATGATCATGGGAGTTTATGTGAGAATAATACTTCACATATGAGAATATATTTCTCTTTTGTTAGATATTTGTTTAGTGATTTAACCTGTATGGGGCATGCCACATGTGTTGGTTAAGTATTATTGATGTGCATATAAGCTGGAAACATGAAGGATTATGCAGGGTTATGCATTTTTTTTTGGTTATTCCATATTAATTTGTTATAAAACAAATTTATATGTCATACATGGAAATGATTAATTGCTTTTGAAATGAGAGGAAGCAAATAATGAAGATATGAGAGAGAGGAATCAGTGATGTACATTTTGAAAGGTGAATATAATATACATCTAAACATTGAGAACCATTTTGGCGGGCCTGAAGGTTTTGCTTTAGTTAATTTTGCAGTTTTGGCCAAAATGTAAATATTTTGTACCACCTATGAAAGAGTTGGCTAGCCTATTACATTACTTGTTGGACAACGAGGATGTTCATGTGGTTGAATCATGTTACTAGTGTTAAGGTTTTTACCAAATGATTGATATTTTTTAATTGTAAACGTGATTGGATGCATCGATAGTTTTCTTATTGTGAGGATGTTCATGTGGTTGAATCATGTTACTAGTGTTAAGGTTTTTACCAAATGATTGATATTTTTTAATTGTAAACGTGATTGGATGCATCGATAGTTTTCTTATTGTGAGGGAGATCTCTCTAGTTGGACATATACATAGAGACTATTACACAATATTATAACTAGTGGAAGAGGAAGTGTTAAAAAATATTAAGGTTGGACATCAAACCAACAAATTGAAATTCATTATGATTTCTATTTAAGTAATAGATGTGCTGGTTTGTATTTAGTGTGACGATTTTTTTGTCTTTGTAGCTGCATTTTTTCCTTTGTTTAACAATTCTTTTTGGATTTTATGAACATTATTATGTTTCTTTTGTGCCTTTTTACCTTAAAGTGATTCTTCTTGAGGCATGAGAGATGATAATTATTTGCTGGAAAATGAAACATTTGGATACTCAAGTCTTTAAATATGGTTTTGTATAGGTTCGAGGCACCATGCTCAATTATGGGGTATATTATGCGACTATGGGTTCCCTTGGGATTAAATTCCAATGGAGGTGAGAATTCAACTCTGTTATATATAGAGGCCTGACATCATTATTGTCACTATATTCTTCAAATCCATTTTCTTATTATGGATGTAATTTTTATTTGCCATCAAGTACTGAACTTTGTCAATTGTGTGATTGTGTTTTGTTTGTAGCCCTCCAATGGTTTTTATCACAGCGTTTGTAACAATGTTTGCACTGGTCATTGCCATAACCAAAGATCTTCCTGATGTCGAAGGTGATCGCAAGTAAGATGATAATTCCTTCAGAAATATTAATCTTATATTTTGTAGAAGAGAACTATACATGAGATACATTAACTTATTGGAAAGTCTTTTTAAATTTTCATTCATAAGCCCTACTTAGTTACTCCATAATGTTTGTTTCAGGACTATAGAATTATTATTTATATAAAGTCTAGATTCATTTCTTTTGATTTTTTTAATGACAATAATGTTGTTATAGTGGATCATGGGTTGAATTTCCAGTAATAATATTCTTCCATTCATAGTTCAAGTAGTTGGTGCTGTGAAATTGGTTGTTATGGATCTTACAAAAATCAAGAAAATATACAGGAGAATTCAAACCACACTCTTACCATAACATAAGTGTTAATGACGAATAAAATTGACTGGTAGACACCAATGGTAGCGAAAAAAGCCAATAGGAATTTTGTTGTAATTTGTGGGATTACATGTGGTTACTAGTAGTGTACAACAACGATATAATCATACATAAGAACACACACACATAAGGAGAGTGAGGAATAAAGTAATGGTCATGCTAGCAACACGCATCTTATATTATATCATAGAACCCTACTATACATTGGAATACTCTCTTAATGGCTCAACAACTGTGTAACTGCTTTACAGTCGACCCAACCAACTCGACTAGACAAGGCTAACCAAGTGGGTGGTTGATCAGGAGGACCTAGTTGACTCTTTGACTAGGCTTCTCCAACATCTCCCACACCCAAAATATCTTCTTTGTCCCAAAGAGAACAAGGACATGTGAAATTAGAAAATTGCAAAATTAGAAAATTTCATAAGTTACGATTGCTTTGAATTAGATGTTGTTCATGGTGGAGTGCCTTCGATGCATGTTTCTACGATGGTAAGGGGAAAAATGACCAAACATTGTTGGAATTATTCCCAATCAACTATTATAGTGTGAATGTTTGTGCTGACTTGTCACATCCCCTCCTGTCGATCTAATGCAAGGGAGGAAACATGGCTAACATTATGGAGCTTATTTGGAAAACTCAGCCCCGTTCATGAATAAGAGAATTCATAAGAAATAAAAACTCATGCGTGCAGATTTATACTCAAATAAACACAGTGGTAATGAACATTATCCACACACAACTACATCATGCATTCACCATACCAATAACAGTCATCCAATTAAACATTGTAGAACATAGAATGAACATAATTCAAACCACAGAGAATACGTATCTTTAAGATGAAACTCTCCCAACAACTGGCTATGTGAGAGCAACGTTCCACCCAACCATAGGTCTTTGTCCAGCCTATATTCTTTCAGCTGAGAGACCACCCCCGAGTTGGATTGTGTATCCACTAAGGAGGAACTAAACAGGCTCACTCACAGCCATAGTTTCACGCACACAAACAGTCATGCTAATCCAACACACAGTTGGGTTTATCAAGCATGCAAGAGACAAAGGGGGAAAATGCTAATCCAATGAGCTCAACCACAGAGCTACAAGCATCTCAATCTAAACTCAAACAACCTTGGCACACACAATACCTACCACACCCAACACAAGGAAGGTCCCCTTCTCTGTTGCACAATCCTTCAGGCATCCCTTCCCTCCAATGCTCTTCAAGGTGAACAGAGAAAGGTCCAAGCTGCTAAATCCTTGAGATTCTATCATTCACTGGGTTTATCAAGCAATCCCAACCTATGTTCTATCCTCTGTTCTGTCATTCACACTTGGATTCTCACAATTTGGTGACCAAATGACTCAATCCCGTAATTGGATTTTCAGGCTATCAAAATTGGGTTTTCTTATGGATTTCTGGGGATCTAACACTCTCAAATTCGCCCTAAGGTTCAAGTATATGGATCCCCCATTGGATTTCACTGTTCACATGAAATTTTGGGCATTTATGACACTTCAAAACGTGGGTTAATGCAGAGTTGCGATTTTTGGTTTTTCTCACTGTTGGGTCTGTGTAATGGATGAGAACTGATGCTTAGATGTTCAACCATGGAATGGGAATGAGGAAGAACGAATTCACATGAGGTAGAGTGACTTGTGGGTCAAGAAAATAGAGCCCATACCTGCCATACGAATTTATGGGTTGACCATGCTCAATTGAAGCCATGGACTAATTTTTTCAACCACTTCCTTACAACAGAAATAAATGTCAGCAAGGAAAGTCAAATGGGTTCTCAAGATGACATTTGGAAACATATGGTTCAACCCCACAACCCCCTCACCACTCCCTAGTGGAATACACATGGCTCCTTCTCATTAGTTGATTCCATAGCCAGTTTTTGGTATTTTATTGCAATATTAATATTTACATCATTTTATAATGTCTCATGGCTTAATAGCACATGGATAGTGTAATATCAAATACTTGCATTTTTAATAAAATCCGAGCATACACTAGCGGGGCCTTGGCCTTGAGCTCCATGCTAGGGAAACATACATCGCATGTATACAATATTTACAATAAATCCAATATATCCTAAGGTTCAAAATGGGGGTATAACATTCCCCTCCCTGTTAGAACAACACCGTCCTCGGTGTTCTAAAAAATGAACAAAAATGGGAATCCCTCTCTCATGGCATCCTCCAGCTCCCATGTAGCCTCATCAGGACTAAGGTTCTCCCATTGCACCTTTACTTGTCTGATGGCTCGGTTTGGGAGCAATGTGACCTTCTTGTCGATGATGTTCATAGGCTCCACTTGGAACTCTCCCTCGGATTCCACCTGTATCACATTCCAATCAATCAGATGATTAGGATCATGCACATACTTCTTAAGCAAAGATACATGGAAAACATTATGACTTCTTGTGTTGGCAGAAAATGCAATTCTATATGCAACTGGTCCTATCCTATCAAGGGCTTCAAATGGCTCACAATATCTTGGTGCCATCTTGGCACAACTCCCCAACTTTAGGGAACTTTTCCTTGGTTTCACTCTCAAATCAACATGATCCCCAATCTTAAATTCCTTATGCACTCTTTTCAAATATGCATAACTCTTTTGCTTGTCCTCAGCTGCCTTTAAATTCTACCTGATCTTAACAAATTCTTGTTCCATTTCCTTGATCATATCTGGTCCAAGTACTACCCTGTTCACCGGACTATCTCAATTCATTGGAGTCTTGCATCCCTTGCCATACAATGCTTCAAATGGAATCATTCCCAATTATGCATGACGTCCATTATTGTATGCAAATTCTACTAGGTGTAGCTAATCTTCCCACTTGGATGGTTTATCCATCACATACATTCTCAGCATGTCTTCAAGAACCTGATTCACCCTCTCAGTTTGGCCATCTTTTTGAGGATGATATGTCGTACTGAAATTTAATCTAGTTCCCAATTACTGAAACAATCCTTTCCAGAAATTAGAATTGAACTTTGTATCATGATCAGAAATTATTTCCTTGGGAAATCCATGCAATCTGAATATCTCGCTCATGAATATATTTGCAATGTCATTAGCCTTGTGAGTGGACTTGACTGGAATGAAATGAGCTACCTTTGATAGCTTGTCCACCACAACCATGATTGAATCATGCTTCTTTACTATCATGGGAAGACCTGTTATAAAATCCATAGAAATCACTTCCCACTTCCACTTTGGAATGGGTAAGGGTTGCAACAATCCTGCTGGATGTTGATGCGCTGCCTTGACCTGTTGGCACTTTTGACACCTAGCAATGTACTCAAATATGTCTTTCTTCATACCATGCCAAAAATATTGCCTTCTTACGGGTGTTATAGTTTTATGATATCCTGGGTGTCCATAATATGACATTTGATATATTTCAGCCATCGCTAGCTTCTTCAGATCTGCACTATTTGGAATGTACAGTCTGGTACCATGATAAATGAGAACATCATCATCACCCAGCTGATATCTTGCACATGCTTCATCCACATTACCCTGCTGCAACTTCTCCTTGACTTGAAGGTAAACTTCATCACTGGTTTGAGCTTCTAGAATCCTTACCTTCAAATCTAATTTACACACACTTACTGCTGCAATATGGAATTTTCTGCTGAGAGCATCTGCAACCTTATTCTCTTTCCCTTTTACATGCTTAATTTCAAAATCAAATTTACAGAAAAATTGCATCCACCTAGCTTTCCTAGCATTCAAGTTTGGTTGATCAAACAAATACTTCAAGCTCATGTGGTATGTGCTAAGCTCGAATCTTCTTCCCAACAAATAATGTCTCCACATTTTGAGAGCATACACTATGGCTGCTAATTCTAAATCATGTGTGGCATAATTCTTTTCATGCTCTTTTAATTTCCTTGACTCATAGCAAATCACAATTCCTTCTTGCATGAGCACTCCACCTAGCCATTCAATGCAAGCATTTGTGCACACTACAAAATCTTTCCTTGGATCTGCTATCTTCAAAACAGGAGCATTGGTAAGTAACTCCTTTAGCTGCTGAAAGCTTTTCTCACATTTTTCATACCATACAAACCTGACATTCTTCCTCTGCAATGAAGTGATTGGATGCGCTATCTTGGAGAATCCTTCAATGAATCTTCTGTAGTATCCTGCAAGACCCATGAAAGATCTAACATCTGAAACATTCCTTGGAGTAGTCCAATCCATGATGGCATTAATCTTCTCTGGATCAACTGCAATACCTTCTTTGGAAATAACATGACCCAAATATTGCACCTTCTTTTGATAGAATTCACACTTTCTTAACTTTGCATACATCTGGTATTCTCTAAGGACTTGTAACACCATCCTTAGATGTTTCTCGTGCTCTTCTCCATTCCTTGAATAGACAAGAATGTCATCCAAGAATATAATTACGAACTTATCCAAATATTTGTTGAAGACACTATTCATGAGACACATGAATGTAGCAGGTGCATTGGTAAGACCAAATGGCACCACAGTGAACTCATAATGACCATATCTAGTTCTGAAAGCCATCTTGTGAAAGTCTTCTTCTTTTTATCATCACTTGATGATAGCCAAACCTCAAGTCAATCTTTCAAAACAATTTAGCTTCCTTCATTTGATCAAACAGATCATCAATTCTTGGCAATGGGTACTTATTCTTTATTTAGCTTCATGTAATCAATACTCAGCCTTAAAGTCCCATCTTTCTTCTTGACAAATAGAACAGGTGCACCTCAAGGAGATACACTCGGTTTAACATACACCTTGTTCATTAATTCTTGTAGTTGTATCTTTAACTCGATCAATTCTGGTGTGCTCATTCTATAAGGAGCTTTGGAATTTGGTGCTGCCCCTGGGACAAGATCGATGGTAAAATTAATATCTCTTTGGTGGCAGTCCCGACACTTCATCCAGAAACACATCTTTGAACTCTTGCAACAACTGGAAGTATTCTATCCTTGGTCCTTTGTCCTCCGATGAATCTGATATATGAGCCGCATATAATTGACAACCCTTTTTATACCACTTTTCCAATTGTAAGGCTGAAATCTTCCTTACTAAAACTTGCTTAGGAATTCCTCTTACCAATCTTGGTCTTCCCTCTTCATCAATGCATTCAAGTACCTTTTCATAGCAATCTACCTTGGCTCTATTCCTTTCCAACCAATCCATACCAATTAGAGCATCACAAGATCCTAATGGTAGGACATTCAAATTTACTTTTGTAAGGAATCCGCTCAATTCCATGGGGCACTCCATCACTCACTTTTCTCTTGGTCCATGTGGCTAATTGAACTAGCCAAGACTTATTATGCTTCACTTTTCTAAGAGAACAACCTTCAACCACTTTTGGAGAAACAAAACTATGAGTAGATCTTGGATCAATCAAAACAAAAATAGATTGCTTAGCAATCTTACCTTCAACTTCCACCACTGTCGATTAATGGTCTTCATGATGATTATCCAATGCTGCATAAATTCAAGGTGTTTCCCTTGCCATATCCTCCAATGTAGTTGCTCCCTTTAACTTGTGCAAGATCCGAGGATTCTCCCTCCGATGTGGACAATCCTTTAGCATGTGGTTTCCTCCACATCCCCAAAACTGAAGTGACCCTTTTGATGCCTTTTATGCTGCGACTCCTGGCTTGTTTCCACTTCATGCTTGCTAACCCTGTGGAAAATTCCTTGGCTGATTTTTGAATGGTGTTTTGAATCCTCTTTTCCTTTGATCAAACCTCCCTCTTGGATTTCCTTTCCATGCTGGGTGAACCTCTGATTTTCCTTTACTCTGCGCATAGCAATGCATTGCCATCCTAATGGCTTCATCAAGACTTGGTGGATTAACAAACTCAATCTTATCTCTGAAACTTTGAGGTAGAATCCCAAGGAAGCATTGGATCTTTACCCTCTCATCTTTGATATAGTCCACATACCTCAACAATTCCAAGAATTTATGGACATGTTCTTCCATAGTTTTCTGTCCCAACTTGAGTTCATTGAATTCTTTCCTCTTACTGTCATAATACCTAGCATAAAGGTATTTTTCATTGAAATACTTCTTAAATTGCTCCCAGTTGATCCTCCTTTCACTGATCCCTTTTACATCCAAGAGGTGATACCACCAAATTGAAGCTCTTCCATTTATATTGTAAATGACAATTCTGGCCTTTTCATTCCTAGAGTAATCATGAATCCTGAAATATTTCTTCATCCCAAGAAGCCATGCCTCTGCCTCTTGGTCAATCTTGTCTTTTCCATCAAATGTGGGAGGCCTTGCCTTCCTAAATTCTCCTTGTAGAATTACTTTGAATTTCCTTCTTCCTTCAAGTCTGCTAGAAGTATGTCTTGTACTTCTCCTATAACCTCTGGAGTCACATGACTTGCTGGAAGAAGATCTTGAGGAGGGTGTTCTATGCTTTTTGCTCATAGAACTCTTTCTTGGGCTTGGAGTCCTCCTCCTAGAACGAACTCTAGAGCGACTACCTGCATCTCTTCTTTCTTCACCTACATTGCTTGGGTTGGACCCAAGGTTTATCCTCTGCTGCATATCAAAGAGGCTCTGCAAAATAGCAGGGTGAAAACGCGAAGCTAGGAAACAATTCCGTGACAACGGAGTGAAAAAAAAGAGGGCGCACGGATGAACAGGGGAAAAAAAGTCAACCTCAAACTCTCGGCTGAGAGTTTAAAAACTCTAGGTCGAAAGTTTTGAGAGTTCAAACTCTAGGCCGAGAGTTTGAACCAATCGCCGTGCTGTACTTTCAAAAAAAACTCTCAGACGAGAGTTTGAACTAAAATCTCAGCCGAGAGTTTGGAAGGTATTTTTCGGCCGAAAGTTTATGGTCAACAAAACCTGCGAAAATATCAAGCATCAATCTAGAACCTACAACTTCAGCAAGCCTGAACCCCTGCAAATTTTAAGTATTATTTGTTGAACTTGGTAGCAATGGATTCATCTTTGAATCTAGTTTCCAATGATATAATAATTGTTTCAGTTCGATTTGAATTACTATTTATTAATAAAAAATTTCTAAACCTTATACCTTAAGAATTGTATTACTCTGAAAATCGCCAGAAATGAAAATTCAATATCATAACAAAGACAACACCAAAAAATTTGAAATTTCACAGAGATCATAATTGGCTCATCCTCTTCAAAAGGGTACTTTTATTTTTTTCAATAAGAGTCACATTTGAAAGGAAATGTGAAGACAAAAACATGTGTCATAATGCACCATGTTCTGAACATACGTTGTTTCGATAAATAATAAAAAATAGTTCCCAAGTCTTAAAAAACTCAAAATATAGTCTGGAATCAAGTGTAATGTGTTTAGGTTATGAGCCTACAATTTTTTTCCCTAAAATGAGTAACCATCTATCAAACAACTGACGTCAACACAGGTCACTCATTATCCATACCTAAAATTGTAAATATATGTCGTTGGTTGACAACAAATTTGTCCCACGATATGTCCATTAAAAAAATTAAAAAAAATACGAGTAGAAATCCAATTCAATTATCTAAAACCTTTGTGTTTACTTCAAGTTGAAATTCCTAAGGGAGATACGGGTTTGAAGAGGTCGAAGTTGAAAAACATAAAATTTAGCAGTTTTGTTTGTCAAAAACAAGCCAAAATTGTTTCCCAACTTCATGTTTTCACCCAGCATCATTGAGTTTTTTTTTGTTCCTTCTGAGCCTTCATCAAGCTTTCATTAAAGCTTACCATGGTCTCAACCAAATTCTGAGGAGTTATTTGTTCCCTTCTCCCATTGGATTTGGTTTCAACATTCTCTCCTCGCACATTTTCTCCTAGCACATCCTCATCATGCTCATAAGGATCTTGACCATCATTTATGGTCACCATTTTCCTTTGGAGACCCTTTTCCCCTATATGTTTCCCTTTGCTACAACTATTCAAATCTTATCAGTTGCAAACACTGTGCATTATAAAAATATTTATTAAACATCTTAGGAATGCATAGAGAAACATAAAACACCAATATTTAATAGAATTAAACTCATAGAATGATTCTCAAAGCTATTATGCCTTCTTTCATTTTGCCCGATCATGCAATTCTGGAAATTGCCCATATTGACAATAATTTGTCAAAACAGTCACTGGCACTTTTCTTCTCTACATAGCTATGATGTATGATAAGCTCATTCAAATTCTGGTTATGCACCATTGCTCCATGATGGATAAGCTTTCCAATGCCTATCCACGTGCTTCATTCAGACTTCGGGTGTGCAAATTACATTACTCCAAAAATGACAATTTTTACCAAAATTCTGCACTTTTACACAACTGCATTTTATCCTGAAAAGCCAACTTCAGCCACCTGTAGAAGCAAATCTAGAAAGAATCATGAAAACGTTTATACCCGGAAAAGTTATTCCATATAACAAGGAACACTCATAAACTTTCAGATCCTCGTTCTGATGCACTAGTCAACTTCTATAAAATTCTGGGTTTGACTACTTTTAACTTTCCACTTTTTCAAAATTTCAAAAATGGCTATCTTCCAAACTGAGCATTTCTGGAAAATCTCTGTCGAACTGAAAATGTCTGTATTAATGAGAATATGAAATATTGAGTTCAGTGGATTTCTTGAATCCTACATATAGGGTCACTTTCATCCACTGCAAGCTTTTCAAAATCCTCAAAAAGTAGCTCGGAATAGTGCTTTGTGGTCTTCTCTCTCGCCCCGACTCCACATACTTTGGATTTTGGCTCCAAGCTTCCAAACTCAACACTATTCCTGCTCCATGGCCGTTCCATATCGATTTCAGATCAATTCGACCTTCTTCCAAGCTTCGGGACACCAATTTGCAAAAGCCATTAATTCCAATTTTATGCCAAATTGGAGCATAATGGGCCCGGGACCCTCACTGTTTCTTTCATGGTCTTCTTTAATGGCCTCAGAACACCACAGGACTCATCCAATTCTGATTCTGCATGCTCCTACTATCCAAAAATCGAGTTTTGAGCTCTATACTCGTTTTTTTTTCTTTACCCGTTTCCGCAATCCGCAATGCGAAGACGGAATGTCAATTTTCCATCTCCGGAAAATGTCACTTCTGCAATCCGCAATCCGCAATCCGTACTGCAGAACTTGGAAATGCAGAATGCCAAATTTTCAACTTAGGAAAATGTGACTTCCGCAATCCGCAATCCGTACTGCGAAACACCAAATTTTCAACTTCAGAAAATGTCACTTCCGCAATCCGCAATGCGTGTTCAAAAATGCGGAAGTCCAAAAACATAAATTTGAAAATTTTATGTTTTCGCAATCCGCAATTTGCACTGCGGAATTGCGGAAACACCTCCTTTGCTCCTGCAAACTTTCAGAGCTTATATCTTCCTCATCCTTTAACCAATAAGGTGATTCTAGTACCATTGGAAAGATCTTGGAGAGATATATGTAACATTGTGATCATCTTCCACACCTGAGAACTTTGATTCTGTCATTTTTCTAATCAAAATGTCACCCAAACTTCATCAATACCACATTTAAACATTATGATATCTGCCTGTAAACTCACAGTTTGTCCATAGAAATCCCAGTGCTGCAAAATGGGCTCTGATACCACTATGTCACGTCTCCTCCCATCGATTTGATGCAAGGGAGGAAACATGACTAACATTCTGGGGCTTATTTGGGAAACTCATCCCCATTCATGAATAAGAGAATTCATAAGAAATAAAAACTCATGCGTGCATATTTATACTCAAATAAACACAACGGTAATGAACATTATCCACACACAACTACATCATGCATCCAGCATACCAATAACAGTCATCAAATTAAACATTGCAAAACATAGAATGAACATAATTCAAACCACAAAGAATACTTATCTTTAAGATGAAAATGTCCCAGCAACTGGCTATGTGAGAACAACGTTCCCAACCATAGGTCTCTATCCAGCCTATATTATTTCAGCTGAGAGACCACCCCTGAGCTGGGATGTGTATCCACTAAGGAGGAACTAAACAGGCTCACTCACAGCCATGGTTTCACGCACACAAACAGTCATGCTAAGCCAACACACAGTTGGGTTTATCAAGCATGCAAGAGACAAAGGGGGAAAATTATAATCCAATGAGCTCAACCACAGAGCTACAGGAATCTCAAGCTAAACTCAAACAACCTTGGCACCCACAACACCTACCACACCCAACACAAGGAAGGTCCCCTTCTCTGTTGCACAGTCCCTCAAGCGTTCCTTCCCTCCAGTGCTCTTTAAGGTGGGCATAGAAAGGTCCAAGCTACTAAATCCTAGAGATTCTATCATTCACTGGGTTTATCAAGCAATCCCAACCTCTGTTCTATCCTTTGTTTTGTCATTCACGCTTGGATTCTCACAATTCGGTGACCAAATGACTCAATCCTGTAATTGGATTTTTGGGCTATCAAAACTAGGTTTTCCTATGGATTTTTGGGGATCTAACACTCTCAAATTTGCCCCAAGGTTCAGGTCTATGGATCCCGCATTGGATTTCACTGTTTACATGAAATTTTGGGCGTTTATGGCACTTCAAAACGTGGGTTAATGCAGAGTTGCGATTTCTGGTTTTTCTCACTGTTGGGTCTGTGTAATGGATGAGAACTGATGCTTAGATGTTCAACCATGGAATGGGAATGAGGAAGAACGAATTCCCATGAGGTAGAGTGACTTGTGGGTCAAGAAAACAGAGCCCATACCTTCCATACGAATTTATGGGTTGCCCATGCTCCATTGAAGCCATGGACTAATTTCTTCAACCACTTCCTTACAACAGAAATAAATGTCAGCAAGGAAATTCAAATGGGTTCTCAAGATGACATTTGGAAACATATGGTTCGATCGCACAACCCCCTCACCACTCCCTAGTGGAATACACATGGCCCCTTCTCATTAGTTGCTTCCATAGCTAGTTTTTGGTATTTTATTGCAATATTAATATTTACATCATTTTACAATGTCCAATGGCTTAATATCACATAGATAGTGTAATATCAAATACTTGCATTTTTAATGAAATCCGAGCATACACTAGTGGGGCCTTGGCCTTGAGCTCCATGCTAGGGAAACATACATCGCATGCATACAATATTTACAATAAATCCAATATATCCTAAGGGTCAAAATGGGGGTATTACATGACTGTGGTTAATGTTGACCAACCAGAGGAATTTCTTGGGCATGGATTTATTCCTCATTCGTTGCAATTCAAGGCCAACATTTCGGTGGAAACTTTTAGTAGAGCGCATAAGCAGGTACATTCATTTAACTATTCGAATAGCCTCTCCTTATTCAACTTACACCTATCATGAAACTTACTCTAACTCCAAACACTAATGTGACTTCACACACATCAAACTTACACAAACTTAGACATAGAGTACCTATTCAAACCCCCCAATATCATATTCAACCCCCTAGATACATAATTATAAACCCCCTTGATATCTACATGTTTTTAATATATTAAAAATACCCCTTAACTTTAGTATATACTAGGAAATTTATTGCTTCCATATTTTAGAGTATCAAATCTCGTAATATGAACTCACGTGCTATAATATTACCTACGAAGTGAACCCCCCATGGATACCATATGTTAACAAAATATTAAAACAATAGAACGTGAGATTAATATGCAAACCCTAGATATTGAGTTCACCTCCTAAAACCAACCAACCCTATCCACCACACTAACCTTCTTAGAAATGACATAGAGGTGTAAGAGCAAGGTGAGCACTAAGCACCCATGGGAGTTTGCACTCCTCATGAGGTGCTTAAGGTTGTGTCATCAAATGAGGTAACACAGTATCATTTGATAGTGCCAGTCAAGTACTTTTGGATGAGTGTAAACTACAAGGGGTTATTATCATTTGTCATAAGAAAGGTGCCCCACTCTTGCACATATTGGAGTATGTGATTGTTGGCTTACTACGGAGTATGTCACCACAATTTATGCTACAATAAATGTGGGAAAGTTTGCAACTAGTTTAGGAATAGAAATTAAGGAAACACTCTTATGTAGCCTCATTCCCCAGGAAGTGAACCTCTCTTAGATTTTTCATATATTTTGTTGAAACAATACTTAAAACAACCTTATTCCTCTACCTTGATACCACCAAAATATTAGGAAGTGTTCCTTATTCTTGCCTATTTTATCCTTATCATAAATGTACTCTCCTCCGTTATTTTTCCACATTGATTCAAGCTCTCAAGAAAATCACAAGGGGATGCCATCAAGTATATCTAAATGCACAAACAATAGTTGCCACAAGCTTAAAAAATGAAGCATATGATCTTATAATCATGAACAATAGATAAGTATATTCTTTAGGAATATTGCCCAATATAATCTCATGTATACATCCCTCTTTTGGGATGGTACAAGACTTCAAATCTAATAGGAAAGATTGATCTGTCCTATGTTTGTATGTGCATATTTAGGGTTTAATAACTCCAAAGCACTATTTATTTACAAAACAACAATCTCAATTAGAGATCAATCTTTTCTTATCTTCAACACCACTCAAACAATCCCTACAAAATAAATTCACCATATTCTTGAAAAAATGACCCTGCACCTTTGGCTGAAAGACACAAAATCATACACTATATTTTAGCGAAATGAGTTTATGGATCTAATACCAAATTGAATAATGAAATAAAAATAATCATCATTGAATGGAGAGAAACTAGTGTATTATTTCATTATCACACATGGCTCAAATTGTTCAACACTAATACATCAATGTATAGAGTCTTCAATGACCTTAAACACACATGATCATCTCATTATTGACTCAAATAACAAAGTTGAAACACATACTTGGATCCAACTAATATATTGACCATTGTAGATCCATCTCAACTCAATATCTATAAAGTGTTGAGAGGGATCTAATCCCTCCAAGTGAAAATCTTTCTCATTTTTTATCCCTCAAGTTTTGCTCTCTTCTAACTTGAGACACTTCATGTATAAGATTTTTAATTGTTTGGACTTATAAAAATATTTGGTAATAGGATTGGTTGCACATCAATTTTTTTCTTGGTACAAAATATAAAATACGTTTATTTTTATAAATATAAAATACTTTTACAGGTTACTTAGCGTAGCTTTTTTTACATAGGAAAAAATTAAATTTTCCTTTATGTAGCTTTAACTTATTATCATATGTTTTTAATGGGATCATAAACTAAGTTATTAGGGATTTATTATATTTTAATATTTTTTCTAAGAAGCATAATCACCAGGGATACCAACCTAACCTCTATTCATATAATCTTAAGAACCTGATGAGTAACGTCATCATTGTGTGTAGACAAAGCTTGTCCACCTAGAAACTATTCAATATATGCACTCAAAAGATTTACTAAATTTGTTTTGAATTCTCTCTCTCTCTCTCTCTCTCTCTCTCGCACACACACACATCCTTCATATTGGGATTTAGAAAGTGCATCTAGGAACAACAACATGACATACATGGATCGAAAACCTCTTTATGACGAACACAACCCTCTTAGCCTAGGAGAATTGGGGCTCTTTAAGAAAGAATTGGCATTGTTTTCTCAAATAAAAGTCACTTTTTTTCATAACAATGTTGAATCCCTTCCTATTCGCCCCTGATCATATTCCCACATTTCTAATTATTTTAGGATGAGAGTTCCTTGTAAGCCTATGTTAGATTGTTATTATCCCCCCCCCATATTCTAGATTTGAAGGGTCATGTCCACCAATGCATTTATGCATTTCATGTTCCTTTTGAAATATACAACCCTTGATGCAATAGTGACTCTTGTGGTGGAACAATAAAATCAATTGTCTTGTTTCTATTGTTCCTTTTTTAGATAGGTGAGTTGCAATGGTTTACACCCAAGAGAATGGATGGAATTTTGAAATGCACGACACTACGCTGGTAATATAGAATAATCCACTCATACAAAGGAAAGAGATGCTCATAGCCTTAATGCAAAATGATGGCATGTGCATAATAGCTAGGTTGCACTCTAGTAATTTTTCAAGACCTAGTTTTTTGTAGTTTAACTAATTTTGTTTATGTGTGGATGCTCCTTGATTGATAATTATGTATACATATTTTTATGTTTCTAATGCTATATTAGTCAAATTCTTTAAGGGTGGGACATAGGTACAATATCCTTTACTACCACTAATAGAAATTAATTTTAAGGCCAGCAGAAAAAACTACTATGATACCACCTTTCAAGTACCTTGTGATATTCATGGGAGGCCATGAGCAGTCATAAATAAAGGCACAAATTTATATAGTTCAAGTAGACAAAAACAATATTTATTGATATGAAGAGGATGAATACAAATAGAAACATATAGGGGAGCGATGCACCATCTCTTTATCACATTTACATTCAATGTTCCCTAGAACTCCAAATTTTTATTGGAGTGTTCCCTAGATGTCCACTTCCTCTCGAGGTGTGAAGACTCCAAAAAAGGTGCCATGTCAACCATGAACTTCCAAGTCGTCCAAAATAGCTCATTTTTAGCTTGGAATCAATGCAAGAACATTGAATGGGAGGGAAATTTGAAAATATTAATTTGAACTTGTAATGATGAGGTGGATATGACTTAAAATGGGATTAAAAATTGAAAATATTAATTTATTTCAAATGTAAAAATAAGTCTTTGTGATAAATATTTAAAATAAATAAATAGCTAAAACATGTAAATATTGACAATGACTTGCACATAAAAACATGTTTATGAACCATTTATGGGAGCTAGTTTTTCAAGACACGGGCTTAAATTCATCCAAAATCGATGTACACCCTCACCACTTCCTATCTCCACTATTGGTCCCTGCTCTATTATTGACTCCTTTCTCCTCTATGATATTTATAATGGTGTATGGGTATGATATGGAGTCATGGCATTTAGTAAATGGGATTAATTAGGTGACTAGATATATTGCATTTAGGAAATCAAACTTTGTATTTTATACTATAGATTTTGTAGGAATCATTTCAACATAGATCGGAGAATAAAATTAGTCCAAATAATGTAAAACACCATTTTTTCACATTCACTACTAAGGGTGCCTCAACCAAATTGATTTGTCTTCAACATGAATCAAGCCAAACTTAGACTAAAACACTCACTACATCTTTAACTACAATACAAAAAATATCACGCATCTCGATATATTTTTCAATAAAAGTTGAAAAAAGTAAAAAAAAAAAATCTTCATAAATACAAGCAAAAGAAAGTTTTTTTTGAGATAATTTTATAACTTATAATTGTAGAACATCCTATGAAAATGCTAGTAAAGTTTAAATATGTGTTCATAGTTTCCCACAGGCTTTGGTGAACTTTGTTTTGTTATATGAAAGTGGCTTCTCTTACACTTTTTGAGTTTTACAAAGTTTTTTTTGAGATAATTTTATAACTTATAATTGTATAACATCCTATGAAAATGCTAGTAAAGTTTAAATATGTGTTCATAGTTTCCCACAGGCTTTGGTGAACTTTGTTTTGTTATATGAAAGTGGCTTCGCTTACACTTTTTGAGTTTTACACAAATGCTTCCTTTATTGCATTTATATTTCCTATGGAAGCTCTTTTTGGTAGAGTATTAGTACATGTATTTTCACTTTGATTTACTCTCTTTTATTTCATCCAGGTTTCAAATAGCCACATTTGCAACCAACCTCGGTGTTCGTAACATTGCATTTCTAGGTTCAGGACTTTTGCTTGCAAACTATGTTGGTGCAATATTCGTTGCAATCTACATGCCACAGGTGATGAGAGTATATTCATTAAACAATAATAATATAGAGATTTCTTTTAGCGTTGAGTCTGGACATCATTGTTACGATGGGAAGTTACCTTTAATGTTAATATATTTTAACATTAATATGATATGCAGGCATTTCGAGGTAGCTTGATGGCTTTTGGGCACGCCATCTTAGCATTGTGCTTGGGTTACAAGGTTTTCTCCTTACACAACAACTTTGATTTTATTTTTAATTTTTTAAAGTATAACTCGAATGTCTTTTATAATTAATCTGACGTTATATGTGTCAATTTTCCTAAATAATATTATTTTATATAAATATTTGTTTTTAAAGAAAATTATAACTTATAAGTCGAGATGAACAAAACTACATTTAGTACATGCTATAAGGACTTTAAAGTATAACTCGAATGTCTTTTATAATTAACCTGACGTTATATGTGTCAATTTTCTTAAATAATATTATTTTATATAAATATTTGTTTTTAAAGAAAATTATAACTTATAAGTCGAGATGAACAAAACTACATTTAGTACATGCTATAAGGACTTTAAAATACACAAGGCATTCATGTAGAATGCGAAGGCCATCATGTAGTTGTATATCTTATCAATCCATACTGAAGTTGTACTAAGGCATTATTCATATATACAAAATGTCATGAAAGACACAAGAAACATCGTTGTCCATAACTATGAGGGCTAGAGTTGTAATAAATAAAAAAGAGAATGTAACTATTTATGAAAATATTTATTTAATATATAATGTGCCTAAAGAGCTTCACACTATGTGAATGAAATTTGAAATTCAAATTTGATATATATTTATATAAATGTGTTTTATATTGCATAAGGATATGGGTTTGTATTCATGAAAGGAAGTACAATCTTTTTTGGGGGGAATCAATGCTATGAAGGTGATATTTATAGCCCCAAGTACTTTCCCAATAAGCCTAGATTTCTAAATAGCTCTTAACAAACCATTCTCCAACAAATCATAAAAACCAAGGTAGAATTCAATAGTTAGTCTATCAAGACTGAGGCTTTTCCCTTTCCTTTTTAAAAACAGGCTAAGGCATACTTAAGTTACTCTCTACGGAATTCTACTTCTAAATCCATGTTCATAACTTCATTTATCAGTCCAATGAACAAACTTAAAACTTTCATTATTTCTCCAATATTGGTAGATTCTGGACCTATAAACACAAAATTAAAATGTTATTTTCCTGCCTCAACAATTTCCTTGAAAGTATTAACTTTTATTTCGTTTGTCTGAGTAATGTCTCAAATTGTATTTATGTGTTTTCTATGACTAGAAAACTCATGAAAGTATTTGGTCACTATAGGCTCCTTCATTTAACCAAATGGGTCTACTCTTGAGTCTCCATACATCCTCCTCCTTTTCTAGTAAATGCTTATGGATTCTTTCAAGTTCTTTCAAGGCCAAAACTTCTTCCTCAATAAATACACCAGCCTCATTGTGTTCAAAGAGTGTCATGATCTCTTATTCCACTTCTTTTAACAATTTTTGTGACTTTATGGAAAGTATTTTATCCCATCCTTTCATAGCTTCTTTAACTCTTTTCAAATTCTACAGAATGTGGCTTATTGTTTCCAACCCCTCTTGTATGTCAAATGGATTCCAATGATTAGATATTATATCTCCAAAATCTTCTTCCAACATCCATCTAAAAAAATCAACCTATTAGTGGAATACATGGCTTATTATGATTTGAAGCTAGTTTTAACAAGACTAGAAGATGGTTAAGCTTGAATCTTTTGAAAAGAACACGTGAAAGTAGAGGCGAAGGAGGGATCGGGGAGTTTGTGGTGAAGAGGCAACGAAACCCTAGCGCTACGGACGAAGATCTCGGAGCCTCTCGACTCTTGGGTTAGGGGTCTGGTTTCGGCTTTCACGAGAGCCCATCCCTAACAAACTGTGTGAATCAGGCTCCGGGCCCTCTCCCCAGGTGTTCATATGGGGTCGAGCTCCCCCCCGCGGCCGCCGCCGACAGGTCTACCGGCGGACTGTTCGATGGAGCCTCGGGTCACGATTAGGAATGGAGCCAAACAACGAATGGGACCAGGCGGTTGCCTTCCTAGATCCTTGAAGATACCAGCTATGCAAATCAAATCAGATAAGATCATTGAGAGAATAGAAGAATGGCGAGAAAAATCCCTAATAGGGAAGTTTGTGGGAATTGGCCCTAAAGAGAGAGATCTGGTGAATTGGATCCATTCCACATGGAAACCTACGGGCCATTATGATCTCCAATTGGGTGCCAAAGGGTTTTTCACCATTATTTTCTTCAATGTAGAAGATCGAGATCGAATTCTAGAAGGGGGTCCATATTTCTTCTTCTCAGCTGGGTTATATCTTAGACCCTGGAGGAGAGGTTTAACCCTGAAACTGAGGATGTGACAGTTGCCCCGGTATGGATCAGATTGTTTTCCCTACCCTATGAATACTGGGATTTGGAGATTCTTCAAGATATTGGCAACACTTTAGGTGAATTTTTCAAAAGTGCGGACCAGACTAAAAAGCAGCGCTACACAGCATATGCACGGATATGTGTTTATATGGATCTATCAAAGGAGCTTCTTGAAGCCATCAGCTTAAACTGGGAGGATGAGGAATGGATCCAACCTTTGGATTACGAGAAACTACCCTTTCGCTGCCGCCAATGTCATGCATATGGCCATTTGGGAAGGAACTGCCCTCAGGTAAGATCTACTCCCCCCCCCTGAAAAGTTGGCCTGGAAGGTGACCTGGATAAGGATGGTTTTTCTCAGGTTCGTAATAGGAGAAGGAACAAACCGGCAGGACAAAACAAAGCTGTAAAGGAGATCCCATGGAAGGGGATTGAGTCATCTAATCCGTTTCAAATTCTGGAGAATCATCAAGAAGATGGATCAAGCGTTCAAAATAAAGGCAAAGCAAAAGTTGATCCCATGGAAGGAGTAATGGAGGAGGGCGAGCAAGTTCAAGATGGGGTAGATCCTGTAAAACCAATGGCGGAGGATGACGAGGATGATATGGAGCTTGGGGAATTAAATCTTGATGAGATTGAGAGGGAATGGGACAAAAAAGGGAAAGGTTATGTCACCAGACAACAACTAGAGCTTCTCAAGGCAGCTATCATTAGTGCCAAAGTCCCTAGATAGTTAGGTATATCCTCTGATCCTCAAAAAGGAAATAAGAGGAAACCTCCGGAGGAATACCTAAAAAGAGGTAGAAAAACAAACAAGCAGAGGATTGTTGAGATAGGAGTAAAGCTAATTGAGTCAGGACAATACCCTACGATACTGGAAGCCTTTTCTGAAGTCAATAAGGTTACTCAATGAAGCTGATATCCTAAAATATTAGAGGGTGCAATCACCCAAGGAAGGTCAAATCTCTGGCCAGAAAGATTAAGAAGGAATAACCGGATATACTTTTTCTCCAAGAAACAAAGTGTAGTTCTTCTTTTTTGGAGAAAGTAAAGCAGAAAATTTGGAAAGGAAGTGAATTCATGGCCATTGATGCCACTAGCTTTGCAGGGGGTATGGCGATTTTTTGGCAACCTGATGCAGTGGGTTTATCATATTGGTGGGTTAACCGATTCTCCCTAAGTGCCCTGTTTAAATATCGAGTGTCTGGATCTTTTGGTAGGCTTGTAAATGTTTATGGACCTAGCACTTTCCCTCAAAAAAGTGCGTTCCTCCAACAGTTAGCATGGCTGTGAGACCAAGCATCCTGTGGCTCCTGGATCATTGGGGGGGATTTTAATCTGATAGCGTCTCTGGAGGAGAAAAAAGGGGGGAGAAGAAATCTGGATAAATACCAGGAGGCCTTTGGGGAATTCATTACCCAGGGTCCTTTCATTGATATTGAGACGGGAAACGGATTGTATACTTGGAATAATAAGAGAAGGGGCAACCACTTGGTGGCCTCACGAATTGATAGATTTCCGACCACAGAAGATTTGGTCAGAAATGATGGAGAGGCCCATGTTGTTGTCCTTCCGGCGGCTGGCTCGGATCATTGGCCCATTTGCCTCCAATGGGATAGATCCAATGCCTCCTGTTTCAAACCTTTCAGGTTTGAACAATTTTGGTTGGAACACAAAGACTTCAAGGATTTGGTGGGACAGTGGTGTAGGAGATTGTTCCTCCAAGGGGGACAGGGATGTATCAGTTCCAACAAAAATTAAAAGCCTTAAAAGTCAAAATCAAGGAATGGAACAAGTCAGACTTTGGGAATATCTTCCAGGATAAGGCGTGGGTGGTGGCGGACTTGGAAATGGTGCAACTTCGTGGCATGGAAGCAGTGTGGACTGATGAGCTAAAAGAACAAGAGTTTAATCTATTAACTCAACTTGAAGCTCGAGAAAAACAAGAAGAGATTTTTTGGAAGCAAAAATATCGGAACCAATGGCTACAAGAGGGAGAGAGGAACACTAAATTCTTCCACAACACAGTGGCCTACAATCACCATAAATCAAAAATTTATAAGTTGCGAAAATCTAATGGGACCCATGCTGAGTCTAGACAGGAGATTGAAGATGAACTGGTCCTCCATTTTTCTGACATTCTAAGTGAGGATCAGATGGATCGCAGCCCTGCTATTGCTAGGATTACCAGGCACATCCCTAGACTGGTCACGAATGAGCTCCTGAACAAACTGGTTTCCATGCAGGAGGTCGAGGAAGCCATGCAACAGATGGCTCTTGGGAAAGCCCCTGGCCCCGATGGTTTCACCACCAATTTTTTCCATTTCTTCTGGGATCTTATTAAGCAAGAGGTGGCGAACATAGTTGAAGAATCTCACAGAAGTGGGGGGGTCCTGAAGGCTTTCAATGCCACATTTCTTTCCTTAATCCCGAAGGAAGATGGGGCGGAGGTGCCTAACAAGTTTCGTCCGATAGCTTTATGCAATGTTATTTATAAGGTCATCACCAAGGTAGTTGCTAATCGCTTGAAACCCCTTCTCCCTCTCTTGATTAGCCCTGAACAGTCCGGTTTTGTGGAGGGTAGGCAGATCTTGGATGGTATTATTCTAGCCCATGAAACCATTCATTCCTTGAAATCTAATAGAAAACTGAGTATGCTAATCAAACTGGATATCGCCAAAGCATATGATAAATTAAATTGTCAATATATGCGTGGAGTGTTGGAAGCTTATGGCTTTGGTGCTGAATGGGTGAGTTGGGTTATGAATCTCGTCACTACCCCTTTTTTTCCATCTTGCTCAATGGCTCCCCAACCAGGCTTATTCAATCCTCACGTGGCATCAGGCAAGGTGATCCACTGTCCCCTTTCCTATTCATCCTAATGCCGGAAGGGCTGGGTCGCCTCATTCAGGCTCGTATGGTCGAAGGTGAAATCCATGGTCTGGACCTCCATGAGTGCTTGGAAAAATAGACCCACCAACAATTCGTTGATGACACTATGCTCATCAGGTACCCTTCAGTCCAAGAAGCTCATGCCTTTAAAAAAAGCCTCAATCTTTTTTCCAAGGCATCAGGGCTTGAAGTCAATCCAGAAAAATCCCAGGTTTTCTTTTTTAACACCCCCAGTGTTTCTCAGCGTAATATCCTTCGTATCCTCAATTTTTCCAAAGGCTCCCTACCCACAAAATTTTTGGGTGCGCCTCTCTCTGAGGGCTCCCTAAGGGGGATTTCTTGGCAAGATCTTCTGGACCGAATAAAAAATAGACTGCATAATTGGATAAACAGACCTCTAAACCTTCCTAGCGGGCTCATTCTGGTTAAGTCTGTCCTTCAAGCCATTCCTATTTACCTTTTTTCTCTTCTTTCATCCCATAAGTCTATTCTCAAAGAAATCAAAGGCATCCAACGCAATTTCTTATGGGGTGGTCGGGCATCCAAATCCAAATTCGCCCTGATTAGATGGGATGTCTTATGTCAACCTAAGGCAAAGAGAGGATTGGGACTTCGCGATACTGAAGTTGTCAGTGATATCCATGGTGCAAAGTTATGGTGGCGCTGGTGTAACCACAATAATGAGCCATGGGAAAAATTAGGGCAAGTCAAGTATGTTAGGACCCAACCCTCCAACCAATTAATTCGTTTCAATACAGATGTGGAAGGCTCCCACATTTGGAGGAAAGCTCTGTTAGGAAGGAAAATGGTTCAGGATCATAGTTTCTGGGAGATTGGAGACGGGGAGCTAGCAAACTTTTGGGATGACTCGTGGAACCAATTAACGAAACTTGGGAATGATCAACAATGGCAGGATATCAGAAACCGAGGTTTAATGGAAGGAAAATCGAAGGTTTGTCATTATTGGTCTAATACCCCGGAAGATTTTAGCAGGACTTGACTGGACCAACAATGGTGGAATGGTCTAACTAATAACGAGGACGGTCAAGCTTTTGGAGAAATCCTTCAAGAAAGATATATTCGTATCAGGACTGGCCCTGACAAGCTTAAGTGGGGCTACCATCAAAAAGGGGTTTTTAACATTCGGGAAGCTTATGATATTCATACAAATCGAGCAGATGATGGCAATAGCCCTTGGGCTAATATTTGGAAAATGAATCCATGGCCAAAAACAACCATTTTCTCCATTTTCTGTTGGTTGGTTATTTGGAAAAGGGTCTTGACAAGAGAGAACCTCAAAAAAGGGGGAATTCAAGGACCATCATGTTGCCCGCTTTGTAAGAACGGCAAGGAAACTCTAAGCCACCTGCTCGACGAGTGTGATTTTTCCTCTTTTTTGTGGGACAAGGGGGCAATGATCTTTCGAAGAAGCGATAGGGCTCATGGTCAACTAGGGCTGTCTCTAAGCAATTGGGATGCCAAAGCATTCAATAATCCCATTATTGCTTTCATCTGGAAAATGTTCCCAGCATGCTGTGTTGGAATTTATGGAAAGAGAGAAATGGAAGGATTTTTCGGGACAGAAGTCAAAATAAGGAGGTGGTTTGGGCTACACTGGTCCCCAACATCCAAGAAACTGTTCGAAGTCGCCAATGGACTGACGAAGACAAAAATCTCACGGAGGCGGAGTTTCTCATTGCTAATGGCTAGGATCTGGGTAAAGAGGATTTAATTGGGCTCCGCAGGCGAGACAAACTATGTAAACCCTCCAATCGTAAATCCTGGTCCCCTCCAGCACTGGCGTTTTTCAAGCTAAACTTTGATGGGGCCTCGCGAGGCAACCCCAGGTGTGCAGGTTTTGGAGGAGTCTGTAGAAATGCGCAGGGAAAGGTTCTGCAGGTGTTTTTTGGAAACATAGGCGAAGACACGAATAACTCGGCTGAGCTGGACGGGATTATCTTCGGCTTGCAGATCATAATTCAAGAAAATGTTTTCCCTACCATTATCGAGGGGGACTCAAATATCATCATCCAAATGGCTAATTGTCTTGCACATGGCAAATCGTCGGAACATGTGACGTCCAGCTGGCGGCTTTCCCATCGCTTGGAAGTTCTGCGCCACCTTCTCCAATATCATAGTCAGATGTCCTTTCTCCACGTCAGACGGGAGGCCAATAAGGTGGCAGACTATTTGGCCAACCTTGGGGTTGACAGGAGAGGAGGCCATGTGATGGGACACATGGAGGGTTTTCGCAGTGAAGCCTGGGCCCCGAGGTGCCTACAGTTGGCAGTTGAGGACATGAGCTGGAGCCAAATGGCGATTGAAGGAAAACCCGTTCCCCAAGGACAGGACAGAGGTCACTCGGAGAGTACACCCATGACGCCTGGATGATGGGGTGGATAATTTCGAGAGAGGACATCTCCTACAAGTTAGTTATTATGGGAATATGCTGGATGTACATTTTTCGGTTTTTTGTGATCCTAATGGAAGATTTGTTGAGATTTCCGCCTGCTCGCACGATGGCCGTAATCAGTATGGTTTATGGCAATGGAACATCTCCAGGCCTGGGTAGTTTTTCCTACAGCTTGGCCATTTATGGCATGGGAGGCCTCATCATTAGCATGTGGTCTTTTTATTCGACCTCCCTTCGGCTCTGGCTGCATTCCCGTTCTGAGACAGTTAGTGGGAATTTTTGTTTTTTTGCTAACTATGCTCTGAGTACATTGTTTTCTTTTGGTTTTGTCCAACTGTGGCCTCTCGAGTGCCTTTTATTGTTTTTTTCTCCTGCTACCATGGCCCTGAAGCGAGAGTTTGTTGTTCCTTCTGGGTCGGCCTCTGCGGGTTCGACTCTGAAAGGGAAAGAGAAGGTTTCTGTGAAACGTGTGGGTGTGGGCAGGGTCACGAGAGCTCAAGTTCGGGCTCAAACGGTCGTTGCTTTCTTCCGGGACCGCATTCCGGATTCTACAAGGGAGGATATTGAAGTTATGGAGAAAAATCTCTGGAAGGATGTAAAGGCTATGCCTATTGAGGAGGTTAGGGGTGCAGTTGAAGAATGGGTTAGTGATCCAGGCAATACTGTGGGCCGATCCTCGGCGTATGATCAGATGGTGATGACCTATTGGGTCACCAAGAATCTCTTGGCTAATGTGCTGATGGAGGGAGCTATCAAGAAACAAGGGGATGAGGATCCGATTAAGGCCTGGAAAGCCCACAATGCGGACAACCGGCTCATGCACTACAAGATTGACACAATTGCTAAAAAGATTGGTCTTTCCTTTCACGATCCGGGTTTGGACGACAAGGGTAACTGGATTCCTACCAACAAGACTCCTAGGAAGGATCCGCCCCAGCCTACTGTTGCTGCCTTCACTGCCATGATATCTTCCCAGCGGTTGGACATGGTTACCCAGGCCAAGGATAAGGACGTGACTGGCTCTTCAGCCATTGTCTCTGATGGGGCTACAGTCTGATAGCATGTTTAAAGGTTCAGGTTCCTTGTTGTTAATATCTGTAATTCAGCTCATAGTAGTTAAAAGGTTTTTTGGTGATAGGTGTCAGTCTAGCTGTAAGAATGAGTCTGTAATTTTTGAAATCTCCACTGGAAGGCCCAGCCATGGAATGCATGCTACGTAATCTGTAACTTTTTATGTCTAGACTTTTGGTAAGGGGATTTAGACTTTGGGTATGGGGATTTAGTTCTGAAACTCAGTCACGCTTTAAGCGGATATGTATTTCTGTTTTCTACAAGTAATATGATATGAAGTCCTTTTTTATTTACAAAAAAAAACAAGACGAGAAGATGGTCTAACAGTCCACCAATACCCACCCAATATTTTACCCTAACATCATTAGTAAGTAAATATGTTTCCACTAAATACATGTCAAGTATTTTGAATATCCCCTCCCTTCCTCTTCTTGCATTTAGCCAAGTAGGGACAACCTTTACTAGTTCAATATCAACCAAATGATGTGTTTCAAAAATATTTGTGAATAAATACCCAGTGGATCCATTCTTGCAACCTCCCCCCGATATCCCTTGCATCAAGTGTTAGATTAAGATCACCACCCATGACAATATTATCCCTAGATAATCATCTGGACTAATTCATTCCTTCCTAGAAAGTCTACCTTTACCCATAAGGCCCATAAATATTTACCAGTCTCATATCCTTTCCAAGTTCCTTATCCTTGAGATCCACCACTATGCTTGAAATCAAAACTCAAGTCAAAATAGTGTCAAAACTGGAGTTCTAAATAGTTATCAGACCCCTCGACAAACCTATAGCATCTATAGCACAAAAGTTCAAATCTCTTAAAATAGATGACAAAAATCCAAATCTTTTTACCTAGCACACATAGTTTCTTGTAACATCACAACATCAAGTTGTTATACTATAAACATTCATTTGATATCTAATTGTTTGTGGGAACCCCCTACCCCTCTAGAATTTAGGGAGAGAATGAGCAATTAGTAACCAACTTCTCAGTCTTGCTCACTTTAAGGACCACGTCATTGATTGTGACATGTTTACCTTCTCTTACTTCTTTCTTTGCTAGTGATTTTGCTACCAACATATATGATTTCCTCCCAACAGTGGAAGGTATATCCTTGTCCATAGCTAGTTATCCTTGTATCCCTCTTGACTTATCCTAGAAAACTTTTAAATATCTCAATGAATATGAAGACTTAATGTTTGATTTTAATGGCTTCTTTACAATGGTTCTTCTTAGAAAGATTTGAGGATTTAGGGGGATGGGGGGATGGGGATCAATATATTCAACTAAAATGGTAGTAAGAGCCATAGATATCGGCTCTTGGATGGGAGTTAGGGAGGTTGTAACCTCAAATGGTTTATCACATTCAATAGATTTAATCACATGCACACTACCCCCTCCCAAATCTAGTATAGTCTTTCCCAAGTCATACTTTCCTTTAACTCGTTCACAACTAATAATAAATTTTGATGAAAATTAGGGCTATCCCTTTGTAGCTTCATATGTTTAATAGTAGACTCTGAACCAATTGTATTATCTAAGCCACTAGAACCATCATGAAGGATAAATTGGATCTGAAATTTGCATACCTTTTGGAACTAGAGACATCGATTGTGCCAATGTGCCGCACTGAGTTGTCTTATAAAGGACAAAATTCAGTAGCCTGTCCGAGGAGATATGAATATTGTTGACCTATAATTGTTTTGATACATCTTACTCTATTACCTCTAATGTAAGCAATGAGACCTCCTCGTTTTTTTTGTTTTTTAACCTAGCCATTCTTGCGATTGGATGAATCTTTCCTGCAAAATTTACAATCAAACTTCAAGTGTCCTTTTCTATGGTACATTCCATTCATGGTTCCCCATTATATATCCATATATTCCAGCATCTCTTATCGACGGTCCAATTCAATTAGGACTCTACCAAATCTACAGTATTCCTTCTCCATACACTAGTCCTCCAAAAGCAACAAATTAGCCATTGTTATTTCCTTTACCCTCATAGATCTTGACGTTCCAATTTCAATGGGTAATCATAGTGATAGTTACCAAAATTTTTGTATAACTCGGTTCCCTTTGAAGACCAAATCCTAGCAACCACCTCTTCAAGCATAGTCCTGATGGGTCTCAATGCCAGTGTTTTACTAACAATAATCCTACATCTACATATGAATTTACAATGAAAAAATCCAACCACGAACAAGAAGCTGAAAGGTGAACAAATAACCCAACACACACTTCCAATGCTCTATCATTCAAATTTTCATTGAATCACCTCTCTTTGATTTTCTCATAAATATTCTAACCAGGGTTTTGGCCATCAAACCTTTCATCTCTGTCAAATTTACATCATGACCCACTAGCATTTTTACCCAATCAATTTTAACCCTAATACATTTATCCGTTTAGAATGTTTGTCTCCCTTCCAAAGTCTCCCGAGAGCTAAAATTCACACCCTCTTCTGTATAAATTGAAATGGATAGCAGCTCTATTGTCAAGTTTTCTTCTAGAAGGATAATAAGGACTATCCCTTATAGTCTCTATAATTAATTAAGATCCTTCGTAGTGCAGACTCCATCAAGATGATGAATCTCCACCTGATGACTAGAATGAGTAGCTTATATGTAGGAATTAACTAGATCCTTATCTCAACGAGTTTTTCCTTCCATAAATTTCATTGTTGTACTTGGAGTATCCTATATGTTGATCCTTACCTTAATGAAATGTGTCTTGTCTAAAACTACTAACCCCTCTACTTGTTCACCACCTGGATGAGCTAACAACTATAAATCTTGCATATTTTCTAGGGTCAAATCCACATTCAATTCCTTAGTACACTTCCATATATCCATTAATTCTTGATGTTTCTTCAAGACTGCACATGGAGTATGCATATCCCGTCCACGAGGTCGAGATATTGATCAATGGTATTAAGTCCTAGTCACCCCCTAAGGTATTCCCTCATGTCCCAACCATTTACAAGTGCCATAGAGTTTGTCATAGATAAAACCCTAATATACTAATCATTTTAACACTAACCTCAGTCCAATATAGACCCATATATATTAGGGAGCTCTAATTCCTTACTTTGCATGACCAAAAAGTATTAATGTTTTTTCCCAATTAGGACTCTGACATGTCTTTGATCAGGCCAATCATAATCTTCAACCAGTTTAATGCAATTTATATCCACATTATCCCATCCAGTCTTGTAGTACTAGTGATTTTCACATGCTTCTCTAATATATCGAAACCCTACACCCGAGAACATGGAATGATAAGAATCCTCCTTGGCATTCTGTGAAATGGTGTTCGATCCACTTGAATCATTTATTACCATGCTAGCTATTGATCTATTAATCTATGCAAATAATACAACATGTCTCCAGTTCTTTTCAAAACAAATGTTCGCGATTTGAAAATAATAAGATCCAATGGTAACTAGAAATCGTCATCATTATCTTTTTCCATTTAAAAATAAATAAATTTATCTTAATTTATTTAATATTAATAATATTATATGTTAACCAAATATATATATATATATATAAACACTATAAATATAAACCATTATCATCATCATTTATATATATATATAATAATCAAAACTATATTTTCAAATATTTAAATCTACATTAATTTTGACTTTTAAATTTTATCTCATATATATATATATCTTCACAAGTTTGAACCAATAACTTTACTGAAGGAGTGCCTTAATAGTTTACCTATTCATAATCTATTCTACGCTCATGAACATCTAATTAAAAAATATTAAATTCATAGTCTATTTATTCTAATATTCTAAGTTTTGGACTTTACTGTAGGTTTTGGTTTTAAATTATGTTTTTAAATTATAAATAGATTTACCATCCTCAAATACCCCATGACAATCAACTTATGCAATTTCCATTATACCATTTATTAATAGTTACTCATAATAATAACTCAATTCAAAATAAATTCTTTATATTATAGTTGGAAGAAAAGGAAATTTATCAACTAATTTAACTAAAAATCCTTTTTAACTCGACTCATTGCCTTTTCTAAAACAATAAAGTATACATGATGATGTAATAATAATTATCATTTTAAAGAAATGTGTAAATAACTAAAAGACAAATAAATAAAATGTATTAACTAAGATAAATCAAACATGTCGAAATAAATCGTATATGCAAAATCATTTTTTTTATTATATTAATATTTTAGAGTTCGAATTAAATATATATCTACTTTTTTATTAGGATTTAAAGAATTAAAAAGTTATTTCAATTCGCATGAATCAAAATAGAGATAGATTTGTTGTTTCCAATGCTACAATCGTCTTTCAATTATTATTAATTATATTTAATATAAAGTTTTTAAATTTAGGATAGGAGAGTTTTTACTCTAAGTTTTTGGTAAAAAAGATATTAAAAACTTATATATAATAGTTTTATTTTTAAGTTAATATACTTTTGTATTAAATTTTCTATAAATATGTGAATTGAATAAATTCAAAAGTAGTTTTTATTTCTTGTACTCTTTATGATAGGTAAAAGCCAAAAAAAAATTAATTTGGCATTGTTGATTAGTCCATTTCATCAAGACTTATGAGAATCAAAAAACTTAGAAATAATTTAAATATTTTTGTGTGTGTTGTGTTCACCAACACCCACATTGTGTATTAGTTCCTTTCTCATCTACATATTTGTGTGAGAACTAAGTCTTGGAATATCATTCTATTCTAAGTTAACAAATTTCATATATGACATAATAGGAAAGAGCTTTATAAGAACCAATGTCTGCTTATCCCAATTGTTCTTACCACAAGTGACTTCAATGACTTCTTTCTAAACAAATCTTGTATATGGAAAATGCACATACAAGTGATCCACATACTCCTCATTAGATTTGAATAAAATACATCTACCTAGTCATATCCAACTTCTCTTTTGTCCGTTATCTCAAGTGGGAATTATGTTTCCAAACTAATAATAATAGATCTATTATCGTATTATCCTTCACTATTGTGGCCAAGGCGTGGCCAATCCTAACACGAGCCACTCACATGCATCTTATAATGGAGTTACTCAACCCTTTGAATAGGACCAAATCAAGATTAACCTAACATTCCCTCCTTTCAACTCGACTTGGGGTAAGCACCAACCTCTCTCAAACTTTTTAACCAGGTATCCCGGAATACAACACCCCCACCCCTCTCTAGTCTATCTAAATATACATCTAGACTTTAAATAGTTTACCCACCAAGCCAAGGTTAAGTATGTCTAATCTAAACAATCTTACATCCATATGCTCATTTACATTACGATTAAATCCAACTCTAAAAAAAATACTTACAATACAATGAGTCAATCACTTCTTTACCCATATTCTATGTACTTCTTTTTCTTATGCTTCACATAGATCCATGCCATGCATTGTTTTCATGCATCATTATGACTATATGTCCTTTCCTATCTGGAGAGTTCATCACAAATGCTCTTCCATGGTTCCAAACATCAAACCACTATTTACACAAAGTCTAGATCTACCCAACTCTAATACCACATGTTAAAATTAATATAAAACATAAGATGCAAACACACACGATAAATACTATTTTTACATTTTTACCTTCAAAACCCTTTACAAGAATACCAACAAAATATATTATCCTTAACCACTATATTTGGCATGACCAATGTAACCAAGACATGCCACTAACATACATACATCAAATCAAAGTTAAATTAACCTAACACAAATCTTCTCTAGAATCACATCCTCTTCTATTTTCATATAATACTCCAATTTAAGTGTATATACCTAATACTTGATTATTATTGAATTTCACTATATATTTGTAAGAGATTTACATATTAACTTCATAATTAAAATAAATCATATATAAAATTATTAACACTCTACTTCATAAAACTCTTATCTTCTTAATCTCTCATCTTTACAATTTTTTTAAAATAAAAAATACATATTTTTATTTTATACTTATTCTCTTATCTTCACAATATATTGTAAATACAAAATTATTTTTATACCTACATAGTACTTAGTAACGATGGGGGTGTTAAGATCCATTTAGAAAGTTTTTCTAAATAAAAAGTTGTTTTTATACCTATAGTGTACTTTGTAATGATGTGTAATGATTGGCGTTAAGATTGATTTTTTTTAAATATTGGAAAATGATATTACTTTTTATTTTCTTGACGTTAAGATCTATCTAATTCTTTTTAATGTTAAAAAATCATATTACTTTTTTCTTTTGTTTTAAACGCCATAGACAATGGCATGCATTATTATAGGAATTTCACTTGTTTTACTAACCGTTGGTTTTTTTTGTTTTTTTGTTGACCAGACATGGATTTTGGATCACTCAAATTACACACAGGTATGTAATCTTAAGAAGTAAAATTATTCTTTGAATAAAATAATTTTTAATTGTTTTTAAAATAGCTAATTCACTTCATTGTGAAAGTAAATAAAAGTTTCTAAAAAGTTTATTAAGAAATAGAAAGTTTAAGCATGACAAGTTAAAGAAATAAATATAAGTATAGTGGATGGTTGGTAACAATAAATATATCTGTAAATTTACGGAGCACCAACAAGATGGGTCAAGCCTAATCAAGAGAATTTGTTATTCAATGATTGATGAGGAGGCATGTGAATGTGATCCTCTCAACTTTGGTTTTGACATTTGTTGCATTTTTGAATGGTATGGCTTGTCATATGAAATGGTAGGCTACTAAATTATTGTTATGAAAAATATTTAGTAATTTAGGGTTACTTACTAAAAAAGTGATAGTTATGATAATAATTATCAAGATAGAGAGGAAAGAGAAAAAAACATATATTTATATAGATATAATTTTTCCAATCCTTGAATGCAATATGGAATACATTTCATATTCCTAATTAGTTTTCCAAAACCTCGTACATGAGAGACAACAAACCTTCCTCAAACAATTATGGGGAAATAAGCATAAATCATAACCAAATTACCAAAAGATAACTAGAAATTATGACAATCGTTCCCAAATAACTTTCAAGAAGTTAATTCAATCCTCAAATCAAATATAATTAATAACAATTAAACAATGCAATATGATTTGAGAAGAGAAAGAAGCGATATCTTTATTATCGAATAAACTAAATGTAAAAAGAGTATACATGATCTCTGCTACCAACACCTTCACCACCAAAACCTAGGTTCCTCTTTCTTGGACCATAAGCCCACCTAAAATCCTATTATATCATTTGACCTTATTATGGCTAGGTGAACCCCAACTCAATTTCAAACTTCCCGGACCATAAGCCTGCTTAAACTCATGTTATATTCTTTGACTTTATTTTGGCTAGGTGAATCCCAACTCAAATTCAAACTAGTGTTAAGAATTAGGAAACTTCAAACAAGTGAATAGCAATATAAATCCAAGCTTCCTCCTTTTTTCAACTCTCTAGTATGCCCTTGCCAACAAACACTTATCCCTTATCCCAATCCAAAACCCTTATTTATACTCATGAGAATAAGTTCAGGTGGTGGGGGTAGAATTTACGGTGTGTATAGGTGTACATTTATCATGTTTTCCACCTCAGACCATGCATTTAATGCACATTTAATTTTTTTTTACTTTTACAAATGCCCTTGTGAGTTTATTTAAGGAATCCCATGAGATTCCCATGAGTTTTTCTAAGGAAACTCATGATAAAGTCATAAACCTTGGAGAAAATTAACTCTAGATGTACATAAGCTTGCTAAGTGGTCAGTGACTGGCCCAAGAGTTGCATCTAAACAAGGGTGACCAAATACAACTATAACACCGAAGAAAATGATTTGAGAAAGGAGAGAAAGGAAAGAAGTATGATCTCACTCTACTTCTCAAAATTCATTATTAAATGTATCTGGAGAAGACAACACAAAGAATTTGTAGGATAAATTAGGGAGTTTTTATCAGTCAAAGTCCCTAGTAAACAAACTTTTCCTTTGAAAGAAGTACTTTATAAGGATGAATGATGGTGACAACATGACAGAGCATCTCAATTCCTTTAATGTTGTGGCAAGTCAATTATTTTTTGTTGATATGAAAATTTTCAATCAAGAAAAGTGCATTATCCTATTGTGCTCTTTCCTAGATTCATGGGATATCCTAGATGTAGCTATTGGGAATAATACAGCCAAATTAAAGCTTGATGATTTGGTTGCATCCCTATTATTGCAAGGGATGACGTGGAAAACCATATAATGGCATACCAGGGGTCCCTTATTTGTGACAGGACGCCATATAGATAGAAAGGATAAAAGTGAGTCCTCAAAGGATAGATTTAAATCTAGAGGTAAATCTAAATCTCCAAGACAATCTAAAGGAAATGTTGGAAATACAATAAATTTGGGCATTATCAGAAATATTATATATCAATAAATGTTGATAAGAGAAAGGGATTTGATGGGGCTCCTTTTGTAGAAAAAAAATTCCTCCTTAGAATAAGGAGGAGATGTGTATTTGGTATCCACAAGTACACATTCATACCATGACGCATGGTTCATCGAATCAGGTGCATATTTTCATATGACTCCTCATAGAGAGTGTTTGTGTGAATCTGGAAAGTATAAGAGAGGTGAGGTCTTCTTGGGAGATGAATCAACAACCAATATCATAGGACATTCAAGGGGATAGTTTTTTATTAAATATGGGTGGGTTATAACTCTTCCAGGTGCTATGCATATTCTAGGTTTGGCCAAAATCTTGATATATGTGATTAAAATGGGTGTTGTGGGTGTCCAAACTATATTTGAAAAGGATACATGAAAGATTGTCCAAGGAGAAAAAGTGTTGTTGAGGATATTTTGGACTGGAACTCTATATAATCTATTAGGATGTAGTATCAGTAATGGGTGTAATAATACCATTTTTCTGAGAATGATAATGATGGAACTCCTCCTCCTTCTGAAGAGAAGAAAATGCTTTTACATCAAATAAGGAAAAATTTGAGAAAAGGGCCTTCTTGCTTTGCATAATAAAGGTATGGTTGAAGGTATCCCATAATGTTCTTTAGATTTTGATTTTTGTGAACACTGTGTATATGGTAAACATAATTGAGTGAGATTCACATAAGGTGCTACAAGGGTAAAAGGGATCTTGGAGCTTATACATATTGATTTGTTTGTGCTTATACCTATTTCATCTCTAGAAGGATTTATGTACTATGTCTCATTCATAAATATTTTTTCTAGGAAAACAGGGTTGTATTTCTTGAAGAAGAAATTTGAGGTTTTTAAAAAATTCAAAGAGCTTAAATCTCTTGTAGAAAACCAAATAGAGAAGAAAATAAAAATGTTGAGGACTGATAATTAAGGAGAGTTCTATGGGAAATATTTTAGGAAGTTTTGTAAACAGTTCGAAATATTACTACAAAATAAAACTCCACTCACACCTCAATATAATAGAGACACAAAAAGGATGAATATGTCATTGATGGAAAAGGCAAGGAGTATCTTCAGTGGTGCAAACATTTAACATAAATTATGGGTGAAGGTAGTAGATATTGTATGTTATATGATCAACCAATCACCTACATCAATTGGTCGATAAGACTCCTCATGAGGCATGGGCTAGTAAGAAACCCTCTCTTGTACGTCTTATATTTTTTGGTTGTGATTCTTATATGCATGTTCCAAATGAGAAAATGAGCAAGTTAGACAATCAAGAAAAGAAATTAATCTTCACTAGGTATACACAAGGTATTTTTTAAGGATTCAAATATTATAGATCCTAAGTATAGTATTTTAGGTGATTATTTTGGATTAAAAAAATCATACATATAGATACATAGGCAAGTATTCAATAAGAAACATACTATTTACTATTACAACTTTTAATTTTTGGTGAATAATATCAATATATGCACAGTTTAAGCAAAAAATAGGAAAACATTTAAAATGAAAATGGTCAATTGTTGAATGTAATTTTTTTTAAAAGGCCAAAAAATAACTAATAGGAAAAAATCCATCCCTAGAAATTACCATTGTTACAAACATTGGAATAAAACGCTACAAACTTTGGAATACATAAATAAGTAAGACAATTTATAGTCATGATGTGATCTTCATAGAAGTTAAAATTACTCCCAAGAATGAAGATGAACCAAGACAACGAGAACATAAGAAAATGGAGTTTGATCGAGAGTCGAATGGAGAATTTGATTCAATGGATGAAGGCAAGTCATATTGCATTAGATGATGAGAAGGAACTGCATATCCTAGTTTGAGGAGATCTTATCTAGTAAGAAGGAAAGTAGAAAGGTATAGTCCACTTGATTTTTGTTATGCTTTTGTTTTATCTTCTATTGAAGATGATCCTAGAATTATTAGTGAGGGAGTTGATTCTAAAGAAGGTAAACTTGGAAGAAGACCATGGTATAAGAAATGAATTCTTTGGAAAAAAATGAGGCATGGAGCTTGCTAAAGTTTCTTGATTGAAGGAAATATGTTGGTAGAAAATGGGTGTTCAAGAAGAATCTCAATGCAAAAGGCGGAGAGGAGAAGTGCAAGTCTCACTGAGTAGCAAAAGGATATTCCCAGATGGAGGGAATTGACTTTCTTGATATTTTCTCTCATTTTACAAAGTTGACTTACACTAGATTTGTATTAACTCTTGCTATAGCATTTGATATTGAAGCAGAACAAATGGATGTAAATATAGTGTTCCAACATGGCAACTTGGAAGGATAAATCTATATGAAACAACCTAAAGTGTTCAAACTGAAGGGTAAGAAGGAGTTGGTTTGCAAGCTAAAAATGTCCTTATATGGCTTAAAGAAATCCCCAAGGATGTGATATCAAAATTTTGATACTTACATACTTGGAGTATGATTTGTGAGAAGCAAGGTCAATCACTGTATAAAGTTAGTAATCACTTTATTTATATAGTATTATATGTTAATGATATGTTGCTAATCATAGAAAACAAAGATATCATTAAGGAGGCTACGTATCATATATCCTCTAAGCTTGACATGAATGGCATTGGTGCTACAAACCATATTTTTGACATGGAGATTAAAAGATACCATGTGGATATGAAACTTTGATTAAACTAGAGGAAGCATATTGAGGAAATCTTGCAGAGATTAATAATATGTGGGAATGTAAACCGATCAATGTTCCTATTCCTATAGGTGCAAATTTATATGAAGAACAATGTCCCAAGACACATGAAGAGGTAGAGGACATGTTTGATGCTACATATGCTTTTGTTATTGGTAGTTTGATGCATGTTATGATTTGTACTAGATCATGCATTACACATGTAGTGGGAGCTTTGAGTACATGTATCTCAAAACCACGGAAGAAGCATTGAATAGTGATAAATATTAGGGTTGTAATCTAATTCAAGTTAACAGATAAGGGTTTTATATGTTGCAAATACCTAAATATTGTATTGTGATTAACCAAGTTAATACAATGAAGAAGATAAAGGTGTGGCTCCAAGTTAGGTTATTTTTCTTGGTTAGGGGTTTTCAGGGTAATTATGTGTGTATTGAATATGTACCATTATTGTTGTGTCTACTTTTCCTTAGAATTTGTATGCATTACTTCACTTGCATAGATTTAAAACTTACAAAGAAGGGGCCATAGTAATTGATTGCAAGTCAAAACATGGGAGATCAATATTCATGAAGGGAACCAATTCCTTATTTGAATCAAAGGTATTGGTTTCGTGTAGTGTCCTTGTTCCACCTAAAGATATTTTAGGTACAACTATCTCCCTCTAGGAGGAAATACCTATATCTATGTATTCCACTCTATCCCCCAAGGAAGGATTAGATTCCCTAATTGGAAATTTTGGTTGTTGATTTATTTCATTTATATCATAACCATTATTCGACACTCATGGTTGTTGATTTACCTCATTTTGATCACCCTCATTATTCATAAAAATTTAGGTTTTTATTTTGATTTGGTCCATTTTTCCCAAGAGTATTAGCTTGAGCATGAGGAAAAGTACCTTGTAGATGTCTCGAAAGTTGATATATCTGGCCTCAAAATGTTTTTTTCACATGATCCAATGCTTGAGTATATTGATTTTTTTTCATTTGACTATCATTTTGTTCGGAATACCCTTACTAAGATCTATCTCCACACATATGTGAGTGTGTGTATACCATCCTACTATAACTCTCTCTAGATCTAATTTGGTATAGGTGCTCAGAGAATTCCTATTATGCTCAAAACTAATAAATACTAGAAATGTAAAGTCAAATTAGGAAAGTAAACTCAAACTAACATTCTAGTAACTGACATAGAGTTATGATCAAAATATAGGGACCAAGAGGTTATAAAAAGACTCGTACTTCCCCAAACTAGGGACCCTCCTCAAACACTTTCTAAAAATCAACATGATTATAAAACTGAACAATAAAAAACTTGTGGAGCGCAAGGAGATCTCACAATCCTTTGTCCAATTTGAATGGTTTCACTAGTACAAAGTTGATGTAGGAATCCAATATCCATTGAATCTACAAATGATTGCATCATTTTTGTTTAGAAAATGTAGATGGATTACCTCTAGTACTATGATCTCTACCATTGACACTTCATCAACATGCTCCATTATATATGCACTGGGAAGAGTATAAGGCTTCAAAGGATTTGGCAAGGTAGATACTTTTTATTGCATCCCAAAAAGACACAAGGTTTGAAGTTGAAGACATCCTAGTTCCCACCACTCCCCTCAATCACAACAACAAAATAAGGGTTGAATATTTAACAATATTGTGGTAAGGAGTTACGTCCTCAAGTTGTTTACTCCCAAAAATTAAATGATATAGATCAAGAAGAACCTCTTGAGATAGTTGTAATTTCTACTTGATATCCACTACATAAGTGGTGTAATTCACCCACATAATGAAGGACTTACCATAAAGAGTCTTTACCATTATCTCAAATTTGTCCTTTGTATTTTCTACCACTTGAAACATTGCCTTGAAATAATGGTTTGCATCAAAAAATTGTGAAAAGGGCCTTCCTTCAAACACTTGATAGGCAAGCATTTCATCAAACACTTTGCAGTTAGATATTTCATCGAACACTTGGAAACTATCCTTGGAACAAAAACCCTCATTCTTTGTCTTAGCAATAACAACTTGAAAAATTCCTACTAATATTTCGATTATAGAGGTGTTTGTACCAATACATCAACGTGTTTGAACTGACAAAAATGCTAGTCTACAAACATTTTTTTAGTCAACATTTCTTCATACAATTGGCAAAATGTACTCATGTAAATTGGAAATAAGGGTGCAATACCTAATTATTTGATTTCCTTTGGGCCAAATCTTGAAAGAGATGTTATGAATTAAATGCCCATCCAAGAAGAATATGCTCTTAGGAAACAAATATTTCCCCTAAGGGATTGTCTTAGGTAAGGCATATCGATATAGAAAAGGGGAATTGACTCTTTATTTGATATCAGTGGGAATTGCAAACATGTCTTAGGTAATGGAGTTAAGTCAAATATGTAGTTGATATCACTGGAAAAAAGAAAAGAAAAAAAAAGAACATTATACATAGATGGATTGTGAGATTTTAACAATTTTTATAAAAATTGTGGGAAAATATTTAGGATTTTTTTTCAATTTTCAATGAAATTAGTGACTGCTCAAAGGAGAGTTTAAGGCAACTTTAACCCCCCTTTTTTTTAAGGTTGGGCTTTCACAATCATGTGAATACCATCCATTTTTTTTAAATCTAACGAGCAAATCTTCTTTTAAACTATGTAGAATTGAGCAGAATCTCAAATCTCTTGAAGTTTTAGAAATGAATTATCATATTCTTTTTTCAAAAACCTTATAAAATAAAGTGGATTTCTCTTTACATTTCATAAATTAAAGATGAAATCTCCCTTAATTTAAATGAGATGGAAAATTCTCGTTCATAAATTTTTAGTATCTGAAACATTTTAAAAATAAAGAAAAATTTCAAGATAACCTTTATTTTTTTTAAAGTAGTGGGGTTAACAATTTTGTATACCCTTCACATTTTTCTTCAAGATAAAGCCTTATAAATACATTTATAAGGTTAATATAGAACTATAGTATTTTATTTATTTTAAATTAAATACATAAATAAAAAATTTATATATTTTTTAAATTATATAATAATTATAATTTTTATTTTGAATATTTTATTAATATTATTTATAAATATATAAATAATAATAAATACATATTTTATTTTAAAATATATCAACATTTTATTTATAATTATATTTTAATATTTGTTTTTAAAATTTATATTAAAAAATTGTAAATATATAATATAATTTATCAAATTTATTTAAAAAATAAAACAAAATTTTAATATCATTACATTGTAGAAATAAAATGAAAAAAAAATATTATTTATTTTTTAGTAAAAAAAAAATAATATGTATTTAATAAGTAAATCATATTTATGATGAAAGAATCTGGCCGAAGTTTAATTAGAAGGATTGAAAATGCCACGTTTTGTATTTTTGTTATTTCTATTGGATGCATAAATTAGTTTTACTTATTTTTGGTTTAAATAATTTATACATTAAAAAAATGTTATTTGAAATTATCGGGTTTGAGTATAAACATCTTTCTCTTGCATTTGGGTGGGTATTTTTGTTAATTTTATTAAATGTATAAAGTAATTTTATTTTTCTAAGTGAGATGGTCTTTACATTAAAATTGTTTAGTTTTATATTGACATGATTTTATTGTATTGATGTGCAGGAAGGTAATACAAAATATTATCAATTTATTTGGAAACTTTTTTATTCAGAATACTTGTTGTTTTTATTTATTTAATTATTTTTATATAGTTAAATTCAAATACAAACAAGATGTAAAAGTTAATTGAGTCGTTATTGGGAGGAATGTTTTTATCCTCCCTACACAAGTTCAAATCTTGCTATGGATCTATTTTTTACCATACCTTGAATCTATACTTTAACTATGTATTTTTAACCATACATTGATTCTGCCAAATATTACTATATATTGTTTGAATGAATATATTTTTGAGCATATACCTTGATGCTGATTTTAACTATATATTTTTTACCATACCTTGATTATACGGAATATCACTATATATTGCTTGAATGACCTTGATTGATTCTACTGAATATCACTATGTATTACTTGAATGGATGTATTTTTTACCATACCTTGATTTTATGTATTTCTAACCATACCTTGATTATGGTCAATATCAATATATATTGCTTAGATGGATGTATTTTTTACCATACATTGATTGGTTTTGCCGAATATCACTCTATATTACTTGAATGTATGTATTTTTTACCATACCTTGATTCTATGAAATATCATTATATATTTTCTTGTAAATAATTAACTTATTTATGATTCATCATTCAATAATTTGTTTTATAAAATTATTATTCTAGATACCTCTTTAAAACAACTTATTACATTAAATAATTACTTTATAATAATAATAACCATATAATAATAATAATTGGATAATGTCAAATTCATAAACTACTTGGTTGCTGTTGAAATTTATGATTCTTGTTTCACGTTTTAAAAAAAGGGAAATTAATAAATGTGGGAAATTGAAATAGTTTCTTTATGTTTTTATATAAGTTGGAGACTTCACTGATACATGCTAGTGTATTGTAATTTTGTGCATATTTTTATAATAAATTATTTTATAATATTTAAAATAAATGAAATTTAATTATTATAATAGATTATGTGATAATATTCAAAATTTAAATTGGAAAAGAAATTTGTACGATATAATTATATTGTATTTTTAATCATAAAAATTATGGAAATAGTGAAATTATGGGAATAATGAAATTATTGTATTTTTAATTATATAATATTTGTATGATATAATTATATTGTATTTCTAATCATAGAAATTTGTACGATATAATTATATTGTGGTAATATTATATTGTATTGTGATCTAAATACTGTATTTAAAGGGAAGAGTGTTTAGACTTATAATGGAGGCCATCCCATGGGACATCTAGGGTGATCATCGCCTCTAGGAATTCTTCATCAATGTGGAAATTCATGTCGAACGAGGGATGTCAATCGGGTGATGAAACTAAGATAATAAGAGATTAGATGAATTTGTTGACTCCAATTGGGAAGATTTTTTCCTAAGTTTAAATAAGGTGGTTCTTGTTGCAAAGGATTTTTCTCAATGGGTGTGGAGATTATGAAAATTGGGGACATGGCCACATATTAGACTTGCAAAGGGGGTAAGTGGCATGTACCAAGAAAACTTGAGTTTTTAAAGTGATTAAGGACAACATCCAAAAAGATAGGGATTGATTGGGCACCAACTATAAAGGTCAAAACATTGTCTAGATCATGGGTAGTAATTATAGAATGTAGGTTGATCAATTGTGACAACTCTTCCTTCATAGGGAATTTTAGAGAGGAAAGAAAAAATATGTGACCACTTTATTGCATACATAAAATTTCTCTAAAGTAAAATGGTATAATCAATTAGGGCATCCACAACTTCTACATCAATCAATATAGTTTTACTAGTTATTTCTATAGGCAAATTAGGAAAAAGTACTTATGGTTTGAACATCCTACCATCAAGCCTATAACCTTATCATAGATGAATCGCGATCAAGAGAGCCTAATGTCTTTCAAACTGCAAAGGACATGATGCATGAGGAATCTCCCTATTCCATAATGCAAAAGTAGATCCTGAATTTCCTAGAATTGATCAAAATTTGAAAAGCAATAGAATATGGAAAAATGGTTTTATGTTTTCCACATAAATTATGAACAACTGAGAGTCCATAGGGTCATCAACTCCAAATCCTTATAATAATGTCTTTCATTGGGTAATGTGATTTTGGATTATGTAGTGATCCTTAACCTGGAAATTGAATCACAACAAAGATATATAACACTTAAACTTCATAAATAACCAAAAGACATTCACCATAAGAATAACAGCAAGATATGGAGAAACCCTTAAGGTAGGGTAACACCATCAAATACTCCTCAAGGAAGGAATCACTCCACAAGCCATGCTTGTACAACAATAATCTCCAACATCACTAATACAATGATACTCATTTCTATTTATACTTTCTCGTGAGTATACTTAGGGGTAGATGCCTTATTATTATATTATTTCTTCTAACTAACCTCCAACCACCAGGTAGACCATATTCCATTATTAATGGCCACATTACATTAATTACCCCCATGGGTACACATTACATAGTTTATTCCATTTTTGGTAACCATTACATCATTTATTCCTCGTAGGTACCTCCCTAGGTACCCCATATTATTCCCCCCTAGTTATATAATATTACACCCCCCTTAAAAATATTTCGTCCTAGAAACATGAGAGGAAGACATATAATATGATCAACTAAGAAAATTAGTCAACTGATACCAAGCACGAGCATCCATCCAACCGATGTTAATTTTTCAGAATTTACTTCAATCTGATCTAGGATCTTAACTGAGAGAACAACATGTACAGCATATCTACAGCATATCAACCATGAATACAATAATGCAAGCACACAAGAGACACAGAGTTTACTTGGGGAAAACCATAAAGGTGAAAAACCCCAATAACTTCCTCAGAGATAGATAGAGCAATGATACAACCCAAGCATAAGAGATAGACATCTCCTAGCAGCAGCTTCTCCTCCTCCACAAGTGCGCCACTCTCTCGAGAGTGTGAGAGAGAATAGAATGATGAAATAGAGTGCCTCCCGCACTCTATTTATACTTGACTTAACTTGCCTAATAACCTTTACTAGGTCGGCCTTAACTTAACCACATAACATAATGTTGACTGGGCCGACACTCAATAGGGTGGTCTAATAACCCTTTGACCCACATGGCCGACCCCCAATAGGGTGGTCTAATAACCCTTCGACCCACATGACTTATAGAGGGCCGACCCCAACAAGGTGGTCTAATAACCCATAAAGTATAAGTTACGACACTTACAATATAAATGACGACACTTCCGTATAGAGGAATAATAACATCTCTATAGGAATACAAACACTTCCGTATAGAGGAATATAGGAGTACAATATACATATATGTGAAATACATTTTGAAGTTACATATACATCAACACTCCCTCTTAACCAGGAAGGTATTTCTCGACACAGGTCTTCTAGCACAAGTCTTCTTCTCTGGATCATCATCAGCGAATCATCGTCATCGAGTCATCGTCATTGTTGCTGCTATCTCAATCAATCTCCGAATCTACTCGTCATAGGAATTTTTACAGAGCCAGTCCTTTTTCATACTAGATGTAGGCCCACCACCTGCAGGTCTTCATCATCACTAGCCATACTGTGGAATCCTAAGGACTTATTACGTGCGTCACAAAACCTTAAAAGAGTCTCTTGACTAGCAAGAACCCTAAAGAGCATCTGAGGCCTTTTTCATCATGTCTAGATCTCTAGGACTTATTACATGTGACTGTCACAAAACCTTAAAATAGTGTCCCATGAACGTTTATGTGCATAGCACGACCGGCAAGAACTCTAAAGAGCATCCCAGGAACATTTATGTGCCTAAGCATGACCGGCAAGATCTCCAGGACTTATTACATGTGACCACTGCTACAAACCCTCGAAAAAGCATCCCAAGACTTATTACGGGCACACAGCCCAACCTATCGGATCTCCCAGGTCTTACATGTAGCAGCCCACCGCAAACCCTCAAAAGAGCATCCCAAGACTTATTACGGGCACACAACCCAACCTATCGGATCTCCCAGGTCTTACATGTGGCCCACTATCACAAACCCTCGAAAGAGCATCCCAGGACTTATTACGGGCACACAACCCAACCTATCGGATCTCCCAGGTCTTACATGTGATACACAATGCCAGTCATTTTTCATACTGGATGTGACCTAGAACAAATCTAGGATTTCCTTTACACAACCTGTCCACGACCACAAAGTATCAACCTAATACTCACCATACATCATCCTGATGTAACATGATCATCCTGATCATCATCACTGCATCGTCCTTATGCAAGTCATCTAGAGAAACATCCTGAAGCTCGTCATCCATGATCATCCTGATCATACAATGCATCTACATGATGCATACCAAGTATCTACCTGATACATATCACCATACATGATCCACCTGATCATACAATGTATCCACCTGATACATACATAGATACATGATCCACACAATGTATCCACCTGATATATATCAACATACATGATCCAAGCATCCAACATGATGCATATACAAATACATATAAATGATCCAATTGATCATATCCAGCATCCAACATGATGCGTACATACATATACATATAAATGATCCAACTGATCATATCCAGCATCATCCTGATGCATATACAGAGCAGTAACTGGAGTATTGTCCTGATGCTCATCATCCAGCGCTTACATCCATAGCCATGTGAAAGATCCCCCTTCCACCATGCTAGGAATGGCTACAGCAAATGTCTCCATCACTTCTTCCTTGAAGTGTCGTTGATCTGAAGAACACCAAGCCTCTCTCTGAAGTACTCGAACTTCATTCTAGCTAGTGGCTTCGTCAATACATCTGCAATCTGCTCATCCGTCACAACATACAGGAGCTTCACTACTCCTCTCTGCACCATATCCCTGATATAGTGATATTTGATCTTTATGTGTTTCGACCTGTCATGGAACACTGGGTTCTCAAACAGCTTCACACAACTTTGGTTGTCACAAAATATACTAGTAGCCTCCAACGGTAGATCAAATAACTCAGACAGTAGCTTCTGAAGCCATACTGCGTCACAACTAGCCAAACAGGATGCAACATACTCTGCTTCGGCTGTACTCAGTGCTACACAGGACTGCTTCCTGCTAACCAAGAGATCACACCTGATCCCATACTGAAGCAGCACCCAGAAGTGCTCTTCCTATCTGCAGCACTGCCTACCCAATCTGAATCAACATAACCCTGTAGGTTAAACTTTTGATTCGCATCATACTTGAGCTCATTATCAACTGTACCCTTCAGGTACCTCAGAATATGCTTTACAGCAACCAGGTGAACACTCCTCGGATCTGTCAGGAACTGGCTCAATGTGTTCACCGCAAAGCAAATATCTGGTCTCGTGTTCGTCAGGTACATCAAGGACCCAATCATCTGACGATACATAGTGATATTAACCGGCTCAGATGAAGCATCGCACAGAAGCTTCAAGTTTGATGCCATAGGTGTGGCCATGGCCTTGCATTCCATCATCCCGAACCTCTTCAGGATCTCTACTGCATACTTCCCTTATCCAAGGAAGATTCCATCTGCACTCTGCCACACCTCCATGCCTAGAAAATAGTGCATCATCCACAGGTTCTTCATCTCGAACTCGGCGGCAAGCTCCACTGCGTGTCGGCAATCAATCTATCCTCACCTGTAACAAACAGGTTATCCGCATACAAAAGTAGTATCACTGGATTGCCTTCCTCAACCTTGTAGTAAAGGTTGGAATCCGCTTTACTCTTGGTAAAGCCCAAACTGGATAGAAAGCTGTCTATCCTACCATACCAAGTTCTGCACATATATGGCTCCCTTTCATGTGTCTCAAAACCAAGTGGCTGCTCCACATACACTTCTTCTTCAACTACACCATTCAAGAAAGCTGTCTTGAAATCCATCTGGTGTAACTTCCATTTCATCACTGCAGCCAAAGCAAGTACGGAAGTGTATCTGGCTACAGGAGCAAAAGTCTCTATGCTACCACCTGCAGCATGCTTGATCTTGTAGATCCTCTTGGAAGTCACTACAGACTCCCCTTCAGGTAGTGGGACTGCATCCCAAACATCTTCATGATCGACTGGTACTCCTTGATCATGGCATTCTTCCCAGATCCTGGGAACTTCAATATCTTAAATATTTTCAATAGATAACTTTGTTGCTGAACAAATGTTGTACTCCTTCTTTTGTAGGTGATGGTATACGATCTTTCCTACACAACAAGTTAAATTGCATGATTAGAAAACATCTCATAGTTTTCAGAATAAATTCTTACACATAAAGAAATATATCATACAGTCATGCAATTATGTTAGCCAATGCTTCAATACAACATTTATCCATATCTCGTAACTTTCTAGATGCCTTCCAATCTCTACCAGAACATTGTTAAGAGTGTGCACAACTCCCAACATGTCAGCAAAGAGGTTTCATTCTAGATAAGTAGCAATGGAATGTTGTACAGTACCATAGGCCACTTACCCATGTATATTAGTAGTATATTGTTCATCAATGCAACTATTCTAATATGCATAATACACAACCTAATTCTAGAAACAATATTATTTAAACAATAAAATATGCAAGGAATGATAATTCGAATACTTATCTTTGTTTGTTTGTTGGGTTGACTCCCTCTCAGTCTTTGCTTCTTTTCTGCAACTCCATTCTGATGTGAGAAGTGGTCAACTCCCTCTGAATATCTGCATCCTTGCAGAAACTATTGAAGTGTGCTCCTTCTTGATCTTTGCTTTCTTGCAGGAACAATTGGAGTGTGCTCCCTCTTGATCTTTGCTTCCTTGCAAGAACAACTAAAGTGTGCTCCCTCTTGATCTTTGCTTCCTGGATTACCTGTCCTTGAACTTATATCCATCACTATGCACACTTATTAGTATCATCATTGTGTTATCCTCGAGGTCTCATACATAATCACACATTCATTAGTATAATCTTAATACTATAAAAACACAATAATCTTAAACATGTATAGTCATGATCATTTCAAACACAGATAATAAACATTAGTATTCAAGGTTTCAGAGAAGTCTTCTTTTACTCATGCATATTCTTATTTGATCATAGGACTCTTCTGATTAGTTAAATCATCAATCAAGATAAGAGATATAATATGCATACACCCATGATTATTCAAACCTATGAATAATCATTATCAATCATGCCATGTATACTTATATAAGAGATCCTATCACAAGGTAGGATTCTAACTTGATATAGGAAAAACATACATGGATTAGTATGTTAGTTAGTTATGTCTAACATACCCACATGATGTCTTCTTGTTCTCTTCAATGACTTGTGCTAGTAACCTGCATATCTCGTAAGTTAACCATTATAGAACCAAGTTATACATACCTCGTAAATAGATCTTCTATGTGATCCATGACAATGGATGAATCTTTGTCTTCATGTCACCATGATCATATGTTCTTGAACTAGAACATCATTTGTCTTTCTTGGTGTACCTTTCATATTAGCGAACAACATAAACCTCATACAACACCATAATGCATTAGTACAATCATAAGTTTCAACACCCTAATCAATGAATGTCTTCTATCATGCATTCATAATTTTATTAAGGTGATACGACAAGTCTAAATTTAATCAAGATTGTACTAACCGTAATAATATGAAGACAAATATACCATAAACTTAATCATGAACAAATCTCGAAACATACCTGGATAAGTCATACCTATCGAGATTGCTTGTAATCTTCTTATGTAAGGCCTTAGCCTCATCTCCCTCTAAAACAGGAACTTCTTCACTTATGCAAGTGACCAATCCATTCTCTTCTAGGATTAACCCAATCCACTTGATTTGCAGGAACTGGGTCTGGAGCTAGATTAGGGTTTGTCAGGGAAACCCTAAAAATTCAAACTTTGAATTTCAAACTTTTCAAAGGATAGAAAGATGCACCTTGATGAGCTGATCAACCTGGTATACTCAGAATTTGAAAATTGCAAAGTTTCACCCCTCAAATTTGCTTTGAAACTTCCGGATTCACTAGACATGACCCCGAACTAGGGTTTGATAAAGCCCACCCTTCTGCCCAATCAAAAGGTTCGATCCAAATCTCTAATTTCTATTTTTCTGAGGAGCTAGCTGTGGTCACAGATTTCAAAAATTTCCATTTTTGCAGAAGCCCTAATTTTTCACTTTTTCGATCAAAGTCCCGAACTAGGGTTTGATCAAGCCCGGCCTTCTGCCCAACCAAAAATTCTGATCTTGGTCTCTAAATTTTGATTTTGATGAGTAGCATTCATCCCTAGTCTCCGATTACAAAAATTCCAACTTTCTCCGAAACCCTAAATTCTGGAAGCCATGAATGAAGGTGCTCAAAAATAATTTTGTTTTGACAGAAATATGTACCTGATTGTTTCTGGTGTAACTCTGAACTTTTCGATCCACAGGGTCTTAAAAATTTTCTTGTGATAGCCCGACCTGTCATCTTTCCAACCCCATAGGTCTGATCTCAAATGGATTCTCTGAGAGAGAGTTATGCCCAGTGTCGCAACGTGACCTGTTTATGGGATAAAACAGGAGAGCAAAATTGTACGGTGTGCCACATGTCACTGGTTCAGTTTCGGCCTCTGAAAAAGTTACCTGAGAAATTAAAGTCCGTGCACTACCTGTCACTTTTTACAAAATTTCATTTGGAGCTTCCTAGCCCAAGTTATGACCTTTTTGCCAAGGTCACCTGTTTATGACTAAGATCTGGAGGAGGCAGAAACCCTATATTATACAGATCATAAATCACAAAGTACAACGAATTAGAGGTTTCCTTTGGACACAAGGTACATGGGGATCTTAGATTCACCCTGTACGATTTTCAGACCCTGAAACCTCGTCGAAATGTATTTATAGCGAAAGTGCTATGATGACTGGTTTTTGCTATATCAAGCCCTAGCTTCGCAATTGCAACAAGTGTCATACATGCCATACCATGCCTTCTTTCAGGCTAGCTCTGATCCCATGTTGATTTTCCAGAATTTACTTCAATCTGATCTAGGATATTAACTGAGAGAACAACATGTACAGCATATCAATCATGAACACAATAATGCAAGCACACAAGAGACACAGAGTTTACTTGGGGAAAACCATAAAGGTGAAAAACCCCAATAACTTCCTCAGAGATAGATAAAGCAATGATACAACCCAAGCATAAGAGATAGACATCTCCTAGCAGTAGCTTCTCCTCCTCCACAAGTGCGCCACTCTCCCGAGAGTGTGAGAGAGAATAGAATGATGAAATAGAGTGCCTCCCGCACTCTATTTATACTTGACTTGACTTGCCTAATAACCTTTACTAGGTCGGCCTTAACTTAACCACATAACATAATGTTGACTGGGCCGACACTCAATAAGGTGGTCTAATAACCCTTTGACCCACATGGCCGACCCCCAATAGGGTGGTCTAATAACCCTTCGACACACATGACTTATACAGGCCGACCCCAACAAGGTGGTCTAATAACCCATAAAGTATAAGTTACGACACTTACAATATAAATGACGACACTTTCGTATAGAGGAATAATAACATCTCTATAGGAATACAAACACTTCCGTATAGTGGAATAATACCATCTCTATAGGAGTACAATATACATATATGTGAAATACATTCTGAAGTTACATATACATCAACAACCGATTGGAATGTGAATACGTGGTCTAACTGCTTCTTGGATTATGTGATCTTGATTCTTATTCATGTGGTTCCAAGATATTGTTGCACTTATTTGGTATCTCCTTGTATTGCTCGTAGTTCTCTATGCATCTCCATATTGCTTTCTTCGTTGGTTCCATTGTGGTCCATAGTTGGTTTGTTGGTGCTCCCAACTTTTCCTTGATGATTGTTTCTTCTCAAAGTGGTTTGGGAGGTGATATGTAGCAACCTAAACGATGGGTACCTCTTTCTATGACTTTATAACATGTGATTCCTTGGAATCATGTATCTCCTTAAATTCGTCTTCTTGTAGATTCCCTTCCTGGGAATTTTCTTCATGGGATTCTATAGTATCTTCTTCTGACTCCACCACAGACTCTTCATTTGATGTATCATTCACTACTGCAACTAGGCCCCCCAGAGAGACTTCATCATGTGCCTTATGGGTCTCTTTTTGTTTTGTAAGAGACATATCTTGCCATGTAATTTTCTTTTTCTTGTACCAAATCTTTAAAATTTTCTTTTCTACATTAATATTAATTGTACCCACTGATTTCATCCAAGGATATCCCAAAATAACATCCACACCATCAATATATAAAGCATAAATATATGAATGCAACACATATTTATCCATATTCATCTTCAAATCTTTAAAAATTTGAAAAGTTCCACCATCAACTTATTTGCTTTGAATATGCTGGATAGAAACTTGCAATTTTTTGGCCAAATTAACATGGATGAAGTTATGCTTGCAACTAGGGCTAATAGAAACAAGAATATTCTACTTTTGAATACATCCATGAACTTTCAATATAAAAAATAGACCCTTATGACCCACTTGATCTTTGTTTTTGGCATGAGACCACTTGTCTAAAAGGACTTGTTCGAGGTCTTCAACAGAAAGTGCTTTTCTCTTAGCATAGTCTAGTGAAAACCACCATACCTTAGCATCATCTTTGAAATAAGAGTCTTTTAAGCATTCTTCAATGTGAAAACCACCATATTTTCCTGTGAAATACCTCATGTTTTCCATATCCTCAAAAGTAAAACTAATGTTTGAAAAAAAATCACTTACTTCTTGTTGCAACTGTGGTTTTGAGCCCAAAATTTAAAATGAGCATAACTTGGTCACTCTTGCTCATAATTTCTATTATAACCTATTTCTGGAACTAGAATAGCCACTCTGCATCTACTAAAGAAGCAAAACGGAAATTTGGACAAACTGTCAGAAGATATTCACTTTGCAATATTCGCGGTCGTCACTGAAATTCTGAAAAATAGCTGATTTTAAATCAATGATATATCGACTTTTCGGACTCCAAATGAGATGATTTTTTTTTTAAATTGTGTATTTTTGTAAGAGAAACTCAGATTGGAAAAAATGAATGGAAGGGCCTGAAAAATGTGTCAAAATTTTAATGGATACAATACGATTGTAATTCTAACAAGTATCATGATGGTTTTTTAGATGGTGGCCACCTAGATTATTTATTTCCCCTTGGGAAGTAATGGTCCCCATTCTGTCAAGTTCTTATAATGGTACCTATTAAACCACTTACAATAGTGAAGTGGTTGTCTGAATTTGACAACTTGATAGAGTTGTATGTTCTATTGGTGGTTGCACTTCATATTTGCGTCCATGATATAATCTACCATATCCTACTCAATGCAATCATGGCTAGAATATGTAGGTTCCAAGTTTTGTTTCTCCTTCGGTGTTCCTTGCAAAGGTCCTATTGGGGAAAGGTCTAGGTCAAGGAAGTGTGGAAGATTCAATTCAAAATAGTTCTCAACCACGTATTTGGTGATAATTTTAGGCCTATATTGGAGTGTTTTCATATTTATGTGTGGGTATGCGAGTAATTTTTTTTAAGTGTATCCACACCTTGTCACCAACCTTAAACTTGTGTGGAACCCAATGTCGATCGTGTCACTACTTGTACAAGGTGTTTTATTTATATAGAATACCATGAACTTATGGTTATATGTGCTATATTTGTCCATTCTTTTTATATTATATGCTTCACGTTGAGCATGTGAGGACTTTTTCCCTATTGATGCAACAATAACATCTACATCTATTAGGACTAATGATTGGAACTCCATGCAAACCTAAAAGAGTTGTGTCCGATATAACTATGAAGTTTTTATTGTAAATGTGTTGAACATAAGGAAGGATTTCATTCAAAGTATGTGGATGCTTGGAATTGTACATTTTTCATGTATAATTATCTTGTTTACTACCTTGGTATGTCCATTGGCCTCGAGATGGAAGGTAGTCGATTTGGTCAATTTGGTGTCCATCATGGTCCAAAGGCTGGACCAGAATATACTTAGGAACTTATTGTCCATATCAAAAATAATGGTCTTTGGAAACCCAAAATGAACTCAAGCACACCCAAATAAGATCTTACCAGTGGATTATGCTATGATACTCTTCTTGCAAGGTGCCAAAATTTCGATCTTAGAGAACCAACCAACTATATACATAAAAATAAAATCATTACCATGCTTGTTCGAGGGCATACTTGACATAAAATCCATGAAGACTAAATCTCAAGACTTATTTGAAGTGGGTAGAGGAGATTCATGTCCTTACTTCTTGATTTTATGTTTAACAATGGCACAAATAGTGCACATTCTTTTAGAGATTTTTCAAGTAAAATTACTTTTGTAAGATCGTCGCTTTCTTATTCACACAACAATTCCATTCCATCACACTATAATGTGCCTCCACAATTATCTTATCACACTTACCTAAAGGAACAAAAAGATGGTTGAGATGGAACAGACATCCATCTTGGTGGTAAAAGTTGGAAACTTGTTTACTTGCAACCATTGTCTAGTATAAGGCAAGGAAATGATGATCGATGTGATGCATCTCGGGCCACTTTGAAATCTTGTATCCATAATACTTTATGATTGTCATTAGTGCCAAATTTATGGGTTCATTGAGGTGACAAACAATTTGATTGTTGCGTCCCTTTTGTAATTGATGTTTAGATGCAATTGTTGAAGGTTCATGGAACTCTTTTGATGGTGGTAATTTTGTAACTTTACATTCATCTACATGAATTGAATAGGGTTGTGGTTAGTGTTGATAATCATTTCCTTTTGTAGAATATAATGCTTCCATTACTACCAATATGGAAAGTTGAGTAAATCTATTTTTCATATGTGAGGTATCTATGAACTATATTAGAGAGTGTGTCATTATGATAGATAATCAAATGTCCATTTTGTCTAAGGACAATGCCAATAAAATAATTTTAGATGTTCATCTCAATTTTGCATTATTTTTATTAATATAGAAGAATCATAGTTGTCTTGGCCAAAACAAACTTGGCACTAGCTCCACCCTTGGTAACTTAGATAAGGGCCTAAGATATATGAGATAAACCCCAACATTAACCCAAGGTTAAAGTCGGTGAGGTCCAAGAAGATGTGAAACTCCATCGGTGTCTTCAAACTTCCCAGTCACAAATGACTTAGATCTTGACTGGATACACATAAAAACCATACTCATCCATGATGTCCTCTAGATATTGAAATTTATGTATATTGAAAGATAACTTTGCTAGGTTGGCATATAGCTTGTGTTACCTTAATATTCTTGTAATTGTTGACTATGCTTCGAATGCTTTTCCTAAGTCATGTGGAATATGAGGATGTCATCGAGGTATATGGCCACAAAATAATGGCGACTAGCCACATAATACGTTCCATCATCCTTATGAATTTTATTGGTTCATTAGTCAAGTTAAAGGGCATGACCAACCACTCAAAGAAAACTCCCATAGACTTTAAGGCTATCTTCCACACATCAATTGGCTTGATTGGCACCTAGTGATATCCCTACTTAAGATCAAATATTGTTGGAAAAAATCCATGCATCGAGCAAATCATCAATTCAATGGATGGGATACTGAAACTTAAACTATAGTTGTGTTCAAGACTATGTATTTAATATAGAGTTGTTGTTTCCTATACTTATTTTAAACCAACATAAGAGGGGTCTTGTTCAATTAGGATATTGCTCAAATTTGGGCCTTTTGTATAATCTAGAGTTTGATCTCCTCATTATCATAATACAACACTTATATATGAGGCCATTAGGAAGACGTGGACATTGTGTCAAATTCATTGCATGTTTAGTTAATAATGAAGAGGTAATTCTATAAGTAACCCACATTTTTCCCATGTAAAAGGAAAAAAACCCATGCCTTATCATCTAGAATCAAGAGAAATCTTTCCATCACCCAGTAGATTACAAGACATCAATAAACATATAATTATAGGTTATCCACAAAACCCGCCTTTTCATATAATTGAAAACTTGTTCCCATTACAAAAATTGTGGGGTATCCTTTTTTCTTTAGCATAGGCCAAGTGATTAGGACTGCTGGGTCACCAATATGTCATGTTTTTCACCACCTAGAGTCATTCCTTTTGATCATTTTGGCTTCATCTTTTTGCCCATTTATTACTACATTTTCCACAATCCTTCGTTAATGTGTGTTGCCAAGATTATACATTTCAAGTAGTCAATTATTGTTAATTTCCTTTATTTTTAATAAATTAAAGAGGATTAGTCTTAGTTTTGCTAATGATGGTTGTGTCAAGCCTGATCCTGCAGCAACGTGATCCTTTGCACTATCATTGTTCCTCACACTTCCATGTGTCCAAATGATAAATGAACGCATGGATGTGATAGATGGATGTTTCATGATGGTAATATATCCATTAGTTTATGCCCAAATTGCCTATGTCATCTCTTGTTCATGGTCAACTATTCATGCGACAACACTGTCATGATCCTACAGTAGGCTAGTCTTGTGGCAACTGATCCTGTAGCAACACAGTTCTAGCACCATCATTGTTTCTCACACTTCCACGTGTACAATGGATAAACTGACACATTCGCATGATGGATGAATGTATTCAAATTGTCACATGTTCATTAGATCATTCCCAAGTCGCACGTGTGAATCTTCAAGTACTTGGTTAAAGAGTTGGTTTAAATTTGCACAATTTTTCAAACAACCAACTTGGGGCATGATTTTTGAGGTGATGAAGATGAATAAAAAAATTATAAAACATGGGTTTTGTTGAGAGTATACCAAATAGAGAAAGCACAAATCCGTTTTCCAAGATTCGATCAAGTTTGGGACATATGCTTGGGGGGAAACCGGATTTTCACGATTTTTGCCTAAATTCCTGTAGGTGCACTTTTGCAAATTCGATTATGAGTTGGACGGATTTCGCCTCCATCCTTTGACCATGAATCCAATGGTCAAATATGGGTAATTGATGATTGTTAGGGACATTTTTATGCTTTTATGATAATCAAATAACCTCCTTTTCCTAAATTGAACCAAGTCTAAAATATGTTGGTTGTAAGATCCATTTAATATTGGGGATTTGATCTCATCTTATGTAACCTCTTCTCCTTTTTTGAAAGACGATTTGCATGTATAAATATTGGGGGGAATTAGTTCTTTGGGGATTAGATTTAGAGATTTGGGAATTAGATTAGAGGAGTAGGGATTCCAATCATTGTACCTTTCTGTTATTTGAAGGCTAGATTCTATGTATTTCAAGTTCTTTCATCTTTAATTTTCCTGTAGGTTTCAAGGCGTGTTTCTGAGTGGAGGAAGGGCCCCCTTCATCTCAGAAACACTGCCCCCCTGTGTGTGTTTCCTTTATTCACAAGTGTGGCATGTGTTTTATTATTTAGTTGTGTGAAATCATTTTAAGTGTGTGGTTTGAATCCAAGCAACAACCATTTCATTTCCGGTATTTTAAATTGTTCCTATAGTAGCTTATGGGATATTGCAAAAAATTAAGAACTCGTGAATTAATTATTTAACAGACATAATGCTTTTAATTTCATGACCAGAATGTTGTGGTTTGATTTTGGAAGTTGTTTTAATTACTGTGATTTGTGAATTAGAATATCAGTATTGCAAATTTAGGTAATGGTTTTCTATTGCAGAGTATTTAGAGTTGGGATTTAATTCATTAGCTAGTGGTACAATTCAGATTTTATATTTAGCTAGTGGTAATTCATTATCTAGTGGTACAGTTCAGATTCTAGTGGTATAATGGACATAATATCTTTTATTTTGAATTCCTATCTGAATTGGCATCAACAGCTCGAAGGTTGATAGGAGATGTAGCATTTCATTGTTTAAATATGTTGGAAAAGTGCTTACTTCTAAAGGACTCTGTTAGGTTGATCATTGATTCAGTTTGTTAATAGGAAAGTGTGATTGCATATTGTATTTCATCCCAATAGATGGTGTTGATCTTAAAAGGCATTAAGATTTGATTATTTAGGATAGATAGAAGATTGAGTTGCAGTGTTGATTATTTTTAGTTTTGCTTAATATTGCAGTTTGGATGTGTGTGTATGAATGCTTATTTTTTGAATCACTTTAAGTACTTTCTTTGCATATACTTTGCACAATACCTCACAAGTTTACAAACACCCTGGATTGATAATTAATGTTCCAAATCATGTCATATGATTTGCCCCACATTTTGGCGTTGTTGCCGGGGAGGTGCTAAAGGAATTGTACTGGAGTGTTTCTGTTTTTGTTTTGCAGGTCCAGCATTTTAGAATCGGAGGAAGAGGAATGATAAGACGAGAGGTAAGAACCCGCGCATCTACTGTAGATAGGTTCATCCAATCCCTTGTTGTGTTGCATGGTGAATTAGAGTTTGTTTGGATTTTTTATTTTATAATGAATAGGTTTGCATAAATAGAGTAGGAAGAAATAGAAGTAGAAGAAAAACCAAATCCCATTTTTTCACTTAGTGGTGTTGTAAACACCACCCACCCTATTAACCAACTAGTAGGAAAATTTGAAGAGAAATATGTGGCAATGGTAGATCAAGAAGGCACAAGTTTTAATCATGACGAAATTGTTACTTTTGAATTCCTATGTGTCCTAAACACATTCCTGCTTAGCCCACTCCAAAACCTAACCATAATAAAGCAGTACAGCCCACTTACAATGTTGAACTGCAAAATGTTCCCACCTTCCATGCCTATTCTATTTCACCAGCGTTGTTGCAGGAAGACTGCACACTGCTGCAGGAAACCTATTTAAGGTCTGGGAAGGTCTTAAATTCCAAAATTTCAGAAACCATGGGAGAAAATGAAGAAGAGGAATTTTAAGCTTCTTCTAATTCTTATCAGCAAGAAGACAGGATCAATGAATCATGCACAAAATAAAGAACAAACACTAGAACCAAAGATTGAATAATTCCTTGCATCTTTGTCCTTAGATCCAGATCTCTTATGCATTCCAGAATGTGAAGATCAATTTTCAGAAGAACTTAATGACATGATAGCTGCGAGAAGTCAGGGAAACAAATATTATATTGAAGATTCGTTCCAATCAGTCATAAATTTGCAGCATCACTCCATATTTCAACAATTCTCGGTACCATATTTACAAAAGAATCTAGTCTCTGACATCATAGTATTCATTGAGGTACATCTTTCAGATTTGGGTATGAGTACATTTGAGATTTTGTTACGCAAATGGTTTCATTGGAAGTATTCTTATACTTGAGAGATATTTCCTCTTTCAAGACAAGTAGGATAGAGTAGAAGAATAAATAAATAAATAAAATAGTAAAGAGAAAAATAAGTCCAGTTGTGAAAACTATTTTACTGGCACAGCTGGACATGAATTTTGGTTGAAAACCAGGCTACTGGCGGGAAAGACTCACAATAAATTTCAGCATGTTGGTTTGATATTTTATGGTTCTTCAAATCTTTTGGTTTTATGCTCGTACTAGATTATGTGTGATTACTTAAGGCCTTCCTTCCAGTAGGTCTTGTCCCATTGACTTCAACACTCTATCTAGGATCAATATCAAGAGATACTTACGATGCCTTGAAGCTTGTATGCCTTAATGACAAGTTTCTCCCTGGTAGCAGAGAGGATACATTAATGCCCCTTGACTGTTAGATCATGTAGGGGGTTCAACAACAACACATGTATTCACACCTAACATGATGCATTAGGGGTACCTTGGATCTCACTGTCCTCATTGGTGAAAAGCCTCGCATTTGTTGACATCAGTCAACAGTGGCTGCTAATCCAATGAGTTCTCTCCACATTTGACTTCAAGAAAATCTATTCATGTAGGAAGAATTGCACCATGGTTTGGGAATGCTTGAAGACTGTTAAGTTCACCTCTTGAGATGACAAACTTTGTCACATATTCCCTACTTCATTTGCATGAGGACATGCAAAATATTTGGTATGTGGGGATGTCATTCCTGTAGCAACATGCAGAAGTTCTTACCAAGTGTGCAATTTTAGATTTCTTGTTTCAATTCATTTCAGTTTTAGCATGTGATTTTCAAAATAAAAATGACAAGGGTTTTTTGTTCCAATAATAATCTATGTTCCTGTAGCAGAATTATATGCTCCTATAACAGAGTTTCCATCGACGCTTCAATTTTTTCCATATCAGTCCTCCTCTTTCAAATAAGCAAAAACACCATTGACTAGCCTTCCTGGAGATCATCAACTGGTCATATTTCATAGAGAATTTCTGCAGCACTTCAATTTTCATATCTAACCCAATAATCACTCTCAATTTGGTCACTCTCAGCATCAACAAATCACACTTATTTTAGGGAAGCGTGCTCATATTTTTCACCTCTATACACTAGATCATCAAAGTCCAAGGCATTGAAATTTCATTAAGTGGAAAAGATTTAAAGTTTTATACAAGAAGCAGTGGCATATTTTAAACTCAAGGAATACAACTCACTTACCCTGTTTAACATGGTTAGCATGCATAATATCCATAGCCAGATAGTGTGCCCAATATGGATGTCATCTATAGGAAAATTCCAACTCTACAATACATACTCTTAACAAAATTCTAAAACTTAGTTCACTCTGATTCCTGAAGTTCAGTCAGCAGCACATCCGGCAGCAATCAGAATTTTTTTCATATAAACTTGAGGTAAAACTAATTTTAAGACTTTTTTGTTGTTAGAAATTTTGGAAATAATGATAAGAAGACTACCGTGAGCTTGAAATTCCTATCATTTCACTTTGAAAACTACTTTTCCCTTCACCCTCGATCCTTTATAACACCATTTCTATCACCTCGACTGAAATTTTGGAAAATTATGGTGAAAACTATTTTTCTTAACCCTATACTACAATTTCATCTTCTATCCACTCATGAAACACAACTCAAAGTTATTTCCATCACATACCTAAAACCTCTTGATTCACCTTTTTCATTATTTTTCGCCATGAGCTAGTACCATCTTACATTTCTATACATTGATTTTTCCATGACATGACATCCTACACGCAAGTCACAGTCCAAAGATGATAATTCTATCAAGTAAGCATAGTCCTATGATTTGGAATAAAGATAAAAACAAAGTTTGAACATCTAAGATATGCCATGACTAGCATGACCGAGTGGATGATACTTTGAAAGAAAATCAAGATTCAAATATGTTCATTGTGACAGTAATAAATATCAGCATTGAAGAATTTGAGGATATAGTTCTCATCGATACTTATGATAAAACGATGAAGTACATGATGCATTCAAAGTACCACCTGATAAAATGTGCAAAATGGGAAAAAGGATGAGAAATCAGTTCTTTGAACATGAGTCTTTTACATATGACTTTTGGGCCATGATATAAAGCATGCTATATCCATTAAGCAAAAATAATGAAATTGGATCCAGAGATCATAATTTCCGTACTTTGTTGGCATGAGGACATGCCAAATCTCAAGCGTGGGGGAGATGTTGGGTCACCAATATGTCATGTTTTTCACCACCTAGATTCATTCCTTTTGATCATTTTGGATTCATCTTTTCGCCCATTTATTACTACATTTTCCATAATCCTTCGTTAAATGTGTCTTTCCAAACTTATACATTCAAGTAGTCAATTATTGTTAATTTCCTTTATTTTTAATGAATTGAAGAGGATTAGTATTATTTTTTCTAATGATGGTTTTGTCAAGCCTGATCCTGTAGCAACAGTCATGATCCTACATCAATGTGATCCTTTGCACTATCATTGTTCCTCGCACTTCCACGTGTCCAAATGAGAAATGAACGCATGGATGTGATAGATGGATGTTTCAAGATGGTAATATGTCCATTAGTTTATGCCCATATCTCCTATGTCATCTCTTGTTCATGGTCAGTTGTTCCTACAGCAACATTGTCTTGATCCTGCAACAACTAGTCTTGTAGCAACTGATCCTATAGCACCATCATTGTTTCTCACACTTCCATGTGTCCAATGGAGAAACTGACACATGGACATGATGGATGAAGGTATTCAAATTGTCACATGTTCATTAGATCATCCCTAGGTCGCACATGTGAATCTTCAAGTACTTGGTTAAAGAGTTGGTTTAAATTTGCACAGTTTTTCAAACAGCCAACTTGGGGCACGATATGGTTGGGGGGGAACCGGATTTCCATGATTTTTGCCTAAATTCCTGTAGGTGCACTTTTGCAAATTCGGTCATGAGTTGGACAGATTTCACCTCCATCCTTTGACCATGAATCCAATGATCAAATATGGGTAAATGTTGATTGTTAGGGACATTGTTATTCTTTTATGATCATCAAATAACCTCCTTTTCCTAAATTGAACCAAGTCTAAAATATGTTGGTTGTAAGATCCATTTAATACTATTGGGGATTTGATCTCATCTTATGTAATCTCTTCTCCTTTTGCGAAAGAGGATCTGCATGTATAAATATTGGGGGGAATTAGTTCTTTGGTGATTAGATTTAGATATTTGGGAATTAGATTAGAGGAGCAGGGATTCCAATCATTGTACCTTTTCATTAATTGAAGGTTGGATTCTATGTATTTCGAGTTCTTACATATTTAATTTTCTTGTAGGTTTCAAGGCATGTTTCTGAGTGGAGGAAGGCCCCCCTTCATCTTAGAAACACTAACCCCCTGTGTGTGTTTCCTTTATTCACAAGTGTGGTGTGTGTTTTATTCTTTAGTTGTGTGAAATCATTTTAAGTGTGTGGTTTGAATCCAAGCAGCAACCATTTCATTTCCAGTATTTTGAATTGTTCTTATAGTAGCTTATGTGATATTGCAGAAAATTAAGAACTCATGAATTAATTATTTAACAAACATAGTACTTTTAATTTCATGACTAGAAAGTTGTGGTTTGATTTTGAAATTTGTTTTAATTAGTGTGATTTGTGAATTAGAATATCAACATTACAAATTTAGGTAATGGTTTTCTATTGCAAAGTATGTGGTGTTGGGATTTAATTCATTATCTAGTGATGCAGTTCATATTCTATATTTAGCTAGTGGCACAGTTCATATTCTAGTAGTACAGTGGACATAATCTCTTTTATTTTGAATTCTTCTCTGAATTGACATCAACATCTCAAAGGTCGACAGGAGATGTAGCATTTCATTGTTTAACTATGTTAGAAAAATGCTCAATTCTAAAGGACTCTGTTAGGTTGCTAATTGATTCAGTTTGTTAATAGGAAAGTGTGATTGAGTATTTTATTTCATTGCAATAGATGGTGTTGATCTTAAAAGGCATTAAGATTTGATTGTTGAGGATAGATAGAAGATTGATTTGCAGTGTTGATTATTTTTAGTTTTGTTTAATATCGCAGTTTGGATGTGTGTGTATGAATGCTTAGTTTTTGAAGCACTTTAAGTACTTTCTCTGCATATACTTTGCACAATACTTGACAAGTTTAGGAACACCCCATGTTGATAATTAATGTTCCAAATTGTCATATGATTTTCTCCACAAGTACCATCATTTAGAAATGAGAGAACATTGATTTATATCTTAAATGGGGTTATAGGCCAAGGTTCAACGTTATAAGTCATAAAGGCATATTTATATTAAACTTAAGAGGGATCTCAACAAACATGTCATTGATGAAGTCAAACTTAATCAAATTTGAATTTGTCAGCAAATCATCTTTGTGAAAAGCTAATAAGGAAAGTCTTAAGATTGGGAAGAAGAAATCCTAAATTTGTAATCATTACATGTAATGGTTCAACTTAATGAAATCTTCCTTTCCCAACTCTCTCTATCTCCCATATTTATGTGTTGTATTTTATTAATTCATTTTTGTGTTTTTCCTTTAATGGTTATTCAACAATGTTACATTAGTGAATTTCATGGTATCTCTACAGGTTAATAGTTATCTCTCTCGATATTCAAGCCTTACTATATCACATCCCTCAATATCTGGATCAAACACTTATAACCTATATAACACTTAACACATATAACCTTTAACCCTTATAAAAATTATGATGCATATATATTTAGCGCTTATCACCCTTAAGCACCATAAACCTTCTCACCATGTTGATTGGGAAAAATGTCATGTCATCAACATCATAGATTCCCATCGAGGAGAAGTTCCAATTAAACTTCACAATGTTTGGAATATGGAACCCTCCAAATTTTGGTTTAAACACCCATTTCATTAAATCTGGATTTATTCTAGTCCAAGCCTCTTTAAAGAGAGGCCAAAAACAACATTTCTAAATCCCAAATTCAGGGTTTCTAAATTGCAAAATTAGGGTTTCTATAGCCCCAAAAGTGTCAAAATAGGGTGGGTATGTAATGCAATATTGGCACTTTTGGTAGTCATTTCTACACTTTTTGAACCCAATTATGCACTTTCTAAACATGTTTTTGCACTTTAGAAAGTGTATTTTTGGACTTTTTGAAATTATTTTTGCACTTTTTTAAATCATGTTTTTTAATTTTTTTATTAGGATTTTTCACTTATGGAATTGGATTTTTAAATTTTTAAATTCAATATTGAAACTTTCAGTTTTTTATTGTTCACTGTATAAATTCCATTTTCATACTTTAAAATCACATATCAAACAAAACAAAACATAGAAAAATATGAAGACATTCCCAACTAGAGAACATTTTCAAACATATAATATAGTATTAGTAAACATAAAAAACTAAATTCTTTAACAAACAACTTCCATACTTTTTTATAATAGGCCTCACCACTAATACCGATGAGTTGTGGCAAGAAATGACACAATTTATCTAACGAAAATATGTCATTTTCATCATCACAAGAATAGCCTTAACAATAATATAATTTCCATCATCACAAGAATAGCCTTAACAATAATATAATTTCCATCATCATTGTAGGTATGTTTTTCCTTCGAAAGATCTACAATAACCATGTTTAAAGCATTATAAGCACCCATTTATTAAGGGGTTTCAAATATACATGCATATTTCCAAAGCTAGCATAAACCTTTATTGGTATAGTGTCACAGTCATCTTGTGTTAGTATGTGTTAGTATGACTTTAAATTTTGGCTTTCAAATTCATTTTTGTTGAATACAAATGTAAAACACTCATCCACATCATTTCGTTGCATTGACATCCACAAGCCAACTTCAAAAAACGCTAAGGCGCTTTTGAAAAAAATCAATAAAACTAGGCCATAGAAAGTATAACTTTGTTCTTGTAATGATATATGGTTTCCTTGACAATGTCTTGTTCTACAATGAGGTTTTATGAAGTGTATGTAACAAGTCTCCATTGATACCAAACAGTATCAACCGTTTATTTAATAATATTGTATTTGCAAACAAAGAAATTCAATACAGAAGCTCATAAATATTTCTTTTTTAACATTTTAATTCATATTTATTTTCTATATAGAAAAATTAATAAGTATTAATTGTTCCAAACATGACAACCAATTTTAGAAAAACACATGATCACTTGCATAGTTCTCTTCTTATTATTTATGTCCATAAAAAAATAATTGTTTGCATGTGTCTTTCGTAGGAAACATTAAAGGTCGAACTATATCACAATATAAAAGAATGATCATTAGAAGTGGATAAAAGGATAGAAGCACTGAATATCCCAATAAAGATTGGTTTCTAAATACTTCGTTCGCAAGACTTCAAGACAACAATTTACAACCCAATGGACCCAAATGGTCGACTGTTGCTTTTTCACAAAATGTCTGCTACCACTCCCACAAAACAATTTTTTTCAATATTGACATCTAAATTTGAATTTTTTTAGCCAATGGCTCATGTTTGACCGAGACCCCAAGTGAGTCAATGAGAAAAAACCGTATTTTTACATTTCATCTCTTTCATATGAACCATCAAATCTTTGACTTGATGTCATTTTCAAACAATTCTCTTCTCCATTATCATCTGAATGGTATTGACCATCATCTACGAACAAAATATTTGATGTTTAATATTGATCTACATATTGGAGAAATACATCTCTAAACAATTTTTTGTAAACATGTATTACTCCACAGAGACATCGATAAGATGTGGATAAGTATGGATAATCTATACAAATATCACGTCCCAAAATAAATACTAGGTTTCCATCTTCCAACCATTGAAATTCACCAATGAAACGATTAAAAAAGTAAACCATAGAGCGATGCCAAAATATTGTCTCGCAATTGATAATATCAAAACTAAAATCCCACATAATAATGATAAAATCCATGGACAAAGTGAGGTTTTTCGTTGTGAGGTCCTTTTTCGATAAACACCGGTGAACCCCAAACAACAGTCCCTCTACACCCATCACCAATAACAACTTCCTTGTTGATTTTCTAATTGCATAAATATATGATAACTAGATATGTAATCACAACAATAATACATAAGCCATTAAATTAAGAAGAATATAGATCAACCAAGAAAATAGGATCCAAGTGTTTCTGGATCTCAAGGGTCCATATCAATAATATTAAAATATAAGGAAGTAAAAAAATAAATCATAATATAATAACACAAACCAATTATAATTAATAATTAAAATATATGCTATAAAAGTAAGAAGTCTAATATTACAAGCTTTTGTGAATCCCTAAAGAACAGAGGAATGATCTAGTATCATACATTACATCCAATTTAGAAACAACCTTCCATAGACTTGTCACCAAATATTTATCTTCTTCAGAAGATACATCGTTAGGTTTAATGAAAATGCAATGTTCAATAGGATTTCATTGTATCCACCTTCCAAGACAATCATAGTTATACATTCCTATGAAAATTCATTTCCAAACTCATGACACACAATTAGCACATCTTTGAACATTTTTCCATAATCATCTGTAGAGAATTTATCAGAAGACCAAAAAATATTAATTTGTTGGTCAATTGTCTTGGTCTTATATCCTAGGAATCTCTTATATAAATTCCTCCCATCAGTTACATCTTTAGAATACCAAATTCCAACTTGAAATTTTTTAGAACACAATTGCAAAAAAATCAATTGCTTTTGGTTGTGACCGATACAAGTTTAAATAGTATTTGAAATCATATTCTTGGTTGAGACTACAAGGAAATTTAACTCCCTTTTTAATGGTTCCTACCTTTGAAAACAAAAAACATGGGCCATTTCCAAAATCAACAAATTTTTTTTATGAGAATCTGCACAAAAGAAGGTCTATGTCATTAAATGCAAAATATTTTTTTTAACAAATTTATAATGACTCGGAAAAAATATATATTGTCTCATACTTATAACTAATTTTCTAAGAGAGGATTGGACACTAGCTACACTAGAGCTTTTGCGTCATTCTCCAACAATCATGCTTAAATGCACATTTTCTGTGTGTTCCTATGTAACAATTTGGAGATGAATATTGCCAGTATCTCCCTATAGAGTAATTAAACTAATTCTAATTTGAAATTTTAGAAAAACGCCATACATAATATAGAATCTCACTTTTTTCACCTGCACCAACCATAGATTGTTCATTTTTATCTGAAGCATATTTTATGATGAATCTTCAACGCCATCCACACCATGACTCGATTTTCTCTCTCTATTAGAGGCGCATTAGAGGATTCTTGTGAATCACCTACACTAAAATCCAAAAACACGAAGCAAAAGATGTTTGTTAAAATGAAATAGAGCATCAAAGAACATAATGAAAGAAAAAAATTGTAAATACCTTCATTTTGCTAATTCAACAAAGACTGAAGAATTTGTTCATCTACATTTCCTTGTTGAAACATCTCTATGATAGAAACAATACAAATATTTGGAATTCCACTTAGAGAATGAATAAGCCTAGCACCAGCATAGAACACGGCGAAATTTCCCTGAGACGAAGTCAAATTTGACACAAGATGATCCCATAAGTCCATCATTCTTTCCTTTGGAAAGACATGTTCTCTGACTCGAATCCCAAATATGTCATAGTCGGGAAATCAACCAGTGACAAGTTTTCATCGGTCCACTCCATTTTCAAAAAATCGTAGATAGATTATGGCCCTTTAAGCCAAATATCCAACATTGTATAAGAGATAAACATGTATAGCAATCGTTATCAAAGTATCTAATGACACCAATGGCATCATATTCTTTCACTGGTTTCTTTACTTTCTTTTTCTTTGTGAAATGAGAGAAGGATTTCCCAATTAAATATGAAGCATTTATATCACCTATGAAAACACAAGTAAAGGGTTTCCCATTCAATTTTAATAAAAAAAACAATTCAAGATATCATTTTTAGTCCATCCATATAAACAGTTACACATATAGAACACAACTAGCTCAAAACACAGTGCGTTTTGAAAGTAACTAATTCCCTTTAGTGTCTTCCGCAATGTAGATGGAAAAGAAGATCGACACACAAATCTTGTAGTATCTATGATAGAATCCCTAGATACATTGATTCCCTTTTGATTGATATATATTTGCAAGATAGAAGAAGCTTCGTTTGGAAACCTAAAATCATATTTTTATATTAGTCATTTTTCATTTCTTCACCGAAGATTTGGATTTCTTGTCATCACAAAATAATATTGCAAAGTTGTTGAAAATGATTTGGAGAAATTTTATAAACCTCAACCACATTTTTGTCACACACATCATTTGATGAAAAAAAACATAGTCCTCAACACTCATATATTCATAAATCATATTTCTGGTTGTTCTTTCATCCTTTACTCTTTTGCAATAATGTAAAAGAGTCTCTACATCGACATTACGGTCCATTGTGGTACTCAACCAAACTGATCCCTGAATTATCTTATTTGCAATGATTCCCAATTCCATGTCATCCATATCAGGCATAGGTCTAAAAAAATTAGACCCATATTGTTGTGTTTTATTTTTCATGAAATCATCATGATGAATGCTTTTCGGGGAACATGCCAATGAGCCATTTTTATAAATCTCAAAAACATCACTCCACTTATCCAAATCTCATCCAAAATCAAGACAAGATTCATATTTTCTTTTAGACTATCCTTGTTGGAAACACTAAATAAATCTACACATTCGTTTTGAAAATTATACAAACCAATGAAATATTTAAATCAAAGAGAAATTAAAAATAGATTGGAATGTTTGTAGTGGTGTAACAATCTCTAAAAACAAAAATATATATACATGCCACTCCATTGACGGACTGTGAAATTTTCCAGGGTGGCAAGGATTATTGTACTATATATCCATTTATCCATGGCCTTGATGACTTGATCAATAAATGGAGTGTCAGCAAATTCTTTATTCGAAATTTTGTTGTTTACACAAACTTGTAATGAATTTATGTGGAACATTTGTTCGCAATAGACGTGCTTTACATAAATGATATCTTGATTCGAACAGACGTGCTTTACATAAATGATATCTTGATTGTATAGAATTGCATTTCTCATTTTCAATTATCCTTTGTTGTGCATATATAGAGTGTTGGACATCCAAGATATATAAATTCACTATATCCATTTCAATTTGATTTTATTTCTGTAGAGGAACAAGTTTATTTGTCTCCCTATTGAAAGGCAATAAAATTGTTTCTCAGAGATTCGTGATGAAATTTGTGAGAAGTGATAGAACCATATTGGCTACAACATCTCCAAAATTGCATATTCAAAGGTGGGAGAACAAATCTCTTGACATCAATGGAAAAAATAAATTCATTAAAAAGGAAATATTGTATTTACTCTTGCTCGCTACTTTCCGACCTCTCAAAAATTTTGTTTGCTTTCTCCATTTTTAGCTTTGAAGGGATTTGTTTCAAAGGCTTGAATGATGATTTAGAGACATCCTTTTCCAGGTCATATATGCTATCTCTTCTAAGATAGCAGAGATTACTTTCATGGTAAACATTTATGAGTTTTTTCTTATAATTTATGTAATGGAGAGTGGATGATGTCTTTTTCCTAGTAAATCTTCTTTTAAAGACATACATAATTCCATTTTTCAATTGTGTGGTTGTACTTGATCTAGCCTAATTTTTTGGATCATACGATGGAAATATCCAACCATGTTTTGCACAAGACAATTAATCATGTGCATCAAATCTTTTCATCAACTAATTAGGGCGAAACCTAGAAACTAGAAGATCCATCTATAATAAAGAGCATGATTTTCCTTCAACAACTTCTACCTGGACACACAAAATGTCTTCTTGAAAGACATTTGTAGATATGAAAATGCCAGTATTTCTTTGTTGTTATTCAAAAATACGTAGAGATACAAATATGGATATAAGTTATTGGGATCTTCCATCTTGGCAAACCAATCAATATCACTTAGTCCTATGTTGTGTTTTGGAAGTATTTCAAGAAATGGAATTTCTTTGAACTGGACGAGAGCTAAAAAAAAATGGACATTGTAGCCTATTAAAAAATGTTTCCACCAAATTATGTAATATTATATGGGAAAAAGTAGACATATTCAAAAAACAAGGCCGCGTGATAATCACAAAAAGAATAATACTAACAAATGGACAATGTTTTTTTTGAGATATAACAACCTATTATCAATTCCATCTAGGAAGACAACAAATAACAAATCAATAGATATTTCATGCATAATAGTATGCTATAAGTGATCTAAATGGAAATGGTGGGCGATCCAGTAAGGTCGACCGATCTTTCCTATAATTGATACGTTTCTTGGATAATATATTTGAGGAAGAATCAACACATTTTTCTCATTGTTGGGAACCTAATCCTTAGGGTTTGGCTTATTGAGCACTATTCACGTGCAAGGAATTGGAAGTTGAAACCAAGGGTCCTTTCTCTTGTATTTATATATAGATTATATAATGAGAAAGTATTGTGTTCACGCCATCATCTTTGTGTTTATGGTCTCATTGTGTATTTGGCTATGTGTTTTAGCCAATTTCCCTATTTTTCCCATGTGGGAAAACTAACAATGGTATCAGATTCTTCGAGCATGTGGTATGTGATATTATAAGAGCCTGTGGTTTCTATCTTTCTTGCCAGTCTTCCTGCTGCAAAATTGCCAAAGCTAGGCTCTACCTACTATCACCTCTCCTCTGCAAGTTATATATTTGTATCTCCTCATGCTAGACTTGTGTATGTTGGGTGGTTTTTCTTCTCTGAAACAATTTCTCTCTAGCCTCCTTTTCGTTCTCCACACCAGACCTGCAAACCTTAATATTTTTCTTTAGCTCTATTGCAACTTAAATAATATCTATTTAAATTGCATTATCTTTCCTCTGGAGACTTCATAGTTGAATGAGTTTATGGTTCGAATCTTGTCTCGGCATTTGATTACTGCGAAGGTCTGAGGAGAAGGAAACAACGCTTGCCCCTTGAAGTAATTTACATGTAATCACCTGGCTCCCTACATGTAGTGTTTGGTAGTATTTATCTCAGAAAATAATTCTTTTATCTCCTATTTTTTGTGATGCTTGCTCTTGCAACAGCTTGTTTCTCTACCCTCATAATGTCATGGCATGTGCCTGTTTTATGCTTATCTAGTTGGGTTCTGTGACTTGTTTGCACGTTCTTGGTGTCATTTTTTTGAGGTGTAACCCTAATATTTGACTCATCATCCCTGTTGAAGCCATCCTTACTAATCCACTACTCTCCCGTGATTTACGAGGGTTCCGCCAAATTTGGACCTATGTGTTGGAGTTGTGCTATGCGTTTAAGTTGTGACCTATAGCTGTGACCTCTACCATTACCGCGTGAGAATTGGAGACTAATCTATCATATATGGAGTGACTTCCCACTGTTTATTGTTTTTTTTAAGTCATGGGAACAACAGCTAGATAAGTCAGTAACTTATGACTCAGCAGGGGCCGAGACGTCCTGAAGCCCACCGGGATGAGCCTCTATCCCAGGGATGGCCTACCCTTCGAGCCTTGTCATAGTGGGCCGATGAGCAACCCTACCCCACCAATTTTGAACTTTCGACTGCTTATTGTTGAAGACAGAGATGACTAGTGTCTTGAGGCACCATCTCTATCGTGAGGCCATTTTAAACTCTCTCTTCCATGTCTGCGAGTGAATATACTCTAGCTTGCTTTAGACTTGTTGGTATTGTTTCAAACTACAAACAGTGCTTGGCTCATCCGATGCAATGTACTAAAGAAGGAATTTACAATAGCATTGATCCAAGCCCAACTGCTCCATCATCTTCTCCTCCCAACTCAATGGACAAAAACGAGGAAGATACTATCCAAGGTCGATGATCTGAGCAGATATCCAATGAGCCTTGATAATATAGAAGAAATTAAAGGTGAGAATCATACTATTGTCTCGTAATCAGTGGGGCCTAGGTATTGTGTCAATATTATGTTGTTTTTCAATAAAAATCAGCTCAGCAAGGATCGACCATCATTTTCTTTAGTCTATTACCGATCGACTGAGATCGGTCAACTAATTCTCCATTAAAAAATCAAAAGAAGAAGATCAGGGAGCTTCCAGCCTGCATCGAATAGGGAAGATCTAGCGGTCGATTCCTTAGAGGCCCAAGGTATTCCACTTGAAAGAGGGGGATCTTGGAATCCATAATTTTTGAAAGCGCGGGTTCGATTCGTGGGGTCGTAAATAAGTGATGCAAATGCGTGGTTGTGTAGTTTTTGAAATCGTTGTCAACATCATTCTTTTGGATTGTTGGCATGCAAATTGAATGTGAACTGTCACTCCATATGAACTCAAATTGTGAAAAGGTTTTGTTCCATTGCCATACCTGTTTATCTTTACCTGTGGTGTTGAAGCATCCACAAACATCAAATCTGTGTTTTCCTCCACCTATGTGACTATTTTGATATTGTGCATTGAGACTTCATAGAGGAGCATGTGAGTTCCCTTAAAATTCAACAAACGTAAAATTCAAATTGTTGGTTGGAAGTGTCCAGATCATATTTTAAGAGCCATCTCCATTATCCTGGAATTCCCATTTGTTTCAGATTGGAAATCCTTCAGATATTTAGGGCTCTCCATCTCGATCGGTCCCATTCCTGCAAAAAAGATTGGGAAAGTCTTCTTTAGAAATTTAAAAAGAAAATCTCTTCATGGGGTACAAGATAGTTAAATCTAGCAGATATAATTACTCTACTGAAATCAATCCTCTCATCTTTACCTATCTATCAATGTTTTTGTTTGTTGGCTCCTAAAGGTATTCAAGTGCAAATATGAATGCTCTTACGGAAATTCATATGGGAAGGAGGAAAATCCAACAATAAAAAGTTTCACTGTCAATTGGAATGTGGTGTGTGCCTCAAAGAAAAATGAAGGTATTGGTGTATGTGACCCTGCTCTCTTCAATCAAGCTTTGGGAGCTAAATTAGTTTAGAGAATTCTCAATGATGGTGACGTTTGGTGGAAGCAAGCTATCAGAAGTAAATATATAACTTGGATCAACCTTCTTCGTCTGGAACAAACAGATTGGACAGGAAAATACTTTGGTGTATGGCGGTTATGCAAGGCCTTGGCTTCTCTTATTGTAAATCATCTCAATTGGAAAGCAGGAAATGGTGAAAACATTGATCTTTGGAAATATAATTATGTTGCCCAATTTTCAGCTATCGGATATCAGAGTTATGGAATGGCTGAGTTAGAGAGGAATTAGAACCCTCAAAGATATTTCCCTATGGAACCCATCCAAATGAGATTGGATTAGATAGAATTTAGAAGGGATACCCCTGGCTCTCCAGGATTAGCAAGTAAAATTCTTTTTAGCTATCAAAGGTTCTGCTCCTCTCAATTTGTAGTTAAAGGATTCTCGAGCATGGAACTAGAATACAGGGGTTATCAGGTAAAATTGGGATATCAAAAACTGCTTGACTCAACTCCTAATCCTCCTTCCACCATGTGGAAGACTATTTGGCATCCAGATGGCTTACCAAAAGTGAATGTTTTTTGTTGGACTATGGTCCACGGGAAAGTATTAACTGCTGATAACTTTAAAAAGAGAGGCATCCAAGGTCCTACGTGGTGCATCCTGTGCAAAATATCAAAGCAAACTGTTAAACATCTATTCCAAGAATGTCAATTCTCCCAAGAAGTTTGGCGCCATGCCTTTGCAGATATTAGTGTTATCTATCGTCTCCCTTACTCCTAGATATCTATGTTCAACTTCTGGAAATGTATTCTTCCTATCTCCCTTCAGTCCAAAGTTCTCATAAAGCGTTTCGCCATAGCTCTTCCAAAATATCTATGTTGGAAAATATGGTTGGTGCGTAATAGAGCAATGTTCAACTCAGGATTTATCACCCCTTCTAAGGTGGCTTTTCAATATCAACGTCTTCTTTCTGAAACCCTTTTAGCGTGGGGTTTTCCTCCTCATAGTTTCAATGAGCTCAATGAATCTGAGAAACGTTGGATTTCAGGGATAAAAGAACATGTTTCCCAACATCTCAGAGTATGTGGACCTCATCGAGACAGGTCCTGGAAATTTCATATGCCTCTAAAAGATTTCTCTATTTGGATTAAGCAACAACAAGTATCGATTTTGTTTTTTGATGGTGCTTCCAAAGGAAACCAGGGGAGATTTCTCTATTTGGATTAAGCAACAACAAGCATCGATTTTGTTCTTTGATGGTGCTTCCAAAGGAAACCAGGGGAGATTTCTCTATTTTAATTAAGCAACAGCAAGTATCGATTTTGTTTTTTGATGGTGCTTCCAAAGGAAACCAGGGGAAAGCTAGAGCGGGAGGGGTTGATTCTCTCCCTTGCTGAACCAATTGAATATTATGCGTAGGGTATTGGACATACCACAAATAACCAAGATGAGAAATTGTTTCTGTGGCAAGGGCTTATCCAACTCAAGAAAAAAGGCATCATATCATCCTGTGTGATTGGGGACTCCCTCCTCATGATCTCCAAACTCCGGTTAATTTTGGCCTAAGCACTTGGTTTACCTACATATATGTTTTCCATGTACTTCGTGAACTTAATAATGAGGCCGGCATCCAAGCTAACAAAGGCGTTTTTATAGACTATGGACAGCTTGTATCCTCAAATGGGGACTTTGAAACTGTTTACCCTCCATGAAGGATTATTGGTAACTTTGCAGTATTCCGGTGTTCGATCCACCTTGCTTTTATGGAATTTAATGGGTAAGTTTCCATCAGGGCTCATGACTCTTCTTCAAAGCGCAAAACACAAACGTCACTCTGTATCGAGGATTACTCTCATTATTCAGGTGTCGCAACCTCCTCACTTAGCTAGCTAGATCAGGAGTAAATATTTGCTTGAAGAATTTTCGTCAAAACAAAATTCTGGCTTGTGCCTCCTATCGTGTCCAAATCATTGTGAATGTAGAAAATATTCACTTGGTGATTATCTCATTTCGGCATCTTGTGTTCCCTCCTTTGTTTCAATCTTGGGCAGAGGAAAGACTATTCAGCTAGCTTTCTATTGGGTAAGTTGAACTCACAGTCTCCGCTCCAAATGGTATGGAAATAAAGAATCATTAGTTTTCATTCAGTTCTACCATGAAAAATTTGTTTCCTAGAGGAGGGTATGGATGAAAGCCATCACAACTCATACTCATATCATGAACGTTCATAATAGAACGCCTCCATTTTCCAATTTGAAGGAATGTCATAGAATTATGTCAACGGGAGGGAAAAATAAGGAATTGCCTTCAAAGTCTTAGGTGGACAGTCAATGCACAAAACAAGTTATGTTATGGCTAAGTGTATATGTTTTACCAGTGTTTATTGCTTAGCTCTTCTTTATGTCGGATTTATAGCCGTAGATTCATTATAACCTTGAATAGGAATTCCATTAAGAGAAGAAAGCAATGCCTCCCTCGCAAGTTGAACTGTAATGTTGGAAGTCCCTTACTTTTGGAATTCTTCATTTGTTGAGTCAACTCTCGGCCTTTTATCAATACAAATTAACCGCCTATGTTAAAAAAATAATATATAGAGATTTTCACTAATATGTTTTGGTTGCACGGTACTCTTTTGATATTATTAATGAGTCTCTGGGTTGTATTTAATGGAGTTGTATAAAGGCTAACTAAAGCGTTCTTGATTTGTCGGAATTCGGTAGAGAAATTTTTGCTAAAATTGCAATTTGGAGTGCTCAGATCGCAATGTCGTTGTCTTTTATCCTACATGGTATTTAATTGGTCGTGGAGATCTATAGCTTATGTATTTGATTATGTTATTTTACATTTATATTTGTGTTATTTATCATAATAAATTATCATTATTTAAAATAGAGCATTAAGAGGGGAGCGATGAAGGCGGAAGGTTTCACGGTGTTGCAAGGATAGACTGTCAGATTTAGAAGCTTTAAAGCAGGTTTGGATCTGGTTCCGGATCCCCTGTTGCAATAGGTTAACTAGAATGGAGGCGCCAGGAGATGGGGAGGCTCGGCCTCCTGACCCCGTAGTGGTCGACAATAAAGGAAAAGGGGTGTTGGAAGCTCCGAAAACTTTGGATGGTCGGGATAAGGCTGGACATAGTGGATTAATTAAAGAAACTAATCTAGCTTCTGGACCGCGAAAACCAAGGCAATGCATGCCAAAATCAAGAAAGATACCAAGACTTCAGATCAAGTCAGATCGAATTAGAGAGGACATACAGTATATGAAAGAGCATGCTCTCATTGGCAAATTCGTTGGAATTTGGCCGTCTGAGAAAGCCCTGTTATGGTGAATAAATACCACATGGAAACCCCAAGGCCACTTCAACCTCCAGCTCGGAGCTAAAGGGTTTTTCACGGTGGTATTCTTTAATGAAGCCGATCGAACCAGGATTTTTGATAATGGCCCATACTTCTTCCAATCAACAGGCCTTGGAAAGAACGTTTTAACCCGGACAAGGAGAATCTTACCATTGCGTCGGTATGGATACGCCTGTATTCCCTTCCAACAGAATACTGGAAAGAAGAGATCCTCACCGAAATTGGAAACATGTTGGGAGTATTTGTTAAAGTGACTGAACAAACAAAACAAATGAGATACACTTCGTATGCTAGAATATGTCTGTACATGGACATTTCCCAGGATCTACCTGAAGGAATCGAGATATCGTGGGATGATGAGGAGTGGTTTCAAGCCATTGATTATGAGAAAATACCCTTCAGATGTAGACGGTGTCATGAACATGGCCATCTCTTCAGGGATTGCCCCCTAAACAAAAACCCAGGAATGGTCAGTAACCAGGATAAGAAACAAGATGATGGGTTCACCAAAGTCACCAACAAGAAAAGATCAGCCAAGAGGTCAGTTGGACCTGAGGTGAACAAGAAAGCTCAAACCCACAACAGATATGCAGTCCTGTAGGTCGAAAAGGGAGATGAAACCTCTCAAGGAAACCAGACTCGAGAAAATTCGGGTGCCAAGGTAAATCTGATATCTGATTTAGCACCGGAAGAAGCAATGGAAGAAGTTGAAAATCAGGATGAAGAAGGAGAGGAAATGACCTTCGAAGGGTTAGATTTGGAAATCCTAGAGGCGGTGGTCTCGACAAAGGATCCAAATCCTCTTTCGCAAAATCAAATCTCCCTGTTAGACAAAGCCATACTCAAAACTAAGTAACCCAAAGGATTGGGAATCATGTTGGATCCCATGAAAGAATCCGAGGGAGGAAAAAAGAAAAGAAGGAAGGATAAACGAGGAAGGCACAGCAATGCGCAAAGGATTCAACTGCTAGGCTCTCAGTTGGTTAATTCAGGCCAGTACCCGACTATCGTCGCAGCTCTTGCGACCAACCCCAAATAGTTTAATAATGCAGATTACAACTTGGAATATAAGAGGCTATAAAAGCCCTCTGAAAATTTGGCTTCTGAAAAGGAAAATTGAAGTGGAGAAACTTATGATAATGTCTCTTTAAGAAACTAAATGTGCAGTGGAAGAACTTAAAGATATCGGTAGGAAGGTGTGGCATAACTGTGAAGTTATGGCGACAGGAGCAAGAGGAACGGAAGGGGGCATGGGTATTTTGTGGAACCCAAGGAAAGTTGCTATGTCGGGCTTCTTTGCCTCCCAGTATTATCTCACGGCTGCTTTTCAAGTGTTGGGGACGAAAACCCATGGATTCCTCTCAAATTTGTATGGTCCCTCGACGCTTAATTTGAAACTATCTTTCTTGAATTCCTTTCAATCCCTCAAAGATCAGGTGGGATCTTTTCCCTGGATCTTGGGAGGAGACTGTAATTTTTAAACCTTAACAGCGTAGTAAAAACTCATTCAGATTCTTAAGCATTAACAGAAAATACACAATGGCACACGCATAACACAGATATTTTCACCTGGAAACCCTTAACCGAGAAAAAACCAGCAAAACTTAGAGCCACACAACTCTTTTCATTATATGTTTACTCAACCATTTACAATACAATATATGGTATTTCGCAGCATCTAAAACCCTAATTTCATTTACCCGAAATCAGGTTACAACCCTAATCCCTTCACCGGGATTAGATAGAATACAATGGGCCGAAACAGCAAAAAGCAAAAACAGCCCAAAAACTACTGGGGAGGGGATCGTGGTATACGCGCAGCCACCATGTGAAGAGATATAACACACCCAACATTCTCCCACTTGTTGTTCTCTTCACATACAGGAGAAATTTATGACTTCAATAGTTCAAGGCAACAATGCCCATGTTCTGTTTACACCAAGAGAACTTCTGAGTACTCACAGACTTAGTCAAAGAGTCTGCAACATTTTCCAAAGTATCAACCTTCTCCAGCAACACTTTGTTTTGTTCAACCATATCTCTGACGAAATGGTACTGCACATCAATGTGCTTTGTCTTCGAGTGATAAGCAGGGTTCTTTGCCAAAAAGATTGCACTTGAGCTATCACAGCCTATCTTCACTGCATTCTGAACAAAACCAATACCTGAACACAACCTTTGCAACCATACAGCTTCCTTACTTGCATGGGTAGCTGCCATGTATTCAGCTTCTGTAGTTGAGAGTGCAACTACAGCTTGTCTTCTACTCATCCAACTGATTGCTCCCCCAAATAGATTAAAAACGTAGCCACTTGTAGATCTTCTGTGATCAAGATCTCCAGCCCAGTCAGCATCAACAAATCCTTGTATATATATCTCTCTATTTAGTCCGGGTCTTCCTTGGTAGTAGATTGCAGAATCTGTAGTGCCACGCAAATACCTGAAGACCCTCTTTGCTGTAGTCCAATGTTCCTTTCCTGGTTTTGACATATATCTGCTCAAAACTCCCACTGCATGGGCTATATCTGGTCCAGTACAGACCATGGCATACATCAAACTGCCAACAGCACTAGCCTAGGGAACATGAGACATGTCCTCTACCTCTTCTTGTGTCATGGGACACTGTTTTGCAGATAACCTTACACCTACAGGAATGGACACCTTCACTGGTTTGCTTTCCTGCATATTAAACCTCTTCAATATTGTCTCAACATATTTCCTCTGGTTCAGCCAAAGTTTCCTGTTTTCTCGATCTCTTTTTATTTCCATGCCCAAAATAAAATTTGCAACACCAAGATCTTTCATGTCAAATTCAGACGACAACTGATTTTTGACATCCTTGATTATTTCCTTGTTGTTTTCAATTATCAACATATCATCAACATACAATATCACATAAATAAAATGATCACCAATTAGTTTGAAATAAACACAGTGATTAGCTTTGCTTCTTGAGAAACCAAGTCCCAGTATATAAGTGTCAAACTTTTGATACCACATTCTTGGAGATTGTTTCAATCCATAGAGGGACTTTTTCAACTTACAGACAAGCTCCTTTCTACCTTTCACCACAAACCGTTCTGGTTGCTTCATATAGATTTCTTCATTAAGGTCTCCATGTAGGAATGTCGTCTTTACATCCATCTGCTCTACTTCAAGATCAAAAGTAGCAGAAATAGATAAAATAAATCTAATAGAAGTCAATTTTGCAACAGGTGAAAAAATCTCACCAAAATCGATGCCCTCAATTTGGGAATAACCTTTCACTACTAGTCGAACCTTGTACTTCTCCATTTTCCCTGTTGCATTTAACTTCTTCTTGAATACCCATTTGCTCCCAACAGCTTTTCTTCCTTCTGGCAACTCAAACAGCTCCCATGCCTTATTTTTGTCCAAGGCATCCATTTCTTCTATCGTGGCCTTCTTCCATAGTTTACTATCTTCTGAATCCATTGCCTCTTTAGCAGTTCTAGGATCATCATCAGTAATAGATAACACAAAATTAGAACGAAAATCAGGTGGACTATACCTTTCAGCTTGCCTTCTTACTTGGTCAGATCTCCTCAATACCAGAGTCTGTGGTTCCGCCTCTTCATCTGATTCAGACGAATCTGCCTCTTCATCTGATTCAAACGAATCTGGTTCCTCAAATGAAACACCTCTTTCATCCTTCATATCAAACTGTAGTTTCTTTGGATCCTTTTCCTTTGGTACATCTTCAATCCTGGAAGTTTTTTCAACTTCTCTGAAGATCACATCTCAACTGTAAACTGTTTGTCTTTTTACTGGGTTCCACAGCTTGTAACCTTTCACTCCATCCTTGTAACCAATGAAGATACATTTTTCTGCTTTATTATCCAACTTGCTCCTTTTCTCCTTTGGAACATGCACAAAAGCATCACACCCAAACACTCTGAGATGTGAGAGAGAGGGTTTCTTACCAGTCCAAGCCTCATGAGGTGTCTTGTCAACCAACGTTGATGTGGGTGTCCTATTTACCAAGTAACACGTAGTGTCAATAGCTTCTGCCCAGAATTGTTGTGCTAGCCCTGCACCACTGAGCATACTCCTTTCCTTTTCCATCAACGTCTTGTTCATCCTTTCTGCAACCCCATTCTGTTGAGGTGTGTATGGAGTAGTCTTTTGCCTTACTATTCCACACGTCTTACAGAACTCCTCAAATTCATTTCCACAGAATTCTCCACCGTTATGTGTTCTCGGTACTTTTATTTTCTTTTCAGTTTGATTCTCTACAAGAGCCTTAAATTCTTTGAATCTATTAAAAACCTCAGATTTCTTACGCATGAAATAAATCCATGTTTTCCTTGAGAAATCATCTATGAATGAAACATAATACACAGATTTACCTAGTGATGGAATAGGCACAGGTCCAAACACATCACTGTGTATTAACTCTAAGATTCCTTTAGCTCTTACAACACCAGATGAGAATCTTACCCGATTCTGTTTACCATATAAGCAATGTTCACAGAAATCAAACTCTAATGTGTAATCAGACATGCCTTCAGCCATACTTTTACCTTGTAATAGTCGAAGACCCTTCTCTCCAATATGTCCCAGCCTTCGATGCCATAACGTTGTCTTCTCTCTAGAAACTGTAAGGACTCTGTCTCCTTCATTTTTACCCTCGGGGAAAATAGTACTGTTACATCCATTATTAAAGGTGCTTCCCAACAACTTGTATAGAGTTCCAATCTGAACTCCCCTCATCAGCACCATTGATCCTTGAACCATCTTGCATGTGTTCTTCTCAAATATAGTTTTCACACCTGCATCATCCATTTTACTTACAGATATAAGGTTTCTAACCAACTTTGGAATGTGCAGAACCCCGGGAAGAGTTCTAACCCTTCCATCTTTGAGCAGTAGCTTGATCTTTCCTCGGCCTATGATTTTCGCCACTGAGTTGTCTCCCAGGAATACATCACCTCCATCATACTTTTCATATTCAGAAAACCACTCCCCGTGAGGAGTCATATGAAAAGATGCACCTGAGTCAATCAACCACGAATCATGCTCTGCATGTGTACTTGAAGATGCCAAGTACACATCTCCTCCTTCCTCTGTAGATTCTTTCCCATTTGCAGATGGAGCATCATTAGATCCTTTGCTTTTATCAATATGTTTGGATTTACAATCCTTCTTGTAATGCCCAACTTTACTGCACTTCCAGCATTTTCGTACAGAAGGTCCTAGAGATTTAGATCTCCCTCTAGATTTAGATCTACCACCTGAAGACTTATTTTTAGATTTGTCTCCAGGGCGACCTCTCACAAACAAGGCATCCCTGGTTGAACTGTCCATGGATGTCCGCCTCATTTCCTCCGATAGTAGGGATGCAACCACATCATCAAAGTTTAGGTTGGTTGCATTACTCCCAACAGCTATAACCAGACTATCCCATGAACCTGGAAAAGAGCACAGCAAACTAATACATTTTTCATCACCAGTAATCGTAATACCAACAAATGTCAACTGACTTACCAGAGTATTAAAGGCATTTAGATGCTCTGACACAGAGTCTCCTTCATTCATCCTTAGAAGGTACAATTTCTTTCGAAGAAATAACTTATTTACCAAGGACTTTGACTGATAGAAATTTCCCAGCTTATCCCACAGCTTCTTTGCACTGTCTTCTCCAGATACGTTCACCAACACCGAATCTGAGAGGCAAAGGCGAATGGTACTCCTTGCTTTTCTTTCCAGCTTATCCCATTCTTCTTTTACCATACCAGTGGGCATGGTACCTGGATCTACTGTGATCCATTGTTCTTTATCTACCAGAAGATCTTCCATCTTGAGCTTCCATAGCTCAAAGCTCTGACCGTTAAATTTCTCAATCTCGATTCTAGAAGTGCTCTCCATTCTTTCAACAAAAGAATCACCGCTGCAAAGCTCCCACTGAAACCAGGTTTATCACAAATCCAAGATCGAGCCAAACCCTTGGAAACAAAGGCGTCCCTCTGAACCCAATAATGCTCTGATACCAAATGTAAGTTTTAAACCTTAACATTGTAGTAAAAACTCATACAGATTCTTAAGCATTAATAGAAAATACACAATGGCACATGCATAACACAGAGATTTTCACCTGGAAACCCTTAACCGGGAAAAAACCAGCAAAACTTAGAGCCGCACAACTCTTTTCATTATATATTTACTCAACCATTTACAATACAATATATGGTATTTCGCAGCATCTAATACCCTAATTTCGTTTACCCGAAATTAGGTTACAACCCTAATCCCTTTACCGGGATTAGATAGAATACAATGGGCCAAAACAGCCCAAAAACTACTGGGGAGGGGATCGTGGTGTACGCGCAGCCACCATGTGAAGAGATATAACACACCCATTAGAGACTTCAACCTGATTCGCCATCTTGAAGAAAAAAAGGTGGTATACATCAGTTGAGTCCCATCAATGAACACTGTAACAATACTATTGAAGCTCTGGACTTGGTGGATATCAGAGCAACTAATGGTACGTTTACTTGGAATAATAAAAGGGCAGGGAACAGAAGCATTGCTTATCTACTGGACCAGTTCCTGGTTACAGAATCTATTATGATGGCGGGGGGGGACCTTACAGTGGCTATTCTCCCTTCAGCAGGTTCAGATCACTGGCCGGTCAATCTGGAATGGTTGCGGATCGGGGAAAACCTCCGTAGACCCTTCAGATTTGAACAGTTTTGGTTGCTGAACAAGGAGTTTTCCGAGAAACTCAAACAGTGGTGGATGGATATTCCGACTTTTGAAGGTACGTTGATGTACAAATTCCAACAAAATCTAAAAGCCTTAAAAGGTAATATTAAGCATTGGAACTTGGAATTATTTGGAAACATCTTCCAAGAAAAAATGCGGCTAGATATAAAAATGAAAGAAGTTCAGTAGAAAGGTATTTCTCTGGGATTCTTGGAGGAACTAAAGCAGGAAGAACAAACTCTGCTTCAAGAATTTAATGAGCGGGAAAGACAGGAGGAACTCCTATGGAAACAAAAGTCAAGGAATCGGTGGTTGCAGGAGGGGGAACGAAACACCAAATTCTTCCACGGAGCTGCCATCCAACACCGCCATGCAAATCGTGTGGTGCATCTCAAAAGAAGGAATGGTACTTTCGCTGAATCACAGGAAGATCTGGAAAATACTCTCAATGAATTCTTTAAAGACCTCCTGGAGGAACCAGAGGTATTCAGGGATGAGGCTCAAGCCCAAATCTTGCAGGTTATTCCCAGGGTGATCAATGACGACCACAACTTGATGCTGATGAAACCTATTGAAATGGAAGAGTTGGAGGAAACAGTTAAGCAGATGGCGGAGGACAAAGCGTCGGGCCCAGATGGTTTCACCACTAATTTCTTTCACGCTTGTTGGGCTTGGATTAAGGAAGAAGTGCTAGCTCTGGTGGAAAACTCTAGAAAGTTGGGGACTATTCTCAAAGCCCTTAATGCTACCCACCTGTCGCTCATTCCAAAAGAGTCAGGAACTGAAGATCCAGGGAAGTTTAGACCGATAGCCCTCTGCAATGTGATCTACAAGATAATTACCAAAGTTTAGCGAACAGATTACATCCTCTTCTCCCGCTTATCATTTCCCCTGAGCAAGCAGGTTTTGTGGAAGGGTGCCAAATCACTGACGGGATCATTCTGGTACATGAGATTATTCACTCCCTTAAAACTGATAAAACCCCTGGTATGTTACTAAAGCTTGATCTTTCTAAAGCTTATGATAGAATTAATTGGCAATTTATTGATAAAATTCTGAGTAAATTTGGGTTCAATAGGGATTGGACTAATTGGGTGATGAGTTTGGTTTCTACTGCCTTTTTTTCCATCCTTGTGAATGGCACTCCTTCCAAGCCTTTCCAGGCTTCAAGAGGTATTAGGCAGGGGGACCCCCTCTCCCCTTTCTTGTTTATTATTGTGGCCGAAGGTCTGGGTCGACTGCTTAAATCTTTGAAGGGAAGAAACAAAATTAGGGGTCTGTCCCTATGTGATGGTCTAGAACCTCAAACCCATCAACAATTTGTGGATGATATCATGTTAATGGGCCCTCCCAGCGTGCAGGAAGCCAGAGGGATTAAGGAGGGGTTGGACGTGTTTTTATTAGCTAGCGGCTTGGAAGTCAATAAGGACGAGTCTCAAGTCTACTTCTTTAATACCCTGAGAATTACCAGAAGGAATATAATCCATATCCTCGAATTTTTGGAAGGGTCCTTAACTTCCAAGTATCTGGGAGCTCCTCTGGCGAAATCCACCATTCGTCAAATTTCATGGAAAGACCTACTTGATAAAATGAAGGCCAAGTTGGAGCAATGGACATTTAGATCGTTGAACCTCCCAAGTCGTATCATTCTGGTGAAATCGGTCCTCCAGGCCATGCCGGTGTATTTGTTATCTGTCCTGGCAGTGCCTAAGACTGTTCTCAAGCAAATTCGCAACATTCAGAGAAACTTCCTATGGGGAGGCTCTGAGGGCCATAGAAAATGGGCCTTGGTCGATTGAGAAACCCTGTGCAGACCAAAAATGAATGGAGGGTTAAGCCTTCGTGACCCGATGAGGTCCAATAGTATCATGGGCAGTAAAATATGGTGGAAGTGGATTAATTACATAACGGAACCTTGGGGTAGATTATGGCACATGAAATATGCCCCTCACTGATCGAAGCATCAGCTCATCCATTTTAATACGGAGTGCCAGGGGTCGAGCATTTGGAAGGCTGCTTTGGAGAACAGGGATATTATCCATAAACACAGCTTCTGGGAAATTAGAGATGGGGCCTATGCCCGGTTTAGTGAGGATGCGTGGCAACAGATGCCCTGTCTCGAAAATTTGATTATGAGCCAGACACTTCATTCATACTTTGGAAATAATCAACCAAAGATGGTGCAGGAATTCTGGGAAGCGAATACGGAGGATGTCCACTTCAGAGTGTGGAAAACCAAGTCATGGTGGCAGGCCCTAACGCCGGGTGAGAATATTGAGGAATTCTACTTGGAACTTACTAAGCGGAGAATCCCTATCCTGGATGGGGCAGACAAGATCAGATGGGGTTATTCCTCTTCAGGGAACTTCAATATAAAAGAAGCCCCGGGGCTTTCGACGGGTACCTATTTACTGGAAGCAGAGGAAGGATGGAAGAAAATATGGAAGGGTCAATGGTGGCCCAAAGTGGTAACTTTATGTTGGCTCCTTTTCCACCGATGAATTTTAACGTGGGATAATTTGACTAGAAGGGGTTTCATAGGTCCTTCCATGTGCCCAATGTGCAGGCAAAATTTAGAGACTATTAATCACTTGTTGGACTCATGCCTGTTTGCCTCATTCCTATGGGATAAAGGAGGTGAACACTTCGGTAAGACAACCAGGGTTAAAGATAGACCTGATCTTTTGGTGGCGAACTGGCCTCCTAAAGCCTTTAAAAATGACATCTTAAACAGGTTATGGGATCTCTTCCCTGGTTTTGTGGTGTGGGTAACCTGGAAGGAGCGAAACCGACGAATCTTTGAGGGCAAACAAAATACCCCTATGGGGGTGTGGAGTATTCTGGAAAATTATTTACAGGAATCCCTCACCCTGAGACAGTGGAACCAGGATGTTATGAGCAATGATACTCAGGAAAGAATAATTTTAAACGCTTGGGGGATTGTTAACATACCTGTAAGCATTTGTGGTCCGCGTAATCTCAATCCTTAGCCTCTTAGTTTGGAGCATTGGAGTTGTCCGCCTGTTGGGGTGTTCAAGCTTAACTTTGACGGTGCCGCGAAAGGCAACCCCGGAGATGCTGGTTTAGGGGGGGGTCGTACGTGATAACTCTGGAAGTATCCTTAGGGTCTATTGGGGTGACCTGGGAGAGAATACGAACAATGTGGCTGAGTTGGAAGGCTTGGTTAGTGGTTGTAGGTGGGTTATTTCAGAAGGGGTGGATGCTGCTGGAAGTTGAAGGAGATTCTTTCATCATAATAGCTATGGTTAGAAGGGTGCAGTATGGATCCGCCATTGATAAAATTGTGAACAACTAGAGATGGGAAAGTCGCCTCAGGAGACTACAAACTCTGGTGCATGGCTCCTCGGCTTTCCAGTTTTTGCATATACGAAGGAAAGGTAATAAGGTGGTGGACGCCTTAGCCAATAAAGGTGTCAACGCCGGCATCTCTTTTCACGGAGTAACCATACCGGAAATAGAGGATGGGGAACTTAGAGAGAAGTGCAAAAAGCTGGCGGCAAAGGATAGAAGACACATGGAGGGTTGCATGGATGAAGGACGTAAGGGAAGTACATGCCAAGTGGATAGAAGGGCCCCGTTGGATCGGATTGACACCTCGATCCCAGATTTAATAATTGCGGTAGATGGCACTATTGAAGGCTTACATCATAGCCAGCTGAAAACGCGTCAGGATGGGAGGAATCCTGAGAGCAGTAGAGGTGCGGTAGTTAATAACGTGATGGCCACGTGGGATCCCACCAGTGTTATCCAGCCGAAAAGCACTACCGCAGGGCATGGATCGATATCGGGGACGGATGCGTCAACGTAGTGGGGTGGGTAGGCTTTTCGGTGGAGCTGCCAAATTAATGATTGTCCAAAGTCAGTATGAGCGCCCAGCGGTTATAATCCTCCTCCGTACTCCGAACGGGAAGTTTAGCAGTACTTCACATAAATGGAGGAACGTGATGATCAGATTTCGTGTGTGGGGAAGAACTTACAATGGAGATCTTGAGTTAAGGAGGAGATACGAGTTAATGAAAGGAATTTCTATGGCCATAGCGGGAGTGATGGTTTCGTATCATTCCCCTGGGTGGATAGTAAATGAGCCTCCCTGGGGTCCGTGTATAAGAATGGTTCGTGCAGCAGGTTTTAGATGCATTCCCTGCATTTTTATTCGGCTGAGAGGTAATTGTAGTGGTATTTCTGTTCTTCTGCCTCTGTTTGTGTTGCGGGCTGTTTGGGTTTGGCCTTTCTTCTGGGGAGTTATCATGGCTCCGTGGATGAGAGCGTGCATTCGTAGAGGGGGAAGACGGGGTGGGAATTCAGGACACGTGAGAGGCGAATATTTAGAGGCTGGACCGTCTTCGTCCCATCGTTATTCTAAAGATTGGGACTCTTTTGAACCTCAGTCGTTTAATTGGAGTGCTCTATATTTGGAGGAAACTCCCTCCAGCATTGGTTCCAACATTGCTCATAAGGAAATCAGTTTGGTGAATGAAGTTGAATCCCGGCTTGGTTGGAAGGTGGTGGAGAGCCCTTATTGGGCAGCGAGAATCCTTTTGGTGCGAGAAATTCAAGCCTGCAACCAGCTAGTTCAGGGCATCCGTGAAGCTCAGAATATTATGAAAGAGGGCCAGCAAGCCAATTCCTCTGGGATCCGTCTGATGAAAGAAGCGCTTAAGGAGGCTACGGAGACCTCTCGTGAATATATAAGAGACGAGATGGAAATTCCCGTCGAAGGAAATCCGGCTTCATAGGCTTGGTGGTCTGGCTTTCCCTCTCGTCCCTTGCCTATGGCGTTAGCAGTCTAATCGGTGTCTGCATTGTGGGAGGCGGCCGGTGCTTCTCCTGGTTTTTGGAAGGCTCCAGTGGTTCAATTTTGGCTCAGGTGTCTTTGGATCCTCGTGTTGTTAATCTGGTTATATGCTGATTTTGTTGCTTTTGTAATTTCTGGATGTACCATTGTCCATTTTTTAGCTTGGACTCAGCTTGTGTTGTAATCTGTCCCTCTTTTGGTCTTTTCTGAGAAGTCGGCCACGCCAAGTCTCTGCGGGTGGCACGAGCCGGAGTAGCTCGTTTGTAATCTTTTTGTAACATATTTTGCCCCATTAATAGAAGGTTTCAAGCTTACTTACAAAAAAAAAAATAGAGCATTAAGTAATTAGTATACAAATTTTACCAGAAGAAAGTAAACATTTTAATATTTTGAGTCATTATTAGAATTTATCTATGCAGTCTTCATTGAAATTGCTATTTTGGATTGCTAAAATTGTTTTCTAAATAAAAAATGAATTCACAGCCTCCATTACACTTATTACATTGCCTTATTACATTGGGGTTGTGCAAAGTTACCCGTTAATATTTGCAATTTCATCCATTCAAAATTATTTGTATAGATTTCAAGTTAAAATGGTTCATTTCCCTTCTCTTGTTTTAAATGGTGGGAAAAGGTTCATTCCCTAATAAATTTAGAACATTTTTAGTTATTCATTGTATTTTTTTCTTTCTTTTTAAAACATCAATATTTTTTTACATTGGGACAAAAATTCATGGAACCTTGAGCCCTATAAACATGTGCTTTTTTTAGATTTTCAAATAAAAACTTTTGAAAAATGATAAGCATTATTTTATATATATAACCCTATATATAAAGACTTATTAGGACCTTTATTAAGGTCAAATTGTGATGCCTTTATGTTCAATCCTTCTTAACTTATATCACCAATATAGATCCGTCTTAACTTTGGATCTACCAAGCATCGAGAGGGATCAAATCCCTTGAGGTGCAAACATTTTTTAAAGGGCAAAATTTGAGGAAAAACATACACCTCAGGGGATTTGATCCCTCTTGACACTTGGTATATCTAGAGTTAAGACAGATCTATACTGGTTTAATATGTAAATATTTGGTATGTGCTCAAATCCCTCATATGTAAATCCTAGTTTAATGATGACTCAACTCCTAGATCGAATAGCAAGAAGTATCAAAGTTCCATTATTTTGTGTACGTTTAATTAATTAGGATATATACCTCTTTTGTTTTGAACTTTAGGTTAGGGTGGACATTGTAAAATTTGTATTTCCTTAACATTTTGTTATTTTAATAAAGTGTGATGTGTAAGGTCCACATTAAACAAGTCATTACACTTCTCCCTCATACTGGTTTTGAACTTTACATTAGGGCCGACATTATTAATTTTTGTTTACTTAATATTTGATTATTTTATTGAAGTGCCACGTGTCACCTCCACGTTGAGTATGGAATTACACTTCTTCGTCATATTGAGTTGTAGAAAGTGCCTCTTGATACAATGATCATTTTAATGAAAATGGACTTAGAGAATGTGAATTGAATGCCCTTTATGTATTGACAAATCTTACCATTTTTTGGATTATAGCGAATTTGATGAGAACATAGTTAGACATACACGCACTTAAACTTAGCACTTCACTCTAATATAAACAAATTTCACAATTTTAATTTATCTAAGTATTAAAAAAAATTCTCAATTGCATTTATGCATTTCCATACCTTTTAATTTTTTAATTGAAAGTTTAATTTTAAAATTTTAAAATTGAATGTTGAATTGAATATGTGGATGGCATCACTCTCTTCCTATAGGTATCAACAACCAAAGTCACATACAATGGTTTATGTGTCACGTTAATTGAGCCATGGTCAAATTTACTAATCCTTGATTAAATGCCCCAATAACATAAATTGTTTTTTTAGTCATCCGTGAGATGTAGAACAGTTGGTGGCGGGGTATGGTTAAGACACCCCCTAAGCAGAAAGGTCGCCAGTTCTAATCCTGTGGATACCAAAAAATCCAACCATGTTAAGGGTTGGTGCGGTCCAGGCCGGGTGCGATCCCCGGGTGATTTTGACGGCTTAGATACCCTTGGTTTGTGGTAACTTAGCCAAAGGCAAACTTGCTAGTCAAGGAGGTTCCACCACTTTGCCAACCAAAAAAAAACATAAATTGTTTTTTAGTGAAATCATAGTGAAATCAGTTGAGTCTTGCTCAAATCTACCCATTCTTTGTAAAATATATCAATCCTTCTTCAAACTCACCAAGGTAGCTACCAATCATAGTTAAATAAAACTGCTTCTTAATAAAATTGATGTCTCAGTGAAATACCAATTCCTCATGTGAGAACTACCAACCATAATCACATCAAGTCACTTCTAGGTCAAATTGGTCACGCCTTTGTGAATCTTTCCAATACTAATAACCATGGTTAGAGAAAATTATTTTATGGGTGAAATTGGTTTACTCTTGGCTAAATCTACCAATTCTTTGTAAAACTCGCAAAGAATATAACCATAGTTAAATAAATGGGTTTGCAATCAAATTAGTTAAGATTTGGTCAAATCTACCAATTCTCCGTCAACTCTCCAAGTATTGGCAAGCTCAAAAAAATTTGACATAAACAACCAAATTCAATGTATTTAACCAAATCAACTAGACTCATGCAATAATTAGTATAGTCAAATAGTCTCATTTCTATAATGTATTTTTTAACCAAGTCCACTAGACTCATGAAGTACTTGGTAGACTCATCTAGTCTCTTTTCAATGGTTTTCAATGTCACCAGTGAAGGGAATTTACTAAAAATTGATTCAATATTCAATATTCTTTAATCTTTTATTCTTGTACAATACTTTTTATATTTACAAGGACATATTTACAGCCACACCCACAAAGGGTTTTGAACTTGGTTTGCACATTAATACAAGCCCAAACACCTCATTCTTATTGTTAAGCCACACTTCTGTAGGCTTCTTTAATCCCTCTTGAGCCACGATAAATTCAAAATTAAGGTAAATATATACTAAGATATTTACATTTGTTGTATTAAATAAGATAAAAAAAAATTGAGTCTCCTTCTTTCTATTTATCGTTAGAAGAAATTTCAACTTAAAACAGGCCTCAAAAAAATCTATGTCATAATATGTAAGCCAATCAAAATCCTTTAAAATTTTAAAAAGATACAGATATAACTACGCACCTTAATATTACCTATAAATTTTTAATTATTTAATTTGAATATATAATAATGTATAATCATTCCTAATAAACAACATATATAATAAATCCCAACAAAATATAACTAAATCCTAATAACTATAACTAAAAAGTAAAACTATATAATATACTATATTATATAGTACAATATAATAAACTAACCCATCGAATATATGATAGACTAACTATTACGTATAAACTATGAGGATGGATTCGATATAATATAAGGATGGATTCGATATAATATAGTATAATAATTAACTAACTAATTATAATAATATTAACACTAAATATAGTAATTAATATATAATATATTAACTAATTCATTACTGTTTACTAACTATTTATTAGTTTACTACCTAACTTATTATTATTTTTAATTCTCATTGCATAATTTAAGATTATCTTAACTTATAAGGCAATGTGATGTGGCATAAATGGTTTTGATGTGGCATTTTCCTTTGAAGGTCCATTTTAAGTTGAAATTTCTTCTAATGTTTTTAATGTTGGAACTTATGGTTCATGTTGTAAAATCGTCTTGTTCAAATGTGTACTTGATTTTGAAGAAGGAGCTAGTCATTAAGGGAGTTGAACAAGGAGAGGACCCAATTGATCATCGATTGGGGGCATAGAAGTTGACTATGTCCACTTCTGGTCATTCATATCCACATTATATGGATAGTTATGGGATGTGGTCCCATACATTGATGATTTATTATCTACCTAAACCTCTATATAGATGAACGTGCATTGGCTTCACAATGGTGGGAATATTTCTAACATAGTTGAAGATTGGCAAATCAAACAAAAGACAACCAGTCGTGTTTCGAATTTTCTACATGTAGATTTGAAATTCTTTGTGCCCTTTGGTAGAAATGTTGGTGTGGTTTAGAGACTTCATGCAGAGAAAGAGAGAAGAATGAATATTGTATCCTAGGAAGAAACCATTGTTGGATTGAATACATTGGTTTCTCACTTCATCACGAGTTTGATGAGAACACTCATAGGTAACAATATTGAAATCCAAGTCTTGTTGCATATGAATTGCGTAGCTCCACCTTGAACAAGTTTGATGAAACAATTATGAAGATTATTGTCATGGAAAGAACACTAGAACATGATTTGCAAAAGCTCATGGAAGAATTTGGGGATGAGATTGATCTACTTGACGATTTGGAGGAGGAATCCAGAATCCTCTCTCATATTGATATCACTGGACTCAAGGAGTAGATTGATGGGCTGAAGAAAGGCAATTCCTAGTTGGATACTGAGCCTATATTACTGCAATTCTCTATTGATAAGATTCATGAAGAAGTTGCTCATGTCCAAGAATATAATGTTCCATTATTCAATGAATATTAGGATTTGAAGAAATAATATGATTTTTTACTATTCCAAATCGCTGAGAAAGATAAGACTATTAAAGGATTGTAGGGTTGGAAATAGATTTTTTAGAATAAACTCAATCAATTGTAGATTATTGTGAGTAAGTATAATGTTGAGAAGATTGATGGTGTGTTTGAAAACCCCTCTGAGACTACTTATACTATTCATTATACTTCTTGTAGCCTTTTTTTAATGTAAGAAGGATGATGTTGAGGGAATGACCTCTCTTTCTTCCTTGTTATCTAATACTACTATGATGTCCCCTACATTTGAGAAACATACTACAAGTACCAAGTCTCGATTGTTGCATAAAATGTGTTGCAATAGAGGTGGACTTGGGAAGAGCGGGCAAGGTATTGTCGTTCTAGTTGTTCCTGAGATGATACCACCTAGAGAAAATCTTGGATATTATTGCAATTCATCAGTAAAATAGAGTTGGCTCTAGATTGACTATTGTTGTGTTCATTGCAAGTGGATATCGTTTGATTAAGTTGCAGGAAGAGCAATCTAACGATTTTGATGAGTCAATTGAAGATTTGGTTGATAATAACAGGCTAGATTTGGATATTGTTATTGTAGATGGTCATGTTATTTATGTACATGGTTTTTTTGAACCTTTGGTTGATAAGCAACCTCAATCCACACCTTTTGTTCAGTAAGAACTAAGTTATTTTCCATATCAACATCCTCACCATAAAGACATTTGTCCATTTCCCTTCTCTTGTTTTAAATGGTGGGAAAAGGCTCATTCCCTAATAACTTTAGAGTATTTTTATTTATTCATTGTATATTTTTCTTTTTCTTTTTAAAACATCAATATCTTTGCACTGGGACAAAAATTCATGGGACCATGAGCCCTTCAAACATGTGGTTTTTTCTTAGATTTTCAAATAAAAACTCCACAAAAATGACAAGCACTATCCTCTATATATAACTTCATATGTAAGGACTTATTAGAACCCTTATTAAGGTCAAATTGTGATGCCTTTATGTTCACTCCTTCTTGACTTATATCACCAATATAGATCCATCTTAAATTTGGATCTATGAAGCACCGAGAGCGATCAAATCCCTTGAGGTGCAAACATTTTTTAAAGTGCAAAATTTGAGGAAGAACATACACCTCAGAGGATTTGATCCCTCTCGACACTTGGCAGATACGAAGTTAAGACGGATCTATACTGGTTTAATATGTAAATCTTTGGTATGTGCTCAAATCCCTCGTATGTAAATCATAGTTTAATGATGACTCAACTCCTAAATCGAATAACAAGAAGTATCAAAGTTCCATTGTTTTTTGTAATTTGTATTAATTAGAATATATATCTCTTTTGTTTTGAACTTTAGGTTAGGGTGGACATTGTAAAAAAATTATTTCCTAAATATTTTGTTATTTTAATAAAGTGCCATGTGTAAGCTCCACATCGAACAAGTAACTGTACTTCTCCCTCATACTGGTTTTGAACTTTACGTTAGGGCCGACATTGTTAATTTTTGTTTATTTAATATTTGATTATTTTATTGAAGTGTCACGAGTCACCTCCACATTGAGCATGGAATTACACTTCTCCAACATAGTGGGTTGTAGAAAGCGTCTCTCGGTGCAATGATCATTTCAATGAAAATGGACTTAGGAAATGTGAATTGAATGCCCTTTATGTATTGACAAATCTTACCATGTTTTGGATTATAATGAATTTGATGAGAACTTAGTTAGACATGCACACACTTAAACTTAGCACTTCACTTTAATATAAATAAATTTCACAATTTTAATTTATCTAAGTATTAAAAAAAAGTTTTCCCCATTGCATTTATGCATTTCCATACCTTATAATTTTTTAATTGAAAGTTTAATTGCAAATTTTTAAATTGAGTGTTAAATTGAATATGTGGATGGCATCACTCTCTTCCTATAGGTATCACCAACCAAAGTCACAAACAATGGTTTCTTTGTCACATAATTGAGTCATGGTCAAATTTACTAATCCTTGATTAAATGCCCCAATAACATAGATTTTTTTTTAGTGGAATTAGTTGAGTCTTGTTCAAATCTACCCATTCTTTGTCAACTATATCAATCCTTCATCAAACTCACCAAGGTAGCTACCAATCATAGTTAAAAAAATTGCTTCTTAATAAAATTGATAAGTCTTGGTGCAGAAATCTACCAATTCCTCACGTGAGAACTACCAACCATAATCATATCAAGTCACTTCTAGGTCAAATTGGTCATGCCTTTGTGAATCTTCCCAAAACTACTAACCATGGCCAGGGAAAATTATTTATGGATGAAATTGGTCGACTCTTGGCTAAATCTACCAATTCTTTGTAAAACTCGCGAAGAATATAACCATAGTTAAATAAATGGGTTTGCAATCAAATTAGTTAAGTCTTGGTCAAATCTACCAATTCTCCATCCAACTCTCCAAGTATTGGCAAGCTAAAAAAATTTGACATAAACAACCAAATTCAATGTATTTAACCAAATCAACTAGAATCATGCAATAATTAGTATACTCAAATAGTCTCATTTCAATAATGTATTTTTAACCAAGTCCACTAGACTCATGAAGTACTTGGTAGACTCATATAGTCTCTTTTCAATGTCACCATTGAAGGGAGTTTACCAAAAATTGATTCAATATACAATATTCTTTAATCTTTTGTTCATGTACAATACTTCCTATATCTACATCCACACCCACGAAGGGTTTTAAACTTGGTCTACACGTTAATACAAGCCCAATCACCTCACTCTTGTTGTTAGACCACACTTTTGTGGGCTTCTTTAATTTGTATTGAATCACGATAAATTCAAAGTTAGGTGAATACATATTAGGATATTTACACCTTTTTTTTTTTTTTACTAGAGTGGTTAAGTTTTTTTTTATTTTGAAAAAATATGGCAATCCACTGGGAGCAGTTACAATCAGCAAGTTTGGCTTGCAGAAGACTAATAGAACGAATATTACAGTCAATGATAGAACCTGAGATACTGACAGAAAGAAAAGAAAAAAATGAGACAAAACTGAGATCACAACGTTTTCGGTTTTCTTCTAATTGATAGCAAGCCATTTCATAGTGAGCTTTGCCACATGTCGTTTCAGCTGGATACCCTCTGACATGAGTTCTGAGAATAGTCGTGATTGCTGGGAGGGATTTCTGTTACTTTTGTGAGAGACCGATTCCTCCTTCCAATGTTGAGGAATGCTTTGAACCCAGTCATTGTTCTTTAAACTCCCACAGGCCTGCGAATGATTAGATAAGGATTGCCAAACCCTGCAACCCGTGACCTGAAGATTCATCTTGATATTACAAATTGACAGTCATAAGGGAGAATTCTCGTGAGACAGAGTGTAAGGTGTAGCTCTTTGCTAGCGGTAATAGGGAGTGGTCATATCCATTATTAAACACCATCTACACATGATGAGAGGTGATTCCTTCATTATGTAACAGTCTCCTCCTCTAAGATGGTGGGTTCTAGGGAATGAAGACAAGACTCTTGTTGCCATTGATCAGCAAAGTCCCCTTGCTCAAGAGAACCCCTCTATTCGCTTCGACGTCAGCAGGGGAGTTAAGATTTCTTAACACGTGATAGAATTTGATAGAGCTGAATTTGTTCACCTGTAGATTGATTTTCTTAAAAATATGATTGAGCTTGAGATGCTGAGGCATTGTTTGAGAAATGATGGCCTTGATTACTATCCTTGAATCTCCGAAGACAACAATATCCTTGATATTCTTGATGTGTGCTTGACGGAGCCCTTGCCAAAGGGCCAAGGCTTCTGCACTGTTATTAGAATCAATTCCTAATCCCCCGGGCGAAGGAAAAGTCAAGGTGTCCATCAGGATCCAGAAGGATCCCTCCTCCTCCAGCTGCCCTTGGATTTCCTTTGGCAGCTCCATCAGTGAACAGGCAGTGCTTTCTTAGAGAATTTCTCCAATTAGTGAAGGCTTGCTCATCCATACGGATTTCCCAGCTGGAAAAACTTCTGGTGGTGATTACATCATTAGTTTGGAGAGAGGGAGCGATATTCATGATCCAAAGAGCCTCTTCCTACTCAAGAGGGATGGTGTTTTTACCTTTAGGGAGCGTAGAGAGGGTGTCTTCCAATAGAGCTCTTGCTTTTGCTGCCACCAGAGGGGGGAGTGCAACTTTTGTTACGAAACAGTCGGTTGTTTCTTTCGAGCCAGACTTTCCATAAGACAAATTTGGGGAGAAGCATCCAGCATTGTTTTAGCTTATCTTTTTGAGTAAGCTGAAAAGGGCACATGGATTTCCAATAAATTAATAGCTCAGAGATATCCTGCGGAAGGAGTACAGGGTAGGAATCAATTCCCAGAGCTTTCCCCCAAACTTCCTGTGCGTAGGGGTAGAGTAGCAGAAGGTGCTCAGTGGTTTCTTCCATTAGAGAGCAGAGGGGGGCAACGTGAGGGCCCTTCCCAACCCCTGTTTTTAAGATTTTCAATTGTCAAAATACTTTTGTGAGCCAACTTCCAAATGAACAAGTCAATTTTTGGCAAGGACTTTTCTGCCCAGATTGCTTTCCAGATTGTTGGATCCGGAGGAACGTGAGGAATTGCAAGGAGAGCTTTGTAGCCTGCTACGGCCGTATAATTTCCAGAAGTAGTTCCCCAACCTCTTTTGTCTTTGGAGCGGGCTGTGATTGGCGATTTCCCCTAAAGGAGGTTGAGCAGGGTTGAGGCTTCTTCATTTAACTCCGCTGGTCTGTTGCTTAAGTCCCAACCTTTCCAGGATTTCTCGTCGTCAAAGTTCCAAGTTGATATGTCCCAAAAGAGTTTTCTTATTGTTGGTCAGAAGCCACACTTTAAGGTTTCCCATCCCTTCCTGAGAGTTTAATGGGGGTTCTCCCAGAATCGGATCCTCCCAAATTTTTATGTGCTTACCATTTCCAGGGATCCACGAGAGGTTAGCTCTAAAGAAGTCAAGGACTTTCTGACAGAGCGCAAACGTTGGAGACCCTTTGAGGCTTTTAGGTGGGCGTTCCAGGCATCGAAGGCGAGGGCCATGAAAGTACTTTTTCCAGATAACTGATTTGCTCCAAGTGAGTTTGCTTGAAATTAAATTCCAGAGAATTTTAGCTCCGAGGGCTAGATTTTGTGTGCTAATCACTCTAAGTTGGAGGCCTCCTTCCAAGAAGGGCTTGGTAACTTTCCCCCAACCGACTAGGTGGAGCCTCCTGTCATTTTGTTTTCCTCCTTCCCACAGAAACCGCCTTAACATGGCTTCGATCTTAAGCACTATATTTTTTGGGGCAAGCAGCATGGTGCATTGGTAGATGGGGATGCTTGAGAGGACAGATTTGAGAAGAACCACTTTGCCTGCCATGTTCAGCCATGAAGCCCCCCAAGAATGAATTATGGTTTTCAATTTGTCCAACAAGGGAAGCCAGTGATAGGATTTAGGGGAAGCTTTGAAGATAAGAACTCCCAGGTACTTGAAAGAATCCCAAGTTGTGAGGCCAACCATGCCCAAGACTCTAGTAATTTCTATCATTTCCCTTGGATTGCAATTCCACCCGCATACTTTGCTCTTCATGAAGTTGATCTTGCTACCAGAGACATCATGGTAGATGTCTAATTCTCTTTTGAAATTTCGAGCGGTGTGGACACTAGCTCCTCCCAACAGCAAAGTGTCATCGGCGAACTGGGCATGGTTTATGTCTTTGACTCCCACCCCCATTCTGAGGCCCGAGAGAGATTGGAGCTGCTGACAATGATCAAGCTGGAAGCTCAGGACCGAGGCTTGGATAGCATAAAGGAGAGGGGAAAGAGGGCATCCTTGCCTTAAGCCCCGAGAAGCTTTGAAGAACCTAGCTGCACGCCCATTGACCAGGGGGGCAATCCAGGGTGAGCCTACACAAGCCTTGACCCAGCTTATAAAACTAGGAGCAAATCCGAAATTCTTCATAACTTTAAAGAGAAAATCATGGTTGACTCTATCAAAGGCATTTGCTAAGTCTAATTTGATGACCATACCTTTTTCTTTTCGCTAGTTACTTGAATGAATTGCCTCCTGCACCAGGATAATGTTGTCCAGGATTTGACGGCCTTTAATGAACCCTCCTTGATTTTCAGGAATAATGGCCGGAAGGAAACTTTTGAGTCTGTTGGCTATAACTTTGCTTATTATCTTGTAGCCGGTGTTGCAAAGCGATATTGGACGAAACCTGCTGAAGTTGTTTGCTCCTCTTTCTTTGGGGATGAGCGCCAAGAAGGCTGAATTGGTGCTTCCACCTATTTTGTTGATGTGCTGGGATTTCAGGACCATTATGTGCAAGTCTTCTTTGATGGTAGACTAGCAAGCTTGGAAGAAACGGTTGGTGAAGCCATCCGGTCCTGGGGCCTTGTCGGCTTCCATATGGTCCAAAGCTTCCTTAATTTCTTGAAGTTTCACCGGTGTTGTTAGCCACAAGTTAGTTTCATCATGAACAAGGTGAGGAATCAACGAGATGGGGTATGAGGAGGTTTTGATTCGGCTTACTTCAGTTTCAGAATAAAGATCTTTGAAATGAGAATGGGCAACCTGCTTTATTCCTTCGAAGTTCTAGATGTCTTGATCTTGATGATGGATTTCTTTGACAATTTTGTACTGTTTTCTAGCCTCAGCCTGCTTGTGGAAAAACTTTGTGTTTTTGTCTCCTGCTTCTAGCCAAAGACTCCTTGACTTTTGTTTCCAATAGTTTTCTTCCTCTTGACAAGCTTGGTGGAATGAGACTTGTAGCTTTGCTTCTTGGGTTAGAAGCTCGTTGGTGATTAGACTATCTCCAAGCAGTAATTGATGCTCCTCAAGCAGATTTTGTGCTTCTTTTTTCTTGATGGCAGGAGATTTAAGCGTTTTTTCCCACTTCTTGAGGGCACTTTTAAGACGTCTGAGTTTTTCCTCCCAGACGAAGAAGGGGGAGCCGCGGACCGGTTCACTCCAGATTTGTGAGACAATCTCCTTAAATCCATCCTGGTTGATCCAAGCTGGGCTGAACCTGAACGGGATGGGGCCCATTTTTTTTCATAGGAGAGTTCCAGCAGAATAGGCTTGTGATCTGACACGCTGTGTGGCAGGATTTTAGAAGAGGCAGAGAGTCCATAGAGCAGGAGAGAGTTCTGTACCAAGAACCTATCGAGTCTGGCGTATATATGACCAGGTCCCAACCTTTTATTCAACCATGTAAATTTTTCTTTGGCAGGTTTGATATCCTCCAAGTCCTAATCTGTGATGAGATCCTCCACCCATTCCCTGGCCGGGTCTCTTACCAGGGAGCCACCTTTCTTCTCTCCTTGAGCGAGGGTAACATTTAGATCTCCAACCACAATAATATTTTCAAGAGGGGTTGAGCTAAGAAAGGCTTTTAGTTGATCCCAGCAGTTTCGTTTCTCCGAGAGGAGGACAGGCACATAGAGGTTGAAAAGACTAATGTGTTGACCCGTGTCTTTGTGAAGGAGATGAGTGAATATCCAATGAGTGCATATTTCGTCTTGAATCAAATCAAAAACAGAATTATCCTAGAAGGTGCCTATGCCGCCGGAGGCACCTCGGGCACTAATGGCCCTACCTTGTCCCTTTTTCCAAAAGGAAAGACTGGCTTTGAGGAGATGAGCTTCCTCCAGTTTGGTCTCCTAGATGAGAAGGATTTGAGGGTTAGTCATTCTGAGCAGATCTTTGAGTGCTTCTTCCTTTATTTTGGACCCGAACCCCCTATAATTCCAGGAGATGAGATTCATGAGTTGTTGATTGGATTGAGGTGAGCTCCCTTTGGAGCTCGGCCATGCTGTCGTATGGATCTTGTAGTCTGCAGCATATTCTTAATGGTTTTCTGAGATCCTTGGAGAATATCTAGGTACGTCTCCTTCTCTCTTGTTTCTTTTTTCGACTTTTGTCCTCGGGTGACTTTCCTCGGCGTGGCTTGAGAGCTGCTAGTATCAGCTCCTTCACTTTCTGAGTCAGGGTCTTTCAATTTAGAGGCAGGTTTGGCCTGCATATCTTTAATTGCTTTCCTCTGCTCGATTTCTTCTATCACAGGTGGGGTGGAGGCCTCTATTTCATTACCCTTGCTCTTTGGTTCAGCATCATTTTCCCCCAAGGTCGCAAAGCTGTTACTGGTGACTGTTGGATCTGACTGGGCTACGGTGGCTTTCCCAGGTGGGTTGGGATTTTTCTTTTCTTTCAGCTTGGGATTGGTTTTGGTTTTCTTGGCAGGCTGCCATCCTTCACCCGATTCCTTTTCTGGATCTTGACTTTTTGGGCAGTTTCTTTGGAAATGGCCGTACTCATGGCAATTCCTGCACTTAAAGGGCAATTGCTCATAATCCAATTTTTGATAGTGTTTCCATTCTCCCACCATTAGTTTGACAGCTTCTAGTAAACCTGCTTCTAGGTTGATTTCAACACATATTCGGGCGCAAGAGTATTGATATTTAGTGTCTGCTCTATCGATATACCTTCTGAGACCGTTCCCTATTGTCTGCAGCGAGAGAGTGTTCCAGCAATGGACCAGAAGGTTTGGTAATCTGACCCATACAGGTACTTCTTTGGGTACAGCAACTTCTGGATCAAAATCTGGTGACCACCTGTTCAGATACAGACCTTGGGAGCCCATGAAATAAGGGCCACTTCGAAATATAAGATCATGATCTTCCTCGGAGATGAACTCAAGAATGAAGAATCCTCTTCCAACTGAGTAGCAGGTAACGTTGTTCTTGATCAATGGCCTCCAGTTCCTTTGGATCCAGTTGTCGGTGGATCTGGGGGAGGGCCAGATAAAGTGGCCCACCAAGCCTCTTTCAGCCAACGACAGAGCTACCTTGATCGGCTGTTCTGGCGGCAGTTCTATTACAGGGATGGAGTCTAGCTTCTTTATAAATTTGGGGATTGACTGGTTCACGGGTTTCTTGCATTGTGCAGAGGTTAGTTTTCGAAAAGCTTCCTCGTCAGGCGATGGGGGAGGAGGAGGGGGGGGGCTCCCCGCCTCCATTGGAGCTCATCGAGGCCGCATGGGATGTGCCCTAGATTTCAACTTTCACGCTGGTTTCCTCCTACTCAGCTCCATTCACATTAACTTATCAATCATAGGATATTTACACTTCTTGTTGAAATATAATAAGATAAAATATTGAGTCTCCTTCTTTCTATTTAAGTTTTCAATGTTGGAACTTATTGTTCTTGTTGTAATATCGCCTTGTTCGAATGTGTAGTTGACCTTGAAGAAGGAGCTAGTCGTTAAGCCGAGTTGATCGAGGAGAGGACCCAATTGATCACCAATTGGGGGGCATGGGAGTTGATTATGTCCACTTTTGGTCATTCAGATCCACATTATATGGATAGTTATAGGATGTGGTCCCACACATTGATGGTTTGGTTACCTACCTAAACCTCTATATAGATGATTGTGCATTGACTTCAAAATGGAGGGAATATTTCTAACCTAGTTGAATATTGACAAATAGAACAAAAGACAACCAGTCTTGTTTCGAATTTTCTACATGTAGATTTGAAATTCTTTGTGCCCTTTAGTAGAAATGTGGGTGTTGTTTAGAGACTTCGTGCAAAGAAAGAGAGAAGGATGAATATTGTCTCCCGGGTAGAAACCATTGCTGGATTGAATACATTGGTTTCTCAACTTCATCATGAGATTGATGAGAGCATTCATAGGTTAGAATAGTGCAAGCCAAGTCTTGTCGTATATGAATTGTAGACCTCCACCTTCAACAAGTTTGATGAAACAATTATGAAGATTATTGTTATGGAAATAACACTAGAACAAGTTTTGCAAAACCTAATGGAAGAATTTGGGGATGAGATTGATCTACTTGATGATTTGGAGGAGGAAGCTAGAAACCTCTCTCGTATTGATATCATTGGTCCAGACTCAAGGAGTATTGATGGGCAAAGAAAGCCAATTCCTAGTTGGAGATTGAGCCTATATTCCTACAATTCTCTATTGATAAGATTCATGAAGAAACTACTCATGTCCAAGCATGTAATATTGCTCCATTGTTCAATGAATATTAGGATTTGAAGAAATGATATGATTTTTTACTATTGCAAATGGTGAGAAAGATAAGACTATTGAGGGGATTATAGGGTTGCAAATAGATTTTTGAGAATGAACTCAATCAATTGTAGATTATTGTGAGTAAGTATAATGTTGAGAAGATTGATGGTGTGTTTTAAAACCCCTTCGAGATTACTTATACTATTCATGATATTTCTTGTAGCCTTTTTTTATTGTAAGAAGGATGGTGTTGAAGGCATGGCCTCTCTTTCTTCCTTGTTGGCCACTACTACTATGATGTCCCCTACATTTGAGAAACATACTACAAGTATCGTGTCTGAATCATTGCATAAAATGTGTTACAATAAAGGTGGACTTGGGAAGAGTGGGCAAGGTATTGCCATTCTAGTTGTTCTTGAGATGAGACCACCTAGGGAAAGTCTTGGATATTATTGTAGTTCATCAGATAAATAGAGTTGGCTCTACATTGACTATTGTTGTGTTCGTTGCAAGTGGATATCATTTGACTAAGTTGTAGGAAGAGCAATTGAATGCTAACGGTTTTGATGGGTTAATTGAATATTTGGTTGATAATAACAAGCTATCTTTGGATATTGTTATTGTAGATGGTCATGTTATTGATGTACATGGTTATTTTGAACCTTTGGTTGAGAAGCAATCTCAACCCAAACCTTTTGTTCAATAGGATCTAAATTATTTACCATATCAACATCCTCACCATAAAGAATGAAGGAATATATTTCAGAATCAACATCGTTGGAATGGTGGCAATACTTGTTAAAAGTCTTTATAGAAGATGCATGAGATACAAAATTTTGGCCCATTGCTAATTGCCAAGGTTGAGTGTGGTTGGATTGATGTCTGGTTGTGGTAGCATTGAATAGGTTCTTTTGTACTTTCTACATAAGTATCTCATTGACTATAAAACAATACAATTATTTTTCTTTATTCTTATTAAATTATTGGGGTGGTGAATTGAGGTTCAACTAGTTATATAAATCAAAAAGTTTCAATTGAATAATTTGGTAGGCAATGATGTATTTGACATTTTTTGCTATTGTATTGCAAATATCTCTTGTTGTGTTTAAGGGGGATGCTATTGAATTTTATCGATGAACTAAACCAAAGTTATCTCTAGTTGATTGATCAAATAACACTTGGTGTTAAGACCAATTGAACTAAGTTCATCTAACTTTTTTAATGTGGAGTGTTGGCGTATGTAGAGACTTGGTTGTTGTTGCAAACTAGTGTGCAATTAAACAAGAATGCCAATAGTTTGCTATAGAGGGTATCGATAGAGATGCTAACTGAGAACTATTGTGAACTAACACCTATTTGATGATTATTGGATCCCCCCCCCCCCCACATATATATATATAATGATGGACAAAGACTGGTTTCTAATGATGTATTATTGTCTAGTTGTCTAAATCGACCAAGACTAACATGTCTTATGGTTCTTGCTGTAAAGTTACCTTATTGGAATTTGTTATCAACAATGAAGAGGGATCCAACCATTAAGGGAGTCGAGACTAAGAGGAGGACCCAATTAATAATCTACTTGGTGCATGGGATTTATGTCCATTTTTTGTCATTCAAATCCACAATTGCATATGGATGGCTATGGGTTTTGGTCCTATACATTAATGGTTTGGTCACCTACCTAAACATATATATATACAATCTTATATATTTATTTATCACATCGTCTCATGGATCTATGCTCACTGTGCTTAAGTGCTTACAGTGTCTATTGAAACCATCACTACTCGTGGAATCTCACTTGTTCACTTATATTTATTTTCATATTCCAACATTTAACAATATGGAAATTAAGATAAGTGGGGGGCTTAGGACAAGTAGTTAAGCCCGCAAGAGGAAATTATATTCAAAGCCTAGGATCTCCTCATCAAACAGAATAATACCATGGTGGAACCTTATCATCCAAGAACCAACAGCTCCTCAACTTGGAGTCCCCCTCCTCCAGTCTTCATTAAAATCAACTTTGACAGGGCTTCCAAGGAAAATCCATTATGGAGGATTTTTTAGAGACAATAGAGGTACCATAAAAAAGAATTTGCGCGATCTACCTGGGCATCAACAACAGCAATGCAACAAAATTACACATGTTGCCAGGGCCTCAAAATAACAATTGCACAAGGATACAAACATGTAGTAATTGAAGGATACTCCCAAATTATCATCAACATGATAATCAATTAGGTCCAAAATGGAACTCCCATAAAAAAACTGATTCACAACTGGCACTTAGAGTATGACACATTGGCTCTATCGGAAACAATCAATCAAATCCTAGCCCTTATCCTGCACCACGCAAGACGAACAACCAACAAGGTGGTTGACTATCTAGTCAACGTGGGAGTTGCTTTGGGGACAAGAGTCCCGAATGACATGGCATCCAACTTGTCAGTGGAGGCCTTCACGAGGGATTGGCGAAATCTAGCCACGTAGGACTCAAGGATGGCATCTCATTGCTCAAGTAGGCTGGAAGACAAGGATATGAGGCTCGTCGGGATGGATCCAAGTCACTCTGAAGGGATTCAGGCACGGGGCCCACACAAGTCACAACCCATGGCCATCTGTCCCATGAATAATTATTTATTTATTCATTTGAGGCGCGGGGTCCCATGCAAGTCACAACCCACGGCCATAACTTTTTATTTATTTTGTATCGAGAGTTCTAGTGATGGATGGATTTTATGCAACTTCCATTGAAAGGGATCAGTGTCTATCTTGAGAGGTACCACACAATGAATAATTATTGTGTCATATACCTTCAAGTGTTGATATGTAAAGGCGAATACATGCCTATACCGCTTGAATAACTTGATGTACGACCTTATTTTAGATTATGAACAACAAGATCCAAGATTGACAATCTTAGGATCCACCTTAGTTCCAATATTCACAACCTCGTATCACATTGAAGAGTTATTTGTCTTGACATTTGAAGTTTCTTGAATCGGTCTGGTAGATCAAACAACTTTTAAAGTGAAACTATGTTTTATAGAATCTTATTTAACTTTACTTTAATCATCCCATTGTAGTCATCCATAGATTTTGCAAGTTCTTTGACATCAATGGTTTCATCCTTGAATGTGCCCTCATAAGTTAAACAATCAATGATATGATGATCCTCATTGAATACCCTCCAACTTGTCACATTATATGGTATTAAAGGCCTAGAAATGTGTTCAGCAAAAGACATATTGGTTAAGAGAACATCCAATGGGCCTCAATAAGATGCAACATTGGCTAATGCATTGGCATCTATGTTTTCTGTATAAGGAATTGAATATATTTTAAATGATTCGTATCACTTAACATACATGCAACATTGGCTAATGCATTGGCATCTATGTTTTCTCTATAAGGAATTAAATTATATGTTAAATGCTTCATATCAAGCTCTACAATGAAACCCACTCATGGAAGCGCAAGACGACTGTGGAGGGTTCAAGATGATGTAAATTGAATAACGACTCGTCACGGCTCAAAAATCCCGTTTCGGGAGCCCTTACTTTGTTTTGGGGGTTTTAGTGTGGTTTTCATGGGGGTTGGGTGGTTTTTTTACTGTATGGTAACTGTTTTTTACCGTCACACCTGAAGTTAAGCCCATTTTTTACGGGCCTAGTACCAACCAGGCTAAAAAAGTGGGAATCTTGGGTTTTTGTGGGGTTTTTTTGTGGACGGTCACTATCATCGTCTCCAGCTATTGGGATTCTGGCAGTTGTTCTTTCGGTTCTGACTATTATACTTGTCCTTTATAACCGGTTCTCCTACTATTGCATATTGGTGGGTGTCTCGTGATTCCTGACCGGTTATGGCAGGTGTTCAGTCTCCTTGTACGAGGGTTTCGCAGGTTCCTATGACGACTAACCCTCTGGTTGATGTTATTTTTGAACCCATTTCCATTATTGCGGGTTTAAGGGACTCTGTGATGCTGAGAGAAGATAGGTCGTATTCGAACAACTACACTGAGATACCTTCGCCCTCAGTTTCAGGGGCCACAGTTTCAGGCCAGAAAGGTCGGGCCTCTTTCAAACACAAGGGTAACCCACCTCATTTAATGTTCGAAAAGGAGAAGCGAGGTCGCCCTCTATGTGTCCTCGGGTAGGGATGTTATGATGGACATGGTGATGGCTTTGTCACAGAGGGACCTGGTGGGTCGTTTTGAATATATCAGTCTGTCTAGAATGAAAGTCCTCAACTAGATTCATTTAAAGTGGAAACCCTTTATTGACAACATTCCTAGGGTCATGATGCTAGCAAATGGATGGATGGTGTTTAAGCTCCTCATGGAGGAGAGCAGGAAAAATATTGAGGACCATTTTTGGGTGGTGGGCATGGGTTCCTTGGTACTCTCTCGGTGGCACTCGAAGTTTGACCCTCGTCACGAGAAACTTCATAAAAGGCACCTCTGGGTCATTCTCCCAGGCTTTCCCCTTCAATGTTGGTCCTTAGGTGGTTTCATGATTGTAGCAAATAGTATTGGACACTTCATTCTCATGGAGGAGGAGATTTTGTTGGGAAACGACGGGAAATTTCCCCACATGTTGGTTGAACTTGACACATCTGAAGGTCTTCTCGGCGAACTGGAAGTGGTATGGGAGGGCAACTCCTTTGTCCAAACCCTTGATTTTTGGAAAGTCCATTTCCGATGCTTCTCTTGTAAGAAGGTCAGCCACTCTAAAGCACATTGCAGGGCTCTTTCTGACGCCAAAAAGGTTGTTTCTCTTACCCAGAAGGAAGTGGAAAAAGAGGTGTATTCGGATCTCTTCATTCATCCTTTACCACTGGACAAGGATTCTTCCAGAGATTTTATTGGTAAGTTTGCTCTTACCCTTCCTGTACTATCCAAATTTATTTCTACCGATGCCATTATGGAAGCCCTTTCTGTTAATCATGTGTTTCCCTTTGTAAATGACAGTAGGAAACCCTCGGCTTCACCTTTTTTGTGCCCTGACAGCAGACCTCCGTCTCTCGAGGTTTCTCCACCTCCTTTAGATGCTTCGAACTATACTGGGGGGTTAGATGTTCCTCTAGTCTGTACTAAGATAGTACCCTCGTCCCTCCCACCTCCTTTAGGACTAAACCTCAGTGTCCCCTTTGCGACATATACTCTTGGTGAGGAGGACTTCCCCCCTCTCTCGGCTGCCTCTAAACCCTCCTTGGGCTTTGCCATTTCTTCTTCACCTATAGCATATCATTCCACTTCGGATTTGGACGTTCTTACTAAGACCAAGATTCCTTTACCACACTATACTTATAGGGACCCTGATGAGGTGCATTCTTTCCATATCTTTTCCATTTGTAAGGGAAATGTTACTCTTAGAAATCCCAAACGTAACCGAAAGGCTTTAGTTCGGTCAGATTCGGAGGGGGGGGGGGACCATTCTGCATCCTTATCAAATCCTCCTGTCAAGTCCCTTTTCGACATCGGTCTCCCCAAAGATCCCTCAAACCCTTAGACACTTACCTCTCCTCTTCCGGGCCCCTTGGAGCACCACTAGCCTCATTGGATGTGTCTCGATGAATTTGGCCTCTTTTAATATCCATGGGTTGGGAAGTGGCCCTAAACGGGCCGCTCTCAAGCATTTTTTGGACATTTGTCATCCTGTAGTTGTGCTTATTCAGGAAACAATGACTTCAGCCCTTGCGGCCTGTGACTATTTCCTTAAAATCAAACCCTCGTGGAAGGTGTGTGCGGTGGATTTGATGGGTCTCTCGAGGGGCACATTGGTGGCCTGGAACCCCATTTTTGCCAATCTACTTTCTTTCATTACTCCGACGGGTATCCTTGTGGAAGGTTCCCTAAAGAGGCTACAGGTTCCTATTCGTATACTTAATATTTATGGCACTTATCACTCCCGGCAAGACTTTTGGGATGTTATAAAACTTTCAAACCTCTTGGTGGATGACTCCCTTATTGTTGCAGGGGATTTTAATTTTACACTATCAGCTGATGAGGTTTGGGGAGATGGCAAGCCTTGTGATCCACTTGCCGACTACTTTTCTTCTTTATTCACAGAATCCAATCTGGTGGATATTGTTCCTAATGTTCTATCTCCTACATGGTCAAACGACCATTGTGGGACTGTAGGGATTTCAAAGAGGCTGGATCACCTCTTTATGGTGGAACAATTGTGTGACTGATTGGGCTGTTATCGTGCTTAGCACTATTCAGTTGGTATCTCTAATCAAAGAGTGGTCATCTTAGAATTGGATTTCGATAATTCCTTTTGTGTTTACCCCTTTAAGTTCAACCCTATATGGATGGAAGATGAGGCCTTTTGTGACTTTGTGAGAGAACAGTGGAAGGGGATAGTTGTGGATCAGAGCTCTTCTTCACTACTCAGGTTGGTCTGGAAACTTAGAAAGTTAAGAGATTGGATCAAGTCTTGGGAGAAGAACAAGAAGTCCGAGAATTTGGTTACCCTTGAAACTATTGAAGCTGAACTACAGGTTGTCTCTGGGGGAATGGATGCTGACTCTTTCTCGGTGGAAAGAAGGGAGAAGATCTCATTGTTGAAAGCAAGGAAAAAAAGGATCTTGGGACAGATTGAGGAGACGTGGCATCAAAAAAGTCGGCCCACTTGGATAAAGGTTGGAGATGAGAATACAAAGTTTTTTTCATAGGTTCTCCAACCAACGCAGAATCACCAATTCCATTTGGGATCTGAGGGTGAATGAAGATCTGGTTGTTAATGAGACACCAAAACTTAAGCAGGCATCCATGGAACACTTTAAACGACACTTTACAAAGCCTTCTAAAGCAAACCTACTCCATCAACTTAATATTGTCCGTAATTTTCCTCGTATCTTCAATGCTGATGATTGTATGAAGATGGGTAGGGTCTCTGTGGAGGAAGTCCATACTTTTCTCATAGGTTTTTCCAAGGACAAGAGTCCAGGACCGGATGGTCTTACAACTGAATTCTATCTGCACTTCTTTGATTTGCTTGGAGAGGATATCATACTTGTGGTGGAGGAGTCCAGGTTGAAGGGGTGGATCCCTAGCTCTTTAAATTCTACTTGTCTCATGCTAATCCCAAAGCGTGATCGCCCGGTGGATCTGAATGATTATCATCCTATTTCTCTTTGTAATTTACTATACAAGATTATCTCAAAGGTCATTGCGGATAGATTGAAACCGGTCCTGGGAAGGAGCATTTCAGAGGAGCAATTTGGTTTTATGCTGGGAAGACAAATTTTAGACGCTGTGGGGGGTTGCCCAAGAATGTCTTCATTTCATCAAACTGGAAAAACTATGTGCTTTCATACTAAAATTGGATCTTGAGAAGGCATACGACAAAGTTGATTGGCACCACCTTCGTTTTATTCTTGTCCAGACTAGCCTTACTATTGAAGTTGTAATTGGATCATGTGCTGTGTCACTTCGGTTCGTTATGTTGTATTATTGAATGGCTCGCCTACTGATTTCTTCTATGGTAATCAGGGGATTCGCCAGGGTTGTCCCCTTTCCCCGCATCTCTTTGTGTTGGCTATTGAGGGGTCTTTTGATCAGGAAGGCAGTCGTGGATAAGCATATAAAAGGTATTAATATTTCAAAAACATTGATGATTACACTATTCTATTTGTCGATGATGTTTTGCTACTCGGCGATGGATTAGTGAGTGTTTGGCAGCAGTTCGCATCCATTATTGAAACTTTTTGTGCGGCTTCTGGTATGGTCGTCAGTCGTCGGAAGTCAGTCTTTCTTTTGCACAATGGAGATGACGATATATTTGATCAAATTAGCGGTTTGCTGCCCTATAAGAGGGCCAATTTGGTTGAAGGCTTTCACTACCTAGGCTTTTATTTAAAACCAAATGGCTACAATTGTAATGATTGGAACTCGCTTGTAAAAAAAAGTACAAAGGAAGATAAATGCGAGGTCCTACAAATGTTTATCTCTTGGAGGGTTCCTTACCCTCTATATTGTAGAGCATTCCTGTTTACTGGTTCTCTCTTTTTTAGGTACCAACATCGATGATTACGAACATTCGAAAGACACTTTTTCACTTTTTATGGGTTGGTGCCTGTGGAAGTCACAAGTTCCATCTTGCTTCATGGGATTTACTGTCACGTTCGTTGGAGCTTGGAGGATGGGGTATTCGAAATTTGTGTTTTTTTAATCGTTATCTCTGCGCTAAAAGTCTTTGGAGAAGTTTGTTCGATACTGGTCTTTGGGGAAAACTTGTAAATTGCAAGTATTTGAAGTGATTACCTATTTCGCTTTGGTTCAGATCTCACCTTTGGAGAAGACCATTGGACTCTCCCTTATGGCACAGTCTCATGAATGTTATGCCACTGATAAATCACTCTCTTGCATGGTCTGTTGGCAGAGGAATACTTATTTTTGTAGGTATTGATCCAATTATGGGCATTGAGGACTTCAAGTTATCTATGGCTCTGGTGGATGTTCTGCACCAACGAGACAATTTTGTTTTAAAACAGGCGGCACATACTGTATTGTATGGGCATACAATATGGAAATCTTCTAGTGATCTCAGTTTGGAAGACCCTCTCAAGGGTGAATGGGATAGTTTTGTATTGGCACTATTTCGGGCTAGAATTCCCATTATTGAATTCGCTGATTCACTGGTTTGGGGTTACAACCACCAGTATGGAGTTGTTACTGCGCGGCTTGCATACCATCTTCAAGTGAAACTGTATTGCGAAGACATGGTCCTCGGATGGACAAAGAGACTTTGGTCCGGGAGGATGTCTTTGAAAGTGAAATGCTTTACCTGGCTGGCAATATTTGATAAATTTTTAACTTGGAGTAATTTACAAAAACGAGGATTTGAGGGACCTAGTATGTGTTGTTTATGTTGTAAAGCGGAGGATTCGACTGCACACTTGTTTGGTTCTTGTTACTTCTCTCTCTGTATTTGGTTCTTGATGGAGAGTTTTTTTGGGGTCTATTTTCAGTCGAGTAATAAAAAATTCTGTTCAAATTACCAACGCTGGATGTCCCTATATCCTGAGTATGAATCTCTGGTACCCTTTGTAATCTGGGGTGTTTGGAAGGCCTATAATGGTGTGTTATTTGATTAACTAATCCCTTCCATTGAGGTGACAACCTTGCGCATTATAGCCTTTTTTATGGAACACAAAAAGGAGCTTGTCACTATCAAAAGACAGATTGGTCTTTATGAGGATTCGCACAATTTTCCAATGGGCTATTTCGATGGGGCTTGCAATGAGGAATATTGGGGGGCGGGATGTGTTTTCAAAGTCAACCCCACACATAGTTTTTAGTTATTCTTCAAGGCGGGTATTGGGACGAACACAAGAGACGAACTTGTAGCCCTGTGGTGCCTCCTGTATTTTGCAACTGGTAGAGGGGTTACTTCTTTATGGGTCTTTGGTGAGTCTAAATGCATTGAAGATTGGTCTTGGGGAATTTCGTCTCTTCACTCTTTGAGGCTGAAGCCATGGATGGACAAAGTTAAGGTACTAATAAATGTTTTTGATCATCTTTCTATCAATCACATATACAGAGAAGACAATTCTGCTGCCAATGCTCTTTCTAAGCATCTGCTGGGTGACATGGATGGGAAATTGCATGTGGGGAAATATGTGGGTGGTTGCCTAGTGGACGCACACTGCTTGGAACTGATGTGAGAAGAAGTATTACTGGTCACTGTATATTCTATGTTATGGTTTCTATAAAGTTGAAATCGCACAGATTTTTACTGTTTTTTTGTTAGTTGGACATAGTTATATGTTTATTGGTGGAGAAATCTTGTAATCCAAATGTTTTATATATGTATTTGGGATGAGGTTTTAGATATGTAATGTGATGAGAAGTTACTCACTTCTCATGCTGAAGCCCTGCAATGAAGGATACAACTTTTTAAAAATAAATAAATAGTTTTTTTTTTTTTTTTTCCTGTGTGAAAAAAATGCTTCATATCGAGAAATCAAGTTCCACACCTCTTCCTGATATATTTTAAAATGAGGCAAATTACATTGAATTTAGTTTCTTACTTGCCTCATGATGATGTCCGGATCACCAAGTACCTCAAGACATTTAACATTTGAATCAAGAGCCTTCTTTAGACCTAGGAGCAAAGCCTCACACTTTGTTGTATTATTGGTGCATTGGATTTCAAGTCTGCATGAAACTAAAGTGTGCCTTCCTTTTGGGTTAATCAATAAACAACTAGCACCCACACCTTTCTATGAATTAGAACCATAAAAGATAAAAGACCACATGTTAGTTCATAAATCTACGTTAGCATTGCTAGCATCATCTAGTTCTACTATGGAATTGTGAGGAACATCAGTATAAGTAGAATGAAGGATATTACAATGCTAGGCAAATGAAAAGGGCGAAGAAAGAAAATAATTTCCAAAACCAACTTCTAGAAACACAATCAATTCAATTTTTCCCTTGAGTTTGATAACCATATACTTCATATGCCATTCCTAATTGATGGAGATTTGCTCAAACTTTCCATTCCATAGTAGCCACAAGTGAGGCCAATCAATTGCAAAGTAACTTGCAATTTATGTGACCAATCTCTACTCAAGGAAATACCATAGTCCTCAAGAACATCAACCATTGCTATATTGATGATATGATGTGCATGATAATTAGAAGCAATTATGATTAAAGCATATTTCAACTCACCCAATAGGATATGCATGGTAGACTTGATGCGCTTTTCATTCAGTCATTGGAACACCAAATATGACATAACATTAGAAGATTCCCTTGAATCAACCAAACAACTATGTACATTATGATTAAAAATATTGAAAGTCAAAAGAAAAGGAGGTTTTCTAGACTTGGACTTCTTCTCAATGGCAACATTCACTGTTGCTTTCTTCTTCGTGGAAATTGGGTCATTTGATGGCTTAAGTAATAATTCCATCATTAATCGATCAATAAGCATGCAAGGAAGTCTTTGCCTAAATCATCTCCATATTGTCAACAATGTCGTATTCAATTTCCATAGTTGATAATGTGTCTATTGAAGTTGTTGATGGAGTAGTAGGAGTGGTTGTCTTCTTAGTCAATACATGAGAAGGAAGAGGATAATAAGATGTAACATTCTACCTACTTCCAAGAGGATGATGTCTTTTATTAGTTTGTGTAGTGTGAACTTCTTATACAACTTCCTCTTCTTCATCATCTACAAAATTAGGAAGAATGTCCCCTAAGACCATTGCGGACTCTTCTTCTTCCCCTATGCCTTCTTTAGCTACAATATCTGGTTGTATTAATCGATTGATTTATGACATTGATGAACTATGGACACATATTTTATGAATGGTTTGTTTGCTTAATGTACACAGTAGAAGTGGTCCATGCCTACGTCTTCTACCTCATGAGATTATCCACTATAGATGTCTTCCTGATATTTTTTTCAAGTGAGGCGAACGACATGAATTTAGTTTCTTACATGCCTCATGATGATCGCTAAATCACCAAATACCTTAAGATATTTTACATTTGAATCGAGAGCCTTCTTGAGTCCCAGAATCAAAGCCTCGTATCATGTTGTATTATTGGTGCATTGGAATTCAAGTCTACTTGAAACTAAAGTGTGCCTCCCTTTTGGATAAATCAACAAACAAATGGAACCCACACCTTCCTATCACTTCAATCCATCAAAAAATAAAGACCAAATATACGTTAGCATTGCTAGAATCATCTAGTTATACTATAATATAGTGGGGGACATCAACCTAATAGAATGGAGGAAATAATATTGCTTGTCAAATGCAAAGGGTGAAGAAATAAAATAATTTCCAAAACTAGCTTCTAGAAACATAATTAGTTCATTTTTCCCCTTGAGTTCGACAACCATATACTTCACATGTCATTCCCAATCTATGAAGATTTTACTAAGCTTTTCATTCCACTGTAGCCACAAGTGAGACCAATCGATTGTAAAGTAACCTCATAGATTTCATGACAAATCTCTACTCAATGAAAGACCATAGGTCTCCAGAATGTCAACCATGATTATATTAATGATCTGATGCACATGGGGATTAGAGAAAAATTATGAGTAAAACATTTTTCATCTCACCTAGTACTTTTACCTCTAACTTGTTGAGTTGGATTATATGCATTATATACTTGATGGGATTTGCATCTAGTCTTTAGAATTTTGAATGCAACATGACATTAGAGGACGCCCTTGAATCAACCAAGAAATTATGTACATTATGATTAAAAAACTTGAAAGTCAAAAGAAAAGGAGGTGTTTTAGGCATGGACTTCTTCTTGATGGAAACATTCACTATTGCTTTCTTCTAACATGACATTAGAGGACGCCCTTGAATCAACCAAGAAATTATGTACATTATGATTAAAAAACTTGAAAGTCAAAAGAAAAGGAGGTGTTTTAGGCATGGACTTCTTCTTGATGGAAACATTCAATATTGCTTTCTTCTTTGTGGCAGTTGGGTCATTCAATGGCTTAAATAATAAATTCATCCACTAATTGATACTTAATACGCATGCAAGGAAGTGCTTTCCTTAATCTTTTCCATATCATCAACAATGTTGGATTCCATTTTCATAGTTGACAATATACTTGTTGAAGGTGTTGATGGAGTAGTGGGAGTGGTTCTCTTCTTAGTCATTGTAGAAGAAGGAGGGGGATCACGAGATGCAGCGTTTTGCCTACTTTTAAGAGGACAATCTATTTTAGTAGTTTGCATGGTATGAACTTCTTATGCAACTTCCTCTTCTTCATCATTTGCAAAATTAGCAAGAACATCCCATAAAACCAAGTTGTGGACTCTTCTTCTCCTTCTATGTCTTCCCTAGCTACAATCTCTTGTTGTATTCTTTAATTAAGTCATGACATTGTCGAACTATGGAAAAATCTTATATGAATAGGTTGCTTACGACATAATTGATCTTTAGATACGTCTTCTAGCCTCGTAAGATTATTCATTGCGGATACCTATGGAGGCTTTTATGCAACTATAACTTTCTTAAAAAACGGCTTAAAACACTCTTGTCATGAACTTAACTTTTGTCCACTTCTCTTCTTCCAATCCACAATATCATTTGATAATTTTTGAACAAATATACCTGGTGCAGGAAGATGCCCACTAGTAGATGACCCCTGGATATCTTCCACTTGCCGTCTAAATATCCTAAGAGTAATGGTGCTAGTGATTTCTCATAATGCTAAATTTGAGCCTCATCATGGTAAAAATAAACCAATACAAACAAATAAACAAAACAAAACTAATACATAATACAAAATAAAAATAAAAACTAATACATATCCATCTTAACTTTGATTTGTCAATATCTAGATTACCATCTTTATGATCAAAGCCTAACCAATATCTAAATTAACAATTATCTAATTAACAAAAACACTTCTAAAATACATAATGACCTTATTTCGTATATCCAAATCTACCATCTTTTTTTTTCAACCTAAAATACCTATACTTTTATATAAAAAGTACACAAAAAAAGTGCACAGAACAACCCATATACAAACAACAGGAATGAGAACCATCTCAAACATCCAAAAGGACAAGAAGGCCCAGCATACAGTCCACCATCAGACCTCAGAAATCCGGAAACCCGACCAAGAGAGAGATTACCAACAACAAACGACATCCAAGCCAACCGGGAAGAGCATGATAGGTTCAAAAAATATAGCCGCAAAAAAATAACCGAGTTGATAATAATATGTACATCAATTACAAAGAAATATAAAAAACTAACTATTCCATAGAAAAAATAGCTAAGCTACCATCTTTATGATCAAAGCCTAGTCAATATCTAAATTAACAACTATCTAATTAATAGAGACACTTCTAAAATATATAATGACCTTATTTCACTATATATATAATAATAGTATATCCTTAGATTTGATATAGTGTTAAGTGAAATAATTAATCGAGACACTTCTAAAATACATGCTGACCTTATTTCACTATATATAATAGTATATCCTTAGATTTGATATAGTGTTAAGTGAAATAAATAATAAATAAAAAGTAACACCATTTGATTGTATTCACAAGAGAGACATGCATTCTAGAGCTCGACATAAATGAAAAGTATAGCTTAATAAGATACAAGTCTTTGAAAAAATAAATAATATTTTGATATAGTGTTAAGTGAAATAAATAATAAATAAAAAGTAACACCATTTGATTGTATTCACAAGAGAGACATGCATTCTAGAGCTCAACATAAATGAAAAGTATAGCTCAATAAGATACAAGTTTTTGAAAAAATAAATAATATTAATATTAAAATAAGAATAATAATAATTTTATTTTTATTTTTCAAATATTAATACTATAAAGATAATAAAAATAAAAAAATAATTTTTTTTAATTAAAAAACATAAAACAAACTTAAACCAGAATAATAAAAAAATAAAAAAATTCCACATAAAAAAATCATCGGAAATTCATATTTGCTTTAATATTTTTTTTAATAATATGAAAACAAACAACCATCATATTAATAAAAACTAGAAACATAAATTAATAATAAATGTTTTACAAATCCAAAATTAAACTATATATTTAAGAGGCCAATCGTAAGATAAAACCTGTAATTTCAGTTGACCATACCAACTAGAAAGAAAGAATAATTGGACTGTTCGCATACTTTAAAATGCCCTGCCTTTCCTTCTCTCGCAACTTGAGGCGGCTTTTCCGTCTATAAGGTCTCACATTCACAATACTCCTCGCAGGTTCTTATTATTATTTATACAAATATCAGAGTCTGTTGATTTCCATCCTTGTATCTCCTTCTCGGAACATTGTTTCTCTAAAGGTGGGCGGCTATGGCGAGTTTGTTAGCAGCAGCAAGGCTTGGCAGGACCGCCAGGTTGAAGAGCCCTCTCTTTGCCCATCTCTCTCGATCAAATATATTGGTAGGTTTTCAGGATCTCTTCATGTTATTGATTGCATCAGCTGTCAACATTATTATTATTATTCATCTTGAAATTCCCAAATACCGATCCTGCAATTGCCTCTGATTATTATCATTTTTGTTGGTCTGTTGGAATGAAGGATCCATGGTGATATTCTGTATATTCTGGACTTGATCTTTTCACATTACATTTTTATTAGGTAGTAGAAGAATATAATGCCCATTCAAAAGAAGAGCACGCATAAGCATGCTGTAATTGAGTATCGATCCCTAACTATCAATGCGGACCTTTAATCTCAGGCTGAAACTTTTGAAGTACAGTAATTTCTGTTCTGCATAAAGAATAATTTCGATATTACAACTAGTTTTCTGCGATGGTTTTGATACCAGCGAGAAATTTAGGGCTTCTTCTTCTTTAAATTTAGGGCATCTTCTGGTTTTCGATACTGTTCTTATCTGTGTCACTATACATGTTTTCTACCCCTCTATAGGTCATAGATGGGGATTTTCATAGCTGAATCCCAGAAAGTATTACTTTGGCCTTGTTGTCTAGAGAGTTTAAACACTCTGATTTTTTAAATTTAGAAAATGTTTCCTTTTACTATTATTATTTCACAATATGTACATGAACATCTTTTTTAATAACGTTGGCCTGCTGGGGCAGCCTCCAATAGCGCTAGCCTCCAGGACATCAAAAGCCTCAAATGGCATTAAAAGCTTCAAAATTATCCAACTAGCTTAGTCAAGCCAACAATGTCATAGCACCACCTGGCATGAACAGAAAAGTCCAAGAGTCCCAACTTTAATAATGCCAACATGACAAGTACAAGCTTGAAGCATCACAGAAATCAACACCAAATAAAAGTAGAATACCATGCAGCTGCCGGGATATGCCACTGGCTGGAGGATCGTCCCTGTCATCCATGTTACAAAATTTGCTGAGTTTGACACTCAAATCGAGCTGAACTGACTCGTTGCCTGCCAGTCGGACTTGCTGGCATCGACTTTGACTCATGAGTACTCATAGGTCAAACTCTGGTCTGTGAGTACTTGCCGAGTTTGATTTGCAAGCCCAACAAAAAAACTTGGTGGGATCCTTTATATAACCCAAACAGAAATGTTTTGCTGACTTTTAATTTTTTTAGTATCAGCTTTTTTTTTCCTAGTTTTCTCTGATCTGGCTGAAGTTGTCGTTGAGCTGAGTTTTGTAACTTTGCTTGTCATTGTTGTGAGGCCCTCCCCATCCCTCAATTGGTGGCTCAGGCTCTGTAGCATCAACTTCACATCCATCATTTTCTTGCTGCAGTGGCTTCTCGCTTCTGATATTGCCAGGGTCAGCATTGAAATCTTGTGGTTCAGAGGCCACTTTGGAGGGCTGTAGGGCCAACTGTGGCATTTGTCACGACACACCCCTACAGCCTTGCGAGCTGAGTCTGGGGCCTGTCTGATCACCTCTCCAATACCCATATAATAATTGAATATGATTTTCTTTATAACTCCACTTATCCTTTATGCGGTCTGGAAAAATGGGTTTCGTTAATAGTTATTGTGTACTGATTGCTTTTCACTGGTCATGACGTCATGTTCATCCACGGATTGAAAACATCTTCTGATCACATCAGCAACTGTACCCAAGATGAGCAAGATGGACACATGTCATACTGGAGCTTAAGTTTGGTTTGCTTCGGTAGATGTTTATGTTTATGTTTAGGTGATCAGAGGGTAAATGCTTCTCTTCTTTGAAAGTTTGATGTAAACACTCTCTTTGTGTGCTTAAGAGTAGCTTCAGTACTTTCTTGTTTCCAAAGTTTCGGAGAGCCATCAAAGTCACAGGGTTCGCCGAATCTATAGGTTGAAGTTCGAATTTCATCGAATTTCAAACTCTGCTTCAAATTTGCCTCAAGTTCGCCGAACTTCATATCAAATTTGTGTTGTAAAGTCTGTAGTGAAAATGTTAACTTACCTAAAATATGAGGCTACGTAACTGGAGAATGAAATAGGGTCTCGGGTCATCTGTATCCTATTGTGCAGATGAGGGTCTTGTGCCATCTGTATCCAAATTTCCCTACAGAGGACATGCATCCAAATCTTGATTATACGTGGGCATCTTCCTGCTAGTCATCTCAGTATTCCGATGGATCTCCATTCTATTAAGGCACTATCTCTCAGAGATAGCATCTCGTCTTAAGGCCCATTTCGCTCTTTCTGGAGCCTGGAATTCCTCCATGGCATCTTTCCTCCCTTGTTAGCCAAGCTAGCCTGATCCATCTCAGGTCACAATTTAAAATATTTGCTGTGAGAGAGATTTTACAGAGGGCCTCAATGTGTGCTGAGAGGGTCGACACTTGGCGTGGCAGGTAACACTATGGGCTTTGCTGGGGGCTATGCTAATTGTTATGCGGTGCACAGATTTTTAATTTAATAAAGTTGCTTCTTTTTATCTAGAATGTTTTAATACATTTTCAAATGTAAAATTTATTATATAATGTATTAATACTATATTGTATTTTATATTACATTTAATTGGATTTGATATTAAAATTAATAATATTTTAACAATTATATATATATATATATATATATATATATACACGAATTTAATGATGAATCTTGTTCGAATCCCATTGAAAAATTTGAATTTGAATTGAATTTCATTGTTCTTGAATTTGAATTCGAACCCGAACCATGTGACTTTGAGAGCCATAAGGTAGTTGTTATTGTTTTCCATATTTATATTATCTAAGATTCTAAAGTATATCTCGTTTGTTATCTTCCTCCAGATCATAATTACATTTATCCATCATTTGGATTAGAGGTTGTAAGACCCCTGGTTTAGACCCCATTATTTGGTTAATGTAATTTTGTAAAAATATTGGAAATGCCTGTTAAGGCAGAACTCATGATTGTATTTTTCTCTGATTATATAAAAAATAAATTGGCACTGGCAGTGCTGACACGCTGAACGAACAGGGACTCATGTATTCACCTAGGTCAGTAAGGGGAGAGGTGGCATATAACCTAATATCTAAGTATGACCCTATTCAACCCTTCTTACCTTACAATTTTGATAAACCCATACTTTTTCCTAATTAATTCCTTAAACCTGTTTTTGAAGTTAAAAAGGGAATTAAGAGAGAGATTAAGAGGATAATGGAAAATTGACAAGTGTTGCTGGGTGAGCATTCAAACAACAAATAGAACGTAAAGAGGAAAAACATAAAGAGGGAGAAAGGAGGAAAAACAGGAACGCAGTGGGCAGCATGAGAATGCTGTAGCGTTGAAGGAAATTGGGATTGAATGGTCGATTGGAATTGCTGGAGGACAGAGTAATTAGTCCAGTTCCAGAGCAAAGTTTCCAATCCGTCCAAATTCTGTGGCAGCTGGGTTGGTTGAGGGTACCTGTAATCCCAAGCCAGTTTTGGTTATCCTTTTTGGTTGTTGTGGATGAATGGAATTGCTGGAAGACAGAATAATAAGTCTAGTTCCAGAGCAAAGTGTCCAATTCATCCAAAGCCTATTTTTTGTTTGTTAAACTTCTGGTTGATAATATTTCCCTTTTTTTGCCTTTGGTTGCACCTAAGAAATGACAATGGTGTGAGAAATTTCTTTAGTAGAATTATAAGCACAGGTGCAGTGATGGATTTTCCCTGTGGTGCTAGTTAGAATGAAGCTAAGGGAAAGGATTGCACAGTTGGCATGGATTTGGTAATAAACCAGTAAATCCTATTTTCCAAGTGAAGAAATCTTGAGAGAAACCTGGAATTGGTGAGAGCCTATGGTGAATGCACGAGTCTCGGCTCGGGGGTGGAGTTCTGCGAAGAGATTAATGAGTAGAGCTACCTACGGTTGGGTGGAGCGTGGCAGCCACAGAGGTAGTTGCTCAATTACAAGTACATTTGTAGATAAGTGTGATTTCTGGAAATTCTATCATAATTCTGTGATGTTATCTGATTAATTTTCAGTCGAACATTTGAATGATTTTCTTGTTAAATTTCCCTGAATTTGGTTTCAAGAAAGGAAATTACATTTAGTTTGATTTATTCCATGGACAAGAATAATGTGCAGAATTAATGATGAGATGTTGTTTGGAAATAATGCAAGTTTGTTCATTAAATAAGTCGAAGACGAAATTATTTTCCAGGACCAAATGTTAATTCCAGTTTGAAATGTATTGTATTTAAACCTTGTCGAAGAGCACAACTTCCTAAGTTCAAATGAATGAATGTTTGAGGTGGTCAATCAAATTGTATAATTACTTAACAGATTAGTCGGTTCAACCGGCCGACAGATTTAAGCCAACAAGTCAGGACCGACAAGTAAACGGTCTGGGGACCTAGTTGGTTAGTTGATAAGACCTCTCCATCAATGCTTATGCAAATACAATAAAGATTGTAGTTGGAAGGAAAATAATTCGTTAAATAATGAATAATGTGCTTGATAGAATTTTTCCGACTAAAACTCAAATCAATTATAAATTGACAAATTGATAAAAAGAAGTTTTATGTAATGGTGTGATATAATTCATTGATGATGTTTTAATGAATGTGTTGAATATGGGATCGACCAATTCGTCTAATGGGTAGACGGGAAACTAAAGGTTTATTTGAATCATTAAAAACTAAAGTTGTTGGAGTGGTTGAAATCACTGGTTATAACGATATACTTCAAATTTCAAAATGATGCTCAAGTCCAAGGTTGACATATATATGTATACTTAAATTGAAGTTGTATAGATCAACTGTTGTCGGTGGTGGGCTTAGTCGGTTAGTAGACTAAGTTAATATGGACGGTCATAATAAATTCATGTTAACGAATTAGAAACTCACTATTTCTCAACTCTATGGTCGAAGCTTACTAATTTATATAATTGCCTGGTTAGTCGATAACTGACTGGTTGCGCCAACTCGATCATAATCGGATCTCAACAGTAGTCGGATCTCGATCGTGGTCAGTGGAGAACCTAGTCAGTCAGTTAACTAGGCTCCTCGAGCATAATTCCTATGAAAAATGGTCGGATTTCTAAAGATAAAAATTTCTAATAGAAAAGAATTGGAAATATTATTTCTGTATAAAAATCAGTGAAAGGCTGAGTCGGTCAGTCGACCATCTTGTTAAGGTCCGACTAGTTTTATTTATATTGATAGTAAGAGAATTGTCGATATAATACTTCATTAATTTTAATGAGCCGGAAATTGCATAAACCTGGAAAATAACGACATTTCCTTGTTATAGGAAATGTTCTGAATTGGTGTAATTGTGTATTGTGTATTTAAATACAATTAAATACTCATTTTCTCACAATCGTCTGATCTGTGGAGCACTCGACATTAGTCAGTATCCGACAGAATGCGACTTTGGTAGGGAAGAGCCTTCCACATCGATTCGACCGTAGTCGGAATTCAACCATTGACGTAAGTCAAATCTAGTCGAACAGATGACTAAGGTTTTCCTTGTAGAATTTATTAGTAAATGGTCGAGATTTTTCCAGAAGTAAGATTTTATAAGGAAAGTTTTAAAAACGTTAATTCTGGGTAAAGATATATATTATATTATGAGCTTATGCCTTAGTTAAAGGGATTTAGTGGGCCTTTTGTAAAATAAATTTCATGCTTCCGCTATTTCAATCTATTCTTATTATGCATTATAAAAATGCTTTTGTCGAAGGGGTATGTTACGGAGGTGGTCATTATGCTATCTTAATTTGTAAACCAAGCTCTTGGTGTGTCCTAATTGTGTTTTGGAATTGAGTGGGCCACCATTTGAGCCGTTCACTATCGTGATACTCGTGAAGATATTGGGATTCAGCAGCAACTAAAGTGGGTTGGTTGCAGAATGTTAGATTTCAACTTGGTCGTGGTCATAATTAAAGGGAGTCTGTCGTACCTTTTTGGTGAACTCAAAGGCTTTATTTTCCAGTGATAAGTTTGTAATCCTCTTTGACCTCGAAAGTGAGTGGCCCACCATTTGAGTGGTTCACTATTGTGATCCTCGTGAAGGTCTTGGTATTCAGCGGCAACTAAAGTAGGTTGGTTGCTGAGTGGTAGATTTCAACTTGGTTGTGGTCATAATCAAAGGGAGTCTGCCATATCTTTTTGGTGAACTCGAAAGGATTCATTTTCCTGTGATAAGGTTGTAATCCTTATTGACAAAGAAGTCACTGCCAAATCTCCAATATAACCCCCCATTTCATGTATTTTGCTCAGTTACACAGTCTTATGTTGATTTGTTCTTTCTATACATTTTACGTCGCTCCTAGTTTGATCTCTCATTCAATTTCCTACATGTATGAGCCCATAGAGGCAGAGGAATAAAAAGTTTGATGTCTTTCTGTTTACAATTCTCATAACTGTTTTATCAGACTCCGCAAGAGCAATATATTCAAGAATTTTATTTTGCAGGTTCAATGTGGCTTTTGAAATTGAGGGATTGAAGATTGATGATTTGAACTTTTAAGCCAGAGACAAACTTAGAAGATTACATGGGAACTTGATTGGTGTTCTGCATTTTGCTTGTAGTCATGCCAATGGGATTGATTCCTCCACCTAAATTTACAGAAATGCTTCCATAGCAAAGTTAGTTCACAAGACAGAATAATCCCATTTTTGCAGGGATTCCTGCGACTGCTGTATTCAAAATAGATTATTGTAAGAACTGTGGAAGTGAGAACCTGTAGGAAACACTTAAATATTCACATATCTTGGCAATAAAACTAGGCATATTATGCATATGCTTTTCAAAGTACTAGCAGAAATGCATGTTTGAATGCTGAGTGGAAAGGAAGCAGTGAAGTGCTAAATACTAAATTAGAGAGATTGAATGATGTATAGAAGAAGGCTTGCACTGGTGGATGAATTTATTTAACAGTTGTGTCCAGACTTGTGGCTTTCTGTATTTCATTCAGATAAAAGCTGATAATGCACAAATCACTATCAAAATTGTTTACCAATATAGAAAACTTCCTCTTTGCCCTTTAGTGTCTTTAATTAACTATTTTATGAGTCTTGTGAACTTGATAGAATATGCTGCACTAAGAGGAACTTGCAGATAATTGTGGATTTTTTTTTCTTCAGTTTTTTAAATTTTTTTGTAACAGTGATCAGTTAACATAGCAATTTAAATAGTTTCCAAACACATTTTCCTCATGAAGATTATGAACGCAGAAATGGGTCAATCTTTGGACACAAATTGGAGATGTTAGATGCCCCGATTTTGATGGAACAGAATCACCAAACTTTATAACTAAGCATTTCATGCATTTAGAACTACCAGAATAACTTAGACATAAATATTTTTAACTGGAATGCTTAATAACTTTGTGCAAATGCCTACAACAACCCTTCTGCAATCTTATAGTTTTCCAAACATTTAAAAAAAACAAATTATATTATGGATACCAAAATATGACATGGTGATTATATAACTCTGTCACTGGCCTTCCTATATAGGGTAGCTCAGAGACTGCAGGGCTTAACTTACAATGTTGTTATTATGAGACATTTCACCCTTATGCAATCTTATATTTTTCCAAACATTTAAGAAAACAAATTATATTATGGATACCAAAATATGACACGATGATTATATAACTGTGTCACTGGCGTGCCTATACAGGGTAGCTCAGAGACTCCAGAGCTTAACTTACAATGTTGTTATTATCAGACATTTTTGCTTTGTGCCTGGTCTCTAATGGTTGACATGACTTTTAACCGCCATTGCAAAATTTCAGGACTACCCATAAGCCTCTCTGGGTCCGATTTTCTTGCTTTTCATTCTGGTTGAAGCAATTTTTCCTTCAATTGGATGCTTTCCATTATTCAACAAACAAGGTCCCATACTATGGTTCTAAGTATTCACTTTCTGACTTATTGTGATTACTTGTATGGCTTAAAACTTTTTGGAAATACTGGGAGCTTGGGATTCCTTCTACCTCTGAGCTTGATCTTTCCTCAGCTCTCTTGGATTTAATATCTTTTTGATCTACTTTCCTCCAGGTTAAATTCTTTTAAGTCCTCTCTGAAGGCCTTGCGGTAACTTATATGTGTAAATTTTCCATTTCCTAGGTGACTGCTGTCCTTGTGTTCTCAATTAAATCAATTTAGTTCAAAATTTAAATAATGCAGAAATTTAAGTTCTAAACATGCATGAATCACACGATAGCTGGAAACAGTAAATAACGGAAGCATAAAATAAATTCACACAAACATAGGTAATTTCTCCTTCAAAATCAACTGTTCATTTGTTAATCAAAGCTTACAACGAAACCTTCAGAAACTGCAGAAACTTACCAGCTGTACAGCCTGGTTGAATCACCCTCGAACTGAGCTGTACGGCCTGCTCAGAAGGGACAGTTTGAACAGAAATCGAGGAACAGCAGCAGTACAGATCTATGTGGACTGTACTGTAGGACTGCTTCTTCTTTGATTTGCTTGATTACTGGTTGATCCTCGTCCTCCTATCTCTGCCTTCTCTCGTTTGGTCGCTTAACCTGATCAACTGTTCAACCATGTTCAAATCTTTCTATCTTGTTTGTATTTATGCTTTGTCTGAAAACCTAATCTACCAAAACCCTAATCTCAGATTGAGATCGACAATTGAGATTAAATCATATTCTAAGTCATTAATGTATTAAATTGTTTATTAGAATCATTTGCAAAACATAATACATTTTACTTTTCCATAAAGCGAATTACAAAGTAGAATTATTACCCACTTTTCTTAAGTGGTTACTTTCAAAATGTTTTGAACTACTTCATGCATGTTCATATTGAATATGTGCAAGAAGTTCTTGTACAAGCTACATTTTTCAACACTCCCTCTTAATGAGGAAGAAATTTTGCACCAATCCAAGTTTATCTCTGAATGCTTCAAACTTCTTTTTGTGAAGGGCTTGTTTAGAATATCCGCTACCAGTTGATTTATGGGAATATCCCAGAGCTTTACTGCTCCCTTTTGAATTCTGTCTCATATGAACGGATATCTGATCTCTATGTGTTTGGACTTTTTACGAACACTGGATTCTTAGAGAGTTTGATACAACTATGATTATCATAGTAAATCATCAAGGGATCCAATTCTTGATCAAACAATCATGCAAGCAACTTGTGAAACCAGATGGCCTCACAACTAGCAATATTGACTGCCATATACTTTACATCTGTTGAGCAAAGTGTCACGAAAGTCTGCCTCTTGCTGAACCAAGATATCATCATCGTTTCCAAGCTAAAGCAATAACCTGAGGTGCTTTTCCTATTTGCTGCACTACTTGCCCAATCTGAGTCTATATACCCTTGCAACATCACTTCACCATCTCCAAGATATCTTATACCATATTCCACTTTGCCCCTCAAGTATCATGTTTTGCTGCTACTCAGTACTTCTACCTGGACTCCACCATGAACTGACTCAAGTTGTTCACTGTAAAACATATATCTGCTCTAGTGTTGACTAGATACAACAAGGAACCTACCAACTTCCTGTATAATGTAGGATCCACCATTTTGAATATGAAGTTTTTATCTTCTTCAGATTAGTGATCATAGGTGTGGCCATAGGTTTGCAGTCCTCCATTCGAAACCTCTTTAGGATGTCAATTGTATACTTACCCCACCCAAGGAAAATCTCTCGTAGTCTTTGCCAAACCTCCAAACCTAGGAAGTAATGCATCATGCCAATGTTTTTTATCTCAAACTATGCTGCCATATCTGCTTTGCACCCTACAATGAGCTTCTCTGAACATGTAAGAAACAAGTCATCTACATACAACACCAAAACAAGTAGATCAGTGCCAAGAAATATATAATATAAGTTAGGATCTGCAAATATCCATTGATCCTGGAATACCATGCTCTCAGTGCTTACTTGAGTCCATACAAGGCTTTTTCTTAGCCTGCAAACGTGGGACTCCTTCCTACTTACCTCAAAGTCTCGAGGTTTCTCTATGTACACTTCTTTCTCAATTATGCCATTGAGGAAAGCTGTCTTCACATCCATTTGATGTGTCCTCCATCCCATAACTGAAACTAAAGACATAACTGCTCTAATGGAAGTGTACTTGGTGGCTGGAGAAAAACTCTCCTCTTAGTCCACTCCTTGTTTTGGGAGAACCCTCTTGCCACAAACCTCGCTTTGAACTTCTCGATGTTGTCATCTGCCGCATGCTTGATCTTATAGAGCCACCTGAAACTCACTATTGACTTCCTCTAAGGTCATGGCACTGTTAGTTTTTCATACAATTATAGCATCATAATTCAATTGCATAAGATCAATAGAATCGCTAGGAGAAAGACAAAGCACAGAAACAAAGAACATAGGAATTTATCCTAGGAAACCCAATCGGGAGAAAACCTAGCAACCTTTGTATAGAGACGAACAATTCTGAGAACAAAGTACAATGATGAGAGAGAAAAAGGTGGAAGAACTTTCCAAGTAGAAACCCCAAAATATCTTCTCCTAGCTGCAGATGCAAATCTCTCTCCAAGTGGTGCGAACTTGCTTGGTTGAGTGAGTGTAAAAATGAGGTGAACTTTCCCTCTATTTATAATTTTATATAAGTGCCAAATCAGCCTTTTCCCTAACTGGGTCGACTTGTCTAACTTGACTGGGCTGACTTGTCTTGGGGATATAAAAATACATTTAATAATTCTTTTCTTTACTTAATTTTCTCCCCAAGGTTTACATTGTTCTTTCTAGGGTTTACATGATTAATTACATCAAGATCAACTCCTGTCGGAGGTACAAATAATTACAATAAAATATAATAAGAATATCTTCCGAAGTTGCACAAAATCCAACAAGCACTATGTCATTCTTCATGATGACGGTGCACTTCTCCACCATGGCAACCTGTTAGTTCGGTTGGTTGCCTTCCTCTTGAAAGTTGGAAGGCTAGAAATATATGATGTTGCTCATTAATGCCATGTAGTTTGGAAACTTCTTTGGAGGTCTGTTCTCCCTGAATGTGCTCCTAGGAGCCTCAACTATCTCTTGAGCATCCCTTAATGTCTAAGTAAACCATCGAGGTCTCCAGATAGAGCTAGAAGGAGCTACTGGCTCTTTCTCTTTGCCTGAACACTGCTACCTAGAGCTAGAAGGAGCTACTGACTCCTCTTCGCTTGAAAATTGTTTCCCTGAACTAGATATCATTGATGTTCCTAGCTCAACCTTTAGATCTTCTTGCTCCTCATCCACTATTACTGGAATAGGCCCCTGGGACTTCTTGGATGCAAAGTTTTCCTCAAACTTTACATCCTTGCTTATTGTTGTCTTTCTCTACTCTGGAATAAAGACCCTGTAGGCCTTCGAAGTCTAACTGTTACCAACAAACAAATCCTTCTTGTTGGAGGTCTCTAGCTTTGTCTTCTTCTGTTAAGTTTTTACTTTTTTAGCATAATAACATTAAATAATATAATCACTGAAAGAAAGACAAACACAACAATCACAAAGAACACAAGATTTCTCTCAGGGAAACCACAAGGGAGAAAACCCCGACAAAACTTCCTCAATATAGAATTCGCCAAATACAAGATAAAGCCCCAAGACAAAACAACTACTTCTCCTTCACCAACGAACTTCTCTGTCTCTCCTATACGAGCTTGAGTGAGTGAATGAGTGAAGGAGGGAGGTGAGATTGGAGGAGCGGGCCTTCAAGAAGTCTTATGATTTAGAGTTGGAGCAGCAACAGGTTACTGCTCCACAAGTGGCTGTATCTCAGGGTTCAGCGAGTCAGAGTACAAGGTCACAGGTCTCAGGGGTGACTGGGTCATAGGTTACAGGCTCATCAGTTTCAGTTACTCAGTCTACAGGGACAGGTTCACAGGTTTCACCTTCATGTGATTAAGGTGGTACAGGTTCAGGATCACCAGGTACAGGATCTCAGGCCACATGTACTTCTTCATGGAGACAGATGTCAGATGAGGAAGTTCATGAGGAGGGCCTACCACAGGAAGCTACTTCCAAGAAACGTAAGCCAGGGTGGCTTAAGGAGCTTGTGAAGGAAGCTGAGGATTCTCTGGGGCCACCCAAGAGGGAGGTCAGAGAGAGCAAGGCACCAGAGAGATTTTCCAGCTATATGGCGATGGTGACTAGCTTGTGTGAGTCTGAGCCTACTACATTTGAAGAGTACAATTCCATCATGAATAATGATGTGTGGGAGATTGTTCCACGACCAAAAGGGAAGTCAGTTGTGATTTCCAAGTGGCTCTTCAAAATAAAACATGCTGTTGATGGTAGTGTTGAGAAATACAAGGCTAGATTTGTAGCGCATGGTTTCTCTCAGGTGGAGGGAGTTGACTGCGATGAGACTTTTGCCCCAGTGGCAAGATACTCTTCCATTCGATCAATGATTGCTATTGCATCAGAGATGGGTTGGAGCATTCGTCAAATGGATGTGAAGACAACATTTCTGAACGGTGTATTGGAGGAGGAGGCTTATATGGAGCAACCTTAGCGATTTGAGGTGCATGGGAGAGAGTCTCATGTATGCAGGTTGAAGAAGGCCCTTTATGGGTTGAAGTAAGCTCCGAGAGCTTGCTATTCCAGGATTGATGCATATTTGCAAGAGTTGGGATTCCAGAAAAGTGAAGTAGATCCAAACCTCTACTTCATTGTAGTTGGTGAGGTTCCACTTATTGTGGTACTGTATGTAGATGACTTGATCATTACAGGGACAAAGAGACTCATTGCAGAATGCAAGAAAGATCTTGCATCAGAGTTTGAGATAAAAGACATTGGACTGATGCTATTTGGGTTTGGAGGATTGGCAAAAGCCTGGGCATATCTTTTTGGGATAGGGAAAGTATGCCATGGACATTCTAAAGAGATTTCAGATGGAGGAGTGCAGGTCCATGGTTACACCCATGATCACCAATTGGAGGAAGCTTCATGTTTCTGAGGGAGAGTTGGTAGATCCGACATTGTATCGTCAGTTCATTGGTTCTATGATGTATTTGGCTTTGGCCAACACCAGGCCAGATATTTGTTTTGCAGTCAATACTTTGAGTCATGATGGAGCCTCAGAGAGTTCATTGGATAGCTGCAAAACATGTGTTGAGATAATTGCGTGGTACAGTTGATTTTGGTCTGGACTACATGAGAGGAGATGGAGTGAATTTGGTTGGCTATACTGATTCTCATTGGGCAGATACTGTGTTCGACTGGAAGAGTACATCCGGTTGTTGTTTCAGTCTGGGCTCAGCAGCAATGTCTTGCTTCGGTAGGAAACATAAGTCAGTTGCTTTGAGTTCTGTCGCCAGTCAGGCTAGTTGTGAGGCCATTTGGCTTCGCAAGTTATTGGTTGGTTTATTTGGTCAGCAGTTGAGACCAACCTTGATACACTGTGATAATCAAAGCTGCATCAAGCTTTCGGAGATTCCAGTGTTTCATGATAGGTCAAAACACATTGAGATTAAATACCACTTCATTTGTGATTATGTTCAGAGAGGTGCAGTGGAGTTGCAGTACATTCCTACTGAGGAATAGGTGGCAGACATTCTAACGAAGTCTTTGGGTAGAGGGAAGCATGTTTACTTCAGAGACAAGTTGGGGGTTGTGAAAAACACCTTCCTTTGTAAGAGGGAGTGTTAAAATTTGTACCAAGGGAAGTGTTTTTCTACCTTGAGATGCCTAGGGGTGGACAAAACATTAAAAAAAAGTGGTCCCTAGCACTTTATTAAAGTGTGATGTACTTTATGTTCATAAAGTCACTTTATAAAGTACCTTAATTTATAAATTTCTCCTAAGTTCACTTTATGAGAAATAAAGTGAGAGATTAATTAAAAGGAGGGAACTCACGTATTAAATGATATTTGAGCATTAAATATTATTTAATTGAGTTATTAATGAGCAATTAATGTGAACCCTTCATTATATTTAATCTAAGCCATTGCATGAAAAGGAGGAAGTTGCCATGATCACAAAGGAAGAAGTTAGGGATTGAAGGCATCATTATTCACTTTCACAAAGAGATTTTGGGAGAGGAGAAAAAGAGAGAAGAAACCCTTGAGAAAATTTTGAGAAGGTTGAGTTATAGAACGGAGGACAAAAATGGAGGGCACGAATTCCAAGGCATCCGTACAACAACAAGTGCAGCAATAAAGAACGCTGTGCTGGCTCGAATTTCGAGGCAGGGTAGTTATGCATTTATTACAGTCTGTACACATCAAGTTTGGCAGAGAAATCGAGGAGGCTGTACAACATGTATTGTTGGCCGTACAACATAGAAATCGAGGAAGATTTTGTCAGAGTTGTCACGCATATCGAGGCAGTCCGTACAACATTAAAGTATGACTGTACAACACAGAAATTGAGAAACATAATTTTTGGGCACGTTTTTCGAGAAATACAACATTTAATTCACACGTGGGCCGTATTGCTGTTAGAAGGGTTCATATTTTCTATTGTGTTTTGGGCACGCTTTTTGAGATGAAAAGTTGAGATAAGTACTGCTGTTATGTTTTGTAATTTGTTGAAAGAATAAAATTTTCTCTCTGTCAGGTTTTCCCTTCGGGGTTTTTCCTGAGCCAAGTTTGCTAAATTTCTTAGTCTTAATATTTTCATATATCTGGTTTAAATTTTTGTATTTGAAAAATTGCTAAAAAAATCTCATGTGTTTCAAGCAAATTGTCAATTTTTTGTTCATGAGAAGCTAATGGGGTTTGGGCATTAAACTCTATGCAAAGAAAACTTGAAACCGGGTTGGGGTTTGGAAAATTTACATCAAGTAGTCAAAAGGATTGGACAGATAATTGTTGATCAGTGGAAGGCATGAGTTACTCTTGGACATAAGGGGGACATGAAACCTTTGTGACATTTGCTAGTTTGGCAAACATTAGGGAACAAGGTGCCTCAAAAATGAATAATGTGCTAGAAGGTACCCCTTTGACTCTAGCAAGCTCTCCCTTTATTTCATTTGATATTTGCATTTCATATCTCATTTGAGTTTCTCATTTGAATTTCTTTCTTTGGATATTTCTTTGAAGCACTTTATTCATTTGCAATCCTTTAGTTGGCTAATGACTGAAAGGTATTGGCCTTGAATTGCCTTTTGGGCACCTGTTATGACACGACCTTAGCTCTGCTGCCAGCCACCGTCCATAGGTGCGACAGAGTTGCCATAGTAATGCCATTTTAGAGCAAGTAGGCTTAACCTCTTAATTCAAGGAGTACCTACCCTCCTAACCACTAACCAATTTCAAGGGTGGGGAGCACTTGTTTCAAGTCTAGGAAGTAACATTTTGGTGACTAGAACAACTAGGCTTCGAACCCAACATTGGTAGCTCTTCTGATAGGAAAGATTAAGGCTTCAGATAGTTTTGTCACACACATCAGAGCTGAGACACCAGGGAGGACATGGAGGCCATCCTAACAAAGAGGTCATAGAGGGGGAGTGTCGTTGAGGTACTTATTCATATCCGGATAAATAAGGATTTATATCGTGCAAGGTGGATGGTGGAAAAGGGGACAAGGCCAATAGGGGAAACCAAAGGGTCAGGTAATGATTTAAGCAACAATTTGGAGTCCTGCTAGAGAACATGTATATAAACCACATACTTACACCAAATATGATGCTATGCTAATGTCCTACTCATCATACTTATCAAATAATCATGAATTATAAAATAAATCCTAATGTAAGTCACTCCATCAATATCACATATAACAATCCATAAAATATCCCAGGACACGTTATCTGGTACACCATTGCAGAATGTAGGATACATCATAGGCACATAATGTAAGGCACTGTAAGTCAAGATCCAATCCTCTGTCCAATAGTGGAGACATCCACTGTATGCAAGGTTCCAGAATCTATAACAAGGGATCCCAAAATTAGTAGGTAGATTACTTGGGGCTCCACTCTGAAACTCGACACACTCAACTGATCCAGCCATAATCTCAAAAATGAATCTCATCCATTTGCAACTGATGCTCTCGGGTGTGCACTGTCCTGGACTGCTCAAAAATTTGGTTTGCTCAAGCAAAAATGAAGAGTAAATCTCCCCTACAAAATTTGTGATAACACTACGTTAATGGTTTTTTCCTTTTAAGTACATTGTATTGACTTATGAAGCGTTAGGAGGTTCTGAAGCTTTGAGTTTGAAGAGCCAAGAGGGCACTTTATTCCTAAGATGACTCAAGCTGCAAAATACATCAACCTTTGCTAAGATAGCTAGTTTGAATAGTTATTTGCATTTAGTGGCATCTAATTAAACAACACTTAAGATTAGCAATGCAAAATATATTCAAAAACATTTGAAGCCTTAAGGGTTGCATGGATAGTGGACAACACTTTACAAGTTTACAGAGCTTGGAAGATAATTGAAGTATGAGGTAGGGGATTCAACAACTTATAAATTGCTGTAATTCTTTGGCTCTCTATGAAGCATGCATCAAGCCATCTCCGTAATAGCTCTATTCTTTTGTTCAACTACCCCATTCCACTTTGGGGTGTATGCAACATCCCTTTGCCAAGAGATGCCAAAAGCAATGAGAAATGATTGGGAATCATTGTTGGTATATTCTCCTCCACAATATAAATTCCCCGAATCTCTCCAAAGCTTTATCCTTGGATTGAATATTGTTGATCCAAAAAAATATGAAAAAATCATCAGTAAAGGTGAGAAAGTACTTAGCTCCTACAAGAGAATGAGTGGTCATAGGTTCACAAATGTCAGTATACACCATCTCAAAGAGATGAGATGCTTGCTGCGCTTTGTTCTTAGGGGAGGATTGTTGATGGTGTTTCCCCAACATACATCCTTCGTAGGCACCATTAGGTAGTTTAATCCGAGGAAATATTATTAGCCTTGTGAAGATGTCTCATGTATTGCAAAGACCGAAAGTTTTGTGTGTACCAAACGCAGATGCCTTAACATGCTAGTGTTGTCCTCATTGGCTATCATATCAAGAAATCCTTTCTGTGGTGAGGGAGGAGTAGTCTTCACAAGATTTGTACATATGGTGGGATTTAACACGATAACTTGAGCCTTAGCCAACCACTTTAAAACCATCATAAACCATCATCCATATCTTTGACAACTCATTGATCTAGCCAAAATTTCATGTTTTCTTTGGTATGAGTGATGTGATAAATAAAAAGAAGAAGATTTGGTTCAATTCTTGGAACATGTAGGGCTTTTCCAAACTTGGCGGTGTCAATGATGACATCACCACAACTTGGCACTGGCAAGGGCGAGTCATCACCAATGATCACTTTATCTCCATTGTGTTATTGTTAATAATCGGAGAGGAGGTGTCAATGCTTGGTCATATGAATGGTAGCTCTAAAAGCATCAATCCATTTTGGTGAAGAGAAGGACCACCAATAGATGGAGTGCACAACTAGATGTTTGCCATGAGAGGTCCCAACAATGTCGTCAAGCAACCCTTTATTGCAACTTGTTTGTTTTGCAAACTCTTCAATCTTTGGAAGACAAGAAACAAAAGATTTGAAAATGTGCCCTTCTTTGGGACAAAAAATACATATGAGTTTCTTCTTTTTGGAGGAGTTTGAGCTTTCTCCCTTTAGCCTTCCTAAACTCATGATTAGAAGGTGTAGAGATAGCTATTGGATGAGCCTGATATTTGGGGTTGATTCTTCCCATATTCTTTAATGTGACTTGTTGCTAGATAAGATTAGAGAAAACCTTTTCTACAGAGGGGGTCTTGTTATTCTTCAATAAATAAGATAAGATAATTTTATTAATGTTCGAATAATGACTAGAAAAGTAGGTCAAAGGGACTGCAGAGTACAATGATTTCAGTGCAATGGAGGAGTACCAAAAGGTCTCCTATAAAAGGCGAGATGTAGAAAGTAAAGCGCAATAAGGTAGAGTAGTTGGGTGCAACTGTCGCCACAACACTCAACTCCTTTTGTTTAGGCCAACTCCTAAACAAAAGCCAAGGGAGGTAGACCCTAAGAAATCTAAGGATGGTTGCTTTGGAAAAAGTGACTTAAGATTTAATAAAAGAAACTAAGCAATTAATCTAGTAGTATATCTGGCAAGTAAATTAAATGAGCAATCACTAATCAAGTAAATCAAATCTTACAACAACTATACAATAAAGATTAGTGCTTTATCCATTGGGTAAAAGAGATAGGATTGTAGAACTTGAAATAACTTGCAAGCTAAACTATGAGATTAATTAATAGAAAGCAGAAGCAAAGTCCATTTGTGAACTTACTGGAGCGAGCATTGACTTGCTTGTTAAATGGAGGAACAAAGAGGAAAATGAGTCGTCGAATTGTGAAGCTGCTTGATGCAGGGATTGACTATTTGTTATTAATGGATTAACAAAGGGAAAGGGGAGTTTTCGATACACATAAGGTACGTGGAAACAAGTCTGGGTTCAGTGATGTTAAGTGTGGTACTACACAAAGAGGGGTACTAGATTAGAGTCGCTGGGGATGTCCAACGCTGTACACCAATTGCGGGTGTAGCCTAACGAGTCCCGATCAACAATCACTACCTAATATGGTCCCTCAATCGTAGAGTTTTCCCACAAAGTGTCAATCCCGTGGATCTTTATAGACATTAGAATGTGTTTCTAGGGAAGATTAAATTTAGTTTAAGTTAATGTGAAGTGTTTTAGAATGTTACTTTGGTCATAGTACTGCAACATGCATGAAATAAATTAAGCAGACTTTACTAGCATGCACTAATGTCTATGTAGTGATGGATGAAAAAAAGGCTAAAAAATCTAAGGTAAATTTTAGTGCACCAAAGTAAATGTGATTTATTCTAAGCTGGGAATTAGTATATGGAGTTAGCATGCGAAGTTAGATGCAAAAAATGATAGATGCAAAAATGTGACTTAGGGGGTAGTGGGGATGTGACACCACCACCCTATTGGATTAGTTACAAGAGGCTATGTAGCCTTTAGAATGCCCAGTGTTGGTCCTTATGGCCAATAGTCATGCTTACAAATGAAGTGAAAGTGAAAGTAAGAGAGGTAGAATAAATGACTTGTTTGATGGGCACCTTGGGGGATTGACTGGTGGCCGTTTTGGGCTGCCTTTGGAATGGGTGCTCACTGTCCTAAATCTGCATGTAAAAGTTACGGAACAATGACAAGAATGCTTTGGAATGGAGCCTTTTAATCTCTTCCAGAAGGGGTCTTATCTTGCCAACAAGTGTTAAACTAAAACCAATGCAAAAGGGGGGTTAGAACTACAAATCTAGATGGATGTAAGTGTTCGTATCTTACAAATTTATATCTGTCCCAGGAGTGGACAACGAGCTAAAGTGATCAAAAGTGCCAAATAAATGCTTTAGGGTGTGTGTTGGTGACATGCAACAACATGCACTAACATGCAAGGTGAGAAAGTGCCTAATCTATGTGTGCATGTCATCGAAAGATACATGCATGTCCATTGAAGTAGACCCATGGAAAAGATCTGCCAATAGTTACTTCCCCATCCTTTCTTATCTTCCTTTGGGTGCTCACATTTGGAAGTCCATCAAATACCTACTTGATCCTGCATAGAGCTTGAAAGGAGTGGTTTGCTTATAAGAAAATATAGCTTTGTTTCTAGTGAGCCACGTAGTCCATAGTACTACTAGTGGAAGTTCTGGATGCTTTCCCACTTCCTTATCCTCCCATCATCTGCCTACAACTTTTTCCACGGATATACCTTGCCAACTCCCTTTACCACTAGTGTTTGTCTTAATTACATCCCCCACGTAACTAATGTTGTGCGTACTCTCCAATTTCCTTACATACAATACAAATACTAGGCCCTTGCTAGGTTCTTTTCTGAATATTATCCTCGGTCAAAAATTTGTTGGATAGGACAAGCTACATAAAAACTTTGATTTTTATGCTTTGATCTTCCATACATCCTCCTACCACCATCTTCTCTTTTCACTTGGTCAAGGGACAAAGGCCATTTAAGTAGTTGATTTTGGTTTCCTAATATCCTCTAGTTGGGTTTGCAGTCCAAACTGGCCCTTCTTCTCTTCACCAAAAGTTAATAATCAATTTGGATATGGAACATGAACAATTAATGTTAAAGATCTAGAGATCTCCCTAAGCCTTGAAGAGGCTTTTATCAAACCTTATCTAAAGGTTTCCCTTTCTTCACCCAACTTGCCTTCAATTCTAGTGCTCGAGTACTCTTCCACCCTGATGATGATAGATTCTTTGCCTCTTGATAACATATGCCAAGGTATTGTGTCCTCCTTTGAATATCATTAGAGCAAGGTTGCCAAAGCGTGGAAGTGAAGCGGGAGCGGGAGCGTGGGTGTGCATTTTTCAAAAAATGGTCGGAAGCGAAGCGTCTCGGAAGTGTTTATATATATATATATATATATATTCAAAAAAACATGTAAAATACCAAACTAGATGCAAAATTTATGAAACACGTATGTTTGTGCTACTTCCAATATATGAAATGCCATCTAAATTCCATAATTCATGATTCCATTATAAACATGCCTTATCATGCCATCTAAATTCCATAATTCATGCCTTATCTCCCCTCTCTAACCCTAAAAATGCCCTAGGCCCCACCCAAAGAGCAAAAAAACAAAAAAAAAACAGGATGCTTCTTGCTGTCCGTAGGAAGCGCTCAGGAAGCGAGGTAGGAAGTGAGGTCGGAGCGAGGTCGAAGCGTGGAGGGCGGAGCTTGGAGTGCTCGGGAGCGAGAAAGCTTCGCATAGTGGCAGGAAGGGTTTTTTTCCTGCCCGAAGCAAGCTTCTGAAATTCGGAAGCGAGCTTCCAAAAACGCTTCGGCAACGCTTTCGCTGGGAGCGCGAATTTGGAGCCTGAACTGTGGGGGGGGACGCTTCGGCAACTAGGCATTAGAGAGCTTGTACACTTCTTTCCCACCTATCTAGGGTCTAGGCCTTAGCCTATCTTTTTGAACATTTCCAATCTTCCACCCCAAGAACTAGCCTACCAATTGATAGGCCAGCACCAAGGCCTTCCAAAAGACCCACTAGTGATTTTTTTTTTTAACATAAACTGTTATTTTTTATTTGAGGATAACACGGTTGGGCTGGAGCCTAATCAACCCCTATTACAATTTACTTTTTCCAAATGTCTAAAGGGCCCTTTATCTTGATCTTACAAAGCTGGAAAGCAACTGCCGTCCTATGGGATTGGAAACCAAATAGAAGCTTCATCATTCTTGATCAGTTCTCCTTGAGCTAAGAGGCAGTCCATATTGGCCCTTGCGTCTGCTTCCTTGTTTAGACTCCGAAGGATGTGGAGATGAAGTTTTGCAGCATTTTACGTAACCTCTGCAAGGTCTTGTTGAGCGCCGAATTATTGAAGTGATCATCCGTTTTTAAGATTTTTATTAAGATTTCCGAGTCCCCAAAGATTTGAATGTCTTGATCACCGTTCCCTTGAGCAAGCTGGCAGGCTTTGAGCAGTCCTAAGATTTTGGCCTGATTGTTAGTGCTCTGCACCTAGACCCCAATTGAAGCTGTCTTTGTTGTGGCCGTCCGAGGCGTAGATTACTCCTCCAGCTCCAGCTAACCCTGGATTTCCTTTGGATGCTCTGTCGAAGAAAATCATAATGTTACCTTGTTTCTTCCATCACATTTGGAAATCTGAATCAATACTCCGAAGCCGCCACTCAAGATTGCTGAAGGGACGAGAAGAATTCTTTTTATTCCTAGCTCGCAGCAAGGGAGTGCCGAGCCAACTAATATCTTCAGGGAGTAGCGAATTGTCTTGCTTGTAGGGGCAAATTTTCCACAGTCTAGCAGAAGCGCTTTGGCTTTGGCAACCACGATTGAGGGGGAACACAAGCTGTTTTGGAAAATGCCATCGTTCCTGGCTAACCAAACTTCCCAACAAATGTATTTTGGGATTGCATACCAGATTTTTAACCATAGGGATTTGCTCTTAATCGCTTGGGGATAGCGCTCTTTCTAGGTGGAGAATAAAATGAAAACAGTGATTTGCGATGGGATTTGAACATTGAGACCATGCAGAGCTTGCATCCAGACTTCATGAGTGAATGGGCAGTCGATGAACACATGATCAATAGTTTCCTGAGTCGAGCAGCAGAGAGGGCATTTGTGCGGCCCAATAATTCCACGTTTTGCTAAATTCTTCCCTGTCAAAATTCTTCTATGCATGAGGACCCAACTGAAAAAATTGATCTTTGGGATGCCGAAGGAATCCCATACGTGATTCCACAGTGAGGTTGGATGAGTCTGTGTGTGGTGAGCTTGGAGAGCAGCAAATCCCTGAGCTGTTGTGTAAACTTCAGACGCTCCCCATCCCCATTTGTCTCGAGAACGTAGTTGCACCAGGGCCAAACCTGAGAGCGCAGCAAGAAGAGTACTTTGTTGAGCTTGCAACCAGTCTGGAGGATGAGGGAGATTCCAGGCATGCCAATTTCCACCACGGTCCCAAGTAGAAATATCTGCCAACTTGTGGATACCACGCTGAAAGAGCCAGACACACAAATCTGCAAAATCAGCTGAGTACCTGAGAGGTTGTTGGCCCATAATTTTGTCTTCCCACAACCAGATTTTTTTCCCGTTTCCAAGGATTCGATAGAGATGGTCTTTGAAGAATTCCCACCCTCGACTACAAAGCTTCCAGAGTGTGGTGCCTTTGCTAGTACTTCCTTCATCCATGATGTTTGCAGAGAGAAATTGGCTTACTGGATGGCTTTGATTTGAGAAGATCTTCCATAAGATCTTTCCTCCCAAGGCCAAATTAGCCAGTCCAGGGTCTCTTACTTGGAGTCCACCTTCTGAGAATGGCCATTTCACAATATCCCAGCTTACCAAATGAATTTTTTTTGATTCCCCTTTCCTCCTTGCCACATAAAGTTTCGAATCAATTTAGAGACCTGCTCAGTGATCATCTTTGGGGCCAAAAGAAATGAAGCCTGAAATATAGGAAGCGAGGAGATAACATATTTGATAAGGGTAAGCTTCCCGGCGGTGGTGAGCCAGTGGCCACCCCAGGCTGCCATTTTTGCCTTGATTTTGCTGATGACTTCGAGCCAGTGTGAAGCCTTGGTGATTCCCAGAGTTAAAGGCAGGTCTAAGTACTTGATTTTTTCCCAAGCTGCGAAGCCCGTGAAACCTAAGGAGTGGGCAATCCGAAGGATGAGAGGTTGGTCTACCTTCCAGCCATACACAACACTTTTTCTCTTATTGACCAGAGCTCTAGAGACTCTACAGAAGCTTTGAATGACTTCGTTGAAAGCCCTTGCAATTTTTATGGAGACGCCTCCCAATAGGAGAGAGTCATTGGCGAACAAGGCATGATTGATTGGTTCTATTTCTTTCAACACCCTAATGCTTAGAGATGTCCCTGCTAACTTCTTTGCTGTCAGCTTTCGGCTTAGAGAGTCTGCCATCAGAATGTACAGGAAAGGGGACAAGTGGCAACCTTGCCTTATGCCCTTCGAGCCTTGGAAGTAATTGGCTGGCCTGCCATTTACTAGTGGGGCGATCCAAGGCTTTCCTATACATGCTTTGATCAACCTTACAAAGTCAGAGCTAAAGCCAAAGGAAAGAAGAACTTGAAAAAGAAAAGAGTGCCTTACCCAGTCAAAGGCATTAGCCATATCAAGCTTTATAAGCATCCCTTGCTCTTGGCGTTGATGACTAGAGTGGATGGTTTCCTGCACAAGAATCACATTATCCAAGATATGCCTTCCTTTAACAAACCCGCCTTGGTTGGGAGAGATGAGTTTTTCAAGTAGTGGCTTGATTCTATTAGCAAGGAGTTTGGAGAGAATTTTATAAGAAGCATTGCACAACGAAATTGGCCTGAAGCGATCGAATGAACCTGGGTTCGCTTCCTTGGGAATTAGTGCTAGGAAAGTGGAATTTGTGCTGCCTCCAACCTTGGCTTTTTGGAGGAAGCCTTTGATCATTCAGAGCAGGTTAACCTTGATTATGTCCCAACATATTCTGTAGAAATGAATGGAAAATCCATTGGGCCCTGGAGCTTTGTCCGGCTCCAACGTCCTGATGACATTGCTGATTTCATCTTTAGAGAAGGGCTTCAAAAGACTTGAATTGTCCTCCTCTTCTACCAGTCTTGGAATGTGAGCGAGGAAGTCTGAAAATTCTTCCTCAGAATCCGAACCTTCTTCTTTGTAGAGCTACTGGAAATGAGTAGTTGTAGCCTCTTTTATCTGAACTAATCCTTTGTGAAGAGTCCCATTAGAGGAAGTGATTTCAGCGATGTGATTTCGAGAGAGGCGAGCTCTAAATTGATTGTGGAAGAAGGTAGTATTTCTGTCTCCATACTTAAGCCAGAGACTTCGGGATTTAAGCCTCCAGTACTCTTCCTCTTGTCTGTAAGAGAGAAAAGTGGTGAGTTGGGCAGCTTGCTCCTTTTGGATTTCTAAGAAAGTGATGTCTTTATAATCCAAATCAAATTGCAGATCTAACAACTGTTTGGTGGTCTGCTTTCTATGGCTCGAGGGGGAGTTTGAGGGCTTTTCTATCCACTTTTTCAGAGCAATTTTGGTTGGCTTTAATTTCTGTTCCCACACATAGCTGGGCGACCCTATGACAGGAGTGGACCAGGCATTCGAGACAGTATCCAAAAACCATTCCCTTTCTATCCAGAGGGATGAATCGGAAGGGGATGGGCCCCAATCTTTCTTCTTCTTCTTCGGAAAGAAGTAAAATAGGTTTGTGATCTGAAGTCAATTTTTGCAGAATTTTAGTATAGATAATCTTTTTTTCTGACAGAAAGGTACTCTGCAGTAAAAATCTGTCCAAACGAGCTGAAATATGATGCCCCCAAGCTCTGTTATTTGACCAAGTGTAGAGCCCTTTTTTGGCTTGAAATCCAGTAAGTCCCACTGCTGAATTAGGTCTTCAACAAAAGGAAGAAAATGATCTCTATAGATGTTGCCTCCTCTTTTTTCCTTAGGTTCAAAGACTAGGTTGAAGTCTCCTGCTAGAATTATATTCTTGGGAGAGCGTATCTCTAGAAAATTTGACAGTGTTTCCCAACAATCTTTCTTTTCTGCATAGAGGACTGGAACATAAAGGTTAACGAGAGCAAAGATAATCTTACTTATAGAGTGACGGAGTTTGGTGTAGATCCAATGCTGCGTCTCGAAGGAGCTTTCGAGGTGGAATTTGTCTTCCTCCCACAGAGTAGCGAGCCCTCCGGAGGAGCCCCTTGTACTTACTGCTTTCCCGACATTTCTTTTCCATTTCGATTTGCTGATCTCGAGAAGGGCTTCCCCTTCTATTTTAGTCTCTTGGAGCATGAGGATCTCAGGAGGTTCTGATTTTAGTAGATTTTTTACAGCTTCAGCTTTTAAGGGATTCCCCAAGCCTCTACAATTGCAAGAGACTAGCCGCATTATTTACTAGCAGGTGGGGGGGTAGATCCTCCCTTGGGAGGCCTGTTTCTAGTATTTCTGCCAATGGACATCTCGATCGTGGTCTGGCTACCTTTCATTTTTTGCCTCTTCGCTTCTTCTACCCTTGCCTCCCTATGAGATTTTCTCCCAGCTCTTTTCGATGACCTCTCGAATGTCTCGTCTTCCAAGGATCTTGACATCTTTGGAGACTTCTTCCTTGTCATTTCAGCATAGGAGGGGGGGCTAGATGCTCCTTTTGGGGATCCGAATTGTAGAGGGGCTGTTCTTCCAGGATTTTATCTTCTACAAAATTAGTGGGCTGCTGTTCAACCTCTTCAGCAACTGAAACTGGAGGTTCTTTTGGAGTACTGAGTGTTTCAAAAGGGTTATTGGTTGTCTCTACTCTTGGAGGGGCTGAGCTCCCTTCACCTTGGAACTGTCCAGAGGAAGGGACTTCACTCCCCGTGGGCACTCCTTTCCCTTTTGTTCTGTTATTTTGTTTAGCTGTGACTGGTTTATGAACCTGAGTCCATTGATCTTCCCTCGTTTTCTCAACCTCCTCCTCTACTTTCTTTTTGCAGTACCTGGCGAAGTGACCAAAGCCATGGCAATACTGGCATTTAAAAGGGAGTTGCTTGTAGTCTAACTCTTGGATGTTTGACCAGTCAGCCACCGTGAGCTTTATAGCTTCAGGGAGTCCTACCTCCAGATCCACCTCTACACATATTCTTGCGCAGGTGTACTGGTCCTTCCTCTCTGCACGATCTATATATTTTCCTAGCTTATTGACTATGGCTTCTAATGATTTGGGATTCCAACAATGTAGAGGTAAGTGAGGCAGGCGGACCCGAACTGGGACTGCCGAGGGCACATCTTGCGTCGGATCGAAGTTCGGAGTCCATTTATTCAAATATAGCCCCTGAGGGCCCATAAAATACGAGCTATTCCTAAAGATGAGATTCCTGTCCTCTACATTGTCAAAGACAAAGACAAAGACAAAGAAGCCGTTACCGACTAAGTAGCTTTTGATTCCTTCTTTGACCAAAGATCGCCAGTTCCTTTGCACCCAGGTACCAACAGCTTTGGGCGAAGGCCAGAGTCTGGTGAACTGCCCAATAAGCCCTTGTTCAAGAAGGTTCAAAGCAGATCTGCAAGGTTCTTCAGTCGGCAGGGCGACTGTGGGTATGCTATTCAGTCTTTTAACAAATTTTTGTTGTTGCTCGCTTGCTGGGCGTTTACCACTAGCTGCAACCGGCCTTTTAAAAGTAGCTAGCTCGAGGGGAAGGGGAGGGGAGGCCTTGGGGCCCCCTTCAGGGGCCATGGCGCGATGGATTAACTCACAGGGGATCAAGAACACACTGCGTAGGAGGCAGCTCGCAGTCGGTCGGGGAGAGGCGACAGTCCAATATGATTACCCACTAGTGAATTTTCACTGGACTTTTGATTGAGGTTTTTATAGACCATGGGCTTATATATTTCTCCATTATTTTTTTCCAATAACCATCATTAGTGCTCTTCCCAGAAAGAAATGGGCTCTTAGGGCCCTAACCTTTAGCACTTTGGCATAGCCAATCTCTTCTTAGAGATGAGAGGAATACCTTTTTCTCTACTTTCCCACTTCCGCCCACAAATTTGAAAATATAGCTCCTTGATCCTGTTGATTATTGGCTTTGGGATAAATGTCATTGAATCTTATACAAGGATGACCTTAAGGACAAATTTGACTAGATTGAGCATTCCTCCCAAGGAGAGCCACTTGTTGCGCCATTTTTTGACTCTCTTTTCATATTGTGAACTAACCACAACTAATGTTAATGTCCATAGGCATTTGGTTTTAGTTCAAATCCTAGGTAATTCAAGCCCATCTATCATTTGAACCTGGTAGGGCATGACTGTTCTTATTGCTTGTTGATGCCATGGGGTGGCATTGTTGAACGAAACGATTGATTATTGTACTTTGATCGTCATCCCAATGGCTTGGAAAAACACTTTTATTGCTTGTTCGCGTGCTTTAACATCTTTATTTGAACCATCCCCAATAGATTGACATCATCTCCAATTAAAAGTTATGTCAAGCTTAGCTCCCTTGAAATCTCTATCCCTTCTGAAATCCCAGATCTTTTAGTTGTGCAAATGTAATCTCTTATCCCGTTAGCCACCAAGAAGAACAAGAGGGGAGAGAGAGGGCACCCCTGCCTTAACCTTTGGGTAGCCTTGAAGAAATAAGAAGAGGAGCCATTAACCAGGACAACAAAGGTGATGTATTGCAAGCTTGCTTCTATCTACTTAACAAAGTGGAGTTTAAAACCAACATGAATTAGAATTAAACTCTAATAAAGACTGCTTATCCACTCATAAGCTTTGGAAAGGTCAAGCTTGATCAACAAAGCCATTAAGCCAAGTACTTCTTAGAGTGAAACCAAGGGGGTAGGCCATGTCCAATCCAGTGGGTAAACAACCCCCCAAACCAAATATCTATACAATGAATCCCACTTTGGCCTGTGTAATAAATTTTTTTGACCCCCTGCTCTAGCCTCAGCCTTGCTGGAACATTGCAAATGCTTTGGCGTGTAACACTGGCTCCAACTACGGGACATGTGCTCTTCTCAGGAGTGCATCAGAACCTCTTGAATCTTTTGGGTACTTATAGACCTGCACACACATCAAATAACAAAAGCATCAAATGCATCGGAGGCAGACACTTCCGTCATGCCTTGTTCAAAATGAAATGCAAATAACTGAAAATGAAAGAACAACAAATGCCATGCATAGATAACTCAAATGCTAAACTAAAATGAAACTAACCTACCTACATTAATTATGATAATAGAGAAGGGTCAAGTAAAATCATACCACCAATGTCGCCGTTTGAGTATTTGATTTGTACTTGATTTTCTTCCTTTGTCTTTGTAGATTATCCAATACAGGATCATATCAATAAGAAATTTTGTACATGTCGATATTTTTGTCGAGATGGAGAAGGAATGCTGGATGAATGTGGGGAACCTGGAAGCCTTGAAATTGTTGGCGTGAAGAATGGTTACTTTCACAAGCTTTTTCTATCCATAGTTGTATCGGGCTCAAATATACATTGTCCCTATCATATATTTGCTCTGAGAAATTTTTTCGCATGGAATTGGCCGGTTGATTCTGAGCTTGGGAGACCATTTGCAAAGATGAGCCTTGGACAATTTCTGGAGAATCTTGGTGGACCAATTGGAATATGCCCCTATATTTGTTCAAACATACTTTTGGACAGGCAAGCATATTGTTCATCGTTGTAATAATCATGTTAGCATTTGCAATATTCATTAAACATTCTAAACTGTCAGCAACAAAGTTCATACCTTCATGTTTTAAGTGAAAAGATAAATAACAATTATCATGGAAAGGGGTAGTAAATATTATACCTATCAACGTACTTGACTCGATTCTGTTGAAATGCATCACTGAAAACATACCAGTAGTGGATAGAAAGGGCTGATCAACTTCTGCAATACTTCTTCAGAGGTGTTGATGGGAGTGACAATCTGAGCTCGCCATTGGTTGAATGACTTTTAAAAAACTCTTTGTAGGATATCCCATAACTTCCTTGATGCTAAGTAGGCATGATTGAACTAATCCCAAAGCAATCTCATCGGAGATGTGGCTTCCAAAATCTTCCAAACATCTATGGAATAGCTGCATGTGGTGATTGTTTGTAATAGCAAGAGGACTCACACCTTGCCACGTGTCATCATCAATCGTAGTAGCAAAAGGATTGATCCAATCTTCATCATCAGAACCACCAGGAAAAGGAACTATCATATCATCATCAATTGTAGTTTTATTGCCCTTCCTCAAGGTGATCAAGACTTCTTCATTAAAATCTGTGCAACTGAAGGTCTCAGAAACAATACTGCTCGTTCTTGAAGAATCATATATCGGTGGACCCATGAACTTCCAATAATTGTCATCTTCAAGGATCATACTATTTCCCTCCAAGAGACCCAATATATCATAAGAAATTGTAATATGCTATTAAGGAGAACTAACCATTGCCCTTTGTCCTTCAATTCCTTCAATTAGGGCTTCTTGGTCTTCATTTCTTACTTCATGATCATATTCATTTTCAAGAGAACCTTCATCTTGGACAAAAGATTTAAGATATCATCGACTAGATCCTAAACAATGGTTTCTTCAAGCAAGCCTTCTATGGTTTGATATTCGTCATGGATTTCTTCAGCGAGGACTGCTTCATGCTGCTCTCATACTTTTCAACAAGATTGGCATGCTCTTCTCTCTTGAATAAGCTCTTTGTGTGCTCAACATGAGGCATCCATTTGTTTCGTCTTTCTAGACACTAGGGGTTACAAAATACTTCTATTAGTTCTGCAAAGGAAGATATTTTTCCCTTGGCTAGGCTTGCAAACCAAGCAAGGGCCTTTCTTCCCAAGTGAAGGACAAATAACTTCAATGTGACATCTTCTCCCTTAATATCATATTCTGGAGCCAATGTCATAAACCTATCGACCTGGCATTCAGCGTCATCATCATAGTCATGGAAAGTGTTCCAAAATGTCTTTGGCAACTCATCCGATTTTTCAGCGAAGTTTGACAAATTAAGAGGAGCAAAATGTACTTCTATTTTTGCAACAATTGGATGATCATGATCTTCAAACTCTTAAAACATGTTCTTTGATTTCGCCGTCTCGATCTTGATTTTGGATGTCTTCTTGAGTCTTTCCCAATACATGGTCAATCCAACCCTTCCTTACCTCTTCATCCATATTAGGATCCCACTCTTTGCTGAATGCCTCGATCAAATGTCTAAGTGAAGGAAACTTTTTAGGAGGAAGTCCTTCATACCAATTTCTGACGTCTGGGTTATTTGACATCCTCATACATTATATTGGTTGTCAGGAGAAATCCCCTGAACATTATGATATGCATGGATATTGTATCCTTATATTCATTAAACTTTGGCAATGGTACATCATGATCAACATCCAACTGCTGTGGATATCCCGAAATGCATGAGAAATCGAAGGCATCAAACCAAGGATGATACATCCATGCTTCATCAAAGGATGCGATATCATCCTCTTTCTTGAGTTAGCCTTGGCCTTATAGAGTACTTCTTTTTATTTTCTTCAGTTGGAGTCGCCAGGTGAGACCTGTCAAGTTGGATTAAACAAATCTGACCAAAGTACAAAACAAAAACGTACCTGAATATTGGAGGTTGCTTTTAAATTCTTCTTTAATGATTGGAGTCACCAGATATGTGCTGTAGGATTAGTCCTCAAGGAAATATATATAATGATATCAATCAAGACTTACCATATGTCGTTCTAGCCAGGGAGATGAAAATACGATTGAGAAAAACACCTCGATTATCCTAAGACAATCTAAAGCTGTCCCCGGCAACAACCCCAAAAATGTTGTTGTTCAAACTAGCAATTTAGGTTTTTGTAGGACAACTTGGAGTACTTGCTAGTGAAAGGTAAGCATGGGAGAGATTTAAACCCAATGTCATCTCAACCCAATCTCTCAACTGCTTTGGGAACTCCTCAACCTAGGGGAGAGCCCTAATTAAGATACCTGTCAACACAACACACAGATACCTTCCAACAACCTTTATGACATAGATCGATGCCTTATTTAGAGTCAAATCAATGAATAATAAAGACAATATGCTCTACACAGGAGTTAAATCAACCTGACACTTCTCCAACACAAACGATAACATAGATTATGCAGCACAATTTCATGTATCCCAATGAATATCACATAGCCCAAGAGACATCTTAGAAAAGTGCGCCTTCAAGGGGAGAAGGACAAGCAAGGCAAGGTGAAGCCGTAGGAGGCCTAAGAAGGAAAATGCTGCCTAGGGCTTGAGAGATATAGGATTTTTATGTTTCCCAAGGCAACTCCAAGAATGAGGACAACCTTCAAGATTTGTGGATAAATCCACTAGGGCGAAATTGATGGGTGAACCAGACTTTTTGAAGTTCCAAATATTTTTAGGTTTTTGAATTTATGTAAAATTTTAGGGTTTTTTTTGACAATAATGATTTTTTAGGTTTTTTATACATAAAATGTTGAATTTTGTACCTAGGAAAGTGTTCCCCTTGGTGACTTTTGCCTTAGTCACTTAAAAGGGGAAATACAGTGACCCTTACTTTAAATGACCTGAGATGAACATTTAATTTGACTTTAGGGATTAAAGTCACTTTTTGATAAATTTAAGTGAGGTGAGTGAAATTAATTTTTTATGAGAATTAAATGAGCTTTTATTCTCATCCACTTCTCTAACCTAATCTCAGTCATTGGATTAGATGGCCTTTCACTCACCCTAGGGTTCAGTCAAAAAGAGCAAGGGAAGGCTTTTTGCATCACTTTTTTGTGGAGAAGAAAGTGAAGAGAGCAAGAGAGAGAGGGCACAATTTTCGAGGCAGGTTCATGCGAATTTAATGAGCAGCACGATTTTCGAGGAAGGAGAGCATTAGCACAGCACAAATCCCGAGGCCGTACATCATGATTTTGGGCACAAATTTCGAGGGTATATTCTGGGCACAAATCCCAAGGCAGGGCATGAATTTCCAGGCAGAGTTTGCTGGGCACAAATCCCGAGGCAAGGGCATGGGTTTCCAGGCAGAAATCTGGGCATGATTTTCCAGAAATTTCAGGCACAGATTTCGAGGTCCATACAGTCTGTATGGACTGTACTTTTTGGCACAGAATTTGAGATTAGTTGCTGCACAGATTACAAGGCAGCCAGCACAGAAATCGAGGTTCTGTTCTTGCACAGAAATCAAGGCAGCTGGACACAGAAATCGAGGCAGCTGATTGCACAAATTTTGAGGCAGCGTTTGGGAGTATTTTTCGGTTGAGATAAGTTTCTTGTTGACTGGAAAATTACTGTACTAAATTTATTTGAAGAAATAAAATCATCCTCACTCTCTCTGACAGGTTTTCCCCTTGTGGGTTTTTCCTGGGCTATTGGCCAAAGATTCTGAGTCTGAAATTTTTTATGGTGTGCATGAATATTTAATTTTCTGTGTGTAATATTGAGTTTCAGCTGTGTTTTATAAGTCTGAAAATGACATGTTATTTCCAGCCATCATACAAAACTGGGTTGGGCATTAAACAATGGCAAGTTGACTTGAAAACTGGGTTGGGTTGAAATCTCAAAAAACTTTCATAAAATGAGGACACCCTACAGGATCCGTGGATAAATCCACTAGGGCGAATTTGGAGGGAGAAGCAACAATACAAACTCACGGCTATTTTTGGAGTTATGAATTTTCTAATTTTTAGTATCTAGGGTTTTCTGATTTATAGTGTTTTTGTGGATAAAAATTCAGCTAACTAATATGAAAATGCAGCCTAACTATAATACATTAAATGTTGAAATTTTGAGTAAAAAATGTTGACAAGAGAAGGGGATTATGATGTCATCTCAATCCCTAGGGCTGTGAGAGATCATGGCTAGTGTCCCTCTCTTAGAATGTCCTAGTGTCTCTCTCTTAGAATGTCCCTCTAATATTTGCAAGCTAGGGCATCACCTAGCAACCTCTAGGGTTTGGTAGGTGAGCCTAACCAAGGCAAATAGAGAAGTCCTTGGCCCTAAAAGCAAAAGGAAACCCTAATACAAGGTGTTTCCTTCAGACAAAGTTGATAGAATATTGATAAAAAGCCCTAATTCAGAAAAAATGCAACAATATACTACCATTCAATCCACATAGAAGCATTGACTCACCAATATTCACGAAGACATGAGCAAAGAAAGAGCTCTAGGTCATTCTTGAGCATGTGTTTAGCAAACAATTCTAGCACCAATCATAGCATGTGCAAAAAGCAGCCTTAGATTCATCCACCATTCACCATTCAAGCAAGAGAAGACATCCAAGAGAAGTGCACATCACCAAGAGAGCTCATAAAGTAAGAGAAAAAAGAATAACTTCATAATAGATCCCTTGTCTTCTGATTTTACAATGAGGAGAGGAGGTATATTTATACCTTTCTCTCTTGAATATTTTAATTTTGAGGCTACAAGCCTAAATAATAAAATAATATTAATTTTAGGGTAAATTATACAAAATAAAGGAATTTTACCTAAATTATACAAAAATAATAAAATTAAGCTAAAATAATCAGAGAAATGGCTTCACTTGACAAAGTAGTGAGCCAGGGGGACATCATGCCCCATCTAACCCCAAAGTGTTGAAAGTCCCTCAACGCCCCCCTTCCAAGGCATTACAGGCTCAATTGGTGTGCAACAGCTGCAAGAAGGGCACACAGGGCTGGAGGCATCAGAGGAGGGGTCTCTGGAAGCTTGAAAAGGTCCAAGTGGGTGCAAGAAGGTGTTGCAACGAGGAGATAACAATCCTTTACAAAGCGCAAGCACCTATACAAGCCAAATAACTAAGATGGGCATGTACACCAATGGGTCATCCCCAGAAGCCCCGGAGCACCAACCCATGGACATAAAGCCTTGCATGGTGGAGATAATCATCACACCTAAGGGGTAGTCAGCAAAGCCATTAAGTCAAGTACTTCTGAGAGTAAAACCAAGGGGGCAGGCCATGTCCAATCTAGGGGGTAAACAACCCCCCAAACCAAATATCTATACAATGAATGAAGTTGTTTCTCTCTCTGGGTTAGATACATCACAAGGCAGTTCAACAATTGGCCGCATTAACATGGTAACATGATCCTTAGGGGAATTGAACCTGTGTCTTCGTGAAGAAAACTCACTTGATTTACCACTTCGTCAACCTGCTCAATCTTTTGCAAATATATATTCTTTTTAAAGGGAATTCTTTATTTCAATTTTTGAGAGCTCACAGGCAAGGTAAATTCTTCTCTGAAATTTATGTCAGCTTGTGGTTTCATATTTTCAAATAAATTATTGTCAAAGGCACAAATGATAATGCCAGAATTTGTTGTCTGTTATTTAATGGTTGGATTTTTCCTCTAGGATACAATTGCACTGGCATAGCTTTGCCAGTCTTATTGGTTAGAGCATATTAATTGTCTTTAGTCAAAATAATTCTTTTTTCTAACAATACAATTGTTCCCAACTAGTTGTATGTGATTTCGAGAGATGCCTCCTCTATGGTGTAAATCCCAGGCTTATATGATGTGGCTTGCCATCTAGGTTGGATTTGAGTTCTATTTGTTCAACCAAGCTTTCTGTATCTCAACCAATTTTGATGTTATTCTTCGTAATCACTTTCTTAGGTGAGGGGGGGACTCATTTTCCTAGTGTCTTCTGGATGTGGTTCTCTCTTGAGAATAATCTATAAATATTCTTGTTTTTCAAGTGGTTTGTTTGGTCTTTCAAATAATGGTAAACTAAGCATTTTATGTACTTTGCTTTGTATTCCTCTTATTTAAATACTATTCTATATTTGCTTCAATATTGACATTATCATTTTATTATTTCTTGAATATTGTTATATTATTCTGACATTTGTTTCATATTGGCATGAGCATGCATTTACCATGGATGGGTGATGGGGTGGACTCACATTACTTTTCTTTGGGTGAGGTTGTATAAAGTCATGGATCATGAATCCTAGAAGTTTTCCCAGACCTTAGCCCTAGAATTTTTCCTAGTGTCTTCTGGATGTGATTCTCTCTTGAGAATAATCTATAAATATTCTTGTTTTTCAAAGTGGTTTGTTTGGTATTTCAAATAACCGTAAACTAAGCATTTTATGTACTTTGCTTTGTATTCCTCTTTTTAAATACTATTCTATATTTGCTTCAATATTGACATTATCATTTTATTATTTTTTGAATATTGTTATATTATTCTGAAAGATCACCATAATTCACTTCAAACAGTCCCACACTTCATGGCAATTCAAGGAGAAAAGATACCAGACAATGAGATAAGTTTCAGCCCCTTCTAGGGCAACTTATTAGCCAATAACCAGATCTGAAAATGTACTTCTACAGCAGTAAAATCAGCCCCTTATATTCTTCCTTAGATGTTAGAACATTTAACAATTTGCCACTTTACTTACGTCAAATAAGCAAGACAAATAGTTGTAAATAGCAATGTATAAAGAACATATATAACTGAAATTCAAATCTGAAAATTGCACAAGACATGGACAGATGAAAACTTCATATATAAGATCAAGATGAACTACAAGTACATACCATAGTCTTTTCTCAAGGTTAGTACAAAAACTCTAGCTATCTAAAAAGCCCCACCTAGGGTGAATCATCAAATTGTAGCTCAACCAAGAAATACAAGTGCAAGAATTTTTCTAACACAACCTCCAAGGCAAGATGTCCTCCTTTTCTCTTCTTCACAAATCCACCCTGTTACCAACTTTTTTGTACCATAGTTGGATTATCTGAAGAGCCGCCATTTGACAAACATGATGAGTGTTTGTATTCTAGTGTATCAGATGATCCATCCTTTTGTGCCCAGCCAGTTTTGTTTTTTCAGTCGACATGACCATGGCCCCACGGGGTTTGTAATAAGGTGTACTAGTAGGATTTTGAGTGGCTCTGTTCCCCATGACTTGGTTAAGCAACTAAGGTATTCTAGGGAGTTTTTTCCCTTGTCAATTATACTTTGCCTATAGCCGAGCTATAATCGATAAAGTTTTCTCCCGCTTCCTCCAAAGCTGGAATGCCCAATTTTGAAAATTTTAGCCATGGGGGGTTGTTAGAGTTTAACTGATGTGGAGCCTACTAGACACTGTTAGAATAGGTTTTGGTCATGTCCTAAGTCACTAGGACCCTCAGAAAGAATTTTGAAATTTTTTTACCGTTTCCTCTCGTTTTGGGTTTTTAATTATTTTTAATTTTTTAATAAATTTTTCCATAGTTTAAATGGAAAAATTTCAATTTGTAATATATCAGTCATCCAGGATCCGAATTCAATGATTGAAGGCTCTAACCTTAAGCGAAAAATCATTTATGATCCCCAGACCAGTTTATCCTAAGTTTCGGATGTCAATTCAGCCTCATAATTAATAATTTCTCGAAAAAGTCATTTACAGAGAAATTATTAATTAAAGTATTAAAAAATGAAAATTTGGAGATTCCAATCATCTCAGTCATCACTTAGTCAAGTATACAGTCAGCACAAGAGATCTCCTTCAAGCTAATTCGCCCTCATCCATGCAAAACTCGATTTTGTGATGTGTCAATTGTTAAATGGGTTGGTTGGTTGCATTTATACCTATGGTGGGCGCCCTCCTTAAGTTGTGCAATCACAAAGACTTGGCTTCCATTGTAACTCAAAGCAAACCCCTATATTCATTCACCCTAACTCCTTGAGAGCTCACGCATTACCTCCTTATGCTCACGTATATCTCCCTTTGGATCACGAGTTTACACATGGCAAGAGCTTATTAGAAGGGTGATACTTCCAAGAAGGGGATGGGGGGTGCCTTGCCTAGGTGGAGGCCACCTCCCCACCCTAACTAAGTGCAAATCGAGTTTATTGGAGTTCTAACACTCCAAGCTTGGCTTGACATGAGTTTTGACTAAGATTTGATGGCAATTCGATTTTGTGTCTAATGCTATTGGCTTCCTTTGAGCCAATTCGAATTAGGGTAGACTGGGTCTTGTAAATTGTATAAATAGAGGCTCTCTTAGCTCTATTCTTCATGGATATTTTGGGCAAACTTACTTTGCCAATTTGTAACTTTGTTCTAGCTATTGCTATTTGGAAATAAAAGCGACTTTGGAGGTCCACATGGTGTTGATGCTTGTTATGGAAATGCTTCATCTATTCTAAGGTGATATTGTATTTGTTTATTGCTCATATTTCATCACTTTGATCAGTTATTTAGCTTAGAAGGCTTTCTTAGTCCCATACGGTGGGCATTTGGGTTCAACTTGTCCATTGATGTTGGGGTTCTATGTGATTTGGAAGGAGTAGACAGTAGTCGGAAATATTTATACTCTTTTAATCTCATTTTGCTTTACATACAATATTTGATCAAGGTGTGTTTGTGAGTAATTTCTTGTGCAGATCTCATAGGTTGAAGAGAGGTTTGAGCTCGGGTGCATCTCTCATCTCTTCAAAGACCTTTTTCCTAACATTTGTGTGCATTTCAGGATCTCCCAAAGTCGATCTTAAGCATTGGAATTTTGGCAAAGAAGTGCTAAGTTCGAAATCCATCTTCAAAATCATATTTTCAACTGGTTACTTGGTTCTAAAGGCTCACTTCTTCAAGCCTTCTCTTTTTCTCCTTGATCTCTTTTTTCTCACTTGAGTTGCTAGCCCTTATCTCCTCATTCCAAACTTGTCTTTCTTCCCTTGCTGCCCTCGTCCCTCTCTCTTCTTTTCCTTCTAAGCCTTCATCCTTCTATTTTCGTTTTGCCTTAGATCTCACCCTTCACCCTACCTCTCGTCCACCTTAGATCAGCTCTCCTTTTCCTTCTTGCCCATCCATTCCTGGCTCTCGTTTTCTTGCCCTAGATCCCTCTTTGCCCTAGCTTCGTCCCACTTCATTCTTTAGCCTTCTTACCTTTCGTTTTTGACCTCCCTCTCTTAGTAGCTCCTCCCTTCCATTCCCTTCGTTTTCGTCCTTTTCTCTCCCTCTCGTCCATCATCAAAAGCCTTAAAAAAGTCACAACAAAGCAACAAAAACGTTTTAAGTTTCAAGTATTGGTTAAGTTTTAAGTTTGTTTTATTCTTTGGAAGATAGTAGTTGGTTTTCATAGTTTTACTTTTGCATTTGTCAATAGTCTTAGATCTCACATTTTGTTCACTAGTTAGTTTCGTTTTACATCTTTAGATCTCATTTAAAAGTTTCAAACCTTGCATTGAAAAAAGATTGGGCATAGGATAGTGAAAGTTTGCATCTAGTTTGACTTTTTGCATTTTAGATCTTAAAAATTAGTCTTGTTTCGATTGTTGCACTAACACTAATGGGTGCCTTGTTGAGCTGATTTGAGTTTGTGTAGGTGTTTTGAAGAAGAAGAAAGTTGAGCATCAAAAAGACCATAAGGATGATCCAATACAAGAAACTTACACTCTCCTTTTGTAAAAGCTCTTAAGAGCTCCATATTGTTTTCATAGTTGTTTCTTTCCTCTTAAAAGACCTTACAAGGGTTTCATTCCCAAAGGCACTTGTAACTCATTAATAAAAAGTCTAGGTGGGATAAGGCCTCCCACACTTTGGTTTCTTCTTCCCCATTTGAGGAAGAGTGTTTTGTGCATGCTTAGTTAGATTTGTTTCAATTTTCTAGATTAATTTTCATTTTTGTACTTAGAGTAAAATTTTATTTCAAGTTTTGACCTGAGAAGCCTCTTGTGATTTGATCCCAAGTGCCGCATTAACAGTTCGTGTTGCTTCTCTTTCCCCACCGTGTATTGCGTAGGACCGGCTAAGCTGGAAGTTTTATGAGCTGTGTGTAGAAGTCACTTTGACTTCACTTGTTAGATTAGTCTCTGTTGTGGTAGAACATTAGTTTCTTTTTGCAAGTAGTTCATTTCATTTAACATATCATTGTCTTGCTTCATCTTTTATTTTATTGAGCTATCATATGTGTTCTTGCTTATAAACTGCTTTTATCTTAAAAAAGAACCAAAGTCTCTTGAACTTGCAATAACACAAGTCAAGAGCACTCTCTATCGGAGAGCATTCCCACTGCATCTACCTGCATCAAGCATATAGTTTAGCTAAGTCTCTTGAACTTCTGTCTTAAGACGAAGTCAAGAGCTCTCTCTGTCAGAGAGTTGAATTGTGTGCTCTAAATAATGAAAAATTCCAACTCACACCCCCTTTAATAATTTATCTTCGTTGCTATCCAACATCCGTATGCTCTGCCAATCCTAAAAGGTTGGGCTAGTACTCAGAAAGGTGTTGGATTTGTTAATTTTTGATAACATAATAAAATTTTCACCCCACAACCAACGAACCGGCGTTGATCATTCGAGAAATACTCAGGTAGTGGGCAAAGTTCCTAAACCTGGTGGGGCCGGAATTAACCGTTGTCTTAGACTTCGGAGTGGTTAAGTCATCAGACATCTACTCCTTGATAACTGGACGGTTCGTCATACCATCAGAGGGGAAACCACTGAAAGTATACTTTCCCGGTCGGATGCTTACCTTGTTTTTCTTAGCCCTAATAATCAAAGACCATTAAAACTTTTAATTCACCAAGATCATTTGCAAAACGATCTCACGAACAGGTACTAAGACTTGTATCTTCAACATCCCCCAACACTACACACTTATTTGACTCCATTTGGCACTGGTCATTTTACATTTTCATGTTTTAATTAAGTTGGGCCATTTGTCCATTGGAAATTTTATTTGAACTTATATATCTGTGGATGCTTTTTAAGTCTTTGTATACTGTTAATCTCATATCTTGTTTCACAACGTGGATTGCTTATTGTCTTGTGTTATTTCATCTAAAATCGTGATCTCATAATTTGAAAACTCCTAAACAACACCCATCCGCATCACTCAACACCCCAAAAAAACATTTTAAGTATAAGAGCCATAGTAAACTCTTTGTAGGGACTACCCCCCTTGGCTTCGTTAGGAGTTAGCCTAAACGATGGAGCTGGGATTCAGGTGATAGTACCTGTCTCATTGCTTGCCCCCAAGGCCACACTTTCCCCACTTGTAGTGAGGGAACAACTTTCGAAAGATTTTTGCTGTTGGTGTGCATCTCGGCGGACAACACACCCCATGGTTCTCTCAAAAAACCCTAATGTCCAATCTCCAAGGGATAAACCGTAACCCTAGAAATTCAAGATGCTCCAAGGAACTCCAAGAAGACCAAGAAACCCTATCAACTCAAGAGAGAGAGACAAGGAATATAAGTACAATTGAAGACATAAAGAGAGAGAAGAAGTGCATGCTCTCTTCTCTTAGTCACATCTCATTACAAGAGTGAATACAAGTCAGTGAATGAATGTATTTGTGATCATCATCTCCAGCGGCTCCTCCTTAAGAGAAAACCATAGTCACGAGAAAACTCGGAACCAAGACGTCCTTATTCCCTTCCATAACTTTTCTTAGGGTTTTCTAACAATCTCATGAACCCTAGCGAATCTTTCTAAGAAGACAAGTACAAAGAGAAAGATAGAAACGATGTTATGCATGAAAAGAGTCTCTCCTTCCTCTATTATATGAGAGTAAGGGAGGCCAACAATATTATGTGGGCACAAAGCCTTTACAAGCAACCTACATGAGCCCTTGTAGGCCAACACAATTGAGGCAACCACTCTAAATGACATCTGTCATGCTCCAAGGTGATGTCATGCACAATAACGACTCCAAGGTGATGAAGTTACACAAGGCACATCCACAACCCTCCATCACGAGCCTCCACAAAATCCATCGATCCTCCTAAGCAATGTATTTCATTGGGTTAGCTACTCCCTGAAAGAACATTGTTGAAGCCCCATGCATCCTCGAGTCTTCTCGAATCCTTCGAATAGGAAGCCAAGCTGTTGAATGCCAAGTAGGGGTTGAAGCCCTTCTCTCCCTAGTATGGTGCTCTCTAAACAAGTGCTTCCTCCATGAGGCCTCAAAGAAGGGCATCCTCCAAATGATCAGGAGATCTCCAATGCCTAAGGGAAGAACATCGATCTTGCAATCAATTAAGATCAAGCATTCGTTGAGCAAACTATCTCAACTTTGCATATCCATCACATGCCATCTCTCATTCTATAATCCATCTTGGACCATCTAGGGGCTGAACATACACCATGTACCCCAAATCTCATGAAGCACCCCCAAACATGGTGTAAATACTTTCAGAGTAACCCAAAAATCTAACACTAGTATGTAAAAACACTGATTGGCTGGGAATGATTTATACTTATGTTCAACATCTTAAATGCAGTTTCAATTGTCAATCTAGATTCATAGACATTGTGTTATCATGCCAGAGAATTTAGTACTTATAACATCTGATAGATGCCATAAAGATGTAATGGATTAGTTACAGAAGTACAAATTGTTACATGTTATGAGGTGAGAGGCCTTGTTACCAGTGATGTGATGGTGGGGGGTCCTTTTTGGGCAAAACTCATCAGAAATGGTAGATACGTCAGAAACACTATTTCTGGTGTGTTGCCTGTTTTTTAGTGGGTAACACGTTTTACCAAAAATCCTTATCTTCACAAAATGCACTCATTTCTTGAGGTACAGGTGTAAGCAAAAAACATTATAATGAGAAAGAATGGATTAATCCATCTATCATTATATAATGCAATGTCTCATTCTATGGTAGGAGAAGAGAATTATGTTATGTAACTCCCAAATACATAAACATTAGCTACTATATTAATTACTACATTAAATGCCTCACTTTTACATCATTTTATTAATGAGACTTTATTATACACCTAAGTCCTAATTAGCATGTCTAAGTTCTAATTATAACCATTATCTCTAACAATTGGGTTATCTTCATGGCTGCAAAAATGGTTGCTGGGGATTTATGGAAAAAGACAATTCTATGTAAAATGATTCTTAACTCAAAACGCAGCAACACCTTTTTTCCAAATAAAAAGCTCCAAACACTGCAGTGGAAACTGGAACCATTCTTCGAAAACTAGGGCACCTGGAATTATGGTTTATTCTGCAGAATCATTCAAAATTACTTGTGGTCATCAAAGCCCCTGCTGGAATCCGTGGATGCCATCATGGGATCAAAGGCACTGTCTGTGACTTCACATATAATTTTGAACAATCGTTGCAGTGAATTGGCCTGCAAACTTGACAACCTTCTAATCCCTTTAACATAAACTTTTTAAAATTTAATTTGAAGATTACAAATATAAAATAGACCCCTTTTAACATTTTTAATAAAATTAAAACTTGGTAGCTTCTCTCTCCAAGAATTCCATGCACTTGTATCATAATGAATGTATGTGAAATTTTAATGATTTGCATTTTTCAAATTTTAATTATTTTTGTATATTTTAAACAAAGTAAAATGCTTTCAAAACTGTTACTTTTACAGGTCTGAGAATTTCTGTTTGTTGTACTGTATATGTTTTGCATTTTGTTTCTCATTTCTCATTTCTGGTAAGATAGGTGAGAAGTGCTTGTGATTCATGACCAATATTCTGTGGTTTTTTCAATGTTTTAATAACCAGAACCAGGAATCAATCCGGTCAGGGGTCAACTCTGACCGGAACCGGAACCGGTAATGAACTGGAGCGGTTTGATTTCAATGAACTGGACTCTTAAAAAATACAAAAAAAATTACAATTTTAATCATAAAAATTATATTTAACATTCCAAGCTATATTTGAAACCATTAGACACATAATATGTATATTTGAAACCATTAGACTTATTTATTGCTGTTTGGAGGGCGAATTAGGTTTAGGTTTTTTGTTTTTTTATTAAAAAACCAATTAAAATTAAAAAAACCCAATTAAAATTAAAAAAACCCAATTCTGGGCCCTCGGACGTGTTCTTTTAGCTGGCCGGCCGGGTTGTTACGGAACCGGCCGGTTAGGGCCGGTTTGGTAATGAACTGGGCCGGTTCATTACCAAACCGGACCCCCGGCCCGAGTTGACCGCCGGTTCATTGTTCCATTTCCTTTGGCCGGTCAAACCGGCCGGTTCTGGTTCGAACCGGACTGGTTATTAAAACACTGGTTTTATTAGGGTCAGTTAGAGGCAAAAGTCTCTTCTTTGGCTACTTTGTGATATATATATATATATATGAAAATGAAATGTAGATGTTGTGATGTTCTTTCAGTTTGCTTTCCTATTATTGGGTGCTTCAAATAAAAGTTAGTTTGGATGCTTTGCCATATGGGTTAATAATGTTGAAATTGGTTTATCTGCAGTCATCGCTTCTAGTTGGAGGAAATGAGCATGTTCGAAATTTAACTTCTCATATAGTGCTTGGTAAGAGAATGTAAAATTTGATTGCATTGTCGGTTTTTTTTTTGATTTACGTGATTTCTTTCGTAAACATGCTCTAACTTCCAAGTTTATGCTGCTACTTTCCAGATGCTTTTTCAGCCACTAGGAAAGACCTCAGGTAGGCATTTGGAGATTTTTAAGAAAGTACAGAGTTCTCTGTTTATATATGCTTTCCTCAAATTCAATTAGCAAATCAAAATTTGATCATGTTCTTGATGTGACTAGCCAACTGATCTTTCCAATTTATGCACTTATAATGACAAATATGTAGGGTACCATATAATGGCATTTACAAAGATTCTCCATCTCAAGCATGGACTAGGTCATTTGCATCGGATACCAGTATGTTGCAACTTTATTTTAATGCTTCTGCTTTTCACTTTTATAGCTTATTAGCCTAATTTTTTTGGTCAAGCTGTGAAAGTGTAACCGATCTAAAACAAATGCATTTTAAAATGAAGGCAAACTTGTTGAGGCTGTGGTGCCATATATGGGTGAATCGATTTCGGATGGGACTCTTACAACTTTTCTCAAGAGTATGTGATTATATATAGGATATTTCTGTTTTTTGTTGTCTTATATTTGTAAAGCTTCTTTGGTAGATTCTTATTCTCGAATAAATTGATATATCATGTCCATTTTGGAAACAGAACCAGGAGATAGAGTTGAGATTGACGAGGCCATAGCTCAAGTTGAGACTGACAAGGCATGTTAAGGAATTATTTAATTTGATTGCCTGCATGAAATACATTTTGAATTTCTGTGAATATCAGGATGGAAGCTTCTTTCCTAGGGAATTAAAACCATTATTTATTTTTTGAAATCTGTTGTTCCATACCAGGTAACTGTTGATGTTAATAGCCCTGAAGCGGGCTTCATTGAAAAGGTATGACTTTGCATCAAGCCTTTCAGTGTTTTTCTGACAACTTAGAGGTAAATATAAAATAAAATGACATATCTTGCTTGCTGGCATTTTTCTTTTGGTAGTTTGTAGCCAAGGAGGGAGATACCGTTGAACCTGGAACAAAGATAGCTATCATTTCAAAGTCAGCAGATGGAGCAAAGCCTGTTGTTGCAGAGAAGGAAAAACAAGCACCACAGCCTTCTCAACCATCACCTTCTGCAGATAAGAAGGTGGCAGAAAAACCTAAGACATTACCATCTGCAGAGCCTGTGGAGGCAGTTGCAAAAGGCAAAGCGGCTACTTCTTCCACATCTCTGTCTCCTAAAGCTTCTCCTTCTCCTTCAGAACCACAGCTTCCTCCCAAGGAAAGGGAAAGAAGGGTAAGATTTAACAAGCTTTGTTATATCAATATTTGGCTTTCAGCAGATTCCTCCAAGTCTCAACTGGGGACTTTTTAATTTATTTTTTTGGCTTAGAGACAGGTTGGTTTTCCTTGGCCTAACCTGGCACATTTGGATGATTGTTTGCAGGTTCCCATGACAAGACTACGAAAGCGAGTGGCTTCACGTTTGAAAGATTCACAGAACACATTTGCTCTGCTAACTACATTTAACGAAGTTGACATGTATGTGTAAATTATATAAAAGTTAAATCATCTCTAGAATTTAATTATTAGGTGTTTTAGGATGGTTGCATTTTTCTTACTATTTGTATATGATCTTATTCTCTTCGCTTTTGTTCCAATGAACTCTTACGAGCTATTGCATTGATGTTTCAGTTTTGAGTTAGGTTAATTTCCTGCATTGAATTGATATGTCTGCATGTCTGCCTGCCATTGATTAAGATGGATCTGTATAGATGCATCAGTACCGCTACATTTTGTTAAAGGAGCTTTTCTTCCCTTATTTGTGTATGAATTCTCTTGTAGAAAGCTATCACGTAGATTTTTTTTAAAGCAATGAGGTTTTAGGTTAGGATGTGTAAATATTGGAGAAATATATTGTCCAAAGCATTTTTAAAGCCAGCCTTGGCGAAAGTACAAAAGCACTGTAACTACAAAAGCCTGAAACTTTAAGATCTTCATTTACAACCCCACTGTGTCTATCTCCTTGCAATGACATTAAGCTTGAGAAATTTGTTGTGTTGCAATTTTTGTTAGCTTGGTTGAGGGGTATCTATCCTGTCAACATCAGCAAGAACTTGCATATCATGATGTGAAGAAGGTAAGAAAGATTCTTTTGACTACAAATGAGGAGGACTCATTCACAAATGTGTAGAGAAGAGATCCCTTATACAACTCCTTTGTCTTTACGCGATGTATGATGACCTTCAACAGAGAGTAGGCTTACCTTTTGATATTGACACTTGCTTTCCAAAAGGAATGAACATGCATTTTTAACTGTATATACTCCTTGTCACAGGTCAAACTTATTTGAGATTTGTAACATATGTCTAAGTAAACTTATTCACATGTCTAGTAAGTGCTGATATACATGCGGGGCTTTATGCATCAAAGTTTACCTAAAATACATAATAATCCTCATCTAGGACTATAGTGCTTTTCAATTCCTCCATGCTTAGGAGGAAACTGTCCTAGTTTCTGTTGTAAATATCGAAAGTATTGTTCAAATGTGGTTGAAGGATTGTAAATATCGAAAGTATTGTTCAAATGTGGTTGAAGGAAATCACTTATTTTGCACTGATAAGCTCCCCTTCTGGGCAATCTAGCAAAGTAGTAACATGCATGCTTTTGGTTGTATGAATCATTGTAATGCTGAAGATGAATAACAAACAATATAACCAAGAATATGATAAAAATGCCCTTTTATTTCATTAATTCCTAAACTCTGAAGGGGTATGTACTATGTAACACCATACAAAAATCCTTTCATCGACTCTAATGGGCCCTTAGGTTCTTATTACATCACTAGGTGGGATCCCACCATTCCAACCCCCTTCGGAAAGTGTTGCCCTCAATGCGTACACTTACGGGGGACATCTATAAGCCAGATTCTCATGTATGGGTACTACTGTCAATGGTTATAATGAAGTAGACCAAGAAGTTCATCCATAAGCTAGGTTCCCTTGTATGGGGGCTCATGCTAACTCGCAACTGCTGGGAGATGAAATTGATGAATGCTTGAGTGCTTTGATGAAGATGCAAATATTGTTTCACCCAGATACTGGGACCATCCACCGCAAAAATGTCACCCACATAGCAACAAAAGGTTGGTTGTAGATCTATATGGGACACTACCACTAAAGGAGATTCACATTGAAAACTATTTATCACAACTTGTTCGCAGCTTCCCTCATTGATGTGCACTTCATATGGAGGAGTATGTTCAACAAAGAGAAACTAAAATTAGTTGTCTTGCCATCAATGACAACGATCCATATACCATTCCTCACAAGCCTCCTTTAAATCACACCAGCCAGATATGACTCTTGTATACTCCTTTTCAATACTTCTCCAAAGTTCCAACTTGTAGACAATACGAGTTACGGATTCCCAAGGAGAATTGTCGCATCGTATTTGTTGTGGTCCATCCCAGATCTATTTTTATCGGAGCTCTGAGATCATTTTGTGGGACGGGTCGTTTCAATTGTTGCTTAGTATGTCGATATTTTTGATTGTCAACATAATTCTTTTGTGAATGCTCGTTTTGACTCTGTCGTTCGTCAAAGTGAGGATTATTATTAGGATGTCTGTAAGGCGTATGTGTTGTTTGTTTTTCTTTTTTTTGAACTGCGGCGAGGATTGCCTTCACTTGCTCGATTTGATTTTTGGATGCATCTTCCTGGATTTGCGCTTCTTGGTTCTCCAGTAGATTGTTATGATTCTGAATCTTTTCAATTCTTTCATCTTGCGAATTTTTGTCAATTTCTAACTTCTTGTTTTGATTCTCTAGTTCCTGATTACGATTTTTTAGACACTGGTTTTCTTCCTGCTTTTCCAGTGTTCTTACTTTGAGGTCTTCACCGGCGTGTTCCCTCTTTCTACTGTTTTTCAATTTTTTAATCTTTGTTATCAGTATTTTGTTATGATTTCGTAGTCGAAAAATCTCTTCGGCGTTGCTTGATAACACCTTGTTGACTTTTGTCAGTTCCAACTTATGTGTTTTCTTACTATCGTCATACTGCTGCTAGAGTTTTTCTTTTTGCTGTTGATGATGACGTAACTCTGTTTCCTTATTTTCTAACTTTCTTTGGACGTGCTCCAACTCACTATCTTTTTCCATGATGAGTTTGTTTAAAAGCTTTATTTGTTCTTCTAACTCTTCATATTGTCCATCAGTTGATTCTTCGTTTGTAGTTTGCGATAAGGGAACTATCACTGAAAAATCATGTAGCATTATTTTCTTCTTCTCATGGAAGAAGGTGATGCACTTCTTTTTTGCATTGATGGAGAATGTTCCTAGTGTTTCCAACCAGTTATAACCCAACATTATGTCGATGAGATGGTCGTCTATAGCTGCGACAGTGAATTGAGCTGCAAAATGATAATCATCGATTTGTAATGGTACTTCTATTTGATCTTCATTTGACTCATTCTTCACTGATTCTTGAACTTGTACTTGATTTGCGACATCAATGTTTATAAAATTTTCCTTATTGGATGGACAGATAGCAATGGCAATTGGACTTTCATCAAATATCCCATTAACTTTCAGCATGGCCATCGACACTTTCGTCGGAACGTTGAGGAATCTTTTCTCTGCTTTAATAAAATCTGCCACTTCCATTTTGACCTTCTTCGTTTTTTTTTTCTTTTCTCTTTTTGTATAAAATAATAATTGTATTCAATACAGTTATTAAATAACAATAATAATACTATGATTGTTTTGGCTGGGAGGAAAAATAAGGTTTTAAAAATGATTTATAATAATTATTATTATATATAATAACAATATTATTATAAAAAATTGAAATGGATAAATTATAATAATAAATATTATTATTATAAATTTATATATTTAAGGTTGTGAAGAATAGAATTTTAATAAAACTAGAATAGTTTTATAAAACTAGAATGGTTTTATAAAATTATGTTCTTGTTTTTTTTTAACTTTTCTTTTTTTACTTTCCCTTCTTTTTTTTTTTTTTCTACTTTCCTTTTTTTTACTCCTTTCTTCTTTTTACTTCTTCCTTTTCTTTTTCTTTTTTTTTACTTTTACTTTTTTTTTATTTGTTTATTTTCTTTTTACTTATTTACTTCTTTGTTTCTTTTCTTCTTCTTCTTCTTTTTTACTTTTAAAAAAAATAAAATAAAAAATAAAAAATCTCAAGTACTTAGGGAAACCCTAGTTTTTAATGGAAAAATTCCAAGATTCAGAGAATCTCGGAGATGATGGCTAATAGCCGGATCGGAAACGAAGCTTTGATACCACTGAAGGAACTAAAGTTTCCACTAATAGAATAGTAAATACAGGTAACGTAGAAATGCCATGTAAGGCAAGTAAATAATGTAAAGTAGAATAGATGAAAGATGATTTACAAGAATTAATCTCGGGTATTTTATACCCTAAGTGGGAAGGGAGGTGACTTTTCAAGTCACCTCTTGAGTAATTAGTTAATTACCCTAATTAACCTACTTAGTATTAAATGTTAATATTTATAACATTTATGTTTGTTACACTCCATAAGCAACAACAACTGGTACATTGATAGTGGAGCATTTTGTCATATGACAGGACAAAGAGTATTCTTCAAGAGCTTGCAGGAGGGTGGAGTAAAACTCCACATTGAGTTGGGAGATGATGCGCGGTGTCAGGCGCAAGGAGTTGGTACTGTTTCGTTTTAGAGGGAGTCTGGCAAACCCCCCAGTTTTGCTGACGTATTATATGTTCCGGGGTTAACAAAGAACCTCATATCCGTTTCCACCCTGGAGGACAAGGGTTTTCTAGTGACTTTCCGATATAGGAAAGTGTATATCAGGCCCAAGGGGTCAGATCGGAAGTTGGATCGGATGGTTGGGGTTCGAAGCGAGAAGATGTACAGACTACACTTCGAGCCTGCAAAAGCTCTAGTCAGCAGCAACAACAGTCAGAGTGAGTTGTGGCATAGGAGGATGGCATACTTACACCATGGAGCACTGAGGCATTTGAGACAGGCAGTTATTGGAGTTCCTCAGGTGCAAGAGGAGAAGCATAACCACTGCAAGGGTTGTGCGTTGGGGAAGAACATCAAGAAGCCTTTCCCACGGAGTGAGCACAAGTTTAAGGGGACCTTGGACTTGGTGCATTCAGATGTTTGCAGACCTATGAGCGTCCATTCTTTCAGTGGCTATAGTTATTGTGTCACATTCATTGATGACTATTCCAGGAAGACCTGGATCTATTTCTTAAAGGCCAAGTCAGAGGTCTTTGAGCGGTTTCAGGAGTTCAAGACTCTCGTGGAAAACCAAACAGGGAGGAGGATTCAGATATTGAGGACAAATAACGAGGGTGAGTAGACCTCCAAGGAGTTCTTGGAGTTTTGTTCATTAAGGGGGATCAAGAAGGAACATACTGTTCCTCACACCCCGTAGCAGAATGGAGTGGCGGAGAGGAAGAACAACACACTAGTTGGTGCAGCCAAGGCATTGTTGTTTGATTAGGGATTGCACTATTCCTACGGGCCGAGGCATTTCGGACTGCAGTATACATCCAGAACATGTGTCCCCACTCAGCTTTGGGGAAGAAGACACCTGAAGAGGTTTTTATAGGAACTAGACCAGATGTGAGTCATCTACGCATATTTGGCAGTTTCTGCTATTGTCACATTCATGCTGACACTAGGAAGAAGCTGGACCCTTCTGGTGGGAAGGGGCTTCTAGTTGGTTACGGTGAGACTTCTAAGGCATACAGGGTATATATTTCGGCTCGTAGGAGGATTATTGTGAGCAGGGATGTCTAGTTTGATGAGGACAAAGCCTTACGAAGATCTATGGACTTACCAGCACAGGAGCAACTAGCACAGGACTCGGGAGTCAAGTTGGAGGAGCCACAGGTACAGGTACAGACATAGGGCACAGGTTCTAGTAGTCAGAGGGAGTCAAGTGGACAGGATCCTTCGTTCATTGACTTGGAGGATGAGCTGCAGCAGGAGGAGGATAACCAACAGTTGCAGCAGGGGGAGGGTCATGACCTATGTGGTACAGGTCCATAGTTCAGGATTCCAGGCATGTGACTCTTCCACATAGCTCCATGAGGCAGAGCAAACCTCTAGATAGACTTAGCTATATGGCACTGATGACAGAGTTGATTAACTTCGAGCCTTCCAGTTTCAAGGAGGCTACACAACATGATATGTGGCAAGAGGCTATGGTTGAGGAGTATGACTCCATCATGAAAAACCAGGTGTGGGAGGTTGTGCGGAGGCCAGAAGGCAAACAGATGGTGTGGTGGATCTACAAAGTAAAGCATGCAACAGACGGTAGCGTAGAGAAGTATAAGGCGCGCTTTGTGGCAAAGGGGTTTTTGCAGAAGGAAGGTATTGACTATGAGGAGACCTTCGTCCCCGTTGCCAGATATTCTTCTATTCGGACTATTCACTCATTGGCAGTAGAGATGGGTTGGCGCGTTCATCAGATGGACGTAAAGACTGCCTTCCTCAACGGAGTTAGAGAGGAGGAGGTGTTTATTGAGCAGCCAGAGGGGTTTGAGGTGGAGAGTAGGGAGTTGCATGTATGCAGGTTGCAGAGAGCTCTTTATGGGCTTAAGCAGGCACCTCGGGCATGGTACTCGAGGATCGACAACTATCTACGGGAGATGGGATTCTAGTGGAGTGAGGCAGACCAGAACCTGTACTTTTTGTTAGGTGAGGTACCTCTCATACTGGTATTATATGTAGATGATCTCTTTCTTACAGGAAATGAGAGGCTGATCGAGGACTCCAAGTCTAATCTTGTAGTAGAGTTTGAGATGAAAGACCTTGGGTTGATGCATTACTTCCTAGGTCTGGAGGTTTGGCAGAGAAATGGGTGCTTCTTCATTGGTCAGGGGAAGTATGTAGTGGAGATCATGAAGAGATTCAAGATGGAGGACTATAGACCCATGTCCACGCCTCTAGTTACCAATTGGAGGAAGATTGATGCATAGAGTTTAGAGGAGTTTGATCCTACTTTGTATCGCTAGCTTATCGGGTCACTTATGTATCTGGTCAACACATGACCAGACATTAGCTTTGTAGTCAACTCTTCGAGTCAGTTCACGGTGGACTCTCAGAGAGTGCATTGGACAGTTGCGAAGCATGTGCTTCGCTACATCAGAGGCACAATGGAGTATGGATTGGTTTATGAGCGTAGTGGGAGTATACAGTTAGCAGGTTTCACAGATGCTGACTGGGCAGGATGTGTAGAAGACAAGAAGAGCACTTTAGGCTGTTGCTTCAGCATTGGGTAAGGGGTTGTCTCTTGGTTCAGCAGGAAGCATAAATCAGTTGCATTAAGCTCACTAGAGGCTGAGTACATGGCAGCCAGTATGGCAGCATGGGAGGGGATGTGGTTGAGAAAGTTGCTTTCAAGGTTATTCGAGAGTGAGTTGGAGACTACGGTAGTTCACTGTGACAATCAGAGTGGCATTAACCTATCTGAGAATCCAGTGTTCCATGACTGGAGCAAACACATAGACATCCGGTATCACTTCCTGAGAGACTGTGTATAGAGATGAACCATTTAGTTGGAGTACTTACAGACAAATGAGCAGGTGGCAGGCATATTCACCAAGGCACTTTGCAGGCACAAGTTTGTGAAGTTCAGATACAAGCTGGGGTTTCTACCAAATCCCTTCCTCATTGAGAGGGAGTGTTAGAAAGTGGTGACAAGGAAGGTCTTCTATCATTTGCATGTGTCCTTGCATGCTAGAAGACATAAAATAGGAAGCCAAATGGATTAATGCCTTTATCCAAAGTTTAGACTTAGGAAAAGTGCATTATGTGATCGAATTGTTAATTGACTTAATGGAGTTACTTTTTATAAGGTTAAAGTGAAAATAATTTAAGTGATGGCTGTTACGATGGTACTAGCACCAGTGTACCTGCAGAGGTGACCCAGGGAGAGGGTGTCTTTTTTTTCTTGTCTGACCCGGAGGGCTGTTTAGCTAGCTCATTGTGAGGTAGGGGCATGGCCAGATCCTCTGGCTTCTCTTCTGGAAGTACTATGGCTTAATGGCATCGTTGACTGCCTCATGTAAGGGTTTGAAACCCTGAGGTTGGTGTCCGGGTCTTCCAGGGGTGGGTCACTGTGTCACATGCCCCCCACCTTGTTTCAACACTCCAGCGGCATTTGTTCCAGCACTGAGACTCATTCTTATCTTCTGGAGCACATCCAACACCCTCCTTGGTCCTCTGGTTCAGCAACGCCCTCTCTCTGGGCCCTCCTTCAGAGGATGACGTCATCCTCCGGGCAGACTGTTTGATAGCTAAAAGGGGGGGGGGGACGTTGAGAGTTTTCATCACTGTTGGGGTTAGTTGGGGCATGATGACCCCCCCTATACAGTCTAGCCTTTCGTTTCATCAAATTTGGCCTTGTTTAGCCATTTTTTCTCAAGTAGGGGTCAAATATGGGCAAACACCCAATTTACCCACTACTTTGATTATTTTTATATTATTTTAATTCTAATTTTAAGTTGACATTTTTAATGTTAAATTTACCTTACTTTATGTAAAAGTGAGTGTGAGATCATAGAAATTAGATCTCCTCACTTCATTTTTAGACATCAACTGTTGGGATAAGATCATTATGTCTGCTATTTGCCCTAACTAGGGCTCTTTGAAGGAAGACACTCCTTGATGAAGATTATTTTGCAAGTTTGAAGCATTTCTTGGAAGTTTTTCTTTTGTTCATGCCATTGTCAAGGTGAGGCTAGAGTTGTTTGCTTAACATATGCACTTGGAGGTATCTATACTTTTTGTTTGATGTCTCTTTGTCAAATGTATGAAAGTGATGCTTGTTAGGGTTGGATGGAAACCATTGTTGCTTCATTTTTCTCTTGATTTGCATGTCATTTCCATCATTGATCACCATTGCAATCAAGCTTGAGCTTTAGGTCTTCAAGTCTTGCTAAGCTAGGCTTCCTCTACGAATCTTAGAGATTGTTCAGGTGAGCCCTAGCTTGCTAAGCTTGCCAAGTACCATCTCAAGGAGAGGTTTTCCTCTCATTGATGCCCTAGGTTTGGTGAGTAGTTGTCCTCTTGAAACCCTAGTTGTTCAAACTATTTTTTAACCTAAAATATGAGTTTTGTACATTTGTAATTATTATTTAGGGTTAAAATTCTGCATTTTCATGATAGTATTAGGGTTAGAATTAGGTCTGCAATTTTATGACAAATCCCTAAAAATAAAAATAATTTATTTATTTATTATTTTTTGCCTACCTAAAATTTTGGCCCCTAAAATTCCCTATAATTTCGGGTCCCCTAAAATTTCGGCCCACCTCTTCTATGCTGCTATAGATCATTCAAGCTGTAATTGAAATATTTTTCTTCTATTTAATGATAAATGCTTATGGATTATTGGTTAATCATTGATGAGAAAAGTGTTTAGGTCATCTATCAAATTGATGGTGATTATTGGTTGAATAACAAACATTGGTGAAAGGAAATCAATTGAATACATGACATTGACACATATCATTTGCATATTTTGTTAGTGAATGACATTGAAAGACTATCACTTATTGTATGTTTGGTTATTAGTTAGTGCATTGGCAATATAGTCTTTTGATCCAATATTGATTATCTTGATATACGCGTATGTATTCTTACATTTCGTTGGTTCATTGACTGAAGTTGACTCCATTAGGCACCGGTCTAACTAACACTTGCATAGAAAATATAGTTTGGTGTTTGTTCTAGTGTCTTACAGGGTTCCACAAGGACACTTCTCCTTGGAGGTTTCGATTTCCGAAGAACTTAGAACGGTGACCGAGGTGACATTGGGTCACTATTCTAATTTGTGCTTACTGGGAATTAGCCTTGCTAATCACCTGAGGATCTCATCCATTGATCCATAGTGGGAAGTTAGGGTTTTTGCTTGGCCATTGAGTTAAAAAAAGGATTGATTTGGTGGAGAGGACACACATACACATAGTTGAGATTTCTTACTCATAGCTTTTAGCCGGAGAGTGAGAAAGAAAATTTGTAGGAGAGTTTTGTAGAGGGTGAGACTGAAGAACTTCTATCCGGAGATTGACAGGATGACAGAGGAAAATCGAAGAGGCCGTACAAGTTTGTAGGGAGGCTGTACAAGCTTACGCAGAGGGTCGTATAGGCTGACACAAGGCCGACCGTATGAGTGACGCAGGCAGCCGTACGTTGACGCAGGGGCCGTACACGCTGACGCAGGGGGTCCGTAAGATTTTGTTGGGGTTTTCTCTGTGAGTTTCGGTTGTACGATTTGCTAGGTTGGGTAAAATCGATTTCTAGATTGTACTGTTCTATATCTTGCTAATAAAAATATCTCCTCAGACCGCTGCACCGGTTTTCCCATCTTGGGTTTTTCGGGGGTTTTCATACCCAAAAATATTGGTGTCCCTTTTGATGTGATTGCTGTTCTATTTCTCTCAGTATTTATTTTCCGCTGCAATATTTGTGAAGAAATCCATTTGTGGTTAGCAGTAATATTTGGGGTTATAAAAAAAAAATCTTTCATGTTGTAACTCAAGAGTGGGTTTTATGGAAATTTACAGGTTCTTGAGAGAGAGGTCCTCCCTTCTCTGGGACTCCCAACTTTTTATCCTTTTGTTTCTTAGATGATAGATTTTGGATTATAGGTCTTTGACCTCGTAGGAAGATATGCTTTTGTAGGAGCTGCAGTTGCACTTTCACTATGCATTGTTTCTAATGTACCTAGTAGTCCCTTTGGCCTAATCATGGTCACTTGTTGGACATTAATAAAGTTATCTTATCTTATCTTCTCTTCAACCCAATTTCACATTGCAGCTGCAGAAAATAAATACTATTCAAGGATGCCTCATATAACAAAGCTACAGCCCTTAGGACACACTTTCCAAGCATATAACAGATCTCGAATGTCTTGACTCTTAATACAGCACTAGCAGATTAGGTATGTGTTAATTCACTTAACCAATTTAGCTCTAAGTTATGTCAAAATGAGCATGAACAACTAGGGCTAGAATCATACCTAATCAATATGATAACATAAGCTGAAATTCAAATCTGCTGAGTACAGAAAATTTGCACAGCTGGAAAGCTTCATATATATAAAAGATGAAGTACATGTACATACCATCAACTTATCACAAGATGGTACAATTTGAGCATGAAGGTTTTAAGGGTTATGACGTACATGTACATACCATCGACTTATCACAAGATGGTACAATTTGAGCATGAAGGTTTTAAGGGTTAGTCATAATTGTAAATTAATTTTTAGGACGTTTCTGAACTCCAACACAATTTAATCCATAAAAGTTTCTTACAAAGGTGGTACAAGTTGATGTCTCTAAACCTTAGTTGGGGAAGACATAAAGAAAACCCAAGCCACCAACTCCTTCTAGCTAGGAATCACTCCTAACCAAAGTTGTTCACTTGACCAAAGATCCTCAACAAGCTAGCATATAGATCGACACGTTTTCCTTGGTCTTTCACCAAGCTTTTATCATAGAATCTCTCCACACTAGCCCTCTTGTCTTCCTTAGGGTTTAGAAACCCTAGTTATCTTGTATCACACAAGTACATGGCAAGACAACTCTAGCAGTTGTCTTCAAGTCGACATGCCCATCGGAGGGTTTGAGTCCTCAAATCCTAGGTCTGCAACTCTAGCATCAACACAAGCACGAATACTTCCATGGAACATCAAGAAGACAATAATCAAGTTTTCTCATAGCAAGCTCAAAACTCATCAAACTAGGCTCTCCATGATCTCACTCTAGCCTTCATGCACCACACAAGAACAAAGTTGCAAAATGACCCAAGGTGTTGGCTCTTTTTTTCATGTCTTTTCTAGGGTTTGAACTCTAGTTCTCTCTCCTCATGCATCATCACAAGAGGCATGGCTACAATAAGACAAACTGTCAACTCCTCCTAGCACTATGTTCCTATCTAGGGTTTACTTGCATGGTGCAAACCCTAGCGATTGTCGTGCATCTCGCAAGAGAGAAATCTCTCCAAGAATATCTAAGCAATCTCTCTTCATCATGTCTTCTCCTAGGGCTTTCATCACAAACCCTAAGTCTTGCTCCCTACAAGAATTCTCCAAGACAAACTACAAACATAGAATAAAGAGTACAATGATGATACGTGTGAACAAAAGTTCTCTCCTCCTTTTATATAGAATAGCTGGGGAAGCCTGACATAAAACATGGACTAATGTCAATACAAACAATACAACCCCACATGGAGCATTACACAATATAGGGGTGTACAAGTGTCACATTGGGGTTTATTCAACTCCCATGATGAAACGCCCTCCAAGCATGATTCTCCTTGGGGTCAATGCCTCTCCTCCAAGATGGTGCACTCTTTAACAAGTTGTTAGTTTAATTCTCTCTCTTCCACGATGGTAATCTATCTAGGTGTCTTCATGTAGGGCGCTCTGCGTTTAGTTGTGTCCCACATGTCCTTTGTTGCCCAATGCTCATCAACATGTGTGCTAATGTGGTCACTATGCTCCAATGCTTCTCATTAACATGTGTCTGTCCACAACCAAAATCCATGAATTATCCTCCTCAACCCAAGCGTTCTCGGGTCAAGTGTCCAACCTCTAAGGTGTATGTCACATGGTCCTGTCCTCCTAGGGCTAAGTGCTCCATATTATAGGTTTGTACCTCTCTTAATCAAGCAACTGACTCTTAATATAATCATCTTTTTTTATTGAAATATTCGGATACAATGAAGAAAAATAGAATCTTAAGCAAGCAAATGTGGCTCATTGCATGAATTCTCTCCAGAAAATCTCTTAGAATGCAGACCACCTCACCCATTTCAATAACAGCAATAATTTCTTATCTCTATTTTTTAACTCCTATACTGCTAACACACATCTTCTCATGTCATGTCATACCTGTCCAAAGCATGCTTTCTCCAGCAACTTTGAGTAATGGCTTATGTCTTCTCAGACTAAGCATTAAATCATTTATGTATGCTGCAATATTCATGCTGTTTTATAAATCATCCTATCTTGATGAGGCTATGTTTCTCTAATAACAAAAACAAGCTGAGCTTACCTGAGGTTCAGAATTTCATCAACAAAGGAAATGGAGGAACACAAAAGCCAGTTTTAGTTACCGGCTAATCCATGTTATGGTGTTGGGATTAAACTAGCAAACATACTTGTTCAAATATAAGATAACATTTAACTATGTTTGTCTTTATATTCAGCCATGTTCATCTTCATGAAGCTTATATGGCCCATCTTCTCTTCCTTGTCAATGCTTTATTAGATGATTTTTTGTTGTTGTTGTACCAATTATTGTGAAAATAAACAGATAACTAATGTTACATCTATAAAGTGCTGGTTAAGCAGTATTTACTCCAGGAAGATTTCTTCGGCAAAGAAGCCATGGATGTGGGGTATCTATTCTGCCAAAGTTGCCCAAGACTTGCACCTTGCCCCAACCGCTTGAAATGGCTCATTTGCATGGGAGTGATTGCCCACGAGGGCAAACCATGTCTGTAAAGAATTTCAAATTTTTTGGGGAAAATGTCACCATCCCTGCTTAACCATAGAACCAAGACCTTGTTGACATCAACTATAGGTTTTAATTATTTTATGAACTCCTAAGTTTTCTGTGATGGTCATTCATTCGGGAACAATTCAGGGGTAAGAAGTAAGAACCATGGATAAAATGGATCTATAATGTTTATTGGTGAAGGTGGGCAGGGTAATGGTAAAATGGATTCGTTACTGTTGCAAATTCATGAAATAAAATTGCCTTTTTTGTTCAAGAAAGGATATCATAGAAGAAACGTGAATGATAAGCGCAGGGCCTGTGTGTTGTTGGAAAGCTTTATTACTTTTGTTAATATCAAATAACATACAAGATGTGTCATTCGAAGTTACCTGTATTTATGAAGCAAGGGTGGAAGGATCATAATTGATCCTTCTCTGAGAATATTTTTTGTTTACATTGTTACGCCAGCCATTTAATCATCAGAATTTGTTTGCTCCAAAAGGATGTATGGAAACTAAGCATTCTTTTAGGCATTTGCCAAAAATGGCAATATTATTTGAATCCTGGAATAAGAGAAAAGTAAAGCAAATTAATAAATTTGCCTAGCAAAAGTTTGAATGCATTTTAATGCTAGATACCTCTTATAGCTGTAGAATAAACTTTTGCTATCATTCATTTTTCTAAGAAATTTTTACTGCTATATCTTCAATTTAGTCTTTACAAAAACTTAAGCATCTTTCTGGATGCATCAAATGTTATTTCTCAGGACAAATTTGATGCAACTTCGTTCAGAGTATAAAGATGCATTCCTCGAAAAGCATGGTGTCAAGCTGGGTTTCATGTCAGGATTTGTAAAGGTAATCAGTTAGCTTATGTCATTTGACTCCATTCATGTCCAAGCATAACAACTTCTAGATGTTCTGATTTCTCATTCATTTGATAGCCTGGGTGCAGTCAGCACACTTCAAAACCAACCTATACTAATTTCTCTTTCATTTGTATCCAGGCTACAGTGAGTGCACTTCAGAACCAACCTACAGTTAATGCTGTCATAGATGGTGATGATATTATATACAGAGATTATGTTGACATCAGCATTGCTGTTGGTACACCAAAGGTTTGAACTTTTGTCTAGAACATTCACTCAATATTATGTGGTGGAGTATGCATATGCTTATCTTGATTGGTATGGAAAAGGTTTTTGTTATCAAACTTTTGCCTTCACAGGTTCTAGACATGCTTTTTGCAGTCTTCAGAAGTTGATTTCTATTTGACTTGTGCCTAATTTTTGACCCTTTTTTGTTTGATTTTAGTTGTTAATCTGGCATTCCTAGTGCCATTTGGCATCATGTCCTTCTCTGCAGTTTAGATATTTTATTGAATATGCCACCATGCATTATATCCTAAATTTGTTTGTTTATCAAATTTAAGAAGCTTACAACAGCCTTGTTGTCAAGGAGGTTTGGCATCTATGTTTCAGTATCTGAATCATTAACAATGAATTGAATGTACAAATACCTGAACTAGTTCTTGATACCAATCTATTCATCCCAGGACAATATTCTACAAGCAAGCTTGTAATCTGATGGTTAGTACTTTGGTCTCTGGAATCTTGTCAATGATATTAATTGAATACAAAAGCATGTCATTGCAACTGTTCATGGTGAAATTGTCATTCTAAATTCTACATCTGAATTTGTTCACTAATTGACTGGAAAAATTAATAGAAATAAAGAAAGAAGCATTATATTAATGTCCATTCATAGCCAAAAGAGGCTAGTGGGATTGTGAAGCACTGATGTGACAGGATTTGTATCTCATTTAGAAAATTAAATTTAGGAAAGAAGAAAATTAGAAGTAGATGTGTTGTCCGCCGAGATGCACACAGTCAGCAGAAATCTTTCGAAAGCTGTCTCCTCACTACAAGTGGGGAGAAGTGTGGCCTTGGGGGCAAGCAATGAGCCATGTACTGTCATCTGAATCCTAGCTCCTCCGTTTAGGCAAACTCCTAACAAAGCCAAGGGGGGTTGTCCTTAACAAAGAGTTTCTAAGGCTCTTGTGTTTTTATAATGTTTTTTAAGGTGAGGTGATGCAGATGAGTGTCGTTTAGGAGTTTTATGATGATCACAGATTTATAATAATGAAAATAACCACAAGATAATTGCAAGATCACAAAAATGAAAGATACAACCACTTATGGAAATTAAGTACAAGACACTCACAGTATAATATCAAAAGTAGATAACAAGTGCTCCAGATAGATATTAAGCAAATAAATAATGGTGTCAAGGACCAGTGCCTTATGGAGTCAAATGTCTGAGTGCTTGGCTTGCTTGATACAAGAGTTCGAGAGGTCTGTTTGTGAGATCGTTTTGAAATTGCTCTTGGTTTATTTTATTGTAATTTTTATGTAATCTTATTTTAGGTGTCTATGGAAATCTAGCTGGAAATACTTTCAGTGGCTCCGTTCGAAGACATGACGGACCTGCCTGACTCACAAGCTAGGCGTTCAGAGAATTTAACCAGTGAGTGTTCAGGTTGGGTAGCCCGACGCCCACACTTGGAATTTGCCCACTACCTGAGTATTTATCGAAACAACGCCGGTTCGTTGGTTATGGGGTGAAAATTTTATTATGTTTGAGTCTTGCAAGATTAATCAATCCAATATCGTTTCTGAGTACTCCAGTTTTTTTGGCTGGTCAGAGCATACTCCAGCAAGGAAACAACGAATAAATTCAAATTTTATTATGGGAGTGGTGAGTTGCAAATGATTTTTTTACAACACAAGAAAAACTCTCCGATAGAGAGCGCTCTTGACTTTGTCTTATGACAGAGGTTCAAGAGGCTTATGATGCATGAAATTAAAGTACTGTACTGAAAGTAAAATCTACACTACCCAAGAATCTCTTTCAGGTCAAAGACCATACTCGGGAGAGCATTGGGGTAAGTAAAACAAAAGCAAACATCAACTCTCCGACAGAGAGCACTCTTGATCCACTATTGGTGAGATTCAAAAGATTTCTAATTTAAACAGTTTATGTCAAAATGAACTACTTAAGCCAACAATAAACAACTAACAATTATTGTTCAAAATGCGAAAATTGAAAACTAATCTAAGTACCGAAAATGAAAGTAAGCTAAAGATGCAAAAAGGCACAACACTACAAGCTTCCCCAAAATAGGGGAAGTAGGATGTGGGGGCTTAAAAACCCCACTTGCTTTTTATTTATGAATTACAATGCTTTTTTGGAATTTGGAATTTTGTCAAAAAATGTTTTGCTTGCTTTGGTTTGTTTGTTTAGCCTTTTTGCCTTTTTCTTCCTTGATTCACTTTTTGCTCACTGTAGATAAGAGCTCTAAACAACAACTAATCAGAATGTTAGAAAACCAGCTTGAATTATGATTCGCAAAGATGAAAGTAAAGTAGGATGATTAGTGCCAAATGGGACAAATGAGAGTCCAAAACAGGAAAATGAAACAAAAAATCAGACCTTGGAAATTAAAGGAAAAACTCACTTTTTTATGATGAAAAAAACACGTTTTTCAATGAAAAGACTTGAAATTTTTTGAGAACGAAAATTTTGAAGATTTTTTAAATATTTAAGGCTAATTTCCAGAATTGCAAAATAGCAGAAAATTACCAAAAAATAAGCAAAAATTAGCAAGCTTAAAATTGCACGTTTTTTCCGAGAAAATAATAAAAAAAATTATATATATTTTTTTGAATTTTTAGGCTAATTTCCAGAATTGGAAAATAGCAGAAAAATGTCAAAAATCAGCAAAAAACTAGCAAGCTGGAAAGTGCCTAAAATGATACGTTTTTCGAGAAAAACTTGAAAAATAATTTTTTGGAAAAAATTTCGAATTTTTTTACTATTTTTAATGAATTTCCAGAATTGAAAAAAGATGAAAAACACAGAAAAAACCAGCAAGTTAAAAAGTGGAAAATTTGCACGTTTTTCGAGAAAATTCGGAAAATTTGCACTTTTTTGAGAAAATTCGTGCATGTTTTCCAAGGCAAAAAAGAGAAAAAATGAATTTTAAACACTATTCTTGAAATTTCCAGCTAGCTGAAAATACGCAAGAGATAGTGGGGGAAGAGGAGTGGCACGCAAAACAATGCGGCAATTGGGAGCAAATCCCAAAGTACTTCTCAAGGCAAAACTTTGGCAAAAAAGATTGATGGTTTTGGACACAAACTTAGAGGTAACTGGCACTCTAAAAGATGGAAAAATAAAAGAACAAAAAGAGAGGTAAAAGAAAGTGATGGATCTACAAGTTGAGAATGAAACAAGGATCTTAGATCTAAGAAAATTTAGAGATTTTGCAAATGGTAGATCTAAACCCAAAAAAGTAAATCAAAGTGTGAAGCTTTGATCTACTTAGCCAAACATGATGCAAGATCTAGAAATATAAACGATTTGAGAATATTGCACTATTTGGAAAAATGAATCAAGAGATAAAACCTGAGAATATAGATCCGCTTTGTAGTAACCAAGGTAACCAAGAGAGTTTTTTGAAGTTTGTAGTTTGATGGATGAGGTAAGCAAGCTTTGTTTCTTGACTTTTTGAAGTAGAAGCCTTCTTTGGGAACTTGTAAGATGAATGTATTAACCAACTAAGAGCTCTTGCACTTGATAATACCTGAAAGCCACAAATCTCAAGAGAAAAGCATAGATCAAATAATGTTGTGCTAGATTGTTAGCCTTCTAATCATATGATCAAATACTTAAGAATCAAAAGAAATGAACTAAGAAAGGTATCACCTCAAACAAGATGAAAGATGGCATACGAAGAACTCCCATGTGGACCTCCAAAGTCTTCTGCTTTATTCAAATTCAAACAAATATTACAAATTTCTCCAGAGTGTACTTGCACAAATTCTCCATGAATAAAAGAGAGCCAAGCACCTCTATATATACAAAAACAAGAAGCCATCCTAGGCTAAATTCAAATTCCGTCCATGGAGAGACAAATGGCACATGAGTAAATCGAATTCCAATCATATCAGGGCTTGGAGTGAAGCTCCAATAGACAAACACGAGTTTGCATTGATGGAGGGTGGGGAGATGGCCTCCACCTTGGCAAGGCGTCCCCACTCCTCTTCTCGTGATTACCATCAAGCCAATGCACAAACACCAAATAGGATTGACGTGAGCTCTTTAGGGAGGGGTGAATGCCACATGAGATAGCTTGAAGTTTAGATATTAATGCTAACTCAATCTTGTAGGTGGCGTGTGCTGGAGTGTGCCCTCAATTAGGGGAAGGCGCCTCCCTTGTCATCAATGCCATACCACCAATCCATCCATTACCTCCCATCTCACCCAAATCGTAAATCATGAAGGAGAAGACGAATTTCTTGAAGGAGATTGACTTGGTGTGACTGGATACTTCATTGAAGTTGATTGGAATCTTCATTAATTCCCTGAGCCATGTCATTCAACCTTTTATTTTATTCAATTTGGTTTATTTTGGAGAGATTTGGATTATCTCCAAAATATTCATTTTTAATATTTTAATTAATAATTTCTCTGTAAATGACTTTTTTGAGAAAAAATTAATTATGAGGTTGAATGAACATCCAAAACTTAGGATAAGCTGGTCCGGGGTTCGTGTGTATTTTTGGCTTATGAATCAAGCCTCCAATCTCTGAAATCCAACCCCGGATGACTGACATATTACAAATTGCATTTTTCCAATTAAATATTTGGAAAAATAACTAAAAAATAATAAAAACAATAAAAACTCATCCAACGCGTCCGGTAAAATTTTTTCGGATAGTGTTTTTATTGGACGAGGACCCTAGGAAATGACCATCTAAGACATACATGGTGTCTAGTATGCTTATATACATTAGTTGGACTCTAATAACCCCCCAAGGCTCAAATTTCAAAATCGGGCATTCCAGCTTTGGAGGAAAGCGAGAGAAAACCTCGTTGATTGTTACTCGACTATAGGCAAAGCATAATTGACAAGGGCAAAAAACTCCCTGGAATGCCTTAGTTGATAGTCAAGCCATGGGGAACCGAGCCACTCAAAATCCTACTAGCACACTTATTACAAACCCCGTGGGGCCATGGTCATTTCAACTGAAAAATAAAACTGGCTAGCCAAAGTTGGCTAATTATTGCAATCTGGACCCTTGATACTCAGGAAGTGAACACTGATCATGTTCCAACACTGGCGGCTCAATGGAGGTTCAACTATTGTACAAAATAGTTGGTAACAAGATGTATGAGTACAAATTCAAATACGTACGAGTAGCATGTCAGAAAGAAAGCCAGAGGGGTGGGGTGGGGTGGGGTGGGGTGGGCTTGGGGGAGTGTGGTTGTGTGCTTTATCCACCATAATGGATGTAAATCTCCAAACCTTATAAAAGGATCAGAAAGAAAAAAAAACTCCAGGGTTGTACATGTATCAATAAAAGGTAAGCAGTGTTGAGCCATTCCAATGTTTTAGATATGCTCAAGCTAAGGATTGCTTGATCTGTCTGTTTTGAGCTACAGCCAGTGCCTGGGAGGTGATATTTATTATTGAGACTGTATTGGTGTCTGTCCTTACAACCAAGGAAGTGAGGTGAGGTAGAAGTGGGTGATATGCTGGTTCAGGTATGGAATGCAGAGTACCCTTTGGGACAAGACTCCTTGTTGGTGTTGTTTTTTCCTATGAGTTTATTGGATATTGGGGTGACTTGATGGATAGTGCACTGCTGATAGACTTCTAAATTCTTCGATTTTGATCGTAACGACTCTTCCTAAATTCTTCCATTTTAATCAGAACGACTCTTCCTACCTGAGCTCTTGTGGGTAGAATGAAATTTGAAGTAATCGATCAATCCCTGTGTCTAATAGTTGTAGTCTAAGGTGCTAGAAGTTTTTATTGGTACAGTGTGGCTTCTTTAGTAAGAAGTTCTAGGGGTCTTTGAGCTAGATATTAGAAGAATGTAGGAAGCAAGTTTTGTGAAATCTTGAAAGAGACGGTAGTCTCTCTTTCGAATGCCATAAAATGTTTTGTTTGTTGAAATTACAGGTTAGATACGTTTTATGACATATAAAAACCTTGATACAAGAACATGTAAACAATTGTACTGCTTAATCAAATTTAAACTATATTAAAAACATAAATAACATAATTCTCATCTCTTTCAACTTAACTCTCCATTTGGTCACTGCGTTAATGTTGGTCCTCGAGAATCATCAAATATTAAGTTCATAAAAATAAATCTTAAATAACATTTACAGTAAAAGAGTCATGTATCGGAGAAACTGCATTAAAGAAATAAAACCAATATTTGGATCCAACTTATACTCAGATAGTTCTGAGTTTGATCTTGTCATGGAAAGGACAAGTCAAACTGGTTAAACCATATACGTACCTTGAGAGAGAGAGAAGGTAAAAATAAACAGACCTCAAGTTCTTCAATCAATAAGCAAATGACATGGGTAAAAGAAATACACAGGTGCTGCAGACTTCGAAAGACAAGCACGTAAGCAATCACCCACACATAAGAATTCACACAGAGATCAATAAAGATCAGATTGTAAGCACTTACTCACCCACAGATCTCACACAGAGATCAAGCACAAGAAAGAATCAGAGACGGATCAATAACAAAAGAAAAACGCAGAGATAAGAAGCAAATCCGTGAGGGAGCTAGCTGTGAGCAGAGAGAGCCGTGAGTAGGCTAATGGTGAGAGAGTACACCGTGGCCAAACATCCGAACAACAAGCTCGTGTAGCTGGCCCCAAGCAAGAACAAAAAACTTGAAATAGTCGAAACAAGAAAGCGTGAGGGAGATCAGCACGTGAGACCGGCTTAAATAAAAAAGCAGAGATAAACCCCCAAGGTCAAACCTGTGAGATCAATCATGGAAGGATGAATCCGTGGAGTGAAGAACACGTGAGACAGGTCCACAATAAAACAAAAACGCAAAGATCAAACTCGTGAGACTGGTCTTGTAAGAATGAACCCGAGAAGGGAATACCACGTGGGACATCCTGCCAAAACAGTGAAGGAGAGAAGAGCGGCTGGAGCAGAGCAGCATAAATGTATGGACTCGTGAAATCCAAATACGAGCAGACCCGTAAAAAATTACTTGAGAAGCAAATCGAAAAAGTGAAGAGTGAGCTTGCCATGAGATTTTTGAGAGCATGAGATTTAATAAAATTTATATAGTTTGAGAGTTAAGAAACTTAGGATAAAAAGTAGGAAAAATAAATAATAAAAAGAAAAGGTCAAAAGATAAAGTACCAATGGTCCAAGGTTAGGATAATAAAAAAAACTTTATTAATAAACTCATAAAGCTTTCATTAATAAAATCATAAAGATTTTATTAATAAGGTAAAAATAAATATTTAATGAATTTATCATAAAGTGAAAGACCAAGGAGTCCAACATAAAGTAAATGGACCAAAAACATAAGTGGGACAAGGGCCCTAAAACAAAACATAAGGTAATTATAATAATACATGGTCCAAAGGTTTTTAATAAACCCATAGGTAAACATGCTCCATAAAGTAGGAGTCATCATAATCAAAGGTGCACACAAGTGAGAGTGCTAGGACCAAGTAAGAATAGGACCATGAGTCAACAACCACAAGATCAAAGTGGACAAGCAATTAAATAGGACCAATAAAGACCAAAGATTTTTCTCTCTCAGGATACATAGTTTATATATATTTTGTCATCACTGTATAAGGGAGAAGATCCAAACGGATGGTACAATTCTTTTGTCCTTAACGCTCCTAAGGGTTAGGTACTAGAGACATCGTCAAGGGGTGGCCAGTCTCTTGAGAAGCAACCTAGCAATAACTGATTAGGAGAGGGGACAACAATATCTTCCATTCTTAATGAATGGCTTTCAGCCCAAGGTTGAGCCTTAATCCTAGACTGGGACATGTTGATCAACCATCTGGTCCATGACCAGGATCTCCATTCTCCTAGAGAATGGTCCTCAACCTCAAGCTGAGCATTCAGTCCTAGACTGAATGTTGATCAACCATCTGCAGGACCTAGGATGTCTCTGTCTCAACATGCAGGATCTGCTTGGTCATCATGACCAAGAAACCGTCTGGTTCTAGACCAGAATACCCTAGAGACAAATAGGGGCCCTAGTCACATGCTAGGGACTTTGCCATGGCATCAATCTGCTTGGTCCTCGATCAAGAACCCCATGAGACAGTTGGGGGCCCTAGGGTACCTTCTAGGGTCTTACTCATACTCTGCCTGGTTAACTTGACCAGGAACCTTAGTCAACTAACTAGGGTACCATTCTCTTTGAGAATGGGTCTCGTAGCTGCACTAAAAATCAATATTGTCTCAATTGGACGCTAGTTTGAGCAAACTTGAAGTTGGCTTAAAAAGTATCTCATCCCTTATGTATGCCAGTTTTGCAAGGTGGATCAATGTGCACAACTATAATCTGGAGCTATGTCTGTAAGTAAATGGTCCGTTTTATGGGAAATATGATCATTTTGATGATTAGGGGAGGTCTGGATAGCTTGGATGTAGAAGTGGCCAAGTTAAGGAATACAATTACACCCCTCTCCATGGATCTGTACATATATATATTTGATATGGATGTGGTTCAGATCTGTACAGGATCTATACCTTGTAAGAATATGTATGAAATCTGTATCAGATACTTCTTGTATGGATTTTATGTTGTATTTTTGCGCTGAAGAGGCGCTTTCTATAGCCCAAGTGAGTGATATGTGTCATGTCTGTGATGCTGATGTGGCACATGTGGGCTCCCAAAAAAACAAATATATTTTTTTTTTATAAAACCTATTATCACACAACTTGTAGTTGCCCCTAAAGATGATCCTATATAGGACGATAGAGGAGATTGGCAACTAAAGAGGTGACCTAAGAGGGCCTCGATCCGCAGATGGATTGGTTGTCACACCAATCGAGGCACTCTTCGCTTTATGCTATCCAATCCTTAGATAGCAGTGGGGGAGACCCAGATCTACTCCCGACAATAGAGGTCTAACCAATACACCAGATCAAACCAACAAGCTAGAGTACGTAAGGTGTAAGGTATGATCAAGAGGCTTAAAGGATGGGTTAAGTCACACAGTGGGTTAAGTTTGTATCGAGAGGCTTAAAGGATGTAAATATTGACCCAATATTAAAGTACAAGTGACTTATGAATATAACAACTAGATCCAGGATTGAGAGACTAGCAAATGAGAAATATTTCTTCCGCCTTGGGAAGGGTGTCCAAGGTGGAAGCGTTTAGATCACAATGAAGCTTTCTAGTGCCTTAGGATGAGACTTGATGTAGGATTTGGCAGTATTTGAGCTCACAAGCCAAACGAAAACTCAAACAACCTAGAAAAAGAGGCAAAATCAAAGAGGGCGCAATAGTGAGTGACCAATGCCTAGGGTTTAGGGGCAGATGGAGTCTCCCAAGGGTGACACCCTTGAGGACCCACTTTGGGATAGGCCTAAAGTGTAAAACCCATAAATCTTTTGCCAATATTCCAAGTTAAATGAGCTAGAGATTTTTTATAAAAAAATAGCAGTTAGGGTTTCAACAATTTTTATCAATGGTCAATGGTTTACAACTTCAAACAAGAAGATCAAGTGTAGATCTTACCCGACAAATCTTGCAGATGCCTTGAGAGTGTTGATCTATCCCTTCTCGATCAATTTGAGGTGATTTGATTGAGTATCCAAGTGAAAGCGATTTTCCCAAGGAAGCAAGTGTGCCCCTCTCTCCTGCACAAGCAAACTATCAAAGTTAGATTTGATGCATCAATAAAAATTGACTGTAAAAGCATAAGACATATCAAAAGGAAATAAAAAATCAAAGATACTATTTAAAACCCCCTGATATTAGCTGGCTTCAAATGAATGAGTTGAGGTGGCTTCAAATGAATGAGTTGAGGAACCCCTGCAAAAACGCCTAAGATGAAGTCGCCCTCCTGCAGTTAAACCCTATTTCCACAAAAATATTTTGGATCCATGACAAATTCTCAAAATGCGAAGAGAAATAGACTTTCCAATCACAATCTAAGAACATCCCAGAAAGAAAATCCAAGAGTCTCTGAAAATATTCTTTCTATTATGAAAATTCCAAGAGCCAAAGTCCCTCTACAATGAAGGGGGTCTCTCCTTTAAATAGGAGTGTGAGAGACCAAAACCCTAACCACCTTTTGAATGAGTGGTTGAGATTAAAAGATACATCAATGATAATCAATGGCTAAGATGAGCCGAAATACAATATACATGGATCACTCAGAAATAGAGGGGGTGCACTCACTAAGACACCATAAGGGGACACACCACATAATAAGTGACTAAGACACATGACATAAGCACATGGTGGGGCCAGGAGGTGTAACATATCCTTCTCTAACATGACCCGATGGCACAACAACATATAATAACTCAAGATAATATCATAATGTGACCAAATAACCAAATTGTGGTCCCTCAATGACACAATAAAAATGCCCAAAATAATATCCCAGAGTGTATGTGGACCCCATTGAATGCTGCAAGTTGTGCCGGAAGGTGTGGGATGCATCAGAAAAATCCTCTAAACAAACTTATGCCAATTCCTTGCCTCATTTGCCCAAATCGATTTCTTTAGTGGCCATTTCTTCCATTTTTATTCCCGGAATATCACCTGTAAAATAATAAGATGCATATATCTCCGTGCCTGGTGCCCCGGGCACAAATTTGACTGCACCAAAATGTTTGGGAGCATGGTAATGTGGTAATAACAACTGGCTAGACCCCATAATCCCTTAGCGCCCTAGGTGAAACAAAATATTCTCGAAGTGTACTGACATGCCATTTTATATGGAAAATAGTGATAAACTGGTCAATCACATATCAAAGTGCCTGAAACTCACTCAAAAGGCCCAAATCTAGTAGAGATGAGTACTCATACACCATATGACCACCTGGATAATCATTTATAAGCTCTACCATGCCCGGGCAATATAAAATAATGGTCTGTAAATAATAATAATAATAAAAATCCATTGAACCATCATATGAAAGTTGTGTTTGATGCATGGAATCATCAAGTGGGCATCATAGGACCACAAATAATCAATCTCGAACATCATCGGTCCAACTCATCCCGGATCCCGTGGTTGACTTCGTCAAACTGGGTTGACCAGGTCAAAACTGATCAAAATAATGAACCAGGCTCAAGTTTGATGCTGCAATCACAAATGGGTAAGACATGCTCCTTTAATTATTTCAATAGGAAGACTAAAGTATAAAATGGTATTTATTGCCGATTAAGCAAATAAAGCATTAAATATAAGTCTAGATAAAAGCAATCAATTACTAAGAAAAAGACTGTCAAGTGTATACTCATTTTATGGACGTGACCATTTTGCTACAAAAGGGTGAAGGTGGAAAAGACAAGTCTAGGACAAAGGGATGACTTTACAACTTCAACACTCTGACACTTTGGATAAAGGGAAAGGGAAACCACCTAAGCGTATGCTGGATAAAAAACACACAAGGAATGGCGGTGTCTCACAAATGGAATAAATTGTTTTAGAGGAGTGCCCATTCAACTTTAACAAATGTCTACAGCTCACATCCAAGCTTGAATCAAGCTCCGTGAGGATCTTTCCTATAACCATTGTGACCGGGTGCACAACTAACCGTAACTTGAGGTTCTAGGGGACACTTAGAATTAGCTGTCCCTTACTCCATCTCACTTCCCAACCTGTAGGTTCCGTGAGGAATTAATCATTACATTTCAATTATGGTTAGCAGTCTTTAGATTTAGTATTTATTTACCCACTGCTTCTAAGCCTTTGACCCTTCGGATTTTGCATGTGCTTAGAAGCACAACTAATTGCAACTTTCATCCAGGGTGCTTTGCATTTTGTTTCATAGCCCTTTTTCATTGTGCTTAAAAGCACAGTTTTACTTTATAACCATGGGCTTGCATAGAAGATATAACAATGAGTCACATATTCATGTAATGATGGTAGTACAATTTGCTTCATGTGTAGCTGACAAAACTCAAGCAACTAGGGGGATCATCCACAGTTAGGACCAAACATCGGGGACGACCGACCAGAGAGGTCAAGGCTTCAAATCCAACTCACTTAAGCTCAAGAACCAACACCAGTGGGTTCTCCTGGCCCAAAAGGATCAAGGATTTGGTAAGTTCTGTTTCACAACTTAGAGCCGAGACACAAAACAACAGGGAGTCTATCGGACATAAAGGCATAAGTGTGGAAGTCCTCCATATCATAGGCTGAAGTGTAAGTCAAGATAAAACCAAATACGGAAGAGAACGGCTGGATGGGGAAAGGTGACGAGTGATGCCATAACTAGCAAGCCATAAATGGTGGGAATGACCAAGTCCATACTACTTAACAGGGTAAGACAAATGATTATACAGAAGAAATTCTAATTCCAAGTTATTAGACCACTTTAATTCTAAACGATCAACCAATAACCATACACACACACATACACACACACACACACACATATATATATTGCTATATCATGACCGCTAAATACCTAGTCAAGCTACTAAGATAAGTAAAAGAGCACAATATAGGTATCCAATGCACAACCATATACTTGTTGGGTCATATACTTGTATCCATCATCTGAGATTCTGAACCATCAACTTTATTGGAACATTGTTGCTGCATGGAAGGAAATGGCCACCTCAGTCATCAAATCTGAGGTCATGAGGCTCAGTCATGGCATAAGGCTCTAATGTATGCTCTGGGTCTGCTGAAAATATGAGTGAGCATAGAATAGCTGCTCATCAATTGCCGATCTCAAGCATCTCATAGTAAAGGACTGGCTCAAAAAAGTACTAGAATTTGGTCTGAAGACATGGTAGCCCCGGCTATGATGAATGCGATAACAAAACCAAACAAATACAAAATACAATAAATTATAAAACCAAATACATCGCCTCCAAATCTAAATTGGCTACATTATAAATTGGCCAGAGCTAAATGGATCTATGGTAGCTGTTTTTGAGTAAAAAGTGATTGGGAAGTTGAATCAACAAACCTCAATAGCCATGCAAAATAGATTTGTTCTCACTACACTTTTCCCAGTAAGTTCATAGCTTTGGTTTCTGTTTGACACATTTTGAACAAGACTACATCTCTGTCGAATGCCGTGCATTTATATCATACTCTTTTTGTTATTAATATCCACAACAATTTAAATTTAATCAAGTGAAGCAATGTGGTTGAGAGATGAACTTTATGCAAGAATCTAGTCGTTTACTTCAAACAAAGCATGGGGTGGTAGCTTTTAATTATTGATTTATTTCAATTGAAGATAGAAGCACACTATCTATTCATTTAGAGAGCAAAAGCATTGTTTTAGAAATGTTTCTCTTATTCATGATGGGTTTAATATCTATACGTTCTGAAATTTTATAGACTTTGAATTTAAGAATATTTCGATATACAGTAGAAAATTATATTATTTTTAGGATGTGGAAATATAGAAGTATATTGTTTCCATGTAATTTCATGAATGTAATTCCGTGTAACTTGTACTTTATGTAGAGAAGTGTGTGTATAATGAGATGGGTTAACCCAGAGTGTTTGTTATTCTACCATGTTTTTCTATTTTGTAATGACCCTTTTTTTAAATTTTATTAAAATGCCCAATTTTCCACTTTTTTCCCTGGTTCGCCCTTTGCCTAGTTTTGATCTCTAGGTCACCAAATTGCTCCAATTGCTCCCAAATCTTCTGAGAAGGTATATGGATGATGTTAGAACATAAATATGTGTTTCAGGGACGCTTTTGGACCTTTAAAATACTTCTGCAAATCCTCTTCCAATTCTGGCCAATGTAGGGAACTTTACTAGTAATTTCCCTTTGACTAGTATTGGTCTCTAGGTCTCCAATTGGCTCCAAATGCCTTCAAATCTTCAAGGAAGGTGTATGACTGATATTTGTACTTGATTATGATGTTCAAGGATGATTTATGACCATCAAAAGACTTATGCAAACTTGTTTAAGATTCTGGACAAAGTATGGAATTTAACTAGCAATTTGAGGTTCAAATCCCTCCAGGGTAAGTTCTGAAAATGGCTCTCCAAATGCCTCCAAACCCACTCCGAATTCTGAACAGAGGTAGGGGATGTATAAGGAACATTATTCAGGTCTCATGTGCACCATTAATCAATTATTAAGTCTGTTCTAACCTTCTCCCAAACAACATAAAAAATCACTAATTCAACCCTTGGGGAAATGGCGCCAAATCTTCTCCAAATGTAAAGAAACTGAGTAAAATGACTTCAAATGCTTAAGTACAGAACATGAAACTTGTATGATCCATCAATAACATTCCATTCATCAATAAACCATCAGTAGTCTACTTAACCATTCGAATCCATCAACATTAGATTGGTTCACAACAAGGTAGTGGGGAAATGACACTGTTCTTTCATTAAAAATGAGATTTATACATTTCTACTTGGAATTTCGACCTGAAACTTTCTGGAGATGAAGAACAAAGTATTTACTTCATATTACAAAAGAAATGGGGCATTAGAAGCTCCCTCAAAGAGTACAGTAGCTCACCAAAAACGTCCTCCCTCAAGGATCAAGAATATGCCATCAAATATGGAAATGGTTGAAGGAGTGAGCTGCAATAGAATAAACCATGAGCTGCCCTGTAGCTTACACCTGCAAATAAAGACTCCATTGAAGCTCCAAATGAAAGGTCTGAATGGCCTTTCCAATTACCAACTTGGATGGGAATCTTTCACCCTCGAAATTGGCTAAGGCAAGAAACTAGTCATCCACTAGCTCTCCCTGTTCACAAATGCAATTGCAAATTCTACAAATGATCAAAAACTGCCATTCTTCTTTGTTCATGACTTTTATAAACTTGTAATGTCCTCCATGGGTCGAATTCCTTCCAAGAGACTCATGCCAACTCAAGTTGGGAAGAGATTCCAAAGAATGCCACTTGTACAACAATTCCTAGTTTTCTACTTCCACCAAATCACATGTGGAAGCATCTTAGCTGCCCTAACTCCCTTGAACGCCCTCTTGGAGGCTATTTTTGGCCCTGACATGTCATATATATCATATGTCAGCCTTCAGGTTTGATTTGTGTCATAGGTGTCATAGCATCTTCATCATTGTTGTCATAGAGCTAGGGAATTTAGCCCAAGTGTCCCACTAGCTCCAAATTGCCTCTTCCTCTTCCATGGGAGTTACTCTTCCTCTATATTTCGACCTTGGATGAGTCATGCCATGAATAATACCTTTTGAACTCCCCCAAGTATGTTACCATTCACCTTGAATTCGAATTGGTGAGAGAATGATGCCAAGTGTAGTGGGGAAATCTAGCCATATGTGGGTCCCACTTCCTCCATGTGTCTTCATGATCAAATGCCACTTTGATTTTCACTTGTATATATTTATTTAGCTCCTTTATTAAATATTTATGCCATTCTAATGTTCAAACACCATTTATTATCCCCCTTATTCCAAATACCAAAGCTTCCACCCCAAACCTAGGAAACTAGTTATTTTTCTCCTTGGCAATTATTTGACCCTTAACATCAATTTGACAAACTCTAATGAATATGGCCAATGTGATTAGGCCATTGTGACCCAATGCCAAATTTGGGACATGACATATTTACTGTTTCTTATCGTTTTGGTTGCATTAACAGTTGCAAAATTTCTGTTCTAGTAATAGTTTTACCAGTTATAGGTTATTTACAAGAAGGAAATGGATGGTGCATATATTTGTATAGCTGATTAATATTTCGATGTAATTGCTGGAACTAGCACTGTAGGACTCCTCACTGTCATGTTAACTTCTCCAAATAAGCAGAATCATCCACTGTGTGCTGCCATGGATGTTAAGAATTTTTATTTGAACAACTGCCCTTCTATTTTTTCCACACTGGTGTAATACAGTTTATTTTTTTGTTACATAAAATGTGAGCTGGATGAATTGAAGTTGAATGATTGGCAAAGTTTTCTTGGCCAATGCACTGCTTATAAAGGGACCTAAATATACAGGATAGATGGATTTTAACTCTGGCTCATCAAGCATCCAGAAGGATCAAATCCCTTAAGGTGCAAACCTTTCCTCAATTTTAGGACTCTAAAGGAGTTTGCACCTCAAGAGATTTGATCCCTCTCGGCACTTGATAGAGCCATAGTTAAGATTATTTATGCTGGTTTAATTTAAAGTCACAGACTAGCCATACTCCAAATTAATGTATGAGACGCCCTTGTTTGTGGGACAAGGGAACCTCTCTTTGCAGCTGTTTGACTGCTTAGTCTATGGAGGCCTACATACCCTGCTTCCAGATTCGAACTTGTGAACTATAAGAAGGCAGTCAGGCAATGCATGTTCTTACTGGTTAGGCTTGCTCAGGCTGTACTGATACTGCAGAAAGATATACACAATATAGTTTATTAAATTTTAATATATGATGTGCACAGTATACTTTGTATACTATATACAATATTGAATATACTGTATACTATATTTTTATATAATATGTTTTGTTATACATAATATGTTATAGTTCATGTATTTTTATATGTATTTTGAATTAGATATACATACATTTTTAAACAAACAAATGAATAGATGAGACTGTGGTAACTGGAAATTATATTATATCAATATGCCTCTTAACAATGACACAAATGTGCTGTATATATATCAAGTGACTTTCGTGATTCTTGTCAGGAACCGGTCACTTAATCTCTTTAATATAACATTAACTTGGGTATCGTATTTTCAACTCAGCTCTTCTGGCCTTATTATCCAAGAAGGAGAATCCAAATTGATTTGATTAGTTTAGGCCTGTTAGTTTATGTAACTCAGTAGGTCCTTCACCGTTTTGGTAGTGTCCGGTGAGGACACCATTTTTTGTACTTGTTTTTCCTAAGTCAACTTTATTTTATAAAAAGTGACTTTATATTATAAAGTGAAAGTGACTTTATTATTTAAAGTGAAATGTAATAAATGTCATTAAATGAGCAAAAAGGACATTTAATGAGTATTTAATAATGACCCTTAGATCTAATCTAATCTTGACCGTTCAAAAGTGAGTTAGGGATAGGGTTTAGTTAGTTAGGGGTTCAAAGTGAAATTTCACTTATTTAATGAAGCATTGGGAAAAGTGTAGTACACATTGAAGGGGAGAATTTTCAGTCACGCATGGGAGAGAAGGAAGAGATTTCAGAGGGCGCAGAAATCGAGGCAGAGAAGAGGGCATAGAAATCAAGTAAAGGGCCGTACAGTGAAAGTACAGCAGGGCGTACACTGTATTTATTACAGCAGGCCGTACAGCTGCACAGAAGTTGATGCATTTACTGTTTGAATGCACAGAAAACGAGGCAACTGTTCCTGGCACGTTTTTCTAAACTTTTGTTGAAGTAAAGGGGGCCGTACAGAGGGCCGTACTGCTGGTACATTCTCTCTTGATTGCTATCTATTTTCTCAGTGATTTTCTCAGTTTGCTCAAGCAAGAAATCTCTCTGTAAAATGTACTTTCTCTCTCTATAAAATTCTCCGGGTTTTACCTCACAGAGGTGAGGGTTTTGCCCTGGGCATTGGCCCTAAAATTTCTGTGTTCTTATGGGTGTCTGTGTCTTCAGCTAGATTCTATCAGTAGCATGTATATGTATTTATGTTCCAGTTATCAGCTTGTTTGCTTTCAGTAGCTTAGCAAATCATAACTCAGATGAGCATTAAATCCAGTTTACATGCTAAGTGTTTGACAAAATGTCACTATGAGAAAATGATGTTTTGGTCATGTAATTTCAATAAGGCCTGTCTGTGTAACTGTATTTAAAAGATCATTGCAAAGTTTGTAGCTGTCTGTGAAAACAATCTTCTCAGAAACAATCTCTCAAGAACAGTTTGGATTCCTGACTGACAGCCACATCCATGATGCCACATGTGTGGCACAAGAGGGTCTGCATTCTTTATATGTTAACAACCAAAAAACTGCCAGCTACGTTCCAAAGCCTATGTCAGAACAAATTGGTTATATTTGAGACTGGATAATTGTGTGCTTGTTTTCATTCTCCTTCTATGTCCTAAATGGTTCAGAATACACTTTCTTCTGACCCAACAGAGGTTTAAGATAAGGTTGTGCAATATGCCCCTTTCTATTTTGAAGGATTAAGGTCTTTCTGGAAGCTTAAGATGATAGGTGGTTTAAGATGAATTAAGATAAGTACCTTCTTGTATCTGACACTTCTCTTGTTTGTGGATGATGTGTTGCTTTTTTGCTGTGTTGCATGGATACCCATACCGGGGGGTCGGGTACACGAACCGGTATCGGGTACTTTGATGGTACGTTCCCCGCCGTACCCAAATCCAATCTGACGTACCGGGTACTTCATTTAGGAAAACAGGGTACTCACATGGATTTTGGTATGTCGTACCGCATGTTTGGGTACTTAGGCGGTACAACTGTTGGGAAATTTACCTTAGCTCGTCAGTCAGGGGGGTCAATTTTCAATGCTTGAAGTTTAAAATTATAAAAATTAAAAATTAAAACACTAAAACATATGTTATGTGGGCCCTTGCCCCTTACCTAAACCCTCACGACACTCCATTTATCACTGCTAGTGCTCTGTGCTCACTACTCCAATGATGCTTATCTAGAGAACTTGCTGATAGAGGACCTTAGTGATGCTGATGGCATTGATCTTGAGGATACTGATGACATGGCTTGAGGAAGCCAAATCAGCTATCTTGTTCATTGTTCAATGTTTATTGTTTTAAACTTTCTTTTTCATGTCTGGAAATGCCATTAGGCAAATTTTGATTGTAGTATGATAATGAAGTTTGAACTCATGATGTCATGGACATATAATATTTTATGTTAATAATTATATTAATATAACAATTAACTTCAGTCTTCCAGTCTTCCACTTGATATCTACTATGAGTCTATGTCACATGATTTATCAAATTTATTATTTTATGTTTCAAATTTTCAATGTGAATGTTCATATGAATCATTGAATTTAGAAATATCAAATATACATGTATGATGTGATTGGCATATTTTATTTTTATAAATTTTATTATATATATATATACAGTACCCTCGACATACCCAAGTACTCTGTTTTAAAAAATGACGTCCCCGTCCCCGTACCAATACCCGTCCTCGTACCCACGTTTCCAGGCAACTTAGATTTTTTTACGATGGGTCAGAAAGGATGCTGAAAAACTGAAGGAATATTTTTAGAGCTTTACTGTGTAACCTCAGGAATGGGAATCAATGCACTTAAATCAGATATAGATTTTAATGAAATAGAGGAGGAAGAGGTAAGGGATATTCCTGAGCTTCATCCTTATTAGGAGGTGGACTTTCAAATATTTGGGGTCTTTTTAAAATCAAATGATTATGGAAAGAGGTACTGGAACTGGTTGATTGAAAAGTTGAAAAAATAATCAATATATGGTGTAATATGTGCATGTCCTTAGGTAGGAGGCTTACCATTGTTAAGTCTATTCTAGAATTTCTCCCAATATATTGGCACTCTCTAGCATATATTCCTAAAGGGATATTGGAAACAATCAAGAAGAAGTGTTTTCATATCCCCTGGATTGGAAAGAAGGAAAAGGATGGTATACCCTTAGTGAAGTGGCAATCAGTGGCAAAACCTATAGACACAGGAGGGTGGGGTCTAAAGAAAATCCATCATTTTGATAAGGCTTGAGCAATTCTAGTATATTGGCTCTCTTTAGCATATACTCCCAAGGGGATATTGTAAAAGATCAGGAAGAATTGTTTTCATTTTCTCTGGACTGGAAAGAGGGAAAGGGATGGTATACCCTTAGTGAAGTGGCAATCAATTGCAAATCCTAAGCACACAAGAGTTTGGGCTTTGAGGAGAATTCATCATTTTGGTGATGCTTTAGCTGCTAAAACTTAAAAGCCTATGGGGATTCTTTGCTATGAAGGGGATGTGGTACCACGTAATCTCTTGAAAGTATCGAGAACCTATTTCCTATGTAGATTGGATTGAGAGCAACGACAAGTCTATTCATAATGTTTCTATCATTTGGAAAGCAGTAGTCCTTTCTTTTCCTATGGTTGGAAATTGATTGGTTTGGAGGGTTGGGAATGGTGAAATTGTGAGGATAGGGGAAGCACTTCTCTGTCTATATCTCAACCTAATCCTAGTCAATTGTTTGCTTTGCCAAGTCAATCTGAACCTACTAAAACTCCTCAAAGTCAACCTACCCTTAAGAAATCCAAGGGTTTTAATTTAGACATTGATGTAAAAGGGGCTCTAAGAAAAGCTTTTGTTCTTGTGTCCATCAAATAATTAGCCAAGATCCCTTTTGAAAGGGAAAATATCCAAAAGTTTCTAGATCTTGATGGGGTGATGAAATTAAAAATGACTATCCTATTAACTTGCAAACTGCCATCCTTGAAGGCAAAAATGGGGGTCATAAACCTTTTTATCTTACCCTAGTCATTAAGGGATTCCTTCTTCACAATTGCATGGCGGATCTTGGAGCCGCTACCAATGTCATGCCTCTCAAGGTGATGTAAGATTTAGGGCTTGAAGTAAATAGACCTTATGAGAATATTTGTGGAATCGACTCCAAGGTGATTAAACCCCATGGTCTCATAAAAAACCTTAGGGTTGATTTGTTCACTTGTCCTGACATATCTACTCTTATGGATGTGGTTGTAATAGACCTCCCTCACACCTATGGCAAGCTATTGTCTAGGAAGTGGTCAGCTGGACTAGGGGGTCAAATACAAATGGATTTATCTTATGCATACATCCCCAATTCTGAAGAGAAAATGGTTAGGATATACAAGGAACAATTTTTCAAATGCCATATAGAAGATCCTACTGATGGGCTAAATAATAGTCATGAAGCTATATGTAAAGAAATGGATAGCTTACACCTAGTAGATGTGATGGATCCTTGCCTTGAGAAAAAGATGGAAAATGAAGCCCCTCCTAAATTAGAGAACTTCAATAACCCGAGAACTTCTTGCTGGTGCTCTAGGTGATCTTCCACATCTTGAACTTTAGATTTTCCTTTTAAGGAAGATGTGATAGATGGAGGATGGTACCCATAAAGTGCCATGAATGGAGACATTTTTGATGACGTATGGAAGGAAGTATTTTACCACCATTATGCCAAAGATAACCATTTCACCCACTGTGTTTGTTTATAAAATGCAAAGCAACGAAGATAGCCTTCCAAACATTTGTTCACTATCTCAGTTTGCCCATCGGATTGAGGATGATAAGAAGAACTATGAGCCAACTGGGTACCCAAACAAGAAAATAATTCAGTCCAAATTTTTCCAGTGAAAATTGGATCTCTATCACTCACAATAATCTTCAGGTTTCCATGTAACTTTTGAACTATTTCCATGAAGGCTGCAACAACTGTACTTGCATTAAAAGGGTGAGAGAGTGCACAAAAGTGTGCATGCTTTGTGTGTCTATCAACAACCACCATAATAACATTCTTCCCTTCTGACTTGGGTGGATTTGTGATAAAATTCATTGAGACTTCCTCCCAACGTTGACAAGGTATTTCTAATTGTTGTAAAAGACCCGGGGTCTTAACTGTTTCAACCTTATTTTGTTGGCAAACCAAACATTCTGCCACGAACCTTTGAACATTAGATTTAAGACCTTCCCAAAAGAATTCCTTCTTGACCTTGTGGTACGTTCTTAGGAATCCCGAGTGCCCACCTATAGGAGAGGAGTATAATTCCAAAAGTATCTTTTCTTTGAGTTGGGAGTTCTTACATATATATAAGCGATCCTTATACCATAATGAATCATTTTTCCGCACAAAAGTATTTGATACACTAGGATCCTTTTGTAGCTTTTGAATTAGTGTCCACACAGATAGGTCATTCTTCCATTCTTCCCTTGCTACTACTGCCCAACCAGGTTGTATAATTGAAATCACCCAAAGTAATGCCTCAACATTCTCATCTTTTCTGGGGAATGCATCTGCCACCACATTTTGGTTCCCTTTTTTATAGATGATTTCAAAGTCATATCCCAACATCTTGGTTACCCATCTTTGTTGCTCTTCTGAAGATAGTCTCTGTTCCAAGAAGTATTTAAGACTATCATGATCTGTTTTGACCTTGAAGTGCCTACCTATTAGGTAAGGACGCCATTGCTTAAGTGCATGTAATATTGCCATCATTTCCTTCTCATAAATGGATTTTTGTAAGTTCTTTCCCTTGATTGGTCGACTTTCGAAAGCAACGGGTCATCCTTGCATTAGAACAACACCGATTCCATTTCCTGAGGCATCGCATTCCACAATGAAGGTTTTTGTGAAGTCTGGTGTGGTCAAAACATGAGCTTTGCACATTGCCTCGTTAAGTTGGTCAAATGCTTGAGATGCCTCTGGAGTCCACGAAAATGCTTCATTCTTCAATAATGTTATTCTTCAATAAGGTGTTGTTATTCTTCCATAGTTTCGAACAAACTTGTAGTAGTACCTTGTCAAGCCTAAGAATCCTCTAAGATTCTTCAAGTTTTTGGGAATCGACCAATCCATCACGACTTTAATTTTGTTAGGGTCTACCTTGACACCTTCACGAGAGAAAATATGACCCAAATATTCTACCTCCTTTACCCCAAAGAAACATGTGGAAGGTTTTGCATATAGTTGTTGCTCTTTTAGTAGTTGTAGCACCCTGTCAACATGTTGAACATGTTCTTCCCAAGACTTGTTATAGATTAGTATATCATCAAAAAATACTAACACAAATTTTCTAAGTAAGGGCTTGAAAATGGAATTCATCAAATCTTGAAATGTGGAAGGTGCATTCGTAAGGCCAAAAGGCATGTCCAAAAATTCATAATGACCTTTATGAGTTCTGAATGTTGTTTTTGGGAGATCCAACTTTCGTAATTCTAATATGATGATACCCTAAATGGAGATCCAACTTTGTGAAGTAAACTGCTCCATGTAGTTCATTTAACAATTCATCAATGACAAGAATGGGAAACTTATCTTTAATGGTGATCTTGTTGAGCTCTCTATAATCTGGACAGATACGCCATGCTCCCTCCTTGTGTACCATTACCACTGGTGCAGAATAAGACCTGTTGGAATATCTTCAAATACCTTGGAGTGCTTATCAATGACCCTTTGGAGATATAGGGGACCCTTTGGAAATCTAGGGGAATAAGAGGCTTAGATGTTTGAACATTTAGTGAGCATAATTGTGCAATTACACCTTGATGTCCATTTTTCAACAATTTTGTAATAACATTAGAGCTTATCACCTTGCTTGGCTTCCTTGTGATGCCCCTTAATTCAAATTCTTTTCCTTCCCAAGAAAATTTCCTAAAAAGTTCTTGAAAATTAAAAGCCACTGTTCCCAATGATTGTAACCATTGAACCCCTAAGACAACATCAACCCCACCTATTGGGATAACAATCATATGACTATTCAATACATATTCCCCCATAGTAAGAAAATTTCCTAAAAAGTTCTTGAAAATTAAAAGCCACTGTTCCCAATGATTGTAACCATTGAACCCCTAAGACAACATCAACCCCACCTATTGGGATAACAATCATATGACTATTCAATACATATTCCCCCATAGTAAGATTGATATTATGGCATTTCCTTGAGCAATTGATAGTTCGTCCATCTGCAATCATTACTTGAAACGCTGGTGCTGGATATACAAAGCAATTGAGAGCTTTGGTGTACCTTTTCAAACCCTGATTTGCTAGTCGACCTTCCAACTGAGGTAACCCTAAAATTTTGGGTCCGTTTAGTTTGAAATCTCGGCCAGTGGTAGCCTGATATGTCCTCTTTCAAATACCGCAAGTTTCATTGAATTTAGATGTGCCAAAAAAGGTTGTGATGATTTTCCCAACACTTGTTATTTTTGGCCTTTTCATAAGCACGAGAGTGTATGGCCTGCCACATGTCCAAGTTTTTTATGCTGATTCTGAAATTGCTACCAAGATAGTGTGGTCTGTCTTCTTTCTAATGCAACAGGTCTCACTGAATTTGGATCTTTCATGCTCCAGGTATAACCGTTTTGCCTAGAACACCTGTTTTAGACTAATTTTTGGACTAGTCAGAAACCCTAATCTGCGTAGAAAAAAAGTTTATAGCGAAAATGCCCAAAAGTCTTGTTTTGGAAGCTTCCAAGCTTTGATACCAAATGTTAAGCAACAAATTCTCCAAAAGAGCATAAAGAGTAATCCGCGCATTAATAATGAAGAAAATAGATGAATAGCAAGATTCTTTGAGGGGGCAACTTCCTTATACAATGTACTGAGTACATAAGACAAGACAAGATGAGATGATCAAATGAAAAGGTCTCCCTTCTATATATAGGAGACATATAGGTACAATTATAACTAATGGACCAAAGCCGACATAACTAATATAATAATACTAATGACAATTACCACTAATAGACCTAAGCCAACATCAAAAATATGTAATGAGCCACAAAATAGGGGGTAATGTGCCCATATTTAGGGTTTAGAAACCATAGGGCAACTTGTCTATTTTGGCATTATTTTATTGTATGAGGAGTGGTGCTAGACCATTGATCTAGCAACCACCCTTCTTGGGATGATCATTATCCATAACTCATTGTAACAAACTCTTGTAACCCTAGTTTTCTTCTCTCCAAGGAAAATCAACCTCTCTAATCTATATAAAGAGGGCAATTTTCACTTGCAAAGGGAGAATTTTTGGCTATGCAAACAAATGTCAGAAATTTCTCTCTTCTCTTGGGTCTTTGTATTTTTATTGTGCAAGCATATGGTGAGGTGATGTTAATGCTATTGGATGAACTTCACTAATATGAGGTAAATTGCCTTGAATTTGTTTAATCTTGGTAAAGAGAGAGGTGATTGCTGCAACCTTGCCTAGTTTGTTTTTTATTCTTCCTTATTTCATTTGTTTGCTGCAACCACACTTGTTTAAGTTAGGATTTTGATCACCATGGGTTTTACTAACAATTTCTTGAGTTTCTTGTAGGGTCTAGATTGTTTTCTTGATTTTATAGGTGGCCAGGAAGGAGTTGGAGCAAAGGATTTTTGGGTTGTCTCATCTAGACAAGGAGGGGGTTTGAGTATCCATGCCCTCCCTTGAAGCTTCATCACCCAATTTATTGAATTATTGTGCTTAAATAACTCCCAATGCCCAAGCAATAATTTTCATTAATTTTTATTTTAGTTGATCTTTCTCCATCTGAAAATTTTCCAATCTTTTCTTGTTTCTGTAGGTACGTGGAATATCTATCGGAAAGAAGCTTCAAAAGAGGAGAATGTTTTGCATTATTCTGGATATCACTCTTTTCTAAAACCAACAAAAAGCTTCTAGTTATTTATATCCAAGTATCCTTAATTTTTTACAAGTGCAATATTTCTTTGAAGATCTAGCCCTTGTATGGTTGGTTTTTGCTTCTAGATTTTAGTGTTATGTTTTTGCTCAAGTTAGTCCCAATCTTGAGTGAAGGTAACCCCTTCACATGCTCGCTATGATTGGGAAATTTCACAATAAACAACACTAATTTCTAGCTCTAATCATTGCTTGGCCTCTAGTGAATTTGACCTTCCCAATTTGCTTGAAAGGGTTTGAGTTTTATCACTTGAAAATTTACTTGAAGGTTTTATTGCCAAGCAACTCATATATATGCAAATTAAACCCTAAATGATTTGTTATTTTGCCCTGTTGCCAATTCAGACTTACTAAATAGGCCTTAGAAACGCTAATCCTATTGGTTATTAGAAGGTTTTCTGTTGGATTTTGTGCAACTTCGGAAGATATTATTATTGTATTTTATTGTACTTGATTGTACCTCCTAAGGGAGATGAACTTGATGTAATTAATTACGTAAACCCTTGAAAGAATCAATGTAAACCTTGAGATGAAAAGCAAGCAAAAGAAAATTAAAATTAGTTAATTTATTGCTCCCCAAGAGAAGTTGGCCCAGTTTGGGAAAAGTCCAGTTTGGCACTTGTATAAATAAGAGGTAAGAGGTTAGTTCACCTCATCATTCAATCATCCACTTCACACAAGTTTGCATCACTTGGAGAGAGAAGTTTGCATCACTTGGAGAGAGAGGTGCACACCTGTCGAAGGAGAAGACTATATTTGGGGTTTCTATCTTTGGAAAGCATTTCCATCTTTTCTCTCTCTCTTCATTGTACTCTGTTCTCGGAATTATTATCTCTATACGAAGGTTGCTGGGTTTTCTCCCGTTTGGGTTTCCCAGGATAAACTCGTGTTATTGTTTTGTGCTTTGTCTTTCTTCTAGTGATCCTATTTATGCATTTGAATTATTATGCTATGAATGTATGAAAGCCTAATATTTTCTACAAGCTAAGGTAAGTTATCTCTTTGTGCTTGTTTTTCTCTAATCATAAATTGTTTCATATCCAACCAGAATTGACAAGTCGACCCCAGTGAAATAGTCAGCCATAAAACAAGTATAAATAAAGGTGACGTCCTCCTCATTTTAACCACTCAAGCAAGTTCGCTTAAGCAAGGAGAAGTTAGCTCAAGGGTAGAAGATTGTTTTTTTGGGGTTATTTCTTTGATATCATCTTCTTATATGATCTCTCTTGTCATACATCACTTTTATATCTGATGTACTCGTACTTTGTACTGAATCTTTGAATAAGAAAGGTTGGCTGGGTTTTTCTCGAGTTTAGGTTTTCACAGGGTAAATTTTTGTGTTCTTGTGTTTTTGTGCATGGTTGTTCGTTCAATGATCCTATTTTGTTTATGCTATAATAATGCTGCTATATTAAAATTCTAACATGGTATCGGAGCAGTGTTGAAAGAGACCATTACCAGAAACTAGGCTTCTTGATTCTAGGGTTTCCAACCATAGATCTGTTCCGAAGAGACCTCCTTGGAACTCGCCTTAGGACGACACATCTTTCTGTGGAGGCAAATCCTAGACTGGTGAAGTTTCATTTTTTATCTAAATTCTGTAGAAACTACGAAATTAGGGTTTCAGTTGGCGAGCTATTATGTCCACAGATCTAGAAGAAAAGGAGGGCTACTCAACTCACCCTAGGAGGGCTCATCCATTTGTGGAATCAGATTTTACAAATTCCACATTTTTGACCTAGCTCTTGTTAGGGTTTCTACAATAGATTTCAAATCCGAAAAGTTTTAGTTTTTAACCTATTTTTGAACCAGGGTCAAGATGGTTGTTGGACTCAAAGTAGAAGACAGATTGGAGGGAGTTTCAAACTTTCAATCTTGGAAGAGTAGAATGCTCATGCTCCTAAATGAACATGATTTGAAGGATCATATACTCAAGAGATATTCTAGAACCAAAGGGAGCCCGAGAGAAAACACGATTCAAGAAGAATGAAGCCACATGCATGAGGATTTTGATGGAATCAGTGAACGATCATCTTGTACCTCTTATTGCAAGCCAAGACACTGCTAAGAAGATGTATGATGCCTTGAAGAAACTTTATGGGAATGAGAATCCTAGTAACATTTTGGCCCTAAAAGATCAACTTCGTCAAGTGAAGTTCACTAAGGATGATTCAGATTCTTCTTATTTCTTGAAGATTGCTCAAATCAAAGATCAACTGGCGGTTGTTCACGAAAGTGGCCTTGACAGAGATCTTGTGCTGATATCTATGGGTGGACTTCCTCCAGAATGGAAGCCATTTGTGAAAGGAATATGCGCTCACGATCAATTACCCAGTTTTGATCAGTTTTGGTCAAAATGTATCCAAGAGGAAACACGGGAGCTTGCCTCTACCTCAAAGGAAAAGGAAGAAGAACTAGTTCTTGTAGCTAGAATTGGAAAGAGGAGAGGAAAGTGGAACAAGGGCTAGAAAGGCATCAAGCCAACCCAAAATCCAAAGATCAAGAAGGATAAATCCAAGCTAAAATGTTTCAATTGTGGCAAGCTAGGTCACTTTGCTGCAGAATGCTTGGAGGAAAGGAAAAGGCAAGCATGATGCTTCTACAACTAAAGAGAAGCATGCACCAGAAAAGAAGAAACAAGAAGAAGAAATCCGGAAATATTACTTTCTTGTTACTGCCCTCTTAGGTTCTATTTCAGACAGTGACGAATGGCTGATAGATAGTGGTGCATCTGGGCACATGACATGTTCTCAAAACCCTCTCTCAAGACTATTAAATAAGCATGCCTCTCTTCAGGTTGAACTTGGTGATAATACCAAGTATGAAGTAAAGGGAGTTGGTTCAACATCCTTCCACTAGACTTAGGCGATTCTTTACATTTGGGAAACATGCTTCTTGTACCAGGTTTGAAGAAGAATCTTATCTCCATCTCATCCTTGGAAGATAAGGGCATGAGAGTTGCCTTTGTGGATGGACAAGTCCTCATGTAGACTAAAGACTCAAACATTGATTCAACCAGAGTTATTGGGACCTAATTTGGGGGTCTTTACAGATTGACAAGACAACCAACTCAAGCTCTTGTTCATGAGTCTTACAGTTTGAGTGAGCTATGGCATTGTAGATTTGCTCACTTACATTATAGAGCTCATCCAACCTAGAGACAAATGGTCTCAAGTCTTCCAGATCTTTCAGATGAACATGAAGGTATATGTAGGGGATGTGCACTTGTAAAGAATTCCAAGCATTCCTTTCGATGCAGTGACAATAGATGCAAGGGAATCTTGGACTTGGTTCACTCAGATATTTGTGGACCTATGTCAGTACCATCCTTGGGAGGATACTTGTATCTTACTACTTTCATTGATGACTTTTCTCGGAATTCATGGATTTATTTCTTGAAGAACAAGGATGAGACCTTCTCCAAGTTCAAGGAATTCAAGGGTCAAGTAAAAAACTTGACAGACAGGAAGATCAAGTTCTTCATATCAGATAATGGAGGAGAATACACCTCCAAGGATATTAACAATTTCTGCAAGAGTGCAGGAACTAAGAGGGAGTTCTTAGTACCTTATAATCCCCAGCAAAATGGGATTGCTAAAAGGAAGAATAGATCCATCATTGAATCTACTAAGGCATTGATCCATAAGTAGGGGGTTCCTATGTTTCTTTGCGCTGAAGCAACCAACACTACAGTGTATGTTCAGAACATATGTCCTCATCGAGCTTTGAAGGGCAAGACCCTTGAAGAGGTTTTCACAGGTGTGAAACCAGAGGTTGGACATTTGAGGATCTTTGGTTGTTGATCTTACATTCATGTGCCCAAGGAAATGAGGACTAAGTTTGAGCCTTCAGGACAAAAAGGCATCTTTGTTGGGTACAATGGGACTTCAAAGGCATATCGAGTATATATTTTGGGGCGTCTCCATGTTGATATCAACAGAGATGTGACTTTTGATGAGGAGGTGGCATTTAGGAGATCTCAAGAATCCCACTTGGATGATGATATTGAGGAGCAGGAGGCTCCTATTCTTGAGGACCATGATCCAGATCATCCGGAGATTGCTTTAGAGCCCATCCCAGAGCCAAAGCCTCCTAGAGATGGTGCCCAAAAGAGGCCAGGATGGCTTCTTGATACCTTGCAGGATGCAGAAGGACATGCAACTCCGAAAGGTACATTCAGAGAGAGCAAGAAACTTAACAGATACTCAGGATATTCATCCTTGATGAGTCACATCAGTGATTCAAAGCCTTCCAGTTTTGAGGAAATAGTTGGACATCAGGTTTGGAGAGATGCCATGATGGATGAGTATCAATCCATCATGAAGAATGATGTATGGGATATTGTTCCGAGACTTGAAGGTAAGTCAGTAGTGACTTCCAATTGGATCTTCAAGATCAAGCATGTTGTAGATGGAAGCATCGAGAAGCACAAAGCCAGATTCGTAGCCCAAGGTTTCTCTCAGAAAGAGGGAATAGATTATGATGAGACATTTGCTCCAACTTCCAGGTACTCCATTATCAGGTCCATTATTTCTCTTGCTTCTATCATGTGTTGGAAATTACATCAGATGGATGTAAAGACTGCTTTCCTCAATGTGTAATTGAGGAAGAGGTATATATGGAGCAGCCTGAGGGTTTTGTTATACATGTGAAGGAGTCTCAAGTTTGTAGGTTGAAGAAAGCTCTTTCTAGGCTTAAGTAGGCACCCCGGGCCTAGTACTCCAAGATTGACAGATACTTGACAGAGCTAGGCTTCACTCGAAGTGAAGCAGTTCAAAACATTTATTACAAGGTTGTTGAAGATCGTCCCTTGATCCTAGTACTTTATGTTGATCTCTTTCTCACAGGGGATGAGAGTCTGATTGTTAGGTGCAAGAGGGAGTTGACTCGTGAATTTGAAATGAAAGACTTGGGATTGATGCATTATTTCTTGGGTTTAGAGGTGTGGTAAGGACTTGATGAGATCTTCCTTGGACAAGGGAAGTATACTATTGAGGTGTTGCGCATATTTGGTATGATGGGCTGTAAGTCAATGGCTACACCTATGGAGACAAATATGAAGAAGTTACATGATTTTTCCATATCTTTAGAGTTAGTGGATCCCACCATGTACCGCCAGTTGATTGGTTTCTTGTTGTACCTGGTTAATACCAGGCCAAATATTTGTTATGCAGTGAACACGTTGAGTCAACACATGGTCGATCCGAGACAAGTACATTGGGTAGCAACTAAGCACGTGCTGAGATATCTTTGCGGTACAATTGGTTATGGATTGATATACACCTCAAATAATGGAGTGAAGCTGGTGGGATTCACAGATTCAGATTGGGTTGGTAGTGCAACTAACAAAAAGAGCACCTCAGGGTGTTGTTTTAGCTTGGGATCAACTATGGTTTCTTGGTTCAACAAGAAACAAACTTCTGTGGCACTTAGTACAGTCGAGACAGAGTACATCGCAGCCAGTGCAGCTAGTAAGGAAGCAATATGGATTCAGAAGCTGTTTGCAAATTTGTATGGTCACGAGTTTGTTGTGACAGTGATATTTTGTGATAACCAAAGCTGAGTAAAGCTCTTAGAGAACCTTGTGTTCCATGACAGGTCCAAACATATTGAGATAAGATGTCACTACATTAGAGACATAGTTTAGAAGGGAGCAGTGAAGCCCCAATATATCTCCACAGATGAGCAGATTGTAGATTTCCTTACCAAGCCTTTGTCCAACGAGAAGTTTTAACATATCTAAAAATTTGAACACTAAAACTACTAGATCTTTATGCATGCAAGACTAGATCTTAAAATATGAGTTATTAAGCTATGGATCTAAGATTTAAGAGGGAAGTTGTAAGAGAGAAGACGAGTAGAGTGGCCCTTCTTGGATGGGCAATGGCATCATATAGAACTAGTCATGAGGGCTTTTGCTTCCACGAGAAAGGTCACCAAGAGAGGAAGGTTGAAATCCCAAACCACCACCTGCTTGATGAGTTAAAGAGAATAGTGTAGAATAACAAAGAGAAAGATGAGTCTCTCCTTTCCTTCTTTCCTGGGTGTATCTTACAAAAAAGAGATTAGAGTTGCACAATCCAGACAAAGGTAAGGAAAATATCTTTCTTTAAAGTAAAATATCACGAAAAGCAAAAATCAACTAACAATCACCTTCATCCAATGATGTGACAATGCCTTTCCAATGGCCCAACAAATACAAGAATTATAAAGCATCCATACACTATTGCCTCCAACTTATGAGCTTAAAAAGCATAACATCATTCCACACAATGAGAGACTAGTCCACATGTCCTCCATAGTCTTTCTTCTTTATTATCAAAAACCTTAGAGTAGTATTACAATGATTCCTCAAGCAACCAACACGAATGAGAGAGGAGAAGGCTTCTTAAATAGATAAATGGCACATTGGGAGCTTCTCCATGCATAAGAGGAGAATGCACCACCTCTCGGAGGAGATCCCAGGGCAAAGGACGGAGAAGGCGCCACATTAGGGAGGTATCTCACATGCTATGAGAGTGCGCCACATGAGGGAGGAGATCCCAATGCCATGCAAAGTGGGAATGCACCACATGGATGATGGGAGGAGAGTGCAAGCTAAGAGAAATGCGCCACATGAGGGAGGAGATCCCAATGTAGAACAAGGAACATGTGCCACCTCTTTGGAGTTAGGTGAGGGTGCCATCTCTTGGAGGAGATCTCAATGCATGAAAGGAGAAAGGCGCCACATCAGGGAGGAGACCCCAATGCTAGAGAATGCACCACCTTACCTCCCCTGTATGAGGGAAACCACATCATGCATGCACCTTTTTTAAGGGGGGAGGTGCTTGGAATACTCTTTTTAATATTTGACCCCCTTAAACACCTTTTTACATAGTTTTCGACATTTTTACCACCCCAAGGGACCTAAAAGGCCATGCATTTTGCTAGGGACATGGTAAGTTACATTTTGACATCGAAGCCTAAGGACTTATACACCAACCCGATGCACTTGTATTATAACATACTTTGGCTTTCGAGGTGTGATTGAAAAAACCAGGATAAACTCTGATCACTAGGATCTAAGTTCATCTAGGTGGAAAAAACACTCCAAAGTATCCATAATACAAATGACTTACTTGGGCTATCCCTTTTACACATGTAATGGATGTCAAAATTTTACAAACACCCTCCTTTGACCACGACAAAGGAAGTGCGAAACACAACTAGGTAGAAGATTGCCTGATCTGGATGAGGAACTGAAAGGTCCCTGGCTGGATGATGTCTTCTGTCTGTTGAACATCATGTGAAGACTGGGTGGTATCAAAACCTACTTACATTTGATCTCCTAACTAACTGGCTCATGGTGATTTGCATTAATAAATCATTATCAAGTGAATAATACAAGGATATTGCAATACTTTTGTTTATGAATGCTACACATGGTTAATCTCATATGGAAGTGGATTCCTTTAAGTAATAGATCTTAATTTTGCAATTGTTGAAGTCATCATTGGTTTTATTGGAAGCTTTGTTACAACATTGAAGTAATCTTTAAATGCTATATATTGATGATGAATCTCTTATTTCAATGCTATTGATAATGTTAAATGCTTAATGGTACTTTGAAGTTTCAGAATGAAGATTATACAATTTGTCCTTTCATTGCTCAAATCGACAATTGAGTTTTGGGAGTAGAAGACACATTTGGGTGTCTATAAAGATATTTATGATCTGTCGTCAGGCAGGTAAAAATATGGTCTCGGGGATACCTACTAGTATAGTGACTAGTGCTAGGATACGTCCTTGCATCTTCGTTAGGTGCAAGATGTTGGACATCCCCTCTAACTTCGGTCTAGTATCCCTAGTCGAGTAGTACTGCATTAGATAAGATAAAATAATTTTATTAATGTTTGGCTAGTGACCACAAAATTAGGTCAACTCAAAGTGACTATTGAGTACAATGATGTCAATACAATGCAGGAGTACTAAAAGGTCTCCTATAAAAGGCGAGATGCAGAAAGTAAAGTGCAATAGATTAGTAGAAAGTGAAATCTGCTCCGAGGCATGAAGAACCCTCGGTCTCGAGCTCAGATACATGCATTGATGTTGGGCTGTATCATAGGTGAAGAAGATTCAAGGATAAGAGGAACCAAAAGAAAGGAAGTAGATATGTCATGGAATGGATCCATCTCTTCTACCATCCAAGGGTGAATGAAGAAAGTCGAGTATAGTCAGTGGTCTCAAGGGTGACTTGGTGGGGCGCCTGGATCATTCGTTGTGTTGCTGACTGATAAAGGTAGTGCATCGATGAGGTCTGGGGGGTCTCATCCGCCTCTTGGAAGGGGAGTTGCTCTGGCCATGTTGTTGAAATCTTGTGGGATGAGGGAAGGTCCCAAGGGTCTGCACTGATTTGGAGTCCGGGGCTGCGTTGGTGTCGGTCTATCTCTTAGTGTCCCTTCCCGAGGGCAGCATTGAGAAGGAGTTGATCCGGTGAATAGGGTTTGGTCTCGTAGGAGGCTGAAGAGTCTGGGCTCAAAGCATGAGGGCATCCTATATGTAGAAGGATAGACACCGCTGCTCCTGGTATTTGAAGAAGCTCGTGAGGGTCTGAGTCCCCCACGTGCCTTGTGTATATCGGGGACCCCATAGGATCTAAGTTTTTCAGAATTTCAATCTGATCTAGGATCTTAACTAAGAGAATAACATGTACAGCATATCTAAAACATATCAATCATGGACACAATAATGCAAGCACACAAGAGACAGAGTTTCACCGGGGAAAACCAAGAAGGTGAAAAACCCCGCAACTTCCTCAGAGATAGATAGAGCAATGATACAACCCAAGCATAAGAGATAGACTTCTCCTAGCAGCAGCTTCTCCTCCTCCACTAGTGCGCCACTCTCCAATGAGTGTGAGAGAGAGAAATAGAATGATCAAATAGAGTGCCTCCCGCACTCTATTTATACTTGACTTGACTTGCCTAATAACTTTTACTAGGTCGGCCTCAACTTAACCACATAACACAATGCTGATAGGGCCGACCCCATCAAGGTGGTCTAATAACCCATCAAATATAAGTAACGACACTTACAATATAAATGACGACACTTCCGTATAGAGGAATAATAACATCTTTATATGAATACAAACACTTCCATATAGAGGAATAATAACATCTCTATAGGAATACAATATACATATATGAAATACATTCCGAAGTTACATATACATCAACATAGGAACCTTAAAACCAGCCTCCTATCTCTCTAATTGCTATAATGCACCGAAGACAACATTCGAGAAGATTACTCTTGACTCATCTGAGGGGTCAGGTGGTGTGGCCAGGGGTATGGTCAACCCTCCCTGGTTAGTGCTTTGAAAGATTGGGCCGAGCATCGTTGTTAGACTCCGCAAGTGGTTAGAAACTTAGAAGGGCTATAGTTGTTAGATAATCCCGATTGACTATAAGCCTTGGTTTTGTGTTTGTTTACTCTTTGAAGTCCATTGTCTATTTATTTTTGCAAACATTATATTTCATTGTGTCATTTCTTTATTTGTCTATAGCATTGATGACTGAATATTGAATTGTGTATTGTTATTTCATTGAATATCTTAAATAGGCACATCTAACATAAAAATATAGCTAGTGTTGGATTTTGTACAACTTCGGAAGATATTATTCATTATACTTTATTGTACCATCATTGTACTTGTTTATACCTCCTAAGGGAGAAGAACCTTATGTAAACAATTATGTAAACACATGAAAGAATCAAGGTAAGCCTTGGGGTGCAAAAGGAATTAATAAAAAGATTAAAAATAAAATATTTATTGCCCCCAAGACAAGTCGGCCCCATAAGGGATTTTCTGGTTTCAGCACTTGTATAAATATGAGGTTAGTGCTCCTCATTTGTTCATTCTCACACTTGAGAGTGGTGATCACTTGGGAGAGGAGAATTTCGTATCACCTAAAGGAGGAGGCTGATTTCTAGGGTTTCTATTTGTGGAAAACATTTCCACACTTTCTATTTTCTCATTTGTACTCTGATCTCAGAATTATCATCTCTCTGCGAAGGTTGCTGGGTTTTCTTCCTATTGGGTTTGCCAGGGTAAACTCTGTGTTGTTGTTTTGTGCTTTGTTTTACTTCTAGTGATCTTGGTAATGCATTTATGTTTTATGCTATGAATGTATGAAATTTAACATGGTATCAGAGCCATTCTAGATGAAGTCATTGCCAAAGCATTGTCGGAACCCTGCCGGAATTAGGGTTTCATCTTGTGAAGTCTTCACCCATTATTTTGGAGAAAACGAGCCATAGGAATTTCGTTTTTGGCTAGACTAATCCATTGGTAAAGACGGAATTCAATTCCTAGAACTTTCATTTTTGACCTAGCTCCTGCTAGGGTTTCTGATCCAGATCCACAAATCAAGATGATTGGGATGAAGGTTGAAGATCGGTTGGAAGGAGCTTCCAACTTTATTTCCTGGAAGTCAAGGGTTCTTCTACTCCTAGAAGAAAATGATCTTCTACTATATGTAAATGAGAAGGTCCCCGAACTAGAAGCCGAAGAAGATAAATCTCAATGGAGAAAGAATGATGCTAAAGCAAGAAGGATTCTTGTGGATTCCGTGAGAGATTATTTGGTTCCTCAGATCTCAGGTAAGAAGAATGCTAGGAAGATGTTCAAGACCATTACGAAGTTGTTTGAACACACTAGTCTAAATGTATCCATGACTTTGAGAAACCAACTCTCAAATATGAAGATAACAAAGTCGGAATCCATTGCCTCATACTTTATGAGGATCGCAGAACTTAGAGACAAGCTCAGCACCAGTGGAGATCCTATTGGCGATAAGGAGCTTGTCCTTCACACCTTAAATGGTCTTCCACCATCATGGGAGTCCTTTATCCAAAGCATAAGTGGTAGATCTAAACTACCAAAGTTTGACAAGCTTTGAGCAGATTGCTCTCAGGAGGAGACAAGGATCGCACCACGTCAAAGACTCCATGGCAATCAAAATGAAGAAACTCAAGCATTTGTTTCTCATGCCAAGAATGGTAAGGGAAAAGGAAAGAAGTTCCATAAACATAAGCACCAAGAAAGGAGATCAAGTCCCCGTCAAGAACAAAAGAAGAAGGATGTATCTCAAGTTCAATGCTATAGGTGCAGGAAGTATGGACATTACGCCAATAGTTGCCGAAGTAAAATCAAAAGGAAGCATGAAGCATCCACTGCTGATGTAGAAGAAGATCATCATCACAAGAAGCAAAGGAATGAAGATCACACAGAATTTCTATTCATATCAGCACTATCAGGTACTATTCCTACCACTAGTGACATTTGGCTCATAGATAGTGGTGCATCTAGACACATGACTGGGTATAGAGAGAATCTTTCAGAATTAATTGAGAAAGATTCACATCTCTGTGTTGTACTTGGAGATGATGCAAATTACACTGCGAAGGGATCTGGAGCCACCACCCTTCAATTGGAATCAAATGATACATTACACTTAAGTGATGTACTCTATGTACGTGGTATGAAAAGAAATCTTGTCTCCATCTCAGCATTGGAGGACAAGGGTTATAAAGTAGCTTTCTCAGAAGGGAAAGTTCTTGCTTGGCACAAGAACTCAAGCATGAGCACAACCAAGGTTATTGGCATAAGAGAAGAGAGCTTGTATAGACTAAACACTTCTCCAGTTCAAGCCCTAATACATGATGCTGCAAGTATGGGCGAGTTATGGCATAGAAGGTTAGCTCATCTGAACTATCGAGCTCTCCCAGTTCTGAAGAATATTGTGACAGGTTTGCCAGGGCTCCAGGTAAACCAAGATGGAATATGTAGAGGATGTGCACTTGGCAAGAATGCCAAGAAGTCTTTTCCAGATAGTGAGAGTAGATCCAAAGGGATTTTGGATCTAGTACACTCTGACTTGTGCGGGCCCAAGACAGTTGTGTCATTAGGTGGTTATCATTACTATATCACCTTTATTGATGATTACTCACGAAAGACTTGGATATACTTTCTCAAGTCAAAAGAATTTGAGGAAGTACTCAGCAAGTTCAAAGAGTTCAAAGCACAAGTTGAAAATCTATCAGGAAAGAGGATCAAAATCTTGAGATCTGATAATGGTGGAGAATATACCTCTACAGAATTCAATGATTTCTGCAAGGAAGCAAGAATTAAGAGGGAGCTCACAGCTCCCTACAACCCTCAACAAAATGGGGTTGCAGAAAGAAAGAATCGTACAATCGTGGAGGTAGCCAAAGCTTATGATACATGACCAGAGTCTTCAAATGTTCTTGTGGCAGAAGCATCCAGAACCGCTGTATATGTACATAATAGATGTCCACATAAGATCTTGAAGAACATGACTCTGGAAGAAGCGTTCACAGGCGTGAAACCAGAAGTGGGCCATCTCCGGATTTTTGGCTGTCCAGTCTACATACATGTGCCCGAAGAGAAAAGATCAAAGTTAGAACCTTCGGGCAAGAAGGGTACCTTTGTGGGATACAGTGAGTCTTCAAAGGCCTACAGAATTTACATTCCAGGATCCAGACAGATTGAAGTCAGTAGGGATGTGACCTTTGAAGAAGAAATGGCTGTTAGGAAAGGCAGAGGATCAGATATGGAGATTGATGATGCAGAAATGCTAGAACCAAACGAGATGAGATCATCTCCCCCTCCAGTTCAGAGGGAGTCAATAGAAAAGGATGAACGTATTGATCCCATGGGCACAACAGACATTGCAGGATGTAGAGGGGCATGATGCTCCACATGGCACTTTCAGAGAAAGCAAGAGACCTCAGAGATTCTCCAGCTATGTGGCAGTAATGAGCAACATTATTGATTCAGAACCTACCGCTTACGAAGAAGCATCCAAACATCAAGTTTGGAAGGATGCCATGATGGAAGAATATCAATCCATCATGAAGAATGATGTGTGGGAGGTTGTGCCGAGACTTGAGGAGAAGTCAGTTGTGACTTTTAAGTGGTTATATAAGATCAAGCATGGACCAGATGGCAGTGTTGAGAAATACAAGGCCAGATTTGTAGCCAAAGGATTCTCTCAGAAAGAGGGAGTTGATTATGATGAGACTTTTGCTCCTGTGGCCCGATATACTTCCATCAGATCCATTATTGCGATTGCTTCAACTATGGGATGGAAGTTGCATCAGATGGATGTGAAGACAGCTTTTCTCAATGGTGTTATTGAGGAAGAAGTTTACATCAAACAGCCAGATGGGTTTATTGTCCAAGGAAAGGAGTCTCATGTATGCAAACTGAAGAAGACATTGTATGGCCTCAAGCAAGCACCCCCTTCTTGGTATGGACAAATAGACGGATTCCTGGTGAGCTTGGGATTTTCCAAGAGTGATGCAGCACCCAACCTTTACTACAAGGTTGTAGATGACGAGCCACTGATCTTGGTATTATATGTTGATGACTTGTTTCTCACTGGAAATGAGAAACTCATTGTATGGTGTCAGAAGAATCTGGCCTCTGAGTTTGAAATGAAAGACCTCGGTTTGATGCATTACTTCTTGGGATTAGAAGTATGGCAGAGGCAGAAAGAGATTTTCCTAGGACAAGGAAAATACACCATCGATATATTGAAGAGATTCAGAATGTTGGACTGCAAGTCCATGGCTACTCCGATGGATGCAAATTGGAAGAAGTTGAGAGATTCTACTTCAGAGTCTGATCTGTTTGATCCCACTATTTATCGCCAGTTGATTGGGTCATTGATGTATCTGACCAACACTAGACCAGATATATGTTTTGCTGTGAATGCCCTCAGTTAGTTCATGTGCGAGCGTGCTGCTCATGCAGGCACCAGTCAGAGAGTGAGCTGGTATGACATGGTTGAGATGGACTTGGCTCAGGAGAGAGCTCAGTCAGTTCAGTCAGTGCAAAGACAAAGCGAGTTGACTTACAGAGCTGAGTCAACTTAGGGTCACAGGTAGATGGTCTATAGAGTAGTAGATCCACTTGACAGAGGTCTTCAGGGATGGTTACAGCAACAGAGACACAAAGGGAGTCTGAGTCAGAGTGTAGTGACAGAGTCAGCAGTGGTTGACAGAGGGGCTTCATCAGAAGCCACACATATGGAGATTGATCAGAGTGTTTCAAGTCAGAGTGCAGCAGTGTCAGGCAGATTAGTTAGATCAGAGGCAACAACAACGGACTTGATGGATCCAGGCATCAGTTTCAGGATTTCCCTTGTTAAGAGGGAGTGTTAGATTATGGTAACTTCGGGATGTCCTCCATGACTCAGATGCCTTGCATGGAGGGACATTAGTACCATAGGCATCAGGATGGAGTAGAGAGTGAGATGCACTCTACTCAGAGGCATGAGCCCAGTAGGGGCTGCATGCAGAGCTTTAGGGGAGATTGACCTATGCATACATGAGTTTTGCATGACCTGCCGACATTCAGTGAATGCATGCATGCAAAAGTGACTTTTTGCATGCACCGAGAATTAGGGTTTTGGCAAACCTAATTCATCAGTGAGATTATTTATAGAGGCAGGGGGTCCCCAGATGGGGTTACTCAATTGTATCATCAGAGAGAGATACTGCTAGAGTGAGGGGGACGAATCTGTCCATGTGGGGTGACTTTCTGAGATAGAGAGGAGTTGCTGCAGGAGCTAGGAAGGTCAGATTTGAGCTAGATCAGTGACCTTCAGTTCCAGAGAGACCAGATCTCCAGTACTGTGCGCTGAGAGAGCTCCACAGTGTGATTACTGATTAGATTGGAGGAGGCCGAGTTTGTTTGGAGGAGGACGTTTTTCCTGAGGAGGAGAAGCTCGTTGTGAGCTAGATTGACCGAGTTGGAGTCCGAGACTTTTAGGATAGCCTTGCCTCGAGATTTGAGGAAGGTTAGAGATGATCGAAGCTCAGCTCTATTGAGATCTAGAGCAGTACGAGCATTTGACATCCAGAGGAGGAGGGCACACTTGTGCATGCAGAGAGGGCCGATTTCTTCAGTGGGCAGTCTTCAGAGTGAGCCGATCAGAGCAAAGTGATCAGTAGAGGGCAGATCCATCCGAGGCACCGTCAGAGCACTCAGAGCCAGATTGGCAGTTAGGGCATACTTCGTCAGTGCATGCATCAGCTGGATGCATGCAAATTAGAGTTTGTCCTAGTTAGAGGGATTGAGTTACCGACTGAGGTAATTCTGTATTGTACTGCTTCTTTTTTCTTCTATATGCTCTAGGCTCGAGATTGAGAAGATAGCACCACAGTTAGCTGGTTTCCCCCGAAAGGGTTCCAGGGTATATCTGTTGTCTATTGTTGGTGATTGCTTTTATATGTTGTTGGTAGATGCAGATCTAGTGGTTGAGTCTATGTTTTTATGAGTATGTACTGACATTGAGATTCATACTACTTGAGGTCTCAGACTGATACAGAGGGAGTAGTGATCTTTGTATCAAATATTTACATCTAGGTAAAAGAGTAGCATAATGAAATTTATCCCATAAGTTGTGTGTAAAAATGAAGTGAGGAGATTGTATTTATATGATCTCACAGAGTTTACCCAAAAGTGACTAAAATAGCTAAAATTGAGCAAATCACTCCGAACTGAAGGCTGGAATAGCGAGGGGGGACCCTCATGCCCCATCTAACCCCAATAGTGGTGAAAATCCCTCAACACCCCCCCATATCAAGCAATGTAGGCTTGGTACAAGGATGACATCATCATGACTAGGAGCCCAAGGAGAGAGGGCGCTGCAATGTAGAGGGACCAGGAGGGTGTGGACGGTGACCTGGAAGCGAGACATAAGCCTCAGTACTGAGAGAAACGTCACCAGAATGATAAAATAGGTGGGGGGTCATGTGACCTAGTGACCCACCCCTGGGAGTCCCAGACACCAATCTCGGGGCTTTAAGCCCTTTCATGAGGCAGTCAACAATGCCACTAAGCCATAGTACTCCGAGGAGAGGAACTAAAAGGGCCTGGCCATAACCTCCACTCAGAAAATGTTGGAAGACACCCTCTTGGTAAAAAAAAATGACCCTCTCTCCCTGGGGCACAACTGAAGGTGCGCTGGTACTGGTACCACGTAACACTGGCTCCAACTGCGGGACGAGTGCTCCTCTTGAGGGTGCTCGAGAATCCATGAATCATCTGGGTACCTTTAGACCTACACACACATCAAATAGGCTGGGACATCAAAATATCATTAGGGCAGACACTTCTGTCCTGCATTGCTCATCATAAAAATATGAAAATAAACTAAATAACAATCAAATAACCTATATAGACATGAATATAGGCACTTCCGTCTTGCCTTGTTCATCATAAAAATATGAAAATAAACTAAATAACAATCAAGTAACCTATATAGACATGAATAACGTCAAATGCAATGCATGGGTAACATTATATGCCTAACTCAAATGAACCTAAACCCACCTATGCTAAACATAAGAATCAGGAAGGGTTAAGTGAAATCATACCACCATTGTAACCATTTAAGTAAGCAATTCATACCTGATCCCTTACCTTTGTCTTTAGAATGAATCCATGATAAGATCTCATCAATCACAAAGCAAATACGTACCAAGGTCTCCATCAGGATAGGAGATGAAGGATGGGTGACTATGGGGACCTGGAAGCTTTGATACGTTGCCATGGAGAAGGATTTCTTCGACAGGCTTCATTTATCCACGCTTCTACTGGACTTATGTATGGGCCATCTCCATCATTCATCTTCTCTGAGAAATTTTTTTGCATGAAACCGGTCGGCTGATTCTGAACTTGGGAGGCCATTAATAGGGTTTGACCTTGCGAATCTTTATATGTCAGCTGCAACCTGTACCTGCACCTGCTTAAACATTTCTTTGGAGACACAAGCATATTGTTCATCTTTATAGTAACCATGTTAGTACCCCCAATAATCTTTAAAACTTTAAAATTGTCAGCGACATAATCTATGCCTTCACATTTCAAGCGAAAAGCTAAACAATAGAAATCCTGATAATGTGAGAAGAATGTCATACCTGTCCACATACTTGTATTGGTTTTACTGAACTGCATCGTTGAAAACTTACCGATACTGGACAAAAAAGACTGAACACTTCTTGTAGAATATTGTTGGTTAGGGCACACCATGGAGTGGGAGACAATGGAAAAACTCTGCATATGGCCATCGACAACATGCACCACATCTTGCACTACTGTATCATCGAGCAAAGCAAAAGGGTTGATCCATTCTTCTTTGATGGCAGAGTAAGCTTCTTCACCCAGAGTAAATAAAGTCAAAGGGTGATGAATTTGGAAAGCACAGGAATTTTGTTGATGATCCTGTATGTTAGAACATGGGGCAAAATGAAAGAGAAAGCCAAATTACTGTGTAAAGTGGTCCAAATTGAATCCATTTAGGGTGCAAAGGATCAATATTCTTATTCGCTGTTGTATAATAAACGGTTTTCAAAAGAAAATGTCCGAGAGGAATCCTAGGAAAAAAGCAATAGATCAGGATAGGAATTTCTTTACATGTCCCAACTGTCTTCAATAATGACATAATCTCCTTGGTTAAACATGCTTCGGATTGGCTTCTCTGAGATGATGGGAAACTAGCTCCTAGAATGCCTACAAAATGATCTAAATACTCCAAAATACTATGCCACGCGCCTGCTACTGTTCCATTCATATTGGTAACATTTCGTATCCACTCCACGGCTCCCAGAAACGCAGGGTGGTCACAGGTTTTCCATTGGCTGGGAGCAGTTCACTTGCATCACTGCTATAAATATATAATACAATGAAGAGCGTACCATATGCATTTGTGGCAATCTTATTTATACTTGCATTCTTGCATGTGAGTATTTTCATTGCTCTTGTGCGCCAATGTCACATTTTCTCATATTTGCATACAGTTTATGCATAAAATATTAAAATATGACATGGAAACATACCGTATGATGGTTTGTTTGTGTGTGTGGAGAGTCGGAGACTGCTGGTTTTATGACCAAGCCCACCACTTAAATGCTGATAACCTAAGTCCAACTTTGAAGTTTGACTACTAACATATACTTATTGCAATTTCCTTTTTCATTGATTGGATCATCTAGATTGCAATTGCCATTATAATTTTTTATGCAATTGACTTCTCAGCTCTATTTCCTAACTGGTTGCAAGCGGACTTTGTCTTTGGTTACAATTGTCCATATACCTTAGCAATTGACATCATTAAGCCACAGTCGTTGGTTGCTGTGCCTGTTCTTTTGTAAGCAGAGTTGGATCTATGCCATATCGTATGTGTTTGAGTCACCGTGTTGGAGTTCATGGTTGAATTTGACAAGCATCAAATTCAGTTTAAAATAATCAATATCTAGTAAATCTTCAAAAAATTATCCTTAATTGTCTGAGTTCTATATGTAATGCTTTTGTCAGTCATTATTTACATAAAATTAAATATCAAAATATTACTCTTAAATAGGCATTTTTCTTATTTTAAATACATGTATACAGTAATCTTTCACTTTTAAGTTTTAACCTAATTGTCAGACGAGAGTTAATGTGAAGAGGGATGGGTAAGGAAAATGATCTTAAGCATAAATTCCTATGGCTATATGTGCACCTTTTTTTGGCTTGTATTTTTCTCCTGGGACCCCTATAAATTATCTAACTTGAATGGGTTAACTGAGCATTGCTGTCTATTTTGGCAGCGAAATTCAATAAATGAGTCAAATCATAGATTATACAAGGAGTAAACCATCATTTTACTTTTGCATTTACCCTCCTCAATCCTTATGAAAATTTCATTTCTATTTTACATATAGGTAGTTTGAAACCTGTTTTCACAGTTCTGTTACAAAGGCCAAAGCAGTTTACTGTTCTGAAAATGGTTTCCTTTGCAGATTGCCTGTCTTCCTTGGCTGTTGATACCTTCTTGTCCAGTTCATGTCTCATGAATCGCATTTTCTTTATGTACTTCAGTCCTTTTTTTGTTTCTAACTCTGATTGTTGTATTTCCTGTAGGGGCTTGTTGTACCAGTCATTCGTAATGCAGATCATTTGAACTTCGCAGAGATAGAAAAAACAATAAGTTTGCTCGGAAAGAAAGCGAATAGCGGCACCATATCAATTGATGAAATGGCTGGAGGCACTTTCACCATATCAAATGGTGGTGTCTATGGCAGCCTCTTGAGCACCCCCATTATCAACCCTCCACAGGTATTCAGTGGCCACCTTTTCATTGCCCACCTCTTTATAAATTGAAGCAAATAATTGTATCCTCCTTTCATATTGAATTTTTTTTGCTTTGGTGTTTTTATTTGTTAACTCGTCGAGGCAGCTTATGATTAGACCTTTTTTCTTGCAGTCTGCTATTTTGGGAATGCATTCCATCCAAAATCGCCCCATGGTTGTTGGTGGAAATATTGTTGCAAGACCTATGATGTACATTGCTCTTACTTATGATCATCGACTCATTGATGGAAGAGAGGCTGTTTACTTCCTTCGACGTGTCAAGGATATAGTTGAGGATCCACGGAGGCTTCTGCTTGATATCTAATATGAATGCAAACTCTGACCAGAGGGAGAGAAGATCTTACCAAAGACATGAATGATACAGATTTTTCCTGAATAATTTTTAGGCCAGTTTCTTTTGATCAATATGCATTCTGCACCATATTTTTTTTTATGACATTCGGTTCTTAGAGTGTTAATTATGAAGAATCTGGGGTGACACGGATATTACTGTGTTCATTATCACTGTAAGATACAGATCCGGGGACATTTGGGTACTCTGAGAAGTTCACATCACATTTTGACATTTTTCGGACTTACTAGTCATAGAGAGAAGTCTACGTGCTTTCCAAATTTTGGAAGCCCTTTTTATCTAATAGATATTTGTGGAAAAAGTATTGAAATTTAGCTTTGAGATACATTATCGGTAATAAATACACGAAATAAAAGCGAAGTGTTTCTTCAGGCTATGAAATGTAGCTCATCATGTGTGCATCTTTTGCATATTAGTTTGAATTTTTTATTTTGTTAGTAATGTTAGAAATGTAGCCCATCTTGTGTGCACTTTTTGCAGATTAATTTGAATATTTGATTGAGTTAATACTGTGGTCTCAGATCTAACTTCTAAGTACTGAATTTGTTAGGTGTCCCAGGTTCTAATAAGCCATGGGATTCTATAAATAACTGCCATACATTGTCTGGTCATATGCCAGGGTTAAAGAAGAACTGGCTCCTTGCAATCTGTGTGGCTAAATAATTGTGAGAGGGTGGAGGTAAAAAGATTGTGCAAGTGAAGTACAAGTTTGGAGATCTGTTGGGCTGTGGCCTTGTGGCATGTCGGAGATCATTCTGTGATGATGATCCAGGTTCAATTCAAAATCCAAGAGGTACTCCCCTGTGAAAATGCAATTACTGATTTTTTTTGAGGTATCTGTCGTGTTAACACTGCAATACTGGTTCCACAATATTGCAAGGTACTGGTCCCCATGTTAGTGTGGACTTCAATCCACAATATTGCAAAGGTACTGGTTCCCATGTTAATGTGGACTTCTTTCCAGATAAGGTGAAGTGCAAGTCTTGGGTGGTACTGGTCCCCATATTAATGTGGATTTCAATCCACAATATTGCAAAGGTAATGGTTCCCATGTTAATGTGGACTTCTTTCCAGATAAGGTGAAGTGCAAGTCTTGGGTGAATTTGGTGGAATAGATACCCTTAGTCACGGCTTTGTAGTGAAAGGTCTTCCAGATAGCTAGTCTTATAAGTAGTTACGTACCATCCTCAGTGAAAGTGGGGGATTATTGACCCACAAAAATGATAAAAAGTGATAAAAAGTGAGGATTATTGACCCAAAAAGGATAATTTAGCTCGAAATGTCTTTTTAAAGCATTCATAAAAAACTATATTGCATTCATTAAAAAAAACTACATTTAAAAAAAAGCATTCATCAAAAACTACAATTGTAAAATAGTTTAGATGTGAAATACTGATTTTGTTTGACACTGCTTGCTGCTGGTAAAACAAAAGGTTAAATAGATATTTTATAAAATGATTTTGGAGGGCCACTCCGGGCAAAATGCCAATTACTAAACCCTAGGAACTTCTTTATTATTTACAGGAGATTCTGTAAGGGTAAATAATAAATAAGCTCAATCGATTGTCATAGCATTTAGGAGTCTTGTAAAGCACATTGTATTATATTAAGGGGTGTTGTATCTTTTTAATTTAATAATTTAAATCTATGGAACCAGAATTGACTTGGTGCTCATTATCACAGATGAAAAGAAATATTTCATGTACGGAAATTGTATGGAAACTTTTAGTACACTTCCAAGAAGCGTTTAAACATTTCCAAATATGTTTAAACATTTTCTCGTTTAATGAATGCAGAATCGTGTAGCCATTATGATGTAAGATTTAGACGTCCAATGTCCATATTAAACCCAACTTTCTTCTGAATGACAGTGGTCACAAGTGGTGATCGTCAAGGTTTCATTCCGAGTAAGACATCCTATAAGTATTTGGGTTTCGTTAACTAATATTTGTGACCACACATGGATATAATGCTATCGCTTCCTGTCGTTATCCATCTGGATTTGGACGAAGATCGACTTCTTTGCAATTTTGGCACAGATGCTTGAACAGCGGCAAAAATGTATCTATCGCTGAATGTTGGCTTTCAGCTTCTAGACTAATAGTCAATTTGGAATTCTTTTGGAGTTTTTAATACCAATGTTGGCTTTCGGCTTCTAGACTAATAGTCGATTTGGAATTCTTTTGGAGTTCTTAATACCAAGGGCAAATTCTTCTATGCTATCAGTAAATGAGTTGTACAACGTTGAGATAATATAGCATGGTCTTGGAAAAGGTTTACAATCATGCAACCTGAAGAATTTTGGTAATGTTTTGTTTCCGTCTTCTATGGTAGGGAAAGCGATATTTGATGATTTATTTCAGAAAGGCAAGGAGTGTGAATAGGGTGTTTCTGGTTCAAAGGGCCTGTTGACAGTGATCAAGTACAAATTGAGGAAAACAAATTTGTGACCTTACTAAAAGGTTTTCTAAATCAACTGCAGGGGTTATATTTCAAAAGCCACATGCTATGTTTGCAAGAAAAATGGGGGTTACTTCAAAATCCATCGACATAGTATTTCTATTTAAAAGACAATAGATAATTAAAGGATATCATCTGCAAAAATGGGGGCGGGGCTTGTAGCTTGGGTGGTCAAAGTGAGGTGGTGTTATCCTCTTCACCTAGGTTTGTTTTGTGCTTGTTACATGCTTATCCCTTTTGGATTGATTTGTTTCTGCAAGGAGCCGAGCCATATCATGTGGATGTGCTAGTTCCAATCCTTGGATGACTTTGATGGATTAGATTCCGTGCAAGCATGGTATCTCAGTCCAATAATTAATTCCACAAATCCACAAACAATTGTTTCTTGTAGTGATTACAAATGCTGAAAAAACAATAATTGTTACCAATAAACTTCAATTGAAGAGTACATTTTAATGATGTATGGAAGAGTACATTGTAAGATTGTAAATAAAACTAAGGATAATGAACAATAATTAGCAATAAATATTATATTGGTTGATCTTGTGTCAGGTCTCTCCAAATTTGTTTGGTTGTGTTACCTTAAAAGGTGTGAGTCTTGCATTGGCCAATTTGAAATCCGATAACAATCGCAAATGCACAAACACATAGCATTATAAACTTTTTTGACTTGCTTTTTGTTAAAATCTGTAGGCCTATAATTAGTTTCAAACTTTGAGATCCAATTTAATTGCCCCTAACCCAATAAAAATCTCCCATCAATCATCACTCTGATGAAATCTAACCCAATAGAATCCTCAAATACTCTGACTGAATTCACCAAATAATGTGGATTTGAAACAATCAAGAGTAATAGAATCATGCCATGCCTTTTTTTCACGGTGTTAGATTATGCATCTCCCTAAGGTCTCATTTCCAAACAAAATATCTAGGCCTCCACTATAAGGGATTCAACATGGTATCGTAGCTATTCCCAATCCTTTTATGCCTCCACTATAAGGGATTCAACATGGTATCTTAGCTATTCCCAAGCCTTTTTTATTGGTGTAGTATTTGTGAACCATTTGAAATCTTTAACTTGGAATTTAATAGGACTCTTGGGCATCATTGTATGTATATAGATTAAATGCAATGAAAAATTATTTGTTATTTCTTTTGTACAATTGGCTAATTTTTAGGAGTGATGTAAGGACAATGTGTGTAAATTTTAAGCATGCAGTAATTAGGATGATTTATAATTTATTTTTGAATCTTAAGAATAATTACTTGGAATTTCATTCTTTATTATAGGAGTTCTCTGTTTATGTGTATAAAGTATTACATGGAGGCTACTTACACTTGAGATATTTCAAAACACTAGATGAATGTTGCCATTATATGGAGGGCGAATTACATTCAATATATTTCCTTTGTATAGATAATAACACTAATGAATGTTGTGAGTATAATGTGTGATGATTCAAAGCATGCAAATGGATAGACAACACAATCATGTTTGAATCATAATTTACTTTTGATTATGTGAACAATAAACATGTTTTTATAATACTTTTTTATATTATCACTTTTGGCTTCGTTACTTGTATTAATAAACCATGATCTTGGTCTTTTATAGCGTGTCTATAAAAAGATTGAAGTAACTTCACTAAAGGGTTTCCATATCACCATATCCATTTGGATTAACCCTCTTCCCTTGTATCCTATTTTTTTGAGGCACTTGGACTTATGGTGAGAAATCGGTGTAAACATATCCATTTTCCAGATAATTTATATCCCATTTTATCTATTTGAAAAATAACTACACATTTTAAGTATAACACTAGCATGCACTTAATAAATGAAAAAGGAGAGTAGGATAACTAGTAAACATATTTTCAAGACATTTTATCATTTATAAAGTTATTGCTAGTCCTTCGGGGACGTGTCTATTAACATGAATAAATCTCTCTTTTGGTTTATAGTTACAATCATCTTTGCTTGTTTCTATAAACAATCAAGTCCAAGTAGGGTGTCATCCTCTTGCGAAGGTGTGGAATTTATTTAATTCATCAACCCTATTATAGAAACATGTTCAACATCAATGATGAATGATGGATATGTTAGATGTTATCTTTTGTATTTAATTGATATGTGGAGTATTTTACAACATTATATCTTTGTCATGTGTTCTTCCATCATTTACTAATTGGGAAAACTCCAAAGATGCTTGTTGGTTTGGATCTTTTGTGAAGTGTTCGATAAACATGTGTAAGAAAAATAATACCAAACATAATCTAAGACAAGAATTAACAATGGCTCACACACACAATACATAAGTATTTACCTTAGAAACTCATAATTGAGAAAACCAACCTACTTGAGAGCTTGTTTACTCTCTATCTCATTGTATTTTTTTTTTGTTTACAATACAATATTATAGCATCCAAAACCCTAGTCCATTAACCCATATTAGATCACAACCTTAATTCCTAAACCAAAATTAGTTTACAATGGATCGAAAAACCGTTGGGCGAAAAACTCAAAATGGACAAAAATGGACTTAAAATTTCTTTATCCCCAAAACCTTTGGCGCGGAGCTTGTTAGCCCCCCATGCCCCCCTAGTCAGAGGGGTGATCACCCCTTGGATCCCTTGTGCTTTGGGAACCTACATAATACAACACATTTCCGACATTTAGTCCTTGTAGATTATATAGAGGGAATGTGGTTTTGCTGTGTTTTTAACTCCAATGGCTCTAGATGCTTTTAAAATCTTGACCCTTTCATTAAGCTTCCTTTTAGGGCATACATCTCACATCTTCTATATGACTTCCTTCAACACAAATAATAATTTTATGAAGTTATAATAAGACATAAATGCAATAAAAACAATTCATAGCTTAAAAGTACCAAAAGAAAGAGAACTTATGTGATTGGATGAAAACACGCAATCCCAATTTATGGGTGGGAAATGATGACCACATTAACACATCTAGGGAATAACAAGAGTAAACAATGCTAGCTAATGTAACTGTTCTACTTATAAGTACAAAGGTGATTTAAGTAAACCATGGACAATGTTTGGCTAGCCATCTATTTCAACTTTTCTAAACAAATATTTTAAACAAAATGACTCCCATATGATATTACTGTTTTTCTCTGTCTTTAAACGCTTCTCTAACAAGTCATTTTAGGCCATTGTAATGAGAAATCCCTCACGATGAAATTAATAATTGGATGAGGACATGCATTCCCAATCTATAGCAAGAGAAATGATGATCACATTAACAAATCTATGAAATAACAATAATAAGCAATACTAGTTGATATAACGGTTCAACTTATTAGTACAGAGGTGATTTAACTCTTTTAAACAAAATGGCTCCCACATAAAATTTATGCTTTTCTATGTCTTTGAACCCTTTCTCAAATCATTTTAAACTATTGTAATAAAAAATACTTAATAATAATAATATATCTACTAAATTCTGTGTTTACACACCAATGTGATGATCCTTTTATTCTCTCATCCAATCAAACTTTGTTATAACCATTCTTTTCTATATAATATATATACTGAAAAATTTTGTAGCTCTTCTCGAGCATATATTGTGAGATGGGTGCTCGACAACTATTACAATCATTTGTTTGGAGGCTCCTACAAAAAAGACTATGGATGCTACAACAAACAATGAAGCTATGTTATGACATAAAGGCACAACGAACTTTCCATTGTGTGTGGATAAAGCTTATTAGGAATTGAATTTGGGTTATGGTGATAATTATTATTTCAAGTTGTTGTTTGATTAGAGTTTAATGAATCAAAATATCGTTAACTTTAAGATATATATGGGATTGGTTTTGATCCAATTATTTGTATGATGAGTACAATATAATCTTTACACGTTTAAGCACTATCTCTTGATGTTTTTATAACACTATAACGAGTTGAGAAAACATCTTATATTTTCCATTCTTCTTATAAAACATTCAGGTCATTATGATGATTGGTCCAAGTTGTTGAACCACAACTTGATAGTCTCTCTCTACTCTTTAATTTGTTTTTTTGTTTTGTTTTTCCATATATAATGATGGTGATGGTTATTAGTCCACTAAGACAAACTTTGATTTATCAAACTTTAAAAAATGTAAGGAATACTTGGTTTTCTTTAAAATTTTATTTTTGTGATTAAAGCACTTTAAGAGAAGCAGTCCTAGATCACCATAGTTATAATGAGTTAAAATGTTAGGAAGGTCAGTGTTATAGCAAATATTTTGAAATTGCACTTTAATGTAGGTTTACTTTAAGACATTTTATGAGAAAGTGATTTTCATCTTCAACCCTCTTAGTACCACGGAGATGGTGAATTCTTTTATCCCAAGGCATTTTAATAATTGTGCATTGCCCTGTTTTGCTATGTAGCTTGTGAGAGTTTGTTCTTATTTTATCAATGTTGATTTTATTCTTTATGTTATAGTTAAAACAAACAAATACTTTTAATATTTTAGATTAGGGTTGATCACCTCCTTATAATATATTAATTTTCTTTTATCCGCTAATTCTTTACCTCACCACAACTTCTCCTTAAATGTAGATGTAATAATTCTTTTAATATTATCACTATTTTACAAAGTGACCTCTTCCTCGACATGATATCTCGATGCCAACCTCGCTTAAGTTGCAAATTATTTTGATAAGAGTATGAAACAATTTTAGAAAGTTGCTTGTCTTCCATATTGTTTGTCTTGTCCTTATACATTAGATATCTAACCTTATATATAATAATAATAATTTCTCTTCAAATTAATTGAATAATTAATTTTTTGTTTCCATTTTTTAAACAAAATTATAATATCACTCAACCATACTTCCACGTTTAAGATTTTCTTTGTCTTTAAATCATGATGAGATTTTAAATATATATTATAGGGTTATGTCTAGGTTTTAAAAATATATTAAAGCATTTTCTTTAAATCATATCGAGGTTTAACAAATATATTTCCCACAAAAAAGTTCACGTATGTAAAATAATTTCTTTATTTATGATTATTGGAAGAACATGAATGTGTTGTGAATGCAATGTATTGATATCTTATAATTACATAAGATATGATGTAATGTGTGCCATGCGAATTACTAGTAATTAGTGGATGATGTTACTGGTCTATAGGGAACGAGTATTAAATATTTTATATAATTAGTGGATGATGTTACTGGTGTATAGGGAATTAGTGGATGACGTTACTGGTCTATGATGTTACAAATGCACCATGTAAAGTTTCAAACACCGGTAATGATGCTTCTTTATATTATGAATGCACCATAAGAAGTTACGCAAAATGCGTCCCCATATCTTGGTGTTCTTTTTAATACCTAGAAGCATCGAAAATTATGCATATGAATATTGAAACCATATCGGATAAACACATAATATTCAACTTAACATTTAGACATGTGGTGCATCTTATATTACTTAAGCATCGATTGCACTGCATTATGATGTTATAAACACACTGTAAAAATAAAAAAATTAAAAAAATGAGGATAATCAATATGTTCTATAATAAAATGAAGCACTTGTAATGGTGCTTCATAATGTTGCAAACATACCAAAAATATTAAAAAAATCCAACTGTATGGTTGTGGTGTGTTTTTTATTAATAAAAAGCAAGTGGTGGTGCATCATTAATATAGAGAAGCATCGTTAATGATGAGTATTGTATTACAAATATATCATTTAAATATATAAAGTTGCAAACACATGTAATGATGTTTTTTTAATATTATGAACATATTGTAACATTTTAAGGCAAAATGTACCGCTATATCACAGTGCTCTTTTTAATACCTAGAAGCACCATAAACAATGGATATGAATATTTAAACTGCACTAGATACACATAGAATCCCCAACCTAACATTTATGTATGTGGTGTATCTTATAGTAATTCAACACTTATTGCAATGCATTATTATGTCATAAACACACCATTCATCATTTTAAATTAATGAATATCCCAACATGTTAGTGCTCTTTAAATTTTGTGGAAGCACCATTTTAATGTGTGCGTGTATTTTGAGTGCACTGTGATGGTGCCTTGTGTTTATAGTGGCACATCAATGTTCCAGGTGTGTCTTAAAACATGAGCACTAATGAACATTGTGAACTTCCACGCTGCATTAACGATGCAAAATAATTATTTATATCGCATCATTAATGGTGCGCTCCATCGATGTGCCTTAAAACATGAGCACCAATCAACACTGCCAACTTCCACTTTGCATTAATGATGTAGAATGATTATTTATATCGCACCACTAACAATGCATCTCATATATTGGAGCATTGCAAACAATGCATTCTATTTTTTAAGGTGTATCGGTTATGTTAAATATTTAAAAAAAATAATTCAATTTTAATAAATAAAAATGCTGTTTAATAGAATATATATATATATATATATATATATATATATATATATGATGGTTAACAGCCACTGAGACCAACTTTGGTATATATATATACATATGACGATGATGGTTAACGTCCACTGAGACCAACTTTGGTTTGTGTGTGCGTGTGTATTTTTGTGTATGTGTCTAATGAATAATGACAACAATAGCAACAACAACGAGTTGACCCATACAAATTTGTATCGGAGATGTCGAAGACCTGAGAGAGGTAAAGGGATTTGTACACTCTACCTATTACAATAGAATCTAGATCCCTTTTGAGAAATGTTGGCCTCCTCAAATTCTATTGGAAAGCTACATCCATTAGGGGTAACTTGTAGTTATTGTTGTAGTTGATCCATCGATGAGATCACATGAGGCAGTCATTTAGGGTCGGTCCCAATCTATGGTACCAACCCACATAGAAGGACATATATTTTATCATTGGTTTGTTCAGGGGAGGGGAGAATTTTCTCCATTCCCCCAATCTCCCACCTAGTGTTTCTTGAGAGAGGTAGTCAATATGTTTAGTTATATGTTAGGGAGGACACGACTGGACTAGCTAAATTCCAGGATGTCGGTGGCCAATTGCCTATTTCTTCATTCAATGCAAAGGAGGTTAGATGCCTCTCTCTTATGGTCATGACAAAAACCCACTACACCTTAGATGGGAAACACATTAGTTTCCCTCTATTTTACTATGTAGATTCATTGGTGCAGAGACCCTAATTGATTAGGTAGTATAACATTTTTTGCAACAATTTTGTTTAGCTTTGGATCATTGTCGTTATGTGTTTAATGGGAGGATGGGATTCCCTTTTGGATCAGAGTTATTTTGTTTATTTTTTGAGAGGTTTTCGGTGACTAGACCATCATTCAATCGCTACCCTCCTAGGATGAGGACTTATGTATGTATGCATATGTGGGGGTAGATGATGCCTAAGAGGGTGCATGTAGAGTTCCTTGCTAGGATCAATTCAAAGGTACTAGAGATGCATACGAGTGATGATTATCACACCACAAATCTTATGCCGTAACCATATGCAGGGATGGACTGACGAGGATGTTAGAACATCCTTTTTACCTAGGATGAGCCAGCAGATGGTAGAGGTATATTAGCATTATGTTTTGATTAATTATCTAGTTTCATTTTTTTATCTTATTTAATGTACATGCAATTTATTGAAACATTTTCTTCTAATTATTGTTGTTTACGTTTTTGCATATATTGACATGTATTTTGGGGAGCTTCCTTCCTAGCATGATGAGGATATGGCTAAGGTTGATGAGCTTCCTTAGTTATAGAGACCAAACTTGCGACACATACCAAACTATAGATTATGTGAGTAGGAGCTAATTAGTTATCTAGACTATTAGCTCAAAATGGAGCACTATGTACATGTTGGCAATATCTTAAAGGTCCTTGAGGTCACAACTATATGGGTGACCCTTATGATATGATTCTATTGATGCATTGAATTGTTAGTGTGGCTATCCTTCTTGAGAGGAGGGGTCATCCACCTCATCCATCTCCTCCTCCTTCTTCTCCTCCATCTTCTCCTCCTCCACCCTCTCTTCCACATGCCAAGTGACCACCCCCTCCTTCACATTACGAGTGACCACACTATCCTACTCATTGAGTCGACCGACCACCCTCTCCTAATCCATAGGTTGACTAACCACCCTCTCCTAATCCACAAGTTGACTAACCACCCTCTCCTAATCAACAAGTTGAATGACCACCCACTCCTCTTCATCGAGCTGATCGTACACACTTTCCTCCTCCATAGGTCAACTGGACACACTTTCCTCCTCATGATCAAGCATACTGAATAACTGTGACACCCATTGATCAATTTAATAGAGCTATAGATGCGATGGTCTCATTAGGTTTTATAGACTCTAGTACAGAGATATACAAGCTTCTTCATTCTGCATTATTATCTGGTAGAGGTACTGATGCCTTTGGCTTTGGTGGTGAAGATATTGATGCCTTTGGCTCTAGTGGTGGACTAACTAACTTATGTGTTTCTGAAATATATTATGATTATGTTATTATCATTCATATATATTGTGTTTTCATATCATGTTGATATCGTTCATGCATATTTATATGTTGTTTCATGCCATGTTGATGTTGTTTTATTTATAAAATGTATTATGTCAACAATCTAAATTAAATATGAAATATAATGCTCAACTCTAGTTAAAACATTTAATTCCATTTTTCAGTGTTAATAATTTAATGTCATTAGATAATGTTTAACCAATTTCATAGTTTAACAATGTATGATTTAAAATTATGGTAACTTCTAATTTGATTACATTAAAATTATGTATTTGAGATTGATAATGAACTTGAATTTCCTCTATTTTTATAAAATATAAATTTACATGGTTTTGAACTTAAATTCATCTACATGTGACTTTAATAAAATGATTATGATCTTAGTTATAAACTTAAATTTATGTAACTTTAATCTTGATGTTGATGTATATCATATTGATATCGTTCATGCATATTTATTTCATGTCATGTTGACATTTGATTTATAAATTGTATTGTGTGTCAGTGATCTAAATTGGAGATGCAACATAATGTTTAACTCTAGTTAAAATAATTTAATGTCATTTTTCTACTGTAATAATTTAATGTCATTATATAACATTTAACCAATTTAATAGTTTAACAATGTATTAGTTAAAATTATGGTAACTTTTAATTGCAATACATTAAAACTATGTATTTGAGATCGATAATGAACTTGACTTTCCTCTATGTTTATAAAAGATAAATTTACCTGGCTTTGAACTTATCTTTATCTATGCATGACTTCGATAAAATGATAATGCTATTAGTTATCAACTTAAATTTATGTAACTTTATACTTGATATTGATGTTGATGTATATAATATTGATCTCATTCATGTATATTTATATGTCATTTCATGTCATGTTGATGTTGTTTGATTTATAAAATATATGTTATTGATCTAAATTACATATGCAATATAATATTTAATTGTAGTTAAAATAATTTAATGTCATTTTTCCGCACTAGTCATTTAATGCCGTAATATAATGTTTAACAAATTTAATAGTTTAACAATGTAAGTTAAAATTATGGTAACTTTTAATTACAATGCATTAAAATTATGTATTAATGAATTTGATTTTCCTCCGTGTTTATAAAGATAAATTTACCTAGTTTTGAACTTAACTTTATCTATATGTATGACTTCAATAAAATGATAATGCTTTTAGTTATAAACTTGAATTTATGTAACTTTAAACTTAATCTATACATGGCTTCAATAAACGATATTGCTTTTAATTATAAACTTATTTTAATATATTGTTGAATATCTAATCTGTTTTTAAATATTTTCATAGATAATCATATAAATGTATCTATAAACTTAAATTTATATACTTTACTTAGACTATTTTTTTATACTCAATTTATTTTTAATCTATTTTTAACCACTTTTGTGGATAATCATATAAATGCATTTTTGTATGATGCTAAGCCAAAAAATATTAACATGATGTTAAACAGAGTATGTTATTGAAATAATAACATGGGCCTCACATAAAATGCGTTTAATTCTTGCATTTAATTCATTTTCTTTTGGTGCTATAAAGTGCAATAGTTTCAAGTACAAGTGTATGAATATCTGGATTATGTCATACTTTAAGAACACGGTATGTGTATGCTCATTTTCTATGAACTCTCATTGATGCAAAGTATACAAATGGTACATTTATAGTCTTAAACTATATTATAGGAAGGGTTTTGGTTTAATTTGCTTAGAACACTAACAACCAATCACTTTATGTGTGAAATTGTCATTACAGAGCACATTATTTTCTAGTGTGTAGAAGCTCTCTGCATGAACAAGTTTAATAAAACAAATAAAATATTAATATAAAAAAAGAAATTGTAAATTGTGTAATCTTATTATCATAAAGTACATTATGTGGAAGTGAATAGATTGACTTAACTATAGGGAAACCAAAACCATGGTTATAGATCCGTAGCTACCAAAATTTGATCACATGTATAGGTAATTATATTATATACAAAATAAAAAAATATGCGCCCAATCATTCTTCAATCACAATCATAACAAAATTACGCACAACTAATCTCCACTCATAAAAATAAAATCTATGTATGTTCATTTGCCATGAAACATGATCCTTAGTACGAAGTATATAAGTGGTAAATTACATACGGATTTGATTTTATGTGTGAAATATTAGAACTCAGTTATGGTATTGGTTTGGTTTTATAAAGTTATTAAGGTTTCATTATAGCAGTAATGTTATTGGGGCTAGAGATTATAAAAGGTCATGAATGGATTATGTGTTATAATCTATAGATATTAGGACTTATAGGACATATCAATTAGGCCAAGGGTTATAGGAACTATGGGTTTTATGTGTTATATGGATGAAGAGTAAGTTGTAAAAATGGATATAGGGGTTAGTGGCATATTGATTACAAGGATTGTACCTTAATAATGAGGGGTTATAGGGGTAATGAGAAAGGGGTTATAAGGTCTTTAGGTTATATTGGTTAGGGGTTAGAGGGTTAGAGTTAGAGGATTAGGTATTATAGTAGTACCATTGATTAAGGGTTAAAGGGTTTAAAATTTAGGAACTAATGTTCATAGGAGTTAGTGTCCATATTGATTTAAGATTATAGTGGCTAGGGGTGTAGAGATAGTTATAGTGGCTATGCATTAGTATTTAATGTTGGACCTAATGTTGTCATTGATGTCAAATAGGATTGGAATGCATGTAAAGCTCGAATCCTGTTTGAAGAAGTATATAGAACAAGATTGTTGGACCTAATGTTGTCATTGATGTCAAATAGGATTGGAATGCATGTGAAGCTTGAGTCCAGTTTGAAGAAGTATATAGAAAAAGATTGCCATTGATGTTAAAAACAATGTGACATCAAGAACAATGAGATAATTGTTGAAATGCGTAGTTAGCAAAACATGCAAAGGATGCAACTATGTACACAAGCAAGTCATATGTCCAAGTGCACAACAGATAGTTGGTATGTTGAAAGACCACAACTAGAGTAGTAAAGCATGCAGATGTTAAGTGCATACAGATAGCCAACAATCAAGCTGACAAAGCAAGTGAAGCATGTGAAATGTCAAAGTGTGTAGTTGGTAAAATGTCGAAATGCACAAGCTGGGTGGAATGTTGAAGTTTGTAGTACATAAAATGACGAAGTTCGTAGTGTGTGGATTGTCGAAGTTTGCAATTGGTTAATTATCAAAATGCACAATGAAAAAATAAAATACCAATGAAATGACAAAGTAATCAATAAGAAGAGATCAGTCGACTAGAAAATCACTTTGAGGAAAAATGCAGAAGACTTAAATAGTAATACAAATGACAATGTGCAGACAGAAGGTAGCACACCGACAAAAAATCAAGATGACTGCGCAGATGAAAGTGGATAATGAAAGCTTTGGTCGGCTTAAGATAGTTTTTTTGGGAAAACTTAACCATGAAGAAAGTATATGGGAAAACTTGATCATGAAGGAAGACATTTGGGGTGTTGCCGACAAATAGAAGCCCCTAGGGGTGGTTCACTTAAGAAAACCATGTTTAAAGGAAAAGTAATTTGATATCAAAATCAATATAAATAAACAAAGCTTGAAGCATATTTAAGTGTGGAAATATTTTGTGATTTGAAAAAGAATGTGGATAAGAATCTAAGATTGCGAAGATGAAGTCAGTTGAGGACAAGTATTAACTTATTGATTTGGGATATACTTGCTAGTGAAAGGTGAAGGAAGAAAGAAGCTCTGAAAATGAATACAATCATAAGGATAAATAAAGATATGGAAGATGTAATAACGAATATATGGGGATTTGAGGATATCAATAACCTGTTGATCTAGATCAAATATTTTCGCGAAGTCGTAGTTGGAATAAGTCATAGTTTTGAAGACAAAGGGGTGCATGGTTGCAATACTGTGAGTGAAGGAAGCGCGGAGTCACAGTTGGAATAAGTCACAGTTCTAAAGACAAAAGGGTGCATGGTCACATTACCATGAACGAAGGAGGAGTTAAGTCACATCATCACGGGCACACAATTTGAATTTGGCGGTGCAAACGACACGAAAAAATGGAGGTCGGAGCACTCCAGAATGGTCAAAAAGAGAAAAGGGGTCAAAATGGGCCATAAATAAAGGTGAGCCCACCAAGCCAAGGATGCAGTGGTGGGGAGAAATGATGACCCGCAGGGGAAGAATACTAGGCATTTAGATAGCAAACTAAATATACAAGTAACATGTGACCTCGAAAATGGTTGAGATCAACCATGTGAAAAAGTGAGTAGGGTTAAGGTCCTTCCCCCATGTTGTGTGCCTAGGGTTTGTGATTGTGGATCACATATGTGTTGGGTTGATAAATGGGATCATTGAAGTGTTGAGATAGATGTGACAGGGAAGGGTCAAAATGATTGATCATGCCCCCTATCCCAAGGTAAAGGTAATCTATTATGCCCCCTAGATTAGAGGTATCAATGCGATGTCGATGCTCTCTCAGAGAGGGATCAACAGGGAATTAACCAACTACTGGAAGGGAGGTGCACCGTGAGTCTAATGGATATGGTGGCACACTGAATTGATGATATGATGATGGGGGATTCCCCCTGCAAGGTAGATGCCCCCAGTATCGCCAACGAGAATGACGATGATGATGAGCAGGTAAGTTTTTGGGCCTGCCCCCATGCTGTGGACATGCGATTTCCTCGTCACTTCAAACAGGTTGGACAGGTGGTTCAGAGGGATCAATTGAAGTTGATGACGTGACTATGGTGTTGAAGGTTGAAATAGTATAAACAATGTTTACCTTAGTCAATGAGGATTCTGGGGGGTGGATCTCCTCAATTATAGTGATCAAGGTCTCTAAGAATGGTTGTCGTAGCTCATGGAGCATTAATCGGTACTATGGTAAGTCGGGGAAGTGGTGGGAATAATGGCCATAGATCTCACATATAGCACATGAGTGGTTGGTGCGCAACGATTTGTTGCATGGTGAGGGGGTGGTTGGTAGTTCAACATGTATAGTTGGGTCATCGTCCAATGTCTTCATGTGTTCTTGAAGGTTGGGTAAGTGTGGAAAATTATGGGTTTAATGGACCAAATAATCGCACAAGGCACACTTGGGAGGTGCACGTGCTGGAGGATGGGGGTGCACGGTTTTAGTCGCATTAGGTGCAGTATGAGTATGCGTGGATTTTCCCCCAGCATTCTTGGATGATTGAGGGAAGGTGTTTGAGGAAGATGTTTTCAACACACCAGGATGTGGATGATTGGTGGTGGTCATTGGTTAGACCGGTTTAAGAATGACTTGTGGCATTGGAGTGGGATTATGGGTAGGTAAATACCACACGGGAAGTCCTGACGTCAATCCTAGAAGATTCAGTGTGGCCATGATGGGCATACTTACTACCCATGATGGTGGAAATAAGAAAGGGATTGTGTGGATCGATGTGGCGCCCACGTGGCTAGGTACAGATGGCGGTTGAGACTAAGGTGGCGGTTGAGGTTTCGATGAAGTGGTGGGTTGTGAGTTAGGGACCATTGACTGGACGAAATGGTACACAAGTCAGAGATCTCGATGACCGGAGGAGGAGGGGGTAAGGACTGAAATGTGGAGACCATTGGAGCCTCTATATAAATTCCAGGTCCCATAGGGGAAATCAAAGGGGCAGACGCACCAAATACAGGTTTGTCGACCATGGGGAGGACATTCTCGGGTGTAGCGGGCACATTAGGGTCATAGTAAGTGACCTGGTTGATTTTGACGACCCATCCCTCATGGGGGAACATCATAAGCTGGAACATAGATGAAGCAACAACCTTCATGGCATACATATAGCTTCGTCCTAGGAGCAGGTTGTAGTCGAGTTGTGCATTGACGACTTTAATGTCAATCAAGAAAATTTTTCTACTTAACTGGACTGGAACATTAGACAGAAGGCCTTGCAGCTGAGATGAGCGGAAATCATAAGCTCGTAGGGAAATAGTGGATGGTTGTAGGGGAGGGGATCTGAGCTTCTGCTACACAAATGTAGACATAACGCATGTAGAGGCACCCTTGTCGATAATGCATCGATGGATAACAAGGTTCCATATCGAAACGAAAACCTAAAACGCTAGGGTGGAAGGCATGCGTGGTTCAGATTGGTCTAAGTCGAATGCCATCATCCATGATTCAAAAGGGTTGATCGCACCTATGGAGGAAAACATTGTTTTGCGCTGCACTGGGCAATTCTTTAAAAATTCTAAGGCTGACATGGCAGTGGGGGATTTGAGGATATCAATAACCAGTTTATCTAGAGAAGATCTTTTCGTGAAGTCGTAGTTGGAATAAGTCATAGTTTTGAAGACAAAGGGGTGCATGGTTGCAGTACTGTGAGTGAAGGAAGCGCGGAGTCGCAGTTGGAATAAGTCACGGTTTTGAAGGCAAAGGCGTGCATGGTCACATTACCATGAAGGAAGGAGGCGTGAATTCGTAGTCACAATTGTGAATACAAAGTGGGTGCATGGTCGCAATACTATGAGATATCAACAAAGGAGGTGCAAAGTTGCAGTTGCAAGATAAGACTCTAGTACGAAGTCAAGATAAATTGTAGTTAAAATGAGGAAGACAAAGTCCAAAGCAGATCAATGTGCAAAGTTGCAGTGCTTGATGAAACATATTGACTAAAAATAATCTGACATTAGTGTGACAAAACCAACAAGATTCAACAGGGAGGCAGAAAGGGGAAAGGAGTGTGAGTTAGTGCTCACAGGAAGTTGGTTCTAGAAAACACAAGGAGTTGTTACTTCATTCATATCAATGTCTGAGAAACGTGTGAGTCCGTGCTCACAGGAGGTTGGTGCCTCCACCTAGTTGGTGCTGGAAAACACAGGGAGTTGGTACTTCCTTCAGATTGGTGTCTGAGAAACTTGTGAGTCGGTGCTCATAGGAGGTTGGTTCCTCCATCCATATGGTGTTGGAAAACACAGGAAGTTGGTGCTTCCCATGAATGTAATCTCTACATAACTTAATATATTTTGTGTTTTTATCCCATTTGGGTTTCCACGTAAAATCTTATTGCAGTGTGTATGGTTTTGGAATGGCATTGCTAATGGTTAATGTTACATGATATAATTAATGTGTGAAATGGTAAAAAGTGCTCAATACTGATTCACCCTCCCCCTCTCAGTATTTCCAACAATTGGTAGTAGAGCAGGTTACTTCATAACAACTAACATCTGTAAGGAGATCCTTGAACACACAATGGATGGGAAAGTAGTATTGTCCACAAACGAAGCTCCATTCTTTGATGGGACATATTATTCTTCTTGGAGGGAAAGAATGAAATGATATCTGAATTCAACAGGATCTAATGTTTGGGAAACAATTGCAGGAAAATATACTCCTTCAAGGAACCAATCAAAGGATATAGCTAAAAGGGAAGCAAGGAAGAATGACTCAATGGCATTGGAGGCTATCCTCGATGGTTTGTCAAGTCAAATCAAAGAAAAGACGGGAAATGCATTTCTTCTAAAGAAATATGGCTAAAATTGGATAATATCTATCAAGTCGAAGTGAACAACATATAAGCCAAACTTAGTAAGGATCAAATGCAATGTTTTGGTAAAACAAAAGTAGGATCCAAGGGTGAAAATGACGTAGGAGCATTAGTCTCTCATAAACAATTCCAATTGTTAATCAAGCATGGGGTCTTGATATTTTCCCAAGAAAGGGTATTCATTATAAAATATTGTAAATTCCTGTGGTTTACAAGTATTTACAGAATGATCTAGATAATGATGAGTCATAGGTTAGAGTCATTAGTTCAATGATGAATCATTTACAGGACAAGTCAAATGTAACCGAATCTGCACTAATGGAAAGATTTGTTGAGGTTTCAATTAGTGAGACATCAAATAGATAGAGTCAAATTTTATTCTAGGAATCAGTTGGAGAAATAGAAAGAGTTAGTTTTAGTGTGCCAGAAGCTTTCAGGTTTCCTTTATTATTTGATCCTATGGGAATTTGTGGGGGAATGGGCCATGGAAAGCTAGATATGGCCAACAAGAGAGTAGGTCAAGATATTTATTGAGTATGTACAATTTCATTCTATTAATGAAATGTACATTCGTCATACTGTGTGTTGTGATTTCATGTATCTATGTGAATGTTTTGAAATTTGGTGAATAGTAGTTAATTTGTGAAAATTAGTTAAGTCTGTGCACCTTCCCCGATAGTACAATACTCTGTATTGAGTGATAGATTATTAATGAGAGAAATAAATGATTTGGTAATATCTTTAACTCATTTGACAGGAGGAGAATTGGGTAGAATCTCTATACAAGAGGTTCCAGTTCAAATGATATTGGGTAGAATTTGTATAAGTTCCAATCTCTACAAAAGTCATTATGACTTAGAGATATACTGTAGAATACAGAGTGAATGTGTGGGATTGTATTAGGGAGATCATGGGCATTGGTAAACTCTGGCATGGAATGTGAAGGCATTGGCAAAGGAAATCAATCCCTTAGAAAATATAAACTGTTTCCATTCAAACCCTGAATGCATCGAGATAAGGATTTAATCTCTTGGGAGAAACCATTCCAATAATAACATTTTCCATGGTATATTGGTGTATGCAATATCGAATTTCTTGAAAGGTGTATTGAATGGATGATCATAAGAACAATGGTCAATCTATTACCTTGTGGATGTGCAATTGCAGAAGCGAAGTATTGAATCAATGAAGTTCAAACTTGGGTGATGGTAGCAATTCCAATAGCTTAGTGACATTCCAATAATGGTTGATTGATTCATGCTGCGTGATGTGGTTAAGGTAATCATTATTTGATTCCAACAATGCTATTCAATTCTAGTAACGATTCATTGTTCCCAAGCAAGTTGGATGTGGTTTCTTACTTGATGTTGAATTATGAAAAATTCCAAATCTTAGGATTTGTATGAGAGTCAGGAATTAATGAGAATGTGATTACACGAATAAGAATTTGAAATTAATTATGTTTAGAAACAAGTTTGCGATTGCAGATATGGTTACAAGATGCATTAAGTTAACTAGTGGGTTATTGAAGAGAACATAAATGAATGTGAAGAACTAGAAAATGCAATCATGGATAACATTTGATTTCTGTAACCAAATTGTGTTTCTGCTACGTAGTTAAATTTCTACAGTGTATTGAAGAATCTGTAATGTAATGAAGTTTTAAATAGAAAGAGTGCATGAGGAGATTAGATCTCTCATTACCATCATTATTGGGATAGAGCACGTCTATATTGCTAGGCCTACATAAGAAAACACAGTTGAAGAAGGTAAGTACTCTTCTAGAAATTCAGATTGCACTGATTCAAAGAGTGAGGTTGACTGTTCTGTTACAAATGAATAACCTGACATAACAAAAATTAAGAATGATGGTAGAGTTGCGTTAGAAGAATTTAAAGGATTAGAATATGATGCATATGCCGAATTTTCAAGGGATGATCTTGATATTCTTGAAATCAAAGTTATGTGTGTACTAAAAGAGACGCAGAGAGCTCAAAAGAAAAATGTGTTATTACAGCAATAGTACGAGGAATCTTAGAGAAAGGAACAAGAAAAGCATGAAAAATTCACCAAAGCCATGATTGGCTTAAAATTCCAAGGTGAAGAAGCCTTGAAAACCAAAGAAGGAGAAACCATAAATCTGAAGTGAAAAGTCGATGATCTAACAAAGGAAGTAGAAATGTAGAAACCAAATGAAAAGCTCAATAAAAACACAGAAGTCCTGGAAAATACAAGAGAAATGGTCATTGGGTTAAAAGCACAACTTGAGGAAGCCAAAATAATAGAGGAATTTTTGAAAAATAAGCCGATGGAAAAAGAAGACACATGTCACAAGCTAATATTGAAAATAGAAGAGCTTATAGGAAATACTAAGGAAGTAGATGCTAAGTTCAATTTCAAGAACAACTCATCAATTTTGGACGAGTTACTAAATAGCCAAAGGTCACTACTGAAAAATATGGTCTCAGTAACCATAAGTCAGTTGAAAAATTCAAAGATGATAAATGAACTTCGAGTTGGAAGCAAGAGATAGGTTCTCCCTCTTCAAAAAGAAAAGGTGAAGTCGCAGATCAAGACTGTGTTCTGAATTCAGTCAGCCAACAAAGCTATGAAAGAAAAAATCAGAAGGAATATCAAAAGGCGAGCTCTTCATATCAAAACAATTTGGGAAGAGATATGTCATCAAATTCGGCTCAAAATACCAGGTATGCGAATTTGTTTAATGGTTATTGTTTTTCTTGTTATGAGTTCGGTCATAAAGCATTGGAGTGTGAGAGCAATGCCAAGAAAAAGTCCCATAATACAATAAAATGTTTGAGATTTAATTACTATGGACATATTGCAATGTCTTGTTATACAATAAGATGCTACATATTTGATGGTTTTGGGAAGAAAGCTCATAATTGTCAGAGCCCAAGAAGACAGTGAATGAATACTTCATATAATATAGGAAGGAAAACTAAGGTGCAATATAAAAAATTGCATTCGTAAAGGATTGTGCACTTTAAAAATGGATAAGAAAAACTACAAATCCATATGTCGATGAAACTGATATAGTAGTCTCGGAGCAGCAAAAGATTGTTGCATATTCTGCTAATATTTTTTTTAGAATATCATGTGAAGATTCTTAAGTTCAAATGGGACACTATATACAAATCATGAATTCAAGGGCACAATATATCTATCTATCTATCTATCTATATATGTTGAATAACGTTGATGAAAGAAAATTCGAAGCTAGATAACATTTGAAGGCTGTCATACAAGAGTGGATTCATTCACATCCACTGAAATAATCAAATTTATATTATATATAAATAATTTGTTGTCATAGAATCCAAAAAGGTACATACATTAAAAAATCGACCATTATTGGCAAGTCTATCAGTATTAGTGGTCTACAAAATTGTTGTTCTCTTCTCATGTACAATATTAACATTTGAAGAACAAGTCAAAACTACAACAATGTTTGGGAATAAATTGTTGATAGTGGAAGCTCAAATCAATATCTATGAGTATGCAAAGACATGCGTAATTTAGTATCTAGCGAAGGTTGCTCTTTGAAATTTGCACTGCCGAGTATCATTCAAAGTTGTTGCCTCTCTACCCATTCAATTGGATTCTTCAAAGCTGCATTTTCCTCTGCATTCCTCTGATTAACTTGCGCTTGAGCATACCATTCTCTGATATCAACCTCCTTCATTTGAGATGCCCAATTCTCAAATTTTCTCCTAAGGTCTGTCAATTATGTTTGCTGCGATTGAACTACCTTGGAAAGATTGACTACAAAAGAATTAACTTGTTGCAGAATATTAGACATTGCGACAGAAATGCTAAGAGAATCCGATCACAGGATATTTGGGCAATAGAAAAATGGAACTCATAGCTAATGCACCGGAAAGAGTCATATGAAATTGACGGATTTGAAATGCAATTATTAATCTGGTAAAATTTATGATTAAACATCTCACATAAATGAGTTTGAATCATTAACGATTACATGCCTTCAGAAAGGTTGAAAAGACACAAAGTAAAATCACATTCATTTTGGGAATGAATGAATTGGAAATTTCTTCTCTATATGCATTAATGTTGGGTTTGCACGCTTACATGATATGTCTAACAGGTACCAAGGAGATTAAAAGATCGAGTCATGCATATGTCACAATATGTGACGACAAATTTTAATCATGAAAGGTAGTCTGTTGCACAATTCCGACCTATCAAAAGCCAAAGAAACAATATGACTGGTTGATAGAATCAAGATTGTTGTTCATGGGCAAGGAAGTTCAATGTCGAAGAAATTCCAAGTGTACACCACATTAAAGAAACATAAAACAATGAAATGAAGTTTAGACAGAGAATTGGAGCAGTTTTACTGATGATAACACATTGACATAAATTTTTGTTGAGCAGAGGGATGATTGTATATTTGAGGCAGAGTTTTGGTGATTGGAAAAGTGAAAAAGAGTTAGTGGATGCATAACCCCAAACTTGAAGATTAAATGTCTTGAAATAGACAACCATAATCAATTGGAGTCATAATGTGGGGCCCATGATAGGGGAAGCCATCAAGATTGTGTGGACTCTTCTTAGGTAGCAGCATGAAGGATTATGATGGTCATATGTAGTGAAGTCTTAGGATCAGAACACAGTAAAGACCAAAAAATGCCAAGATGAAACAACAGAAATATAGGCATATCCCAAGGGAGAGCAAAATCATAACAAACATATTCTCAGGGTAAAGGTGTAGGGTCAGGGGAGTAGCATAATCATAATGAGAGACCTTTTCCATTGGTGTCAAAGAGGGAGAAAGTAACAAATAGTTAGGGGGAGAAGAACATGAAATATGATCAATGCTTAGTACACTTAGGGGGATCTCTTACACTCTTGAGAGCTAGCGCTTACACTCAAGGGGAGATCTTACACTCATGAGAGCTAGGTTTTACTTGGTGTTGACATCAATGCCAAAGGGGGATATTTTTGGACCTAATGTTGTCATTGATGTCAAATAGGATTGGAATGCATGTAAATCTCAAAGCCGGTTTGAAGAGGTATATAGAACAAGATTGTTGGACCTAATGTTGTCATTGATGTCAAATAGGATTTGAATGCATGCGAACCTTGAATCCAGTTTGAATAAGTATATAGAAAAATATTTCCATTGATGTTAACAATAGTGTGACATCAAGAACAATTAGATAATTGTTGAAATGCATAGTTAGCAAAACAAGCAAAGGATGCAGATGTGTACACAAGTAAGGGAGATGTCGAAGTGCGAATCATATAGTTGGTATGTTAAAAGACCATAGTCAGAGTAGTAAAGCATGAAGATGTTAAGTGCATACAAAAATCCATTAGTTAAGCTGACAAAGAAAGTGAATATTGTGAAATATCAAAGTGTGCAGTTGGTAAAATGTCAAAATTTACAAGTTGGTAGAATGTTGAAGTTTGCAGTACATAGAATGACAAAGTTTGTAGTGTGTGGATTGTCAAAGTTTGCAGTTGGTAAATTATCAAAATGCACTGTAAAAAAAATGAAGTACTGATGAAATGATGAAGTCATCAACAATAAGAGATTAGATCGACTAGAAAATCACTTCGAGAAAAAATGAAAAAGACTTAAATAGTAATACAAATGATAGTGTGTAGACAGAAGGTAGCACACTGACAAAAGATCAAGATGACTATGTAGACGAAAGTGGATAATGAAATATTTTGTCGAATCAAGATAGTTTTTGGGGTAAAATTAACCATGAAGAAAGTATATGGGAAAACTTGATCATGAAGGAATAAATATGGGGTGTCGCCAACAAAGAGAAGCCCCTAGGGGTGGTCCACTTAAGAAAACCATGTTTAAAGGAAAAGTAATTTGATATCAAAATCAATATAAATAAACAAATATTGAAGAATATTTAAGTGTGGAAATATTTTGTGAGTTGAAAAAGAATGTGGATAAAAATCTAAGATGCAAAGATGAAGTTAGTTGAAGACATGTATTAGCTTATTGATATGGGATATACTCGCTAGTAAAAGGTGAAGGAAGAATGAAGATTTGAAAATAAATACAATCATAAGGATAAATACAGATCTAGAAGATGTAATAACGAATATATGGGGAGTTGAGGAGATCAATAACCAGTTAATCTAGGGTAGAGATTTTCGCGAATTCATAGTTGGAATAAGTCACATTTTTGAAGACAAAGTGGTGCATGGTTGTTGTACCGTGAATGAAGGAAGCGCAAAGTCGTAGTTGGAATAAGCCAGTTTTCTTAAAACAAAGGGATGCATGGTCATAGTACCATGAACGAAGGAGGCGCGGATTCACAACCACAATTGTGAATAGAAAGGGGGTGCATGGTTGCAATACTATGATATATAAACGAAGGAGGTGCAAAGTCGTCGTTGCAAGATAAGACTCTAATATGAAGTTAAAAGAAATCGTAGTTAAAAAGAGGAAGACAAAGTTTGGAGCATATCAATGTGCAAAGTTGCAGTGCTTGATGAAACATATTCACTAAAAAAATCTAAGATTAGTGTGACAAAACCAACAGGATTCAGTAGGGAGGTAGGAAGGGGAAAGGAGTGTGAGTCACTACTCATAGGAGGTTGGTGCCAAAACCTAGTTGGTGTTGGAAAACACAGGGGGTTGGTGCTTCCTTCAGACTAGTGTCTGAGAAACGTGTGATTTGGTGCTCATAGGAGGTTGGTGCCGAAAAACACAGGGAGTTGGTACTTAATTCAAATCAATGTCTGATAAATTTGTGAGTCAGTGCTCACAGGAGGTTGGTGCCTCCATCCAGTTGGTGTTGGAAAACACAGGAAGTCGGTGCTTCCCATGAATATAATCTCTAAATGACTTAACAATTTTTTGGGCTTTCTCCCATTTTGGTTTCCATGTAAAATATTTGGTGTATTGTGTCTGGTTTTGAATGGAATGGCTATTGGTTAATGTTACATGATATAATTAATGTGTGAAATGGTAAAAAGTGCTAAATACTGATTCAAACCCCCTCTCTGTATTTCCTACACTTAAGGGGTTATATGTTATAGGGGTTATACAATTTGTATATTATAAGGTTTATATTTGAAGACACAATGCTTGCATAATGCTTACCTTACTTGGCTATGATGAATTACACATGCAACCAACCACTTTATGAAACAAAACAATTACAATAAAAAAATAATCATTGAAAAAAAACATAATCTACATGTGAAATGATGCAATGCAATTTCACATTTAATGCAGTGGTGACCATTATTATTTTTTATTAAAATATTCCAAAACAATTTAATTTATTTTCAACATGATGATTGTAAATGATTCTTAAATTATTATACTCAACAACATAAAATCAATACAAAAACATAATTGTCCAATGTCACGTCCCCTTCCATTGAATCCGATCCCAGGAAGGGAACGTGAACCAAACTACCGGGCTTATTTGACAATCTCAGCCCCATACATTACTCATAAATTCATAACAATTAAAATCTTCTGTGTGTAGACTCATACTCATTATAAACACAGCGGAATTAAACATATTTGCAAGCACACAAAGAATTCAATCTCGTACTCATTTTATGCACAGACTTCATGTCGATTTCATTAAGACAATCATTTCGTTTCATTAACATGGGTAATTAACATTCAGAATTAACACACTGTAAAACACATAATGCATATAATGTAAATCACAGAGAACACTTATCTTGAAGATGAAGCTGCCTAAACAACTGGCTATGTGAGAGCAACGTTCCACCCAACTATAGATCTCTATCCAGCTTGTATTCTTTCAGCTGAGAGATCACCCCCGAGCTGGGTTGTGTATCCACTAAGGAGGAACTAAACAGGCTCACTCACAACCATGGTTTCACTCAACAGCTATGCTAATCCAACTCACAGTTGGGTTTATCAAGCATACAATAGAAAAATGAGGGCAATGCTAAGCCAGTGAGCTCATCCACAGAGCTATAGGCATCTCAAAGGAGTTCAACAGTCAAGGCACCCACATTACCTACCACACCCAACACAAGGAAGGTCCCCTTCTCTGCTGCACAGTCCCTCAGGCGTCCCTTCCCTTCAGTGCTCTTCAGGATAGGCATAGAAAGGTCCAGCTGCTAATTCCTTGAGATTCTAGCCTTCACTGGGTTTATCAAGCAAACCCAACCTTTGCTTAGTCATTCACAATTGGATTTCTCACAATTTTGTTCATCAAATAACTCAATCCCATCACTGGTTTTCTGGGCTATAGAAACTGGGTTTTCCAATGGATTTTGGGGTATCTAATACTCTCAAATGCACCCCTAGGTTCATGTCTATGGATCCCCCATTGTATTTCACTATCAAATACCAAATCTGGGCATTTTTTTCTCTTCAAAACGCGGGTTCTTGCAAAGTTGCGATTTTTGGTTTTGCTCACTGCTGGGAATTTGTTTTTTGATGGAAAATGATGCTGGGTTCTTCCACACTGGGATGGGAATGAGGAAGAAGCAACTCCCATGAGGTAGAGTGACATGTGGTACAAGAAAACAGATCCCATACTCTGCCATAAAAATTTCTGGGCTGCCCATGCTCCATTGAAGCCATGGACTGAAATCTTCAACAACTTTCTTACAACAGAAATAAATGTCATCAAGGAAAGTCAAATGGGTTCTCACAATGACATTTGGCAGCATATGGTTCATCCCCACAGCCCCCTCACCACTCCCTAGTGGATACACATGGCCCCTTCTCATTCGTTGCTCCCATAGCCAGTTTTTAGTATTTTATTGCAAGATTAAATATTTACATCAATTTACAATATTCCATGGCTTAATAGCACATGGGTAGTGAAATATCAAATGCTTGTCCATTTAAAATAAAATATGAACATATACTAGTGGGGCCTTGGCCTTGAGCTCCACGCTAGGGAAACATACATCGCATGTATACAATATTTACATAAAATCCAATAAATCACAAGGGTCAAAATTGGGGTATTACATTCCTCTCCCCATTAGAACAACACCATCCTCGGTGTTCTCAAAACTGAACAAAAGTGAGAATGCCTCTCTCATGGCATCCTCCAGCTGCCATTTAGCTTCATTGGGGCTAAGGTGCTCCCATTGGACCTTTACCTGCCCGATGGCTCTGTTCCGGAGCAAAGTGACCTTCTTGTTGAGGATGCGCATAGGCTATACTTGGAACTATCCCTCGGGTTCCACCTGTATCACATTCCAATCAATCATATAATTAGGATCATGTACATACTTCTTAAGCAAAGATGCATGGAAAACATTATGAGCTCTTATGTTAGCAGGAAATGCAAGTCTATATGCAACTAGCCCTATCCTATCAAGGACTTCAAATGGCCCACAATATATTGGTGACAACTTGGAAAAACTCCCCAACTTGAGAGAACTTTTCCTTGGTTTCACTCTCAAATAAACATGATCCCCAATCTGAAATTTCTTATGCACTTTTTTCAAATCTGCATAACTATTTCGCCTATCCTGAGCTGCCTTTAAATTCTGTCTGATCTTAGCAACTTCCTATTCCATTTCCTTGATCATCTCTGGTCCAAGTACTACCCTGTTCACCAGGCTATCCCAATTCACTGGAGTCCTGCATCCCTTGCCATACAATGCTTCAAATTGACTCATTCCCAAGGATGCATGATGTCCATTATTGTATGCAAATTCTACCAAGTGTAGGAAATCTTCCCACTTGGATGGTTTGTCCATCACATACATTCTCAGCATGTATTCAAGAACCTAATTCACCCTCTCAGTTTGGCCATCTGTTTGAGAATGATATGCTGTACTGAAATTCAATTTAGTTCATAATTCCTGAAATAATCCCTTCCAGAAATTGGAAGTGAACTTTGTATCACGACCAGAAATTATTGCCTTAGGCAATCCATGCAACTTGAATATCTCTCTCATGAAGATATTTACAATGTCACTAGCCTTGTGAGTGGACTTGACTGGAATAAAGTGAGCTACCTTTGATATCTTTTCCACCACAACCATGATTGAGTCATGCTTCTTCACTGTCATGGGCAGACCTGTTATAAAATCCATAGAGATCACTTCCCACTTCCATTCTGGAATGGGTAAGGGCTGCAACAATCCTGCTGGATGTTGGTGTTCTGCCTTGACTTGTTGGCACTCCTGACACCTAGCAATGTACTCAACTATGTCCTTCTTCATACCATGCCAAAAGTATTGCTTTCTTGCTGCTGTTATAGTCTTCTGATATCCTAGGTGCCCAGAGTATGGCATTTGATGTATTTCATCCATCACTAGCTTCTTCAAATCTGCATTATTTGGAATGTACAGCTTATCTTTGTAGATGAGGATATTGTCCTCACCTAGTTGATATCCCGCATACTTTCCATCTCCATTACCTTGCTGCAGCTTTTCTTTAATTTGAAGGCAAGCTCCATCACTCTTTTGGGCTTCAATAACTCTTGTCTTCAAATCTGACTTGCACATACTTACTGCTGCAATATGAAATTTTCTGCTAAGAGCATCTGCAACCTTATTCTCCTTCCCTTTTACATGTTTAATCTCAAAATCAAATTCACAAAGAAACTCCATCCATCTAGCTTTCCTAGCATTCAAGTTTGGCTGATCAAACAAGTACTTCAAGCTCATGTGGTCTGTTCTAAGCTCGAATCTTCTTCCCATCAAATAATGTCTCCACATCTTAAGAGCATGCACTATGGCTGCTAATTCTAAATCATGTGTGGCATAATTCTTTTCATGTTCTTTTAATTTCCTTGACTCATAGCAAATCACAACTCCTTCTTGCATGAGCACTCCACCTAGCCCTTCAATGCAAGCATATGTGCACACTACAAAATCCTTCTTCGGATCTGTTATCTTCAAAATAGGAGCACTGGTAAGTAACTCCTTTAACTTCTGAAAACTTTTCTCACATTTTTCAGGCCATACAAACTTGATATTCTTCCTTTGCAATGAAGTGATTGGATGAGCTATCCTGGAGAAGCCTTCAATGAACCTTCTGTAGTAACCAGCAAGACCCATAAAAGATCTAACATTTGAAACATTCTTTGGAGTAGACCAATCCATGATGGCATTAATCTTTTCTGGATCCACTACAATACCTTCTTCAGAAATGATATGACCCAAATATTGCACATTCTTTTGGTAAAATTCGCACTTGCTTAACTTGGCATACAACTGATGTTCTCTAAGGACTTGCAACACCATCCTTAGATGCTCCTCATGTTCTTCTTCATTCCTTGAATAGACAAGAATGTCATCCAAGAACACAATCAGAAACTTATCCAAATATTTGTTGAGGACACTATTCATGAGACACATGAAGGTAGAGGGTGCATTGGTAAGACCAAATGGCACCACAGTGAACTCATAATGACCATATCTAGTTCTAAAAGTCGTCTTGTGAATGCCTTCTTCTTTAATTCTCACTTGATGGTAGCCGGACCTCAAGTCAATTTTGGAAAACACTTTAGCTTCCTTCATTTGATCAAACAAGTCATCAATTCTTGGTAATGGATACTTGTTCTTGACTGTCACTTTATTTAGCTGCCTGTAATCAATGCACAGCCTTAAAGTTCCATCTTTCTTCTTAACAAATAACACCGGTGCTCCCCAAGGAGACACACTAGGCCTGATATACTTCTTGTCCATTAATTCTTGTAGCTGCATTTTTAACTCTACCAATTCTGGTGTGCTCATCCTATAAGGAGCTTTGGAATTCGGCGCTGCCCCTGGGACAAGATCGATGGTAAAATCAATATCTCTCTTTGGTGGTAGTCCCGGCACCTCATCCGGAAATACATCTTGGAATTCTTGCAACAATGGGAAGTCTTCCATCCTTGGTCCCTTTTCCTCGGACGAATCTGACATATGAACTGCGTATAATTGACAACCTTTCTTATAAAACTTTTTCAAGTGTAAGGCAGAAATCTGTCTTACTAAAACTTGCTTAGGAATTCCCTTTACCAATATTGGTCTTCCCTCTTCATCAATGCACTCAAGTGCCTTCTCATCACAGTCCAACTTGGCTCTATGTTTCTCCAACCAATCCATGCCAATTAAGGCATCATAAGATTCTAATGGTAATACATTTAAATCTGCATGTGTGTGGAGTCCATTCAATTCTATGGCGCACTCCACCACTACATCACTAACTTTTCTCTTGGTCCCTGTGGCTAATTGAAATAACCAAGACTTATTGTGCTTCACTTTTCTAAGAGAACAACCTTCAACCACTTTTGGAGAAACATAACTATGAGTAGATCCTGGATCAATCAAAATAGAAATAGATTGCTTAGCAATCTTACCTTCAACTTCCACCACTAATGATTGATGATCTGCCTGATGATTATCCAACGTTGCATAAATTCGAGGCGTTGCCCTTGCCATGTCCTCCACTGTTGTTGCTCCCTTTAAGTTGTGCAACCTTCGGGGATTATCCTTCTGATGTGGACAATCCTTTAGCATGTGGTTTTCTCCACATCCCCAACATTGAAGTGGTTCTTTTGATGCTTTGTCTGCTGCTACTGCTGGCTTGAATCCGCTCCTTGCTTGCTGCCCATGTGGGAAGGTTCTAGGCTGAATTTTGAATGGTGGCTTGAAGCCACCTCTCTTTTGTTCAAACCTCCCTCTTAGCTTTCCTTTCCATGCTTGGTTAACCTCTGTTTTAACTTTACTCTGGTCAGAGCAATGCATTGCCATTCTAATGGCTTCATCAAGACTTGGTGGATTAACAAACTCAATTATGTCTTTGAAACTTTGTGGTAGACTTCCAAAGAAACGTTGGATTTTTATCCTCTCATCTTTAATGTAATCTACATACCTCAGTAATTCCAAAAATTTATGGACATGCTCTTCCATAGATTTTTGTCCCAACCCGAGTTCATTGAACTATTTTCTCTTACTGTCATAATACCTAGCAGAAAGGTATTTTTCCTTGAAGTACTTCTTGAATCTCTCCCAACTGATCTTCCTTTCACTGACCCCTTTCACTTGCAAGAGGTTGTTCCACCAAATGGAAGCTCTTCCATTTAGATTGTAAATGGCAATTCTGGCCTTTTCATTTCCTAAGTAGTCTTGGATTCTGAAATATTTCTTCATTCCAAGAAGCCGTGCCTCTGCCTCTTGGCTAGTCTTGTCTTCTCCATCAAATGTGGGAGGCCTTGCCTTCCTGAATTCCCCCTGTGGAATTCCTTTGAACTTCTTTCTTCCATCAAATCGCTTGGGTGTATGCCTTGGAATTCTTTGAGAAACTCTGGAGTCACACGATTTTCTAGAAGAAGATCAAGAGGAAGGAGTTCTATGCTTCTTGCTCACCGAACTCTTCCTTGGGCTTGGAGTCCTCTTCTTTGAACGACCTTTAAAGCGACTCTCTGCATATCTTCCTTCTTCACCTACATTGCTTGGGTTGGACCCAAGGTTTATCCTTTGTTGCATGTCAGTGAGACTTTGCAAGATAGCATCATTGAATTGGTTTTGCTCTTCTTGAGCCTTCATCAACCTTTCATTGAAGCTCACCATGGTCTCAACCAAATTATGAGGAATGACTTGCTCCCTTCTCCCATTGGATTTAGTCTCAGCATTCTCTTCATGCACATTTTCTCCTAGAATGTCTTCTTCATGCTCATAAGGATCTTGAGCATCATTTATGGTCACCATTTTTCCTGTATGTTGCTTCTGCTACAACTATTAAATCTTATGAGCTGCAAGCACTGTGCATTATGAAAATATCTGTTAGACATATTAGGAATACATATAGAAATATAAAACATCAATATTTAACACAACCAAACTCATAGAATCATTCACATAGCTGTTATGCATTCATTTCTTTTGCCCATTCATGCAATTCTGGAAATTGCTCATATTGTCAACAATTTGATAAAACAGTCACTGACACTTTTCTGTTCTAATTATCCATGGTGTGTGATAACCCCATTCAAATTCTGATTCTGTGCCATTATTCCCTGTTGAACAAGATTTCTAATGCCTATCCTCGTGCTCCATTCCGACATTGGGTGTGGAAATTGCATTATTTCAAAAATGACAACTTTCACCCCAATTCTGCACTTTTTACACAGTTGTATTTTTGGTCTGGAATGCCAACTTCAGCCACCTGTGGAATAAAATCTATGGAGAATAACGAGAACTTTTCTACTGGATGAAGTTATTCCATATAACAAGGAACACTCAATAACTCGCGGATCTCTGTTCCGATGCTCCATTCATCTTCTATAAAATGCTAGGTTTGACTACTTTCCATTTTTTCACATTTTTCCAAAATTCCAAATTTTGGGCCAAAAATGGCTATTTCCCAAACGATGCATTTATGGGAAATCTTTGTCTAACGGAATATGTCTGGTTTACTGAGAATGAGAAATGTTGAGTTCAGTAAATTTCTTGAATCCGAATTATAGGGTCACTTTCAACTACTGCAAGCTTTTCAAAATTCCCAAAACGTGGCCCAAAATAGTGCTTTTTGACCTTCTTGCACATCCAGACTCCACATCCTTTGGATTTTGGCTCCAAAACTCCAAAATTAACACGGTGCCTGCTCCATCACTGCCCCATATCAATTTCGGCTCAATTCGACTTTCTGTCAAGCTTCGAGACATCGATTTGTGAAAGCCATTAATCTCAAATTTACACCAAATTGGAGCATAATAGGCTTGAGATCATCACTGGTTCATTCATGGCTTCCGTTAATGGCCTCAGAATGCCACTGACCTCATCCAATTCCGATCCCGCATGCTCTTGCAATCCAAAAACCAAGTTTCGGGCTCTATATTTTTTTTTCCACCCCGAAACCCGAAACTGCGGGTTCCAGGTGGGGGGGGGGGATGGGTCAAGTTGTGGTCACGGAGATGTAACCATCCCGCAACCCGAAACCCAAAACTGCGGGTTCGGGGGGTTAAGTTGCAGTCACGGGGATGTAACCATCCCGCAACCCGCAACCCAAAACTGTGGAATTGCGGGTTCGGGATTTCGGGAATCCATAACGCAATTTTTTGAAAATCTGCATTCTCGAAACCCGAATCCCGAAACCGTGGAACACCTCCATCCCTGCAACTTTCGGGGTTCATAACTCCTTCCTCCTTTGGCCAAATGAGGCAAGTCTGGTACCGTTGGAAAGATCTTGGAGAGGTCTATGCACCTGTGTGATCCTCTTCCACACCTAAGAAATATGACCCTTCCATTTTTTCAATAAAAAATGCCGCCCCAACTTCACCAATACTGCGTTAAAACATTATGTCACTTACCTGTAACTCACAGTTTGGCCCCATCAGCCCCAGTGCTGCAAGCTGGGCTCTGATACCACTCTGTTGAGTCCCCTTCCATTGAATACGATCCCAGGAAGGGAACGTGAACCAAACTACCAGGCTTATTTGACAATCTCAGCCCCATACATTACTGATAAATTCATAACAATTAAAATCTTCTATGTGCAGACTCATACTCAATATAAACACAACGAAATCAAACATAATTGCAAGCACACAAACAGTAATGCATCATCATATCTAACACATGCATACGATGGTTTATCATGTAGAGAATTCAATCTCGTACTCATGTTATGCACAGACTTCATGTCGATTTCATTAAGACAATCATTTCGTTTCATTAACATGGGCAATTAACATTCAGAATTAACACATTGTAAAACACATAATGCATATAATGTAAATCACAGAGAACACTTATCTTGAAGATGAAGCTATCCAAACAACTGGCTATGTGAGAGCAACGTTCCACCCAACCATAGATCTCTGTCCAGCTTGTATTCTTTCAGCTGAGAGATCACCCCTGAGCTGGGTTGTGTATCCACTAAGGAGGAACTAGACAGGCTCATTCACAGCCATGGTTTCACTCAACAACTATGCTAAGCCAACTCACAGTTGGGTTTATCAAGCATACAACAGAAAAAGGAGGGCAATGCTAAGCCAGTGAGCTTATCCACAGAGCTACATGCATCTCAAAGGAGTTCAATAGTCAATGCACCCACATTACCTACCACAGCCAACACAAAGAAGGTCCCTTTCTCTGCTGCACAGTCTCTCAGGCGTCCCTTCCCTCCAGTGCTCTTCAGGATGGGCATAGAAAGGTCCAGCTGCTAATTCCTTGAGATTCTAGCCTTCACTGGGTTTATCAAGCAAACCCAACCTTTGCTCAGTCATTCACAATTGGATTTCTCACAATTCTGTTCATCAAATAACTCAATCCCGTCACTGGTTTTCTAGGCTATAGAAACTGGGTTTTTCAATGGATTTCGGGGTATCTAATACTCTCAAATTCGCCCCTAGGTTCATATCTATGGATCCCCCATTGGATTTCACTATGAAATACCAAATCTGAGCGTTTTTTGCTCTTCAAAACGTGGGTTCTTGCAAAGTTGCGATTTTTGGTTTTGCTCACGGCTGAGAATTCGTTTTTGGATGGAAAATGATGCTGGGTTCTTCCACACTGGGATGGGAATGAGGAAGAAGCAACTCCCATGAGGTACAGTGACTTGTGGTACAAGAAAATAGAGCCCATACTCTGCCATACGAATTTCTGGGCTGCCCATGCTCCATTGAAGCCATGGACTGAAATCTTCAACAACGTTCTTACAACAGAAATAAATGTCATCAAGGAAAGTCAAATGGGTTCTCACAATGACATTTGGTAGCATATGGTTCATCCCCACATCCCCCTCACCACTTCCTAGTGGATACACATGGCCCCTTCTCATTCGTTGTTCCCATAGCCAATTTTTGGTATTTTATTGCAATATTAAATATTTACATCAATTTACAATATTCCATGGCTTAATAGCACATGGGTAGCGAAATATCAAATGTTTGTCCATTTAAAATAAAATATGAACATATACTAGCGGGGCCTTGGCCTTGAGCTCCACGCTAGGGAAACATACATTGCATGTATACAATATTTACATAAAAGCCAATAAATCACAAGGGTCAAAATTGGGGTATTACATCTAATTAGATAATATAACAATTATAAAATGACACATCCAAAATATAAATGTTGAATAAAACATGTACATACCACTCTTCATTGCCATCACCCTCATTATCTTCCTCACTTAGAATTATAACATTGTTGTTCTCAAAAAGATGTTTTTATCTCAGATCGTGTCTTGGTACGAACTACCAATCCCTATCCAACACATCCGAGTAAAAATCACTTGGTTTCAGTGTTTTGGGAAAACATAAGGCACTTTAGTTTCTTAAGTCCTTCTTGTTTGATACATATTAGCCCACTATCACAATTTCCCTTTACATTATTTCAGTTGAAGGTATCCCACCACTTGCACCTAAAAATAATATATTAGAAATAATAGAGTTCCACTTGAGTGATCTCTTGTATCTTTCTAATGTAACTTAACATCCCCACTATTATGTTCCAATCATGTTAGCTAGCATGACTAGATTGGTTGAACTCAATTTTCACCCCATATTCCATTGTGACATGCCCATCATTAACATCCTCAGTGCAAAAAAATGTCCATATTCCCACATAGACGGGAACAAATGTACCTGTAAAAATGTGGATAAATGATAGTGTCATATGGTCTAATAATTTGAGCATTAATAAAAACATATAGATTGTATAATTCAAATGTGCATTATAAGGTAAAAATGTACATAGATATATTATTACAGAGTTTCTACACCTGATCCCTATGTTTAGTGCAGCCTCTTCACCATGTGGGTAATGATCAGATACACCATATTTCTCTCTAATTTGGTAAACCACCCAAATGTTGTGACATATTGTTGGCATATTTTCTTTTAAATGATTAGGATAAGGCATGCTTCTATTGTTCAACTGTATGAATTATTTCCTTTCACTATCCCATTTCATTCTCCTCTTCATACAATGCAGCCCATGATTACGTTGCCTCCCTAATGTAAATAATCAATTTATTGATGGCATCAATTTTTGAATTCACTAATGTATCTTTAAAATAAAAAGAATCATACTATGAGACCAACTATATATTATCAAGTTTATTGTAAACAATTACTTTGAAGAAATTTGACAAAAGATAAGTGGTTGGCTCTTTATAATTCACCTTTTGTTTGTTTGCTTGGAGTAGCTCCCATTCCATTTTGTCCTCATCTCATTGGTTGTCCCAAACTACTATGAATGGTGTGTCATCGATTTGCTTGATACATTCGTTGGCATAATAGAATGACTCATATACTATGTACCCCTCTACTATAAACTGCTTGGGTTTTTCCCTTTGTTGAACAAATCCCTTCAATTTTTTTCATGTATCTCTCTAAGAATAACATCCAATAACATGAGACAAATTCAAATAATTCAACCTCATCAAATAGGTGTGTTAGAAGATGAACTTACAAGTCCATGAAATTCATGGGCAGTTCCTTCTCAAACATACAAACAATCTCAACTATCTCTCAATGCTACTATACAATTCTATCCATGTGAATCTCCTTTGATATGATCCAACATACAAATGTAGATAATTTATATATGTCGTTTCCTAGGTCCTGAGGGAATTCATGGTTCACACAGCCATGTGCAAGCAAAGTATAATGACATTACAAAATAAACACATACAAAATTAATTCCCATTAAACTATGAGTGCATAGTATATTATAAATTACAGTGCAAAAACAAATTATGTATTCAACATACATACCGTTAGAAGGTTCAACTGATCATGTGATTTGAACCCTAACAAGGCAATATCATAAAGTAGATCTGCATAAAGAAGCAATGTCGTAGAGTAGACCCATATAAACAATGCACCTTCACACCCAATATAACTTCCTTCGCTAGAGAAAGATCATCTTTCTTCAAAATCCATGGGATATCACATTCTTTAAAAGACCAAGAGCAACCTACCTCTCCTCTACTTCCTTTTCTTGACCAATGTTTCTTTTTAGTATTTGAAGAAATAAGATCTCTTATGAAACTCAACGTGTCACTTTTTCTTAATGCTATGTGTATCCATAAAGAGTATGAAACATTTTTAAATATATGCATGGGATCTAGTAAGTGGACAATATTAAGATGCTCCCAATATGGAAGCTCATCATGATACATATGTTCTTTTGATCCTAATGGGAATTTTATTAACCAAGGTTTCAAAATATTTAGGATCATTGAACATAGGATCCCCATTTGAATCGAATAATTTTTCAATTTCCTTATCCTTCTCTGTGTCATATGCCCTAAGCCAATCAATTGGTGTCATTATTTCAGGTTAGGTTTACCATTGAAAAAATATGCTAATATTCTATAAGGGTGGTCTTTTGGGAGGAATACCCTTTAGCATGCAAGTTTTAAACATGCGGAGTGAAACAATGCATATAGATTCTTAAGCAAATTATAAATAAAACAATAGCACAAAGGTTTACCCTAGAAACCCTTAACCAACAAAAACCAACAAAACTTAGAGAAACACCTCTATTTTTCTCATTGTGTTTTTCTTAACCATTTACAATATAATATTTCATATTCTACAAAATCCAAAACCCTAATCCATTAAACCAAATTATATTTAGACCCTTGTCCCAATCCCTTAACCAAGATCATAAGGCGACATAACCTACATCCAAATAATATAACACATACCCAACAAAGTAGTCGTACATTGGAATTCATAGGTGGTTTGTCCACCTATCCTTTTTAGAAGTTCCATAACAATTACATCCATGATACCCTCTTATTACAAGACTTGAAATGTTATTATATACATAACACATTAGTGTTGAAAAAGACAATTACACCAAATTAACTATGCTGGATAGTGTTATGAATTCAAATAATACAATCAACATGCTTACTAACACAAATTTGTAATCCTAGATAATCATGAGTGGTGTATGCACATATTCCATATAAGGTAAACTAGTTTTCCCTTGGGATGGATCTTGAAACATCATATACATGTATCCCTTCCCATAATTGCTTCAATTCATCGATCAATGGTTGTAGGTAGACATTCATATTCTTTAGTTTCCTTTTACCAGGGACTATAAGAGCCAACATAAGATGTTCATTCTTCATGGTAAACCATGGGTGGATATTTTTATTGATCACTACTACAAGAAAAACTGAATAGTTAGTGTTTCAGAGAGAATACATGTTCACTCCATCCATGGCTATGCTCAATCGAAGGTTCTATACCTCATCCTTGAATTTATTAGGTCCCACATCCTCTATATGCTTCATGGCTATTGAATCTGATGGGATTCACATAACGATTGTATCACTTCTATGAGAGGCTTGCCACCCTTGAAACATTGCTTGCAATGAAAGAGGATTTGAATCCTTTGGATTATAGGCATGTGACTCAATATCTTATGAGTAGAGGACCATGTGCTTTACCTTTTTTTTTATAAAATTTTTGGTATCGGCCATGCTCACATTCTGAACATGTATTTTTATCTACATATTCCCTTCTATGTAAAATACAATGAGTCAAACACACATGATGTGATATGTACTCAACCTTTTCAAACATTTTCTTTACCTCTTCGCAACTGCCTAGAAATACATTATCACTCGTAAGTACCTTATCTTTGAATAACCTACAATTAGTGGGAAACTAAACATACACTATCATCAAGCATTCATAAAATTGACCATTCTCAAAAAAATTTAAGTGACAAGATTCCTCAAATTATGGGGACTTAAAGGTTAGTTACCTCAAAAGTGCCAAGAAACATGTGTTTGACATACCATACATTGCTTTCAAGTTGTACAATAATGTTGTTTTCCCTAGTTGGGTAGATGTTGACCCATGTCCAAAGAGAAGGGTGGTGGAAGTATATTTTAGTCTTTAGAAGAATGTATCAATGAGATGAGCATCATCCCCTAGCTCATTTTGTTGGAATTCATGTAACAACATTCCCTCCATGGCACCTATATCGTGGAAAAAATTATCCATACCAACCTCTGTTTCATTTCCTTCATAGACAACATGTGAAGAACTAGTGATACTGTAGACCTTTTGAATCAATGACTTAGGACATAGTGGGAATTGAATAGGTGGTTGATTCAACCATGCTTGGTATGCTTTCTCTTCTATCTATGCTCATTTAGTAGCCTTCTCTTGATTTGACATTGAAGTGGGGTTGCAACAGAAAATGGTGGATAGGTCGCTTGTTGTCATAATGCTAATTGCAAAACATTGAATATTACATCAATGCTCTCAGTAAACACAATGAATTTAGTTTATTCAAACATTATACCAAACAATTATTAGAAGCATGATTTTTTTCTATATTACACATGTAACCAACCACTTTATAAAAGAAAATTTCAAATTAAGCAATGCATTTACTTTGATTCCATGGAAAATAAAAATACAATTAATCAATAATATTTTTCTTACGCGCAAAGAGGATGCCTAAAGGTAGTACCAATGCAAGGAATCTTTGCCAAGCGGTTGGTGATCTACAAAAGTTATAGCTTATCAAAAACTCGTCACCAAGAGACAAGCTATGTATTACATGCTCAACAACAAATACAGACACTTTCCTTTTCATAAATAACTCCCTTTCATTGGAATGTTCATCAAATGAACAATTTGCACTAAAAATGAATACCTACAATGATTTGTGAACCCTGCAATGTTTCCATGAGTGCATGGATGACCATTGATATACAACATGTTCTTGTTAAAGTTTTCAAAAGCATAACATATTATACATGGAAATGCTATGTTTGTATTTAACAATTTTGAAGTAATTAGGCCGACAATAAAGAAGACCACAAAATGACATAAGTGTTATTGATTATTTGGGATGACTGAATACATGTGAAATGATAAACAACCCAAGATTTGTAGCGTCTTTTTTGGAATAGAATTATTTGTGTTCCTAACACCTAATTCAATGTTTAATGTATAATTTTTCAATTTGTTTTTATATGAGCACAATCTACATAGAATGTTGTAGTACCTTATTTTTTAGGGGAGGGGGAGTGTGGGGGGATTATATTTTTATTATTTTTCGAAGCCAACAAATAAATATTTGAATCACATTTTTTACACCTTTTTGTTACTAACAATATTGTTTCTCCTATTTATGTAAAATGAAAAACCATAAATACCTTTTGAAGATGAAATATGCATGAAGTGGCCACATATTATGTTATAATTTTTTGGTTTTATAGGTTTTGAGATATGCATTTTTCTTTGGGGGGATTCACTACTCTAGAGAAAAAAGTCTGTATAAGTTTTACAAAAAAATAAATTAAAAATATTGTATGATATAAAAAACAAGAATATTAAATATTATTGGAGAGAGGATTCAATAAAGGATTTACAAACACCAAGTCCTCCACCTTCCATGGAAGAGATGAAGGTATTTCACCTTCTGCAAGTTACATCTCCATGAAAACTTACAAAAATGGGAATGCTTATTGACTTTAAAACAAACAATCAAGGGTTTTGAATGCCCTCAATCAAGGTATTTTAGAACACTTGATTGAAGTATTTTAAAACACTCGATCGAGGTATTTTAAAACACTCAATTGAAGTATTTTAAAACACTTGATCAAGTTATTCTTGACACAAATAGTTGATTTTGGTTTAAAACTCTTGATCAAGGTTTTTATTTGAACAAAGGTATAATCCCTTGATCAAGGTTTAAAACCTTGAAAGGGGGATTCAAGTCTCAATCAAGAGTCTCCATGTGCCATTTTCACATGCCCAACTTGCCAAAAAGTGTGATTGAGCTTCATGGATCCACCCAATGTGTTCTCCTTAGATTATTATAATTTTATTATTTTTCGAAGCCAACAAATAAATATTTGAATTACATTTTATACACCTTTTTGTTATCAACAATTTTTTTCTCCTGTTTATGTAAAATGAAAAACCATAAATACCTTTTGAAGATGAAATATGCATGAAGTGGCCGCATATTTTTTTATAACTTTTTGGTTTTGTAGGTTTTGAGATATGTGTTTTTCTTTGGGGGGCTTCACTACTCTAGAGAGAAAACAAATTGTATAAGTTTTACAAAAAGATAAATTAAAAATGTTGTATGAAATAAAAAACAAGAATATTAAATATTGTTGGATAGAGGATTCACTGACAGATTTACATACACCAAGTCCTCCACCTTCCATGGAAGAGATGACGGTATTTCACCTTCTGCAAGTTACATTTCCATGAAAACTTACAAAAATGGGGAATTATTATTGAGTTTAAAACACACAATCAAGGGTTTTAAATGCCCTCAATCAAGGTATTTTAGAACACTTGATTGAAGTATTTTCAAACACTCGATCAAGGTATTTTAAAACACTCAATTGAAGTATTTTAAAACACTTGATCAAGGTATTTTTGACATGAATAGTTGATTTTGGTTTAAAACTCTTGATCAAGGTTTTTATTTGATCAAAGGTTTAAGTCCTTGATCAAGGTTTAAAACCTTGAAAGGGAGCTTCAAGCCTCAATCAAATAAAACCTCGATCAATAGTCTGCATGTGCCATTTTCACATGCTCAACTTGCCAAAAAGTGTGATTGAGCTTCATGGACCCACCCAATGTGTTCTCCTTAGGTTATTATACCTACAATCCTCAGTTTCAATATGGCCTCCTCTAGATAATTTGATGTCCTCAACGTTCATAGGCACCATAGTGCTTTCTAATGCTCCTTTGAGCATGCCAACTTTTCCTCTCATTGGATTAAGTATCTACTTCAACACGAGAGCCCCCCGAATGATACTCCTATCAATAAATTTGGTTTCTCTAGTATAAAAGTCATGCAACAACCACACAATGTGTCCATTAAGAATAAATCCTTCAAACAATATTTTCTAGAAATTAAAAAAATCTCATTATAGTCCCAAATTTCCCAACATAGAACAAATTTCGAGATGCAAGAAAGGTATATACTCAACAACAACTTTATCCACATTCGATTCATTAATAAACAAATATATCAACAACAACTTTATCCACATTCAATTCATTAATAAACAAATACATCAACAACAACTTTATCAACTTTATCCACATGCTATTCATAAATAAACAAATACATCAACAACAACTTTATCCACATTCAATTCATTAATAAACAACTACATCAAAACAAAATTTATCCACATTCAATTCATTAATAAACAACTACATCAACAACAACTTTATCCACATTCAATTGATTAATAAACAACTACGTGAACCCACTAATTTATATTATTGTTGGGAAAAAATCCACATCACTACATTAACATTTACAAGTATCATTTCACAATAAAGTGGTCCGCAAAACCATTGACCATAATCCCAAACTCACAACTTACATACACCATAATCACTTTCCCTACATGGAAAATGAAATCCTGTTGTGAGTCGATTTTTCTATAGACTCAAGCTTTGGCTTAGTGTATTTAGTCTTTTTTATACACCAATGATATTTAAGATACATGTCACTATAACATTTAATTCCTTAACACCCTTGGGGTGTGGACCAATTGGTAATGGGGTGTACTATTAAGGCACTCATTGTGACATCAAAGTTTCAAACCTTGACTGAGCCTTGTGTGCCAACCATGAGGCATCATTGATATAGATAGAAGTGTAGAGGTAATGGATTGGAATCGCCCTCGTATCATATAAATATGTGTCCAAACTCGATTATCGATTCCACTAATTACAAAAAAAAATCCTCAACATAATGTATAATCACATTATACTAAGTTCTCAATACATTATGCTAAGTTCTCAATACATTGCCACCTCTCAAGGAAATCTCTCATATAAATTTATTGCCTTAAAAACCTTAGTAAAGAGCTCTTAAATGTTTGACTTTTCATCCTTAAACATGATACCCTTGCTAATAATGCCCATGCAACAATATGGCAAACATTAGTATAAGTCCACCCTTTATGATAAAAATGACAAGGCAATCCTATTATAAACAAGATTCATTGTGAAATACTAAGTGAATGTGAAAAAGTGAAACTACCATTGTAATGAAAAGCAATTAAAATATGTTGAGGAAACATAGCAATATTTTTTCCACATTACCTTTTTATATGCCACCCATTCCCATAAATAAAGCCCTTATGATGGAATCCCATGTGATGAAATAGGAAAAAAACCGATCATAAAAAAATCTTTTTCTTAAAATTATATTTAAAAAACTCAATAATTATTATGGATAACAATTCCGCAACATGATATCATGGCTATCTAATAATCTAATAACAATTGTTTTACAAATGTTGTTTCAGGTTAAATTTACAATACAGTTATAATAATATTAATGAATATTTTTTAAATAATATTTAAAAAAGTTGTTATAAAGCATAAAATTATTTAATTTTGGTAGGTTAATATTGATAGGTCATAAGTTAAGTCTTATGAACAGATAAAGTGTCATAAATAAGTTATATGTTATTTGTTCTCCATACTTAGTTGTAATCACTTATTGTCTAGATCTAAGCTATCTATTATCTTCTATCCATGTCTCAACTACCATTTATTATATCTATATTTTAAATTATTTAGTTTGAATTTTGAACGAAGATCATAAAATCAATCTAGACACTACACTTGTCTCATCTTCCTTTAATCTAGGAAAAGCATAGATAGTAATCCAACCCAAATTCTAAAATAATGTAACAAAGCTAAAACAACATTCCAAAACCAGTATTCAAATTGACAAAACTCAAAAACTCAAAATCAGTATTCAAAATTGGCAAACCTCGAATCCCATGAACATTATTCACAGTGTGAAATGATAAATTTACAGTACCCTTTGGAAACAATAAGTGAAGTACTATGGACATACCATGGAAGGAATTACTGCTTTGTTTGGTACTGATACTGTATTTCAGGTGTGGGATGATTAATATTTTGAAGTCCCTGAAGTAGACCGCTCTGAATTACATACTGACCTTGGGTGGGTGAGCAGCACAAAGCAGACTGTTTGTTTCTGTCATGCAATTTGTTGAATGGTTTCATTGTTTGCTCTGTTGCTGACTTATTGTATTTCTGAAAGACACTTGACGAGAAAACACATCACATGGCTCTTAGAATTTCATCTTCACGGATTTGTACACAGGCAATGGACGGCAGGGTAATTAGTATCTATCCAGGGTGCACGGCCCACAGTACATCACGGGTTCAACAGGAATGGGGAAGCTGGGAATTTCATTGTCATGGTGGTTGAATGCCAGTTTTTGTGCACAGTTGTCTTCACTCATAAACAAAAATTGATTACCATTTACAGCGAAATACAGACAGGGTTTTGAATCCGGTTCTCTACTTACAATTCGTTGTGGTTTGACCCCACTATTGTAGGCTCCACATTTATTTGACCCCACTATTGTAGGCTCCACATTTATTTGAATCCAGGTCTTCATGTACACTTCGTTGTTGTTAAGACGTCACTCTCGGAGGTTCCACGTATATTTTTAACAGTTTTCATATTCAAAGTTGGAATTTGAAAAACATTATAATCTTCCACTCAATAATGATGATGTTAACCATATAAGCAACGATTTGAAACATTCCACTCAATAAAAATGATGATGTTAACAATATATACAAACTTAAGTCAATTTCTCATAAAGGGCATGTAAAAATCAAGCTGAAGCATTTTTTTAAGTACTTATTATTTTTCTTTTTCAAACTTAGGAAGTAAAAAAGAAGTAAAAAATGATGATGATGATGATGATGTTTATAATTATTATTTTTCTTTTTCAAACTTAGGAAGTAAAAAATGTTATGATATTCAGTGATTTCTGTTAATTATAAAGATATCTTTAAAAAATAATTCCCACCTTTCTCCAAATGTTTTTGGTTACATAAGATCATAATGTCATACATCAACATGGGAAATGGGTAGAGTACATTAAAGTCTACACATGAAAGCATGCAATCCTCAACATTTTAATGTCATCAAATTTTTTTATTATTCTTCTTCAAGAAATGGGTAGAGTACATTAAAGTCTACACATGAAAGCATGCAATCCTCAACATTTTAATGTTATGGAAGGGAGCTTTCACACTTAGGTTCTCTCACCTCTTGGCTTATGTTTTGTTTTATACATTTTTTTATGGATAATTTACTCAAGTTTTCTCCCCAAGTTGAAATAAATCGTGGATAAATTAACATTTGCACTTGAGAAAAGATGATGGCTTTCATGATGGCCTTCATGTGGAAATAGCTTTGAAATATTTTTTATTTTTATTTTATAGAAGTAAGGTTTTGTAAGTTGGATGGTTGGTTTCTTTGGATTGATTAACAATTACACTTAAGAAGTTTAGGAGGTTGGGCTCCCTATTTATGGCTAATTCTACTAATCCTAAAATAGATGAAAGTGAAAAATATTGTTGACATTAATTTTTTTAGAAGAATGAATACCCAACTTAAAGGTATGAGGCATATCATTGAATAATTAATCCTTCATACAAAGGAACACTAGTTAAAGTAAGAGGAAATAGAGGCCAAAATGCATAAATAAGCCTTGGAAGGAGACACATTGGTTAGTGATATTAACATACATTATAATATAATATTAGGATTTGCATAGGGTTCTCAATCTCGTGCAAGTCACCCATTGTTATCTATTAGTTCATAAAGGATAAAGTAGACAAATTGCATTGTTATCTATTAGTTCATAAAGAACAAAGTAGACAAATTGCATTGGAACAAAAATATGCATCGTGGAAAAAGCCCATAACAACATTTTGGGTTTCTTTAGAAACCCTTTAGAAGCTCATTGTATCATGACTCCGAAGTAATAGTAAGTAAAACTTATCATAAAAAGGTACGATGAACATTTAGTCTTTAATCAAATTACTTTTAAGGTGTTTATTTGAAACTAGATTTTTGAATGTTGATTAGGTTTTGTTTAATCAATTTATTTTAAGTGATTAAAATGAAAAATGTTTAATTTCTTTTAATTATATTTATATTCTTAAATATAAATTTTAAGATGATATTTTATATTATTAATTAATTTTTTAATTGATAATTAATAAACACTTTATAACAAATTCATTAATATTATTAATATTATATATAAAAATTGTATTATATTCAATTCTATATTTCACAATATATATAACATTAACATTAATGAATCTATTCTATTGTTAAATATTTACTCTTTACTCTAATAATTAAATTTTACAATCAATAAATCTATTGCTAAATATCTAATGTTTGTTATAATAATGGATAATTAAATATCTAATGTTTGTTATAATAATGGATAATTAGTCAAAGTTCAATCAAATATATAAAAGATGTTATAATAATGAAATTAATTAATCAAAGTTAATTATATTATATATGTTTATGATAGTTAAACGTAGTTTTTTAATTTATAATTTTAAATTATTTAATTTAACTAAATATTATTAATAAAAAAATTCATTACCATCCAAACATTTTAGTTTTTAGTTTTAAATATTTCAATTTGATTATAAAAAAATTATAAATATGTTTATTTTTTATTTTTTCGCTCCTCATTTCAAGAACAACTCAACAAGCTATAATATTCAATTTAAAAGTGGGGCGGTGTCTCTTTTGATTTTTTTAGACGTTTTCTAAAAACTTTTATTATATTCTCTTTTGATTTTCTTAAACGTTTTTTAATCAACTTTTACTATATTTTCTTGTTGAACATATGTTAAGTAAACTTTTCACACTTTGGTATGTTGATATGGACATTAACACATTAACAGAATTATATATGATTAGAAGATTTTTTCCTACTTATGTATGGTCTTGGTGGCTTGTAAACAATATGATTTTATAATTATATCTATAGATATTTAGATATTATTTCAGATTTTGGACTTCCTTGAGTGGATTAACAAGATTAACTTGAGTGTAACAAGTATATAGTGGGGATTCATTTCATGGTAGTCGTATCTTGTTATGCTCAAATGCATCTTGATTAAGATTTAAATAAGCTTCAGTTAAGCAGTGGTTAAGAAAAAATGTATGTTTATTAAATAGTATTTGTTTTATGTTTATATAAATTAGTTTAATGTTTATGTTAATTTAATGTTTAATGTTTATGTTAATTTAATATTTATATTAATTAGTTTAATGTTTAGTATTTTAACAACCAATTATTAGCTACATTTATCGATGTTCAGCAGCCAGCTACTTTACTTGTGACTGTACACAAAACTAAGTGATTAGCTACATTTCATCGACCACTTTACTTATAACTGTGCTAATATAAATTAATACTAATTTTTTATAGAAAAAAAACATTCAATTCAAAAGTACAAAAATTTCAAGATGGCCATGTTTTTCATATAAATATTAAAAAGTTACAATCAATACTTGGGTGGCTTTCACTCCCGACTCCAAGGACAATTTCAAGTGAGCCTCTTCCAGCCAGACTTAGATTTGGGATGAGATGCATATTTTCAGGCCATGAGAAGCAAATTTTTTCATAGGGAAAGTAGACACTGGAGGGAAAGTAAACACTGGTTGAACTGTGAAGGAGTTAATTTTAGTGTGAAACAACAGTTAACTTTGATTCTCATAGTTGATGCAGGCATCGTTCTGGATCAGACCCAAACTTACGACGACTTAGAGCAGACAATCGGTTGGACTGTAAAGAAATGATTGCTGCTGTAGATGCATTTGCGGTAGATGCATTTTCAGACAAGACGATATCATACCCATCTGCAAACGAATCCATTCCTTGTGCCATTAGTTGCCAGAATAAGCCCCCTCCTCCCGCTCTTCCACTGCAAGCAGCAGCGTAAATGTTTTCATAGACCTTACGAAAAAACCTGTCCCTTTGAGCCGCGCTATCTCCTGGGTCTTTGTATGATTTTCCAAATTCAGCAAATAGTACCGGTTTCTTCAGGATTCTGCCTGCATCTTCTATATGGTTTTGCATCCACCTTTTTAAGAAGGAAAGTTGTGTTCCTTCATCTGACCCATTCAGCCTGTTGAATCGATATCAATACACTGCAGTTAGAGCATTATAATGGACAAAGATACATTGGATACTAAATCCCTGATTAGTAACTATCTGGGCACCCAATCCCCTAACCTAAATCAATCAATCCCAAAATTGTGTGACCTGGACGGTCCTACACTGATCAGGATTTAATCAGGTGTTAGATTCAACTTACTAAAGTCTATGCATTAATATGCATTAATAGTCATTCATGGGTTGTGAATGAAATATACCAGGCATCTGGGTAGACATGAACAGTTGCAAAATCGATCACTCGAATCTTATTATGTGTTATGAAATCTGTTCCCACCTCGTATCCCCCTGGGTTCGTCTGATTAACTCTTTCAGGGGTTGAGTGGCCATAAAATCCTTCCATGCCGACTTCAACAAGATGGTTTCTATCAATTGACTTCACGTACTTAGCCATTTCTTTTATCCATTTCTGAAATTGAAAAGAATATTATGAAAAACCCAATGAAAACATTATATAGTTTAATGAAACAATCAAGTCAGTGCAAGATTTATATGTTGTTTAACCTTCAATGTCTTTCCAGAAGTATCAGTTTGGCAACGGGGCTCGTTGATGAGCTCCCATGCAAAGATTGTAGGGTCGTTCTTGTAAGCAATTCCACTGATACTGTTCACTCTGGTCAGTACTCTCTGCAAAAAAAAATACATCAATAAATCCAATGTTAATGCCACTGTAAAACTGAAGCTTTAAGCCATATTCCTATTTAAAGCAAGGTGCTTTACAATCTAAGTTAGATGGTTGTTTCATGTCTTTTCTCTCAATGACTTAGGTTAAATTGTTGCAGTCAGAAAGCCCCAATTTTTGGAGACACTTCCCACTGGAATAATGAACTTTAATCATACTTCCACTTGGAATTATGAATAGGGAGTTTTTTTATATTATAGTTTCATCTGAAATTATGATCTACACATTTAAGGTTTTGGTTTTTCAACATTTGAATGTTTTTTTATTTTCATGTGATGTCAAAAAAATCTAAAACCCTCCCATGGAAATCCATTTCACCATTTTTGAAAATGGAAAGTTTGAGTAGTTCTACCTGTGTAAAATCATGATAGAAAGGTTTTTGGCTATTTTAATGGACACATGACCTTAAATGGTTTTCTAATAAACCCATGGCTCAAAAAAAATCATTTATATCCAATCCCTAAGTGTTAATAAACAGATAAAGGTATAAACGCCTCCAGTGCTTGACCTTGAAAGGGTTAATACATAATTACCTTGGCATGGTTTTTGTAAAACCTTTTCACAGTTGGATTAGTGTAGAAATCGTCATCAGAGGTGATATTTAACCCTGCTTTGCGTCCCCATTGAATGTATTGTGGCCTTCCTCCATAATCCTTGTAGTTGTTTACCAAGCTCAGTATGAGTCTGATGCCATGCTTTTTGGCTTCCCGGACAACGAAGTCCAAAGCCTGCAATATGCCAGACATAAAAGTACTAGTGAGAACTACAGTCATTATGCATGTACTGTGTATTAAATGAATCTCATGAGATTGCAGACCCGAAAGACTTGTTCATTGTATACACCAGGAGAAGTTTGTAATGCTCTATATGTATTTCCATCGTTGAAAGCCCATGTACGAGCAACAGTCAGACCATGAGCTGCAGCTTGTTGAAAAGCAGAGCTAACTTTCTGTCTGTCCGTTGTGTTTGTTGCTACAACCATCATCCAATATGAGTTGAATCCATTTACATACAGATGGCTTCCGTTCACAACAAAGTTCCTGCCTTTTCTCTTCACAAAACTACTTTCAGCATGAGCACAATCAGCAGACTCCCATTGTTGAAGAACAATGAAAAAGAAAATAGCTGAAACAACAAAGAGAAATCTCATATGTGAAGAACCCTCCATAGGAGACAACGATTGTCTGCTTAAGAAAACCAGACTCTATTTTTGAAAGCTTTTGAAAAAATATCAGTCTACCACTGTATGGCAAACATATAATAATCTACACTTGACAGAATGAAACAAAGAGGGAGTAAAGAGATTGTGACTCGGCAATCCCTTATAAGAGGTTAGGGATCAATTAGTTAAGGAGGAAAACTACTGCACAATGAAGTGCTATTTAGCGTGATGGAATGTGCAGTCACGGTCTAAGGAGTAAGGACCAAACAAGAGGGTGAATGATAAGAATGATTCAAGTATTAGTTGAATGTGATAGGTAAAGAAAAAATGCTTTTAGAATATTCATCTTAACAGGGGATTTACTAGGCATTGAGATGATAATAATAAAAACTAAGTTTCAATGTGAATTCAATTCATCTAACAGGGGATTTATTACAGGATTTAGTACAGATTTCAATTTATAATTAAGGTCATAAAACTCTCCCACCGATTTCAGTTGTAAGAACTTCAAAATGAAATAATGACATGAATTTGAAACAAGTTGAGGCGGACAAAAGCCAGATAAGTGTGAGAGAAATACAAAGAAAGTAAGAATGATTACATAATTTGATTCTCAGGAACCGCCATGCCAAAAACAGAGATAAACAATGACAGAAGGCATATAAATTTCTATCACATGCCAGAAGCATGAACTAAAATGACAACCAAAAGTACATGAATCAACCTGATCATTGCAGAGGATAGACTGCAATCGAAATTATGCGATCTCTTTTTTCTAGTTTGCTCTCTCACTGATCTGAGTACATTGTATCCACTTATGTCATGATTTTGAAAATAAAACCTGGTAAACATTCCCCCATCTGTCATTGGACCACTGCCTAATAACACAGTACATGCCATAGCAGTTAATCAGGAGTGACTGGCAAATATGTAATCACATGAATACTCCATTCCAGCATTAAATTAAGGGCTTGTTTCTACTATATTTTTTACACTAGAATCTGTCAAATCACTTAAAAAAAAGTCTAATGTACTACCAATTGGTAGTTAGACAACTCAATATATAGCAAAAAACAAGCAAGTCCTGAAGCTTCTATAAATACATGACAATGAAGTTATGAATACAGCTGTAGAGTAACTATTCTCCAGTTATACCCGTGCTCTCCACTAATTACTCGCCGGCCATTGCATGTGTAGAGGCAAAGTTTAGGTCCGTGAAGGACAAAGTTTCAGAATCTTGTGGCAACATATAATTCAGGGCGGGATGGTTCAGCCGCTTCAGTTGTGATATTGTATTTAAAGTACCGTACAAATTCATCGTGTTCAAATTAGAGCAGGTCATTGGACTTTTACTCAATTTTAAGAAAAAGCTTCGTCAATTTGAGTGCAGGTTTTACAACGGAAGTTTGTACGGTTTTATAAGATTCTGTGTTTTGGTTTATTGTAATTATGGGATTTGATACTTTGTTTATTTTTGTTTGGGAATTTATGATTTTTTGGCTAAACACAATGTTATTATAATTATTGTAATAATTAGGTTTTATTTTAAATAAAATTCAATTGTAAGCAGCCATGTGATTGACTTTGTATTAATGTAAAAATCTGAATTCAAAATCTTTTGAAGTTGAGTATCTTAAAAAAGCTTTATGTTATGTATTTTTCGGTGTCACGTGAAAGATGAGTATATTTCCATGTTGAATCATTATTATGCTTGATTATTTGTGTAGAAATAATTATGTTTTTTAATTATGATTTAATAAATATTATTTTTTTAAAATGATTTATAATGAATATTTAACTTGTGAGCGTTATTCATATAGTATTTATAATGTCAAAGTTTGTAATATTTTTTTGTATCTGTGATAGTATAATTTATAATGTCAAAGTTTGTAATATTTGTATGTATTTGTGGGGTAGTAGGAGTAGGGGTAATTCTCAACGATGGAAAAGTAGCTTTGCTATTTTCTTGGAGTGTGGTTACAAATATTTAGAGTAAAATGTATGTTTTATATTTGGGTTTGAAAATTATTAAAAGCTTTTTTATACACTAGGTAATAATATTTGGATATTTACTTCTCGTTATCAAACATTACAAAAAATCATTAACACTACCAGGAAAATATCGTATAACAAAAGTTTTTGCGGAATCTCTTAAAAAAAAGTCTCATTCGCAACCAAGTGTTTTATTAATGACGAGCTTAAACAAGACATAACATAATATGCATCATTAAATTATAAATTATAAGCACCCAAGACAAAAATACTTTAATATTGAAAGAAAAAAGGGTTTTTAAAATTTTAACTCTTGATTTTTCCATGTCTTTAATATGACAAAATGCATCGTGGCATAATGTTGAGAAACATATTGAATCTTGTCAATTTTTATGGATATATATATATGTGTGTGTGTGTGGTGCATTAGATGCACTTGTGTGATATTGTAAATGTAATTGTTGGCTATAACTAACCCAGAGGTTTTCTATAAGACCTAGGTTCTTTGCGGTTTCCCTTTGACCAACAAAACCCCTTCGCACCGGCCCTTTCGGCAACAACCTGCGAGCAAGTTGAGGTCTCACCCGAGGTGTATCTATGGGGTACCGCGGAATCAGATTTCCACAGTAAGTGATAAGTTGCTTGGACAGACGTACTGCGCAGCACAACTGGGGAGATACATGCTGCGAGGTGAGACTGCGCAGCGATGGGTAACGCTGTGGTCCGCACCACTCTGTTCTTCTACTGCGAGGCTTCTCTTGAAGTTGCGAACAATGCAACTTCGTTCTAGACTTGGGCTAACTTGAAGACACCTAAGGCACTGAAACGAATATCACTCATCCATTCGTTCAGGTGCTTAACTGACTATTCTCTTTACATTCATTCATTGGCTCAAGATGTTCAGATTTGAACACGGACGACTGATCTAATCTACCGTTATACGTTCCTTTACTGCGTATAAGCAAATACTCGACCAAATGACTGAATTACTGCCTTCATACACAGACTAAATGTTCACCACTCATTACCCATACAGAACTTAACATATCATTTCTATACTTCTCTAATTGAAAATGCATATAAAATCTCTCTCATATAGTATGCAAGGAAACATCTAGACATTCATTTGACAGAAAACATAAGTAATCATTCATTCATCAACACAATCACACAACGCAAGAATTAATGTGGTTCACTCCCCCGGGTGGGAAGCTACGTCCACAAGAATGGTTGGTAATATATTTCTTTAAAAAGGGATGGGGACAACCATTCTTAGTCTGCGCACTCAGCTGCAGACTCTCCTTCCTCTCAGATATGTCTCTACGCACACAGCTGCAGAGCCTTTACAATCTCCTAACTCAAAGGGATTTTACAATGCAGCAATCCAGAATGTAATCCACACACAAAACAACAAGGAGAAACCCCATCCCATACAAAATTGTCTTCTTAAATAGATCATGCCTCTAACGTCATGTCTTTACAAAGCCGAAGACCTAACCCAAAACCCTTACGGTTTACAAAACTGTGCTAGTTTCTCTAAACCAGCTTGCTGGCATTTAGTAGTGTTTGCTTCATCGTGGTGGTTATCCACGTCCACCTTCTGTTGCTACCGGCCTCTCTGTCGTACGCATGCCAACAGGTCTTCTGTTATTGAACCGTGCGTCTCTAATGGTTTCGCCCACCAAGCGTGCCAAGGCGTCGCTTTCCTCAACAAATTCGTGCATTGGCCGCCTTCCTGATTTGCTCATGCCCGTCGCTCGGCACTTCTGGAGCATCTTTCCAAAACTTAGACAATTACTGGTCCATCCAGTACTTGCACCTGATCCTTGTCCAACACTCCTCTTTGCTAGCTCCATGTGTCTTGACTGATTCGCAGCATTGCTTCCTCACAGCGCTGGTATTCGCGGTGCTTCCAAAACTTGGATGCTGCGCACAAGTTCGCAACCTGATCAAAACTTGGATGCTGCGCACAGCTCCGCAGCATCTTCAACACTTAGACAAAATTATATTTATGAGCTGCGCTCAGCTCAGCTTTCCCTGCTTATCAAAAAAGGTGTTACCAAAACTTTGTCTCGACCTAGGCCCAACATGCCCCTAACACTTACATGTGGCTCATCCCCGAGCCACTTGTTGCTTCGGTCGTCTCACTCTGCTCCGCGACCGGTGGAACTAGTTTGGCCACGAACTCATTATATGCACCGAGCAACTGCTCCACTGCTTCTCTGGTATCCTGTTCAACTTCTTGTACTATTTCAAGCAGTGCTGGAGTTATCTCTTGTCCAATCTGTCCCTATACCTGCTCCTGGTTGTCGCGCAGTTCCTTTAGCTTGTATTCTATCTGCCGCGACACTGTTGTAGCATCCTCCAAGAGTTGTTGTGATTGATTATCCATCTCAGTCTCTTTCTCTCTTAATGCTTGGACTTGCTTCTTCAAGCCTGATACTTCCTTATACCTGGACAGCCTCTCCCTGGGTGGCAGAGTCTTGAGCTCTGTGTCCAACTTCTCTAGCACGGTCTGCTTTTCCTTTACCACGGTCTTTACCTGTAGTAGACCCTGATCCTCTTCAAGGGCAGTGAATGCCTTTGAAAAATTTTCCAAGAGATCTTGGGACTAGGTCATGCCACTCGTTATGTTCTGCACGGCGGCACTGACGGCTTGCTCTCTTAACTGCTGCTCAGTTAATGGCGTCTGCTTAGTCAGTTTATCCTTCAACATGGTGATATAGGCCTCATAATAAATCTCTTTATCTTGCATCTCCGACTTCAAGGATCTCACCTTGTCTCCAATCCTCAGAACTGTGTCTGCAGGATCATCCTCGAGTTCTATACCTTCAATATCTTGGGCAATAGTGGATATGGTATTCTCCAAATTTTTTCGGCGGTCCTGTTCATCACGCAGCTGCATGTCTGCGTGCAACTCGAGCTATCTATTTGCTGTGGTGAGCTCCGCTTGTGACTTCATCGACTCTACTGTACGTTCATGCATCTCCTCGACGATATGCGTGTGGATGAAGTGTAATCCTGGTAAGGGGATTTTCGCCAAGTCGAGCTCTACCCACTCGACTCCCTTTGTGTCCAAAACGATTTGCTCTGCCATTGGTAGTGCAATAGCCAATGGGTCCACATGGACAATCCTTGTCTTAGACGGAAGCGTTATTGTTAGCTGCGGCGACGTTTGCTGCGAGGTTCCTACTGATCTCCCTTCATCTCCTGTGTCGCGCGGCAAGGTTAGGATTTTCTGGACATCGTCCATTTTCTTCATAAGGCCTTGCAGTGTGAGCCGAGTCTTCTTCAGGTCATCCTGGATGACCTTATCCTTTTTATCTTTATCAACCATGAGCTCCTTCATCTGTTCTGAGACTGTTTCTGCTATCATCTTGTAGTCATCTTCATTCAGGACTGCGTCAGATAGAGTCTTTGTGGCCTTCATCTTCTTTCGCGCCTTCAGCTTCTGCGAAGTCTCTGGCTCTTTCTACTTACCTGTTTCTTCAACAATCGGGCATGAAAGCGGGATTGGCTCATCTTCTTCAGAGTCTATCTCAACATCCATGACTTCCACACGGAAGTCGACGGGCCAGTCCTTCATGAGGGCTTCGATGTCGTCCTCATACATATGGTAGTTACCCGGGAACCATTCCGGCTTCTTCATCTTTTCCTTGGGTGAAATGAAAATACATTGCATGTCAGCCTAAAAATCAAGAATGTGGATGTACTTCGATGTTACATGTTTTGTGATGCGGGGTATATGGATAATCGCATCGCGCAGCTGAGTGTAATATTGAGAGAAAACCTCAGCTGTCGCTATACGTTGATATGTGCCCAGAGGTTGGCATACCGGAATCCTCTGGGATCATTGCTTTCTATATTGAAACCCACATAGTCCCTTGGCTCCTTCCATTCGGAAAAGGCGATGAGGATGATCAGCCATGTGAAGTGTAACTGTCCACCGTTTTCTTGGGTATCATTGAGCTCGTCCAAGAACTCATTCAGAAGATATTGACACCAATTGAACTCAGTGCCTTCAACCGCTGCGGCACCAAGTAATATTGCGCCTGCAGGCACCTTCGTAGGCCTAGCCGTTCTGAGGACTTTCCCTGCGAGTAACTGCGTGACGAACTTTCTTGTTCTGTTCTCAATTTATTTTGTGGGAAAACCTCTTTTCCCCTTCACCAATGCATGGATTTTCTTCATTTTCTCGACAGCTTCTTTTTCCTTGTTCTTCTCTTGGAAGAACTGCTTGGGATCCTTACCGCGTTTGCTGAGACCTGTTATGTGGTGGATCAAGGCAATGTTGACATCAATATTTTTGTCTAGCCACAGGTATCCCTAGTGGATTCACGCCATCAACGTGCGAACCACAGCATTAACTTCCAGTGAGCGATCAAAATGTGGCAATCTAAGGAGGTTCAACAATCCTGACTGAACTACCGGTGTTAGCCAGCTTTCCGCTACCAAGTTAAATGTGCCCTTGGCATCCTTTTTCCAGCACATATACTGGTCAGGCTAGAACTGTGGGTACTTAGGCGCATGGGGCTCTTCCTTTTGCACGCCTAGGAGGTCAAAATCTTCCCACTTGTAGTCTGGAATCTTTCCGAGCAGGTTCTTGGCAACCTCTACGTGTTTTGAGATCGGCGACAATGAGATTTCATATTTAGCATTCTTGACCAATTTAAAGACTTGGGCGTCCAACGCCCGTGGTGATATATACTCTGGTGTCAGCTTCAATGGTTCTTTCTGAAAGACCGACGATTTTTGTGCGGATTGGCCTATCTTTAGGATCTTGCTTCATGGTGCAGTTACGTCTTTCCCTTTATATTTCCCTTTGTCTTGCATGAATGGAGTATGGCGAGGTGATCTACGGGATCCTTGGGCTTGTTCTGTTACAACCTTCTTGGCAGGGGTTCTCATTAACTCTGAAATTCCCCCGTGCTGAAAGACTCGGAATTCTTCTTCAATAGTCAGCTCTTCTTCTCTATAGGAGGGTTCGGACATTCACTGGTTAGCTAATGGCTTTGATAGTCAGATGATAGAAGGATATTAGCTCAGGGCATGATCGCAAGAAAATTCTAAGTGTTGAGTAACGCCTGCGAGTCCTGGAGCGGTGTTATTTATAGGCGCAGCTGGGTCCTCCCCGCGCCTCCCAACGGCTATATAAGCATTTAATGAGTTGTCCATTGGCCAATTTGAGCAAATCCTTCCGTCTCTTCCATTGTCAACGTGTTCAGAATGGCTATCTTTCCTTTAAATGGTCGAGCGGTTCGTTGCAACAATCACATAACGACTATTTTTCCAACAGCAATATAACGGCTATATTTTCTGAGTGCTACGCAGCAAGTTATCTGCGATCCTGCGCAACTACTTTGCAGTGTGAAAAATTTTCAACTGCGCGGTTCCTTTTTCTTTTCTTTCTTTTTCCCTTTTTCTTCTTCTCTCTCTCTTTTTTTTTTTCTTCCGCGCAGCTTCAACAGTGTTGCGCGGTACACACATTGTTCTACTTAACATTCATGTACAAACTTCTTTACATTTCCAGTGTCCCGTTTCAACTGTACCTGACACTTGGAAATCTCTTTCTCTTCTTATCATTCAGGATTCTGCGAAGCAAGGCTGTCAAGATACAGCTTTAACCTGCTTCCGTTTATCAAAGTTGGTAAAGTATCCCCAGCTAAATTGGCTAACTGGACTGCACCAGTGTTAGTAACATGTATTACAGTATATGGACCAAGCCAATGCATCTTAAATTTACCAGGAAATTTCATGAATTTGCTATCATACAGGAGGACTGGGTCACCTACCTAAAAGCACTTGTTCTTTATATGGCGATCATGCCAAGCTTTCTCGTGGTCTTTCTGGGCTTGCTGGTGGAAGCTGGCAATGAAACGATCTTCCTCCAACCCAACAAGGTGTAGCAACCTTTCTTCTAATGCTGCGTGGTCTTCCATCCCTGTGAACGCAACGATCCTTAAACTAGGGACAATGTACTCCATTGGCACTATAGCTTCCTGCCCATAAGCCAACTAAAAAGGTGTATGTCCTGTCAATTTCTTGCATGTAGTCTTGTATGCCCATAACACAGAAGAGACGCGCAGATCCCAATCATCTCTATTTACATTGCAGACCTTAGTGAGTGTGTTCTCTAGAATTTTATTGAAAGCCTAAACAGTGGCATTCGCCTCTGGATGATATGGAGTATTGCGCTGATGACGAATGTGGAATTCCTCTGTAAGTGCCTCAATGGTCTTGTTCAAAAAATGAGTACCTTGGTCACTTGTCAAAATCTTCGGACAACCAAACCTTGACAATATTTCTTCAAAAATGAACTGCGCAGCAGTACTGGCGTTGTAGTCCTTTACTGGTTTTTCTTCTGCCCATCTGGTGAGGTAATCAGTAGCAGTAATAATATACCTCGCATCGGTTCTCTTCCCCGGTGGGTTTATAGGACCCACAAAATCAATTGCCCATTTCTCAAACGCCTGCAAGGTCAACTGCGGGTTTAATGGCATCTCATCTCTTCGTGAAGGTTTCCATGTCCTTTGACAGACATCGCAGTTCCTGCAGTATTCTTTGGAATCTTTATGGATCATGGGCCACCATAGTCCTGCACGCAGTATCTTCTGTACGGTATCCCTTCCTGCATAGTGACCTCCTGCGATCCCTGAATGCGCGTCTGCTAGGATAAATGGTTTCTCATGATCTAGTACGCATTTGCATAGGACTTCATCCGGGCCGAGTTTGTATAACTAACCTACAATTATAGTGAATTCTGCGGCGCGCACCACTAGCAGCTTCTTCTGCTGGACAGATAATTCCCATGGTGCCAGCCCTGTTGTTAAAAAATTAATGATACCCTTATAGTAGTCATCGACAACCTATATACTAAATGACTACGCATCAGGCAGACTGTCTTCAATGTTCATCGACTCTTCTCCTGACTCAATCCTTGACAGATGATCAGGTCCCAAGTTCATTCTACCTGGCTTAACAACAATCTCAAAATCATACTCCTGGAACAGCAACAACCATCGGCATATGCGCCCCCCTAACACTGGCTTATTGACCATATATTTCAACGCAAAGTGGTCAGTGAACATAAGGAAGTATGCACCAAGCAAGTAATGTCTGAATTCCTGTAGGGCATATACCATCACAAGGCCTTCCCTCTCGGTATTAGTATAGTTCTTCTCTGCGGTTGAGAGTTTTCTGCTTGAAAATGCAATGGGGTGGTCAATACCTCCTTCCCCCGGTTGAGCTAATACGATTCCCAAGGAAATGCACGATGCGTCAACATGGACATGAAATGGCTTCATCCAATCTGGAAAAACTAGAATCGGCGCAGTCACCATCTTTTCTTTTAATGTATCAAACCCTTGTTCGCATTCCACATTCCAGATGAACGGTGCATCTTTCTTTAGCAGTTTTTCCATTGCTACGGTTATCTGCGCATAACCTTTGATGAATTTCTTGTAGTATCCAGTGTGGCCTAAAGTAGATCGCAACATCTTGACTGAAGTTGGTGTTGGCAAGTTCACAATAATTGCAATCTTCGCAGGATCCACCATCAGTCCTTGCTTACAAACAATGTGTCCAAGTAGGACGCCATAAGGAACACAAAAAATACACTTCTTTAGATTTAAATAGATCTGATGTTGTCGACACTTTTCAAGCATCATTCTGAGCTTCGCACAATGGTTCTTTAATAGACTAAACATAGTCCAATCATCAAAATATGCTTCAAGAAACTTATGCATAAATTCTTTGAATGCTGCGACGATCACTCTGGAAAATATGGAAGGTGCGTTCTTCAAGACAAAAGGCATTACTGTGTACTGAAACGACCCCCATTCTATAGCAAAAGTCGTCTTATGCCTATCTGCGGGATCAATCCTGATCTAATGATACCCGAAAAAACCATCAATAAAAGAATAGGCCTCATTCCCTCCAACATTATCAAGCACTTCATCTGTGAAAGGGGTAGGGAACGGGTCGTGCATGGAAGCATCATTCAGTTTTCTGAGATCAACACAAATCCTGATCTCGCCCTTTGCTTTCTTGTCTTGAACAACCATGGGACTAATCCACTCTGATTCTTCGATAGGTTCAATGATTCCTACTTCCAGCATCTTATCCAGTTCTGTGCATACTTTTTCTTTGTAGTGCGGATTTAGTCTGTATGGTCTCTGCTTCACAGGCTTTGCGCCTGGCTTCAAAGGTATTTTCATGACTCCTAGGTCTCCCATAATTCCTTTCATTTCTGTAAATTTTGTCGGAAACAACTCATGATACTCATGCAAGGTGTCTGCAATCTCTGTAACAGTCTGATCATCCCAATAGTATCCAATTGCTGCGAACTTCAGTTCTTCTTTTGTGCCAATATTCATGTTTTGTGTCTTTACTGGTCCGCTCATATCTGGGATTTCTAATGAAGGTCCTTCTACATGGCGCGCACCCTCTAATTTTGGTATGTTTATGTTGCGCGGATCATCATCATCATCTTCATTTCTATCATCAGTGTCCTCAAGTAGGTTGTAACACTCGATAAGGTGTTCTTCATGTTCCTTCCATTGTGACTGTAGGTGCGCAGAAACATGGTCTACCCTGAAGAATTCTTCCAATGTCATATTTCTGTGAGGACAGTCCTCCCTGAATATGCGTTCCTTAATTATCTGCAATGCCTCATGGATGAGCAAATTCTCGTCCTCAAAGCCGAAGTCCTTTTGGAAGTTCGCAGTCAACATTTCCCAATTAGTGGTTTCCCTACGCAACTCCAGATCTAGGTACCATTTCTTTGGAATGTCATCCTCCAGCGTATGCACGAACAGTGCACCCATTCTTCACGTGGCCTTCCCAGCCATGCCTATGAACAGATTTCAATATGCTAACTAGGATCTGTATGTCCATTAAACTTCTGAAAGGGTAAAGCAACCCTATCGGCAAATCGAATCTGCATCTTAATCTTGCATTGGTCCCAAGTGGTCAATGTCTGCTTGTGCGCATTCCACCATCTAGCGGGTGTGTCGTGCAGTGCCATATCCAATGCTGGTACTCTGTGCTCATCTGTAATAGCTGCAGTGTATTCTTGGATGAAAGTATAAACATTAGCAGAACCATCATATGTAGAAGTAGGACTTACCTCCTTCCCGATCCAACGAAGTGATTTCATAACCTGTGCGCACCTTCTTGCTGATACTTCATGCATCCGGCTTTGCCAATTTTCCAGTCCTGCCTCCGAATCAGAGACGCAGGAGCTGTCACATCTCCAACTGAGTGTGCCATCTACGGTGGGATTAATGTAATCTTATTGGTTCGCTGTGACTTGGTATAGTTTGTCCAAGTCTTGAGCATTGGATTCCTCCTGAATCGGCTCGCTATATCTGTCACCATCTGCAGGATCCAACGTCCCTAAGATGCTTGCCTTCATATATCATCTTGTTTGTTTTTAATTTGATAATAGCCAAGTTATCCATAGCCCAGTCAATTCCTAGTATTGCAGGAAAAGGCTGACTATCATCCACAATCTCGATAACTTCAAAGTTTGTATGACTTTGGAATCCATCAATGTCGACTATCACGTCAGCTAACCGGCCAAAGGGTATGACTTTCTCTTGGTTAGCCATTCTCAATTGGATAGGTGACCATGACAACTTTGGTCGACCCATTTGCTGCCATGTTTGCTTAGTTAAGACATTTACTTCGGATCCCAGATCAAGGATGACTTCATCCATTTCAAAATCTCCTATTTGCGCAGTAAGTCTCATTTCTCGGGCCGTTCTTTTATGCTTCCTTATGTGATGTGTTGTACTATCAGAAGCCTCTGTTCCGGTCTGTGGATCATACTGGTTTATGAGCTTCTGCAGCTCTACTATGGGATTTTCACTTTTAAGTAGCTTCATGCAGCTTCGCAAGAACTGCGCAACGGGGGTGCTAATATCCGTCGCAGTGCTTGTTTTATCATAGGCTGCTAGCATATCTTCAACATGTGGTGGTTGAGTGCACAACGGGATCCTCCGTGTTTCTGTTGCTGGCTCTCTGAAGCTATCCCGCACGTCGATAAAGACTTCTTTATTCTTTTGTAAGTCAAGAGCAGGCATTTTTCCCGGAGCTTTCCTTATCCATACTATCTCAAGAGGATACTGCTTTGTGTGAGCCTCCCCTGATGTGGAAGCTTATGCTCCCCTATCGCGGCGTGTCTGAGCACCACTACGTGTGACCGCATTGATGCTCGGGTCTGCTTGTATTTTCTCTACTGTGATCCACTGGACGTTTGTGTTTGGTGCGTCCGTTCGTCTTCTTTTCTGCATTTCCACCTCTAGTATTGGGCAATCTTCAATGACATGGTCAAATGATTTACAATAGTTGCACATAGTGCATGGGTTAACACAATCTCTAGACACGTGACTTGGATGGCCACAATTATAACAAATGACCTAGCCGCGGCCTCTTCCCTACGCCGGGCTAGCATTTCTTCCTCTGCTGCAGTATCCAGCACCACGACCTCTATATCCTCCTTGGTCATATGGTGCGTTCTCTAGTTTCAGCTGGTTATCTTCTTGTATGCGGTACAAGCCAGCGCCTCTCATTGAGTTCATATCCCGTTTTCTTTCATTCATTAGCTCATATGCGCAGCAGTTGGATTCATCATGTCCAACTGATTTACAGAAATTGCAGTATAGTTTTTTAGGCGTTTTCACATATTTCTGTATAAGATAACAGTCTTCAGGTCTATGTCCTATAGCTCTACATAGTTCACACCATGGGTCCTGATTCTGATTCAATGGGTTGGGCGCACCACTATTAAGATAGTCGCGGAATAACGGGAAATGCTCCCGGTCATGGCCTTCTCCTTTACAACCTATACACCAGACCTCATGTCTAGGTTCATGCCTTTGTTCTTTTCCATTCTTCATGCTTTGTAGTTCTAGTGTTAGGGTGGTTAGCTGGTTCTGGATCTGAGACATCCCAGAACTAGTCTCACCAATCGGCGAAGCTTCTAGCTTCATTGCGATCCTCAAGGCCTCTGCCTGCGACTCAACCTTCTGCTGCATCAATGGTAATCTTATATGGGGCAACAACGCAGCAATGAACCATTCCTTGTGCTGTGCCGGAGCTATAACAAATCTTACTTGGTCTAATAGGGTCTTGAACTTCTGATCAAACTCCCAAACCGTTTCAGTCGGTTTCTGCTTTATTTCCTTTAACTTGGTTATACATTGGGCTTTAGATTTGGGTTTCTTAAACTCTGCCACCAGCGCAGCTTTAATTTCTGCGAGGGTTCGCGGCTGTGTGGTAGAATACTTCATGAACCAATGTAGAGCTCTGTCCCTAAAAGTGGTGATGAGTTGTGCTCTCTTCACTACATCATCTTGGATTTGTCTTACATTCCATATGGCTTCACAAAGGAACCAATGCTGATTAGGGTCTTCTAGGCCAGTTCCCTTGAATATTGGTAGTTTCATATCCGTGTTTTCCATTGTGCTACTAGGTGGTGGAGCGCCTGAATTAGTGCGCGGCTGCTGTAAAGGGATCTGTGCAGTGAATACAAATGGGCGTACTGGGGTAGATGTACTGGGTTTAGTATTCTGCGGAGTGGGCTATGCAGCGGGTGGTTTTTGAGATAAAGGTGGTGAGGTCGCTGTAGCCGGTAGGTTCTTAGGGGTAAATGGTGGTGCAGCTTCGTTGTCAATGTTAGCAAGAATCTCGATATCTATGTGGAGTCCAAAGTCTGCACATGTCTTATTAAATTTATATCGCTTACCACTTCTAAGATTATGGGTCTCTTCGTCAGAATCAATATATTTACTGTTTATCATGACAAACTTAAGAATATTACTGCATTCTTAAAACACCTTTCTCAGCTAACAACATCTTAATGTAGAGACTGAGATTGTTCAGCAACTTACCTTGGAATCCTTCGAAAAAGGATGCTTCTGCTTGGCTGTAGGATTTGAGTGTGTCTACAACAAATTCTATTACGAAGCCTTCTAGCATATGATCGATCCAAAAATCAACTGCGCGTGTCAATGGACTGTCAATTGCTTTGAGCTACGCTATGAGCTCAGGAGTCCACTCTGTAGGAACTACTCCTTGAAAACAGGTTTTCTTTTCTGCGAGCCACGAGATCCACGTGTGTAGCTCGTTGGGGAATGATGCCCATAAAATCTTGTGGATATCGTTGAACAGATATCTATCTGACCACTGTGTGTCACTTAGACGCGGATGTCTATTCTCTTTCCTTTTAAAGTCTCTTATGGTCTTATCCCACCAGGCCTAGATTTCTGTCTTTTCAAGATGCCAGTTATCAGATCCTTCCAAGAACTGGTATTCTTCTTCACTCATCACGTTTGCAACTCATCACGGATTCTAGCGCGGCAACAGAACCATTTGTTGGCTATAACTGACCCAGAGGTTTTCTATAAGACCTAAGTTCTTTGCGGTTTCCCTTTGACCAACAAAACCCCTTCGCACTGGCCCTTTCGACAACAACTTGCGAGCAGGTTGTGGTCTCACCCGACGTGTATCTATGGGGTATTGCGGAATCAGATTTCCACAGTAAGTCATACGTTGCTTGGACAGACGTACTGCGCAGCACAACTGGGGAGATACGTGTTGCGAGGTGATACTGCGCAGCGATGGGTAACGCTGCGGTCCGCACCACTCTGTTCTTCTACTGCGAGGCTTCTCCTGAAGCTGTGAACAATGCAACTCCATTCTAGACTTGGGCTAACTTGAAGACACCTAAGGAACTGAAACGAATATCACTCATCCATTTGTTCAACTACTTAACTAACTATTCTCTTTACATTCATTCATTGGCTCAAGATGTTAAGATTTGAACACGGACGACTGATCTAATCCATTGTTATACATTCCTTTACTACGTATAAGCAAATTATTGACCAAATGACTGAATTATTGCCTTCATACACAGACTAAATGTTCACCATTCATTACCCATACGGAACTTAACATATCATTTCCATACTTCTCTAATGGCAAATGCATATAAAAGCTCTCTCATACAGTATGCAAGGAAACATCTAGACATTCATTTGACAGAAAACATAAGTAATCATTCATTCATCAAAACAATCACACAACGCAAGAATTAATGTGGTTCACTCCCCCGGGTGGGAAGCTACGTCCACAAGAATGGTTGGTATTATATTTCTTTAAAAAGGGATGGGGACAACCATTCTTAGTCTGCGCACTCAGCTGCAGACTCTCCTTCCTCTCAGATAGGTCTCTGCGCACACAGTTGTAGAGCCTTTACAATCTCCTAGCTCAAAGGGATTTTACAATGCAGCAACCCATAATGTAATCCACACACAAAACAACAAGGAGCAACCCCATCCCATACAAAATTGTCTTCTTAAATAGATCATGCCTCTAAGGTCATGTCTTTACAAAGCCGAAGACCTAACCCAAAAACCCTTACGGTTTACAAAACTGTGTCGGTTTCTCTAAACCGGCTTGCTGGCATCTGGTAGCGTCTGCTTCATTGTGGTGGTTATCCACGTCCACCTTCTGTTGCTACCGGCCTCTCTATCATACGCATGCCAACAGGTCTTCTGTTACTGAACCGTGCGTCTCTAACGGTTTCGCCCACCAAGCGTGCCAAGGCGTCGCTTTCCTCAACAAACTCGTGCATTGGCTGCCTTTCTGATTTGCTCGTGCCCGTCGCTCGGTACTCTTGGAGCATATTTCCAAAACTTAGACCATTACTAGTCCATCCGGTACCTACACCTGATCCTTGTCCAGCACTCCGCTTTGCTGGCTCCATGTGTCCTGACTGATTCGCAACACTGCTTCCTCGCAGCGCTAGTCTTCGCGGTGCTTCCAAAACTTGGATGTTGCGCACAACTTCGCAGCTTGATCAAAACTTGGATGCTGCGCACAGCTCCGTAGCATCTTCAACACTTTAGAAAAAATTATATTTTTGAGTTGTGCTCAGCTCAGCTTTCCCTGCTTATCAAAAAAGGTGTTACCAAAACTTTGTCCTGACCTGGGCCCAACAGTAATGCCAATGCAACTTTACTCTCATCGCTAAAAATATGTGATATAATTGATATAAAGCACCAATGCCCCATGATAAATGGAGCATCAAGGCTTGATAAATTAGTCAATAATATAAGTTGTTAATTTTAATACTCTTTAAAACTTAAATGATGTGTTTTAAAAAACCAAATGCATTGATGCACATTAGAATATTTCAGCCCCAATATGTTCATGGATGGAATAAAAATACATTTTGGTAATTTTTAAAATCTCCACAGTTTGGGTAATACAGGCCCATTGTGATGGTTTGGGGCAAGAATGGTAACCTTACCTTCTTGTCTAAGTAGAATTGAGCAGATAGATGGAAAATGCAAAGGGAAGAGATCAAATGCATGAGGAAGTGCCCTCTTGGAAAGTTGGCCGCATATTGCAACGAGTATTAGAGATGGTGTATGGAGACATAACAAGAGGACCAAGTATTGGAGTAGAAGTAAGTCTAAAAGCTGCGATACTTGGATAGATGGAGGATGCTTCTTATGGATATTGGTGTTGAGTATTGGTACCTTGGACAGTTTCAAGGAAAAGGTGATGACCTTTCTTTGATTCAACAGACTTGCACGAGATGACCGAAGTGTGGAAGGAAAAGGAAATTTTGGATAATATGAAGAAGTACTTCATTATCATGGAGTTGAGAGTGACATTTGGACTAGCTACCTAACCAGTTCAACACAAGGCAATGTGTAATGAACAAAGGCATGATAAGGTTGGAAAAGTACTAAAACAATAGTAGGTTGGATGGGTGCAATGGCTGGATAGTTTTGGAAGACATGTTTGCGTCAGTATTGGTAGAAGGTTTTCAGGAGGAGTAGGTGTTCTTGAAGACGTTCCCGAGGATATCAACAACTTGGAGTGGGAGAGGATGTCACACCCTTGGCTAGACACGAGGCTTGTGGAACTCTACTATCCACAGGGAGACTTTGGGTTGTTGATATCCTCGGGAACTCTACTATCGACAGGAGCATGATCGAAATACCCTCATTGAAATCCCATGACATGGATGTGCTCAACATGACAATTGCTTGAAGGGTTGGACATGGTGAGTTGGATGCATTGACAAGAGTGGAAAGATGGAAAGGTGAGGCAGGTTGGGAGGTCAGTTCACACAACGAGGGATATGGAATAGACGACGTTCATGCAATGTACTTGGGCACTCGTCGTGACATGATGAAATGAGTGTGTGGGTGAGAGTGCATTGCAAGAGGTGGCATGTGGTAGTGGCACCCATGCCAAGACTTAATGAAGCGACGGAAGAGTGGAGAATAGGTTGAGATCCCACACCTTTCCTATTGGAAATCAGACCCATGGAAGGTGTCATGACTTGGGAGATCGCGACAATTAGCACAACTTGGGAGCCCATCAAGGAGTATCACAGCTTGGGAGCCCGCTAGGGAGTATCATAACTTGGGAACCCCGTCAGATGTACAACCAAATGGATCGGCTCATAATTGAAGAGACATGTGATGGAGGGACAAGTATATTGGCATAGAGGAGAAATGTATATATATAGAAAGCACTTGGCTTGGGAGAAGACTTCAAGTAAGTGGAAACACATCCAAGGAGAAGTGAAACCAAACATATGGGGAATCAACGAAGTACAAGTGTTGGTTGAGCATAGGTCTTACTATGGTGAAGGGGGGAGACACAACTTGGAGGTTGGCTTGTTAGGTGACCAACGTGAACAAGTGTTGCAAGAGGTGAAATTGCAGGTGCAATAGGGAGGATTTCCAAATACTAGGAAGAAGACATCTCTAGTATTTCAAGGTTTCTTGTAAAGGGGAGATGATGTTGGTTTGGTTTCACTCCTAGAGGATTCTTGAGCACCCTCCTACTTTTGTAACTTGAACTTGGATATTATATGTGTGTTTGTTCTTTGGCACACCCTTGAAGTGTTTCCCAACTAGACCTGCAGTTGTTCTTGTGTATTGAGTCTTGGTTAAATATACTCTAAGATGTTATGAAAACATGTTTAACTAAGTAATGGAACTAACATAAGTGTTGAGAGGCGTAGTTTGGCAAGCCCACCCTAGGTTGGTCATACCACCGCGAGTGGATCTTAGGCACTATTGCATGGTCCAACAAAGGGAACGAGGATTTAAACTCAGGTCAGGTTCTTATCTACATGACAGAAAGCTAAAATGCGCTAGCTTTCCTTCACTATGCAATGTTGTTATTAGGAATGCTTGTGTGCTTGAGCTAGAAAGACAACTAGCATGCATTAGATTTCTTTCATGGTGCAATATATTTGATGGCAATGTGGTTGTGCTAGAAGGAAATATAGCATGTATTATCTTTCATTCAATGTGCAATGTTGTTGTTAGAAATGCCCTTGTTCTTGTGCTATTAAAACTAGCATGTGCTAGCTTTCCTTCCCAGTTCAATGCCGTTGTTGGCAATCTCATAGTGCTTATGTTAGAAGGAAATCTAGCATGTGTTAGCTTTCATTCAATGTTCAATGTTGTTGTTAGAAATGATCATGTGCTTGTTCTAGAAGGAAATCCAGCATGCACTCGATTTTTTTCATGGTGCAATGTCGTTGTTGGAAATTCACTTGTGTTGTGCTTCAAGAAAAACTAGTATGAATTAGATTTCCTTCTTGGTTCAATGTTGTTGTTGGAAATCTAGTAGTGCTTGTATTAGAAGAAAAATCTAGCACGCGCTAACTTTCCTTTGTTGGAACATTAAAAACCCACTTTAGACTTGGGATCAAATACATTAATCATTTTTTATTAATTTCATAGGTTTAGATTGGGTAGTTGGCCTAATTTTGTATTTTATGGGACTACATGCCATCCCGAGTCACTAGGGCGCAATTGGATAGATTTTGGATAAGATATTTCTTGATTCTATCTTATTTCATGCTATTCCTGGCTTAGAAGTGCACCTCCTTGCTTTAGATATCTTTATCCTACTTTTTATGTTATCTAGTGGATAAGGTAAAGCTAGTGATCTTAATAACTGGATCTTTTTGGCCAACTCGCCCTCCTTGCTTTTCTTCTCTCCAAAAGCATTGATCACTTTCCTTTTTCTTCACTCATGAGCTTCCAATACTGCTTTTGTCAATTCGTGAGCCTTTAGACTAATTTGGAAAGTGTTTTTGCAACCTAGAGGTTTTTTATCTTTTAGTAAGCCTGCCTTTTGTGAACTTTTCAACTTGCCTTCTAGGCATTCTATTTTATCTCCTGAGATGTATTATTTATTTTATTATAATTAATGAATATGATCATCATGGAATTGACAATAATCATGTTTAGTCTCACATATTCATGCTTAGTTTTTCTTCTCAATTATGCAAATCTCTGAGCAATCTTTTAGTGAGGACTTATCCGTTTCAAGATTGTTGGCTTGTTGAATTCTTACATGGTATAAGAACCATATAATTCTAGTATGGTATCATATCTCAGGGAGTTCATAGCTTAGATTCAAATGAGTTTTCCTTTATACGTTTCAAAGTTTTTTTTTGTAGGTACAACTTCAATGGATTTGAATTCAGTTCCTCTTCTTACACCATTCAATTATGTTGAGTGGAAGTCAAATATGAGACCATATATTAAGAGAAAAATTATCTATGAGATATCTATTGGATCTATTGACGAATGTCATGTCCCAAAATTTTGCATTAGGTCACAATGGCCTAAGCCACTTGGCCATACTCATGATAGTTTGTCAAATTGGTGCTAAGTGTCAAATAATTGCCAAGAATGATGTCCAAGTTGGTAATAATGTAAAATTAGATACAAGTGGACAAGTTGGGTCACATTAAGAGAAAATTCCCAATTCAAAGTTGTAATATTCCCATCCAAATGAACTATCATGGAGGAAAATTACTAGTTCCCTAGATTGGGGGTGGAAGCATTAAAAGTTGGAGTAAAGGAGCTACAGGACCCAAAATGACCTTAGACTTACAAATTCACATTAAATGGGTCAATTAAATAATAATACAAAGAAAATAAGGTGACATTGGATCATGAGGGCACATAAGAGGTTGTGGGACTCACATGTGGCAAAATCCCCCACTACACTTGGCAAGATTCTCTCACGAATTCGAGTTCAAGATGAAGGGTAACATACTTGGGAGATTTTAAGAGGTATTATTGATTGTATGAGCCATGTAAGGTCTAATTGGAGTGAAAGAATAACTCCCATGGAAGAGGAAGAGGCATCTTAGAAGAATTGTGACACTTGGAGCTAGATTCCCTAACTCCTATGACAACAATGATGAAGATTCTATGACACCTATGACAAAGTTCAGACTTAATTTTTGACATATGAAATATATGACATGTCAGGGATAAAAATAGCCTCCAATAGGGTCCACAAGGGAGTTATGGAATCCAAGAATCTTCCTTATTCGAATTGAGGGAAGATCAAGAGTAGGAATTGTTGGACAAGTGGCACACATTGGAATCTCTTCCCAACTTGAGTTGGCATGAGTCTCTTGGATGGAATTCGAGCTAAGGAGGCCTTTTTAAGTTTATAAAAGACAAGAAAACAAAATTAAAGGGGATTTTTGATCATTTTTTATTTGCATCTTTGCAATTTGGAGATCTTCTAGCTTGTCCATGCTGGTGGAGTGTTTACTCTACTTGCCTTAGTACTAATTTCGAGGGTGAAAGATTCCCATCCTAATTGGAAATTGGAGAGGCCATTCAGAACTTTCATTTGGAGCTACAATAGAGTTATTTTTTGCAGGTTGAAGCTACAGGGAAGCTTGTGATTCTTTCTTATTCAACTTGTTCCCATCTCTATCTTACATTTCTCTGCATATTTTGGCTCTTGGAGGAAGGGCGCACATGGTGAGATGCTGACTTCTTTGTGAGAGTCCAAGATACACCATTTATTTTTAATATTATATATTTGATCTATATTTTATGCTCAGAATATACTCAGGTTGAAATACCAAGTGAAACTATGTAAAAATACCAAAAAATGCATAAATGGTGCCATTTTCCCTATATCTTGTTATGAGAGCTTGAAGTTGCTATATTTCGATTTGTATCAGTTCATCTCTATGATTTTTGTGATGTATGGTGATTCATTAATGTCCTGAATAAGTTTCATATACATTACATAATCCTTTGGAACACAAATCTCGAATTTCATAGCAAGTGGTGAAGTTTCCTATCATTTACCCCTATGTGAAGACATGTCCACAAACCTATGATTTATGGGAGTTAAAGAAGCATTTAGAAACTGATTAATGATGCATTTGGGTGCCCATTGAAGTCCTTTAAATAATCCATGTCTCTTTTCTAAAAGTTTGGAAGCCCGTACTGCATTTGGGAAGCCATTAGTGACCTCTACCCTTGGGGGTTTCAACATTGATTTTCCTAGTAATTCTGCCTTTCATTCTCTAATTGTAAATGCAAGTTTCTGAAGTATTTGGAAAGTGTCCAAGCATATAATAGATTATTTAATGTGTCCAAATACATCTCAATCCACTCCATACACCATTTGAAAATATTTGGGATCATTTGGGACAGTTTGGGGCTTTACTAGTCCAAGTTTCGAAAATTGACTAAGTTGGGAAAAATTACAAATTGGGGACATTACAGTGGTATCAGAGCATGGTCCTTGCACCTATGAATTGATATCAGAAATTGAAGAATAATTTCCATCCATGTCTTACTATTATGATGAATCCTATGAGTACAATGCTTATGAGCAATATGCAAAAGAATGTGAATGGTATGAGGAAGAGGTGCCATCATGCAACAATTCTTACAATTTCATAAGGAATGGGGGTTATTATTATGAATTTGAGTCTGATTAGGATGAGTGTGTCACATTACCAAAGGATAATTCTATGAATGAATTACAAATATTGAGTGCAACATGTAAAACCTTGCCCCAACAATACCAGGCATATCTTGATCTGTATAGGGGAGATACACAAAAGGCCATTCCTTTTGAAGGCTATGCTTATTGGGTGTTTGAAAATAGGCCCAAAAATGAAGATGTGAAGTTAGTGAAGAAAGTTCTATGCCCTTCTTGCAAAATACATTGGAGAGAAAATCATATGTGTGTGAGTGAAAAGACAGTGAAATATCTAAAGCTTCAGGGAATGCATGTGTTTCCTACTTGAAGAGAATTTTTGGGTTTTCTTCAAAAAGAGGTTCCAAATATATTGATCCTAAGGAAACCAAGGGTCAAAATGCATCATCTTGATTTAAGGAACGAAAGGAGGAAACCCATGAGCCATCTAGTTCTGAAATAGGTGAAGTAGAAGAAGTAGTACATGAAGAGGATCGAACGTCACTCCCAAGTGACTCTGAAAAATATGAAGAGACACCACATGTGCATGATCCTACCCTTATGGAGCCTAAAAATGATGACACTTTTGCATATTCTGATCATTGGGTGAGTTTGTTCATTCTCCTACATCTTACACTTCCATATTTTGTATCATTCATCCTAATGAAGTATGGGTGAAAAGTTTCTTTTTGATGGTGCCACATGAGGAGTATGAAACTCCTACCTCTCCTTTAGATGATGACATGATTAGAGCACCTTCTTATTTACATTTGCAGCAACATCCCTTTTTACCTTATGATGATACATATCTTCATGGATGCACCTATTATGTTCACTTGAGTCACTTTAAGACTCATGATTTTCCTTGCTCCTTGCTTAGTTCAATTGATGTTGGAGGAACTTCATCCAATACTTGGGTGAAGAGATATATGATTGGAGCACATTTTTATTGGAAGCAACATCCTTTGTTATTTCTTGATTATACACACATTCATGGATGCACAAATGGTACTTCTGTGAGCCCCTTGAAGGCTCATTGTTTTCTTTTCTCCCTACTTGGTTCATATTTTAGTGGATATTCTTCATTCACTTCTTGAATGAAAGAATACATGGCTGATCATTTTGATGCATCTTACATCCTTTTGGAGCAGCATTATAGGACATGGGATCCTCACCTATGTCATTGGAGCATATTTGATTGGTCACTTGATGCTTGTATGCACTTGGCAAATGGTGGTCTACTTACTTGGAGGTACAAGCACTTTAATGATTCTTTGATGAGGCACCTCCTTGATGTACATTTTTATTATGTTTTTTATGTACTTTGATGATCTTTCTTTTTTACTTATGATGTTTGGAAGAATGCATACAAGGAAATGGGATCCAAGAATTCTCTTTCCTGATGGTATGGGTTGGAGAGCACTCCTAATTGTTGGATTGCAATACAAGCAATGGGACCCTAGGATAATTTTTAGTCTTATGGGTTTCAAATTTTTTGGGAAACAAGTAGTATGGGAGATTGAGTCCCCACTTAATAAGGTTATTTTAATCAGAGTAGTGCAGCAACAAGCATGGTGGTTCCTCTCTAAATTTTTTATGGCATCTTGAAGACCCAAAGTTGGGCAACTCAATGGAAACTTCAAAGAATTATACAGTGGTAAGAAAGTTTTGGAAGCACAGTTTTGAAAAGAAAGAAGGTTCTTCAACATCCATGTTTTAAATTGCTTGAGTACAAGCAATATTGGGAGGGGAGGATTTATCATGTCCCAAAATTTTGCATTGGGTCACAATGGCCTAAGCCACTTGCCCATACTCTTGATAGTTTTTCAAATTGGTGCTAAGTGTCAAACAATTGCCAAGAATGATGTCCAAGTTAGTAATAATGTAAAATTAGATACAAATGGACAAGGTGGGTCACATTAAGAGAAAATTCCCAATTCAAAGTCGTAATATTCCCATCTAAATGAACTATCATGGAGGAAAATTACTAGTTCCCTAGATTGGGGGTGGAAGCATTAAAAGTTGGAGTAAAGGAACCACAAGACCCAAAATGACCTTAGGCTTACAAATTCACATTAAATGGGTCAATTAAATAATAATACAAAGAAAATAAGGTGGCATTGGATTACGAGGGCACATAAGAGGTTGTGGCACCCACATGTGGCAAGATCCCCCACTACACTTGGCATGATTCTCTCACCAATTCGAGTTCAAGATGAAGGGTAACATACTTGGGGGATTTTAAGAGGTATTATTCATGGCATGAGTCATGCAAGGTAGAATTGGAGTGGAATAATAACTCCCATGGAAGAGGAAGAGGCATCTTAGAAGAATTGTGACACTAGGAGCTGGATTCCCTAACTCCTATGACAACAATGATGAAGATTCTATAACACATATGACAAAGTTCAGACCTGATTGCTTACATATGACAAATATGATATGTTAGGTCTAAAAATAGCCTCCAAGAGGGTGCACAAGGGATTTATGGAAGCCAAGAAGCTTCCCCATTCGAATTGAGGGAAGATGGAGACTAGGAATTGTTGGACAGGTGGCACACATTGGAATCTCTTCCCAACTTGAGTTGACATGAGTCTCTTGGATGGAATTAGAGATAAAGAGGCCTTTGGAAGTTTATAAAATACAAGAACAAAGAATTAAAGGGGATTTGTGATCATTTTTTATTTACGTCTTTGCAATTTGGAGAGCTTCTAGCTTGTCCATGCTAGTGGAGTATTTACTCTACTTGCCTTAGTACCAATTTCGAGGGTGAAAGATTCCCATCCTAATTGGAAATTGGAGAGGCCATTCAGAAATTTACTTTGGAGTTACAATGGAGTTATTTTTTGCAGGTTGAATCTATAGGGAAGCTCGTGATTCTTTCTTCTTCAACTTGTTCCCATCTCTATCTCACATTTCTTTACATATTTTGGCTCTTGGAGGAAGGGTGCACATGGTAAGATGCTAACCTCTTTGTGAGAGTACAAGATACACCATTTATTTTTAATATGATATATTTTATTTGTATTTGATTCTCAGAAGATCCTCAAGTCGAAATAGCAATTGAAACTATGTAAAAATACCAAACAATGCATAAATGGTGCCATTTTCCCTATATCTTGTTATGAGAGCTTGAAGTTGCTATATTTCGATTTGTATCAGTTCATATTTGTGATTATTATGATCTATGGAGATTAATTAATGTCCTGGAGGAGTTTCATATACATTACATAATCCTTTGGAACACAAATCTCGAATTTCATAGCAAGTGGTGAAGTTTCCTATCATTTCTCCCTATGTGAAGACATGTCCACAAACCTATGATTTATGGGAGTTGCAGCAACCTTTAGAAACTAATTAATAATGAATTTGGGTGCCCATTGAATTCCTTTAACTAATACATGTATCTGTTTTGAAATTTGGGAGGGTCGTACTGCATTTGGGAAGCCATTAGTGACCTCTACCCTTGGGGGTTTCAACATCGATTTTCCTAGTAATTCTTCCTTTCATTCTCTAATTGTAAATGCAAGTTTATGAAGTATTTGGAAAGTGTCAAAGAATATAATAGTTGATTTAATGTGTCCAAATACATCTCAATCCACTCCATAAACCATTCGAAAATATTTGGGATCATTTGGGACAGTTTGGGGCTTTACTAGTCCAAGTTTCGAAAATTGACTAAGTTGGGAAAAATTACAAATTGGAGACATTACAATGAACCATTGTCCTCAGAAAAGAGGAATGATTGTTTTAATGACTGTGATATATATTTTGGAGCAATGTGTTTGGCCTTATCTTCAAATATGTGCTACCTCATTGATACTGTTGATACTCCAAGTGATCTCTGGTGCATTTTGGACAGAGAATTTGGAATACAAGATGATGACGAAAAGATAATCCATATGGAGAGTGAACCTACCATAGATACCTCCTCAAATCATCTCATTGATTTCACTAATGTCTTGACCACACTATTTCCTAATTAAGTTGTTCATGAAGATCAAACTGCAGAATCTTCAACACTAGTTCCTAATTTTGTTGAAGAGATGTCCATCTATTCCCATATGTTCTGTCATAAGTATTCTATTCTTAATTATGAGCAAGATAAGCCAGTTTATGCTCTAGTAGTTGAAGAGGTTTTTGAATCCTCTCTTTCACATGAGTTTGCTAGTGTGCAGAAGGATGATCTATTGAATGTTTTGGAGTTTATATCAGAGTTTAAAGGTGATGCATTCACCCTCTTTGATTACATTCTTCCTATGTACTTCTATTTGATCATTGGCACATGTTCTCAGAGTTGCACTGAATATGGAGGACACTACCATTCGCTTGGGTTCAAGTCTCAGGCATATTCTAGTGATTTTGGTTTTGATCTCACCCCTGTTGGTTCAAAGGATATCTCAAGGAACCATCTACACATTCTTGGAGTTGATACTACCTCAGTTGGTTTGAATTTCAAGTTGTAGAATGGTCTACATATTCATGGAATTGTGAATATGATCAAGTTTGATTCAAAGTGCAAGTTCAGAGAGCCTCGATTTGCTTGCATCCACTGATGGAGAATTCATGCACATGTTTTTGGAGCATTATCCATTTATTCCCAAGAGGAAGATACCTCCATACATATGATCAATTTCAAACCTACTTGAGTTTGGAGCATCAATTTTTGGTGTGTTTCATGTCCATTTTTTAGGGAGGGTTCTATTCCCATGAGGTTTTCCCTGTTTCCTCAATTTACGTGGACATAAAATAATTGTAATGGGGTGACCATAAGCCTTGTTTGTTTGGGCCTACACACGCTTTAATCACTCTAATTCAAGATTAAGGGGGGGTGTTGGAACATTAAAAACCCACTTTAGACTAAGGATAAAATACATTAATCATTTTTTGATTAATTTCCTAGGTTTGGACTAGGTAGTTGGCCTAATTTTGTCTTTTCTGGGGCCACATGCCATCCTGAGTCACTAGGGTGCACTTGGATAGATTCTGGATAAGCTATTTCCTGATTCTATCTTATTTCATGCTATTCATGGCTTAGAAGTGAGCCTCCTTGCTTTAGACATATTTATCCTACTTTTTTTGCTTTCTAATGGATAAGGTAAAGCTAGTGATCTTATTAACTGGATCTTTTTGGCCAACTCGTCCTCGCTTTTCTTCTCTCCAAAAGCATTGATCACTTTCATTTTTCTTCACTCATGAGCTTCCAATACTGCTTTTTCCAATTCGTGATCCTTTAGAATGATTTGGAAAGTGTTTTTTACACCTACGGGTTTTTTTAGCTTTTAGTAAGGTGCCTTTTGTGAAATTTTCAACTTGCCTTCTAGGAATTCTATTTTATCTCCTGAGATGTATTATTTATTGTATTCTAATTAATGAATATGATCGGCATGGAATTTACATTAATTGTGTTCAGTCTCACATATTTCTGCTTATTTTTTCTTCTCAATTATGCAAATCTCTTAGCAATCTTTTAGTGACGACTTCTCTGTTTCAATATTCTTGGCTTGTTGAATTCTTACATGCTATAAGAACAATATAATTATAATATGGTATCAAAGCTGAAGGAGCTCATAGCTTATATTCAGATGAGTCTTCCAGTATAAGTTTCAAAGTTTGTTTTGCAGGTACAACTTCAATGGATTTGAATTCAGTTCCTCTTCTTACACCATTCAATTATGTTGAGTGGAAGCCAAATATGAGTGCATATCTTAAGAGACAATTTCTCTATGAGATATATATTGGAGCTGTTGAAGAACCATAGTCCTCAGAAGAGAGGAATGATTGGTTTAATGACCATGAAATATATTTTGGAGCAACGTGCTTGGCCGTATTTTCAAAGATGCGCTACCTCATTGATACTGCTGATACTCTGAGTGATAGTTGGTGCATTTTGGACAGAGAAATTGGAATCCAAGATTATTAGGAAGAGATAATCCATATGGAGAGAGAACCTACCATAGATACCTCCTCAAATCAGCTCATTGATGTCACCAATGTCTTGACCACAAGCTTTTCTGATGAAGTTGTTCATGAAGATCAAACTGCAGAATCTACAACAATAGTTCCTAATTTTGTTGAAGGGATGTCCATCCATTCTCATATTTTTCTCTCATAAGTATTCTATTCTTGATTCTGAGCAATATAAGCTAGCTTATGCTCTAGAAGTTGAAGAGGTTTTTGAATCCTCTCTTTCACATGAGTGTGCTAGTGTGCAGAATGATGATCTATTGAATGTTTTGGAGGTTAGATCAGAGTTTAAAGGTGATGCATTCTCCCTCATTGATTACATTCTTCCTATGTACTTTTATTTGATCATTAGCACATGTTCTCATACTTGTACTGAATATGGAGGACACTACTATTCGCTTGGGTTCAAGTCTCAGGCATATTCTAGTGATTTTTGTTCTGATCTCACCCCTATTGGTTCAGAGGAGATATCAAGGCACCATATAGACATTCTTGGATTTGATCCTACCTCAGTTGGTTCGAATTTCAAGTTCCAGAATGGTATGCATATCCATGGAATTGTTCTGATCAAGTTTGATTCAAAGAGCAAGTTCAGAGAACCTCTAGATTCGCTTGCATCCACTAATGGAGAATCTAAACACATGTTTTTGGAGCATGATCCATTTCTTCCCAAGAGGAATATACCTCCCTACATATGATCAAGTTCACACCTACTTGAGTTTGGAGCAACAATTTTTGGTGTGTTTCATGTCCATTTTTTAGGGACGGTTTTATTCCCATGAGGTCTTCCTTGTTTCCTCAGTTTATGTGGACATATAATAATTGTAATGGCGTGACCATAATATTTTTGATTGGGCCCTACACATACTTTACTCACTCTAATTTAGGCTTAAGGAGGGGTGTTGGAACATTAAAAACCCACTTTATACTTAGGACAAAATACATTAATCATTTTTTATTAATTTCCTAGGTTTAGACTAGGTAATTGGTCGAATTTTGTCTTTTATGGGACCACATGCCATCCTGAGTCACTAGGGAGCACTTGGATAGATTCTGGATAATATCTTTCCCAATTCTATCTTATTTCATGTTATTCCTGGCTTAGAAGTGCGCCTCCTTGCTTTAGACATCCTTATCCTACTTTTTCTGCTTTCTAGCAGATAAGGTAAAGCTAGTGATCTTAGTAACTGGATCTTTTTTATCAACTCGCCCTCCTTGATTTTATTCTCTCCAAAAGAATTTATCACTTTCCTTTTTCTTCACTCATGAGCTTCCAAAACTACTTTTTGCCAATTCGTGAGCCTTTATATTGATTTGGAAAGTGTTTTTTCCACCTAGGGTTTTTTTTATCTTTTAGTAAGCCTACCTTTTGTGAAATTTTCAACTTGCCTTATATGCAGTCTATTTTCTCTCCTGGGATGTATTATTTATTGTATTCTAATTAATGAATATGATCATCATGGAATTAACATTAATTGTGTTCAGTCTCACATATTTCTGCTTAGTTTTTCTTCTCAATTATGCAAATCTTTGAGCAATCTTTTAGTGAGGACTTCTATGTTTCAAGATTCTTGGCTTGTTGAATTATTACATGGTATAAGAACCATAGAATTCTAATATGGTATCAGAGGTCAAGGAGCTCATAGCTTAGATTCAGATGAGTCTTCCAGTATAAGTTTCAAAGTTTGTTTTGTAGGTACAACTTCAATGGATTTTAATTCATTTCCTATTCTTGCACTATTTAATATGTTGACTGGAATCCAAAGATGAGCACATATCTTAAGAGACAATGTCTCTATGAGATATATATTGGAGCTGTTGAAGAACCATTGTCCTTAGAAGAGAGGAATGTTTGGTTTAATGGTTGTGATAGAGATATTAGAGCAATGTGTTTGGCCATATCTTCAAAGATGCGCTACCTCATTGATATCGTTGATACTCCAAGTGATATCTGGTGCATTTTGGATAGAGAATTTGGAATGCAATATGATGAGGAAGAGATAATCCATATGGAGAGTGAACCTACCATAGATACCTCCTCAAATCATATCATTGATGTCACCAATGTCTTGACTAGAAGTTTTCCTGATGAATTTGTTCATGAAGATCAAACTGTAGAATCTTCAAAACTAGTTCTTGATTTTGTTGAAGAGATGTCCATCCATTCTCGTATGTTCTCTCACAAGTCTTCTAATATTAATTATGAGAAAGATAATCCAGTTTATGCTCTAGAATTTGAAGAGGTTTTTGAATCCTCTCTTTCACATGAGTCTGCTGGTGTACAAAATGATGATCTACTGAATGTTTTGGAGTTTAGATAAGAGTTTAAAGATGATGCATTCACCCTCCTTGATTACACGCTTCCTATGTACTTCTATTTGATCATTGGCACATGTTCTCAGAGTTGCACTGAATATGGAGGACACTACCATTCACTTGGGGTCAAGTCTTAGGCATATTCTAGCGATTTTGGTTCTGATCTCACCCCTGTTGGTTCAAAGGAGATCTCAAGGAACCATCTACACATTCTTGGAGTTGATCCTACCTCAGTTGGTTTGAATTTCAAGTTCCAGAACGGTCTACATATTCATGGAATTGTTCTGATCAAGTTTGATTCAAAGAGCCTCCAGATTCGCTTGCATCCACTAATGGAAAATTCAAGCACATGTTTTTGGAGCATGATCCATTTATTCCCAAGAGTAAGATACCTCCATAAATATGATCAATTTCACACCTACTTGAGTTTGGAGCAACAATTTTTGGTGTGTTTCATGTCCATTTTTTAGGGAGGGTTTTATTCCGATGAGGTTTTCCCCATTTCCTTAGTTTACGTGGACATATAATAATTGTAATGGGGTGACCATAAGCCTTGTTTCTTGGGCCCTACAAATACTTTACTCACTCTAATTTAGGCTTAAGGGGGAGTGTTGGAACATTAAAATCCCACTTTAGACTTAGGATAAAATACATTAATCATTTTTTTATTAATTTCCTATGTTTAGACTAGGTAGTTGGCCTAATTTTGTCTTTTATGGGACCACATTCCATCCTGAGTCACTAGGGTGCACTTGGATAGATTATGGATAAGATATTTCCTTATTCAATCTGATTTCATGTTATTCCTAGCTTAGAAGTGCACTTCCCTGATTTAGACATTTTAATCCTGATTATTCTGCTTTTTAGTGGATAAGGTAAAGCTAGTGATCTTAGTAACTGGATCTTTTTGGCCAACTTGCCCTCCTTGATTTTATTCTCTCCAAAAGAATTGATCACTTTCCTTTTTCTTCACTCATGAGCTTCCAATATTGATTTTGCTAATTCATGTTCCTTTAGACTGATTTGGAAAGTGTTTTTCCACCTAGGGTTTTTTTTAGCTTTTAGTAAGCCTGCCTTTTCTGATCTTTTCAACTTGCCTTCTAGGAATCCTAGTTTCTCTCCTGAGATGTATCATTTATTGTATTCTAATTAATGAATATGATAAACATGGAATTGACATTAATTATGTTCAGTCTCACATATTTTTGCTTAGTTTTTCTTCTCAATCATGCAAATCTATGAGCAATCTTTTAGTGAGACTTTCTCTGTTTCAAGATTCTTGGATTGTTGAATTCTTACATGGTATCAGAACCATATAATTCTAATATCCTTCACTATGCAATGTTATTGTTAGAAATGCCCTTGTGCTTGTGCTAGAAGAAAAGCTAGCATGCTTTATATTTCCTTCATGGTGCAATGTATTTGATAGCAATGTGGTTGCGTTAGGAGAAAAGATAGCATGTGTTAGCTTTCCTTCATTGTGCAATGTTGTTGTTAGAAATGCCTGTGTGCTTGTGCTAGAAGGAAAGCTAGCATGTGTTGGATTTCCTTCATGGTGCAATGTTGTTGGAAATTTACTTGTGTTGTGCTACAAGGAAAGCTAGCATGTGCTATATTTCCTTCACAATTCAATGTTGTTCTTGGAAATCCGGTAGTACTTGTCCTATAAGGAAAACTAACACATGCTATCTTTACTTCACTGTGCAATGCTATTGGTAGCAATGACATTGTTCTTGTGTAAGAAGAAAAGCTAGAACACATCAACTTTCCTTCATAGTGAAATGTTGTTGTTGGCAATGTGCTTGTGCTTGTGCTAGAAAGAGCAGTTCAATGTTGTTGTTGGTTATGTGGTTGTGCTTGTGCTATAAGAAAATCTAGTGAGTGTTAACTTTCCTTTAGGGTGCAATGTTCTTGTTGGCAATGCAGTTTAACTTGCGATAAAAATAAAACTAGCATATGCTAGCTTTTCTTCATGGTATAATGTATTTTTTGGCAATGCAATTGTGCTTGTGCTATAAGAAAAGCTAGCACGCACTATCTTTCCTTTTAGTAGGCGCTAGCTTTTACTTTAACATGCACTGGATTTCCTTCCCATTGCAATGTTTTTTTAAATGAGCTTGTGTTTGTACTAGAAGGAAATCTAGCAAGTGTTATCTTTCCTTCATAGTGCAATGATTTTCTTGTTAATGCACTTGTGCTTGTGCTAAAAAAAGAAGCTAGCATGCACTAACTTTCCTTCTTTGTGTAATGTTGTTGTTGTCAATGCGCTTTTTCTTGTACTATAAATAAATCTTTCATTCATGATGCAATGTTGTTGTTAGCAATGTGCTTGTGCTTGTGATATAACAAAAGCTAGAATACGCTAGCTTTCCTTCTAGCAAGCAATAACTTTCCTTCAGAGTGAAATCTTGTTGTTGGCAATGCACTAGATTTCCTTCATGCCACAATGTATTTGATGGAAATATGTTTGTTCAAGTGCTATAGGGAAAGCTAACATGAAAGATAACACTTTCAATATATTTGTATTTTATAGTATTTTTATAATTTGACAATGGTAAGTACAATGATAACGGCCAGTTATATATGGTTGGTAGGGAAAAGGGACATGCCTTTTTATTTAATAGACATGTTGTACAATATTTAACTAATTAATGATTAACCAAAATAATAAAAAATAAAACTAATATGTGTAATATATATTTAGGTATATTTAAAAACGAAGGTTGGAGGATCGAGCTCCAAGAAACTGAAGGAAGAATTACGTTGATTTGTTTACTGAAGATTATGGTGGATTCGCAGAGGATGGAGGTTTAGCACATGTTTGCAGAGCAGACCAGGCCTGTGGTTGGTTCGATCTCCTCATTTATTGTACAGACTGGAGAATCCTTGTTCACGGTCAGTGTTTCTTTGGTTTATCGAGCGATGGTGGTCATCTCTGGCACCGAGAATTATCTTTAGGTATTGAACTATGGCTGGGTTTGAAGCTGAAGTTCACATACTCTGAGTCTGGGCTGTATGAGAATCGGGAAGCAGTATTGCTGTTCGATGCAGAGAAGCCATTGCTCCTGGCTTCTTTTGGGCGTGGGAACCGGATCTGATTTGTAGTGGCTCATGGAGGGGTGGACGGTCTGAGCAAAAACCCTGTGGCTGGGGATCTGGCGTGTTTGGTGGATAGGGGACTGGGCCATATTTGGGTCTCTATTGATTAGTTAACTGACTGCTCGGTCGGGGTCTGGATTTGCCTGTCGTGAGGGATCTGCTGGAGTGGTATGGGGAGCGGATATGAGCAGGAGGTGGACTACACCTCGGGTGGGGATTGTGACATTGGGATATTTGATCTTGGAGCAAAAATTTCGGCGGATTATGGGTCGGGGGCTTTGACTAGCCCTTTCTTGTCTGGCAGGGGGACCGGGAATCTACCTGGGTCCGCGGGAGCGATGGATTCGCCGGTCATCTCTCTTGGGCTGGAGGGTTCCGAGGAGGATTTAGCAACCTTTCGATCTTCTGCTAGCTATATGGACAGGTCGGATTTGGCAGGTCTCCTAGGAAGGACGCTGCAACCCCAACTGGGGTCTTATACAAATTTTCCTATTCCTTCGGAAGGCCGTGATCACATGCGGTCGGGTGGCGGACCAGCTTCTCTCTCTTTAGGAAATCTGCTTCAGTCAGTGGAACTCCGTGATGTGGAGGTTCGGGGACCGGCCAGTGGTGGCCAGGGAAACACAACTAGTACATCTGCTGCGGTGGAATCTGGGGTGGGCGTACTCCTACCTGATGAAGAACCTTTGATTCCTCGTGCAAGGGCTCCTGCACCGGCGGCAAAATCTTCAAACAAGGTCAAGGAACGGAGAAGGAAGGACAAACTGGTGTTGGGTGTGGATGTCTCGCTGGAGGAAGCGGAGGAATTCTCCCACATAGCTGTGGTTGGACATGCCCGTGGAAAGAGGCTCGGGAGGGGCTTCCTACAGCGATGGGCGACTGAGAATTGGCAGGATCTGGTTGCTGCTGCACCGGAGATCAGGGTACTGACGAAGGGTTGGTTCTCCTTTATATTGGCAAATAATGGAGAGGTTGAAGCTGTTTTAGGCCGACATTGGACGATGCTGGGCGTCCCCATTGTGCTGAAATGATGGTCGCCCTTCTTTGACTCCAAGACTGAAAGAATTGACCGTGAACCGATTTGGGTGAAGCTACCAGGGCTCCCCATGCATCTCTGGAATGATTCTCGATTTGCTGCCATTGGGAATTTTCTTGGCGAATACATATGCGCTGACCATTCCCATACTGAAACTGGTAATTATTCGGTGGCTAAGATCTTGGTCAAAATCGATCTTAGGCTGGGGCTTTCGGCTGAAATCTCCATTCAGACAAAGGATGGGGATTTCACACAGATATTGGACTATGTGGGGGTGCCGTTTCGTTGCCACCGTTGTCACGCTATTGGACACCTGGTAGCAGGGTGCACGCTGCCATTTCGGGGTAGAAAACCGCCGGTTGTTCCTGTAGCAGATGTTAGGACTGATACTGTGCAGAAGGGGAGTCCACTGATGGCAGGGGTCCATGATCTTTTGAATACTATTGCCACTAAGGCTGTCGTATCAATGCAAACTGAGGCATCGTGTGGCAAACCGAGTTCTGGGACACCCTTGTCTTCTTTGGAGAACGTGGGCTGGGAAAATATTCAAAGATTGAAGATGGATGGAGTGGGGACTGCTTTGGGCTCCACGACACCCTTAACTCGAGCAGTCTCCAGAAAGATTCTTGATCGTCGAGGCTCATCTCCCCAGGGTAAGTCAAAACATTACTCTACTAATGATTCACCTTTTTCTGTCTCCACCGATTTTGGGGGGGTTCGTTTAAAGTCACATTCTCCCGACAGCCCTGTATCACCTTGCATAGTAGCGCCCTGTGTAATACCTGTCACAAATTGTGCATACACGCCACCTTTAGTATCTACACTACCCTCTCCCAATTCTGTGGGTCGTAGTATTCGGTATGCTCTTAGAAATAGGGTGATCTCTGCTGATGGATCGGGAGGTAGGGGACTTCCTGAGTTGGCTGCAAATACTATGGGGAAAGGTCGGGGTCGGAAATCTCACTTGTCCAAAGCACAAGATCGAGCAAAAGTTGATTTGGTAATGGGCACTCAATCCACTATTGAATGGGCACTTAGAGCTACGAAAACCCTGGAGGGGGGTTTTATATGAAACTTTTGTCATTCAATTGTCGTGGGTTGGCGAGTCCCATTAAAAAATCGTCTCTCCGGAGGTTGGTGGATTTAAATCAACCTGATATTTTACTACTACAAGAAACACTGGGCGGCAGTGTGGAGGTGGTTCGGATATTGGAAACTCTACTACCTGGCTGGAAGTTTGTGGGTGTGGATGCTCGTGGACGCTCTGGAGGGCTGGCAACGGGGTGGAAAGTGAAAAATTGCAGATATGATAGCTCTTGGGGTATCTCTTCTGGTATTGGTTTGGAAGTTTGGGATGCTGAGATTGGTAGGTTGATAACGATTCTCAATATCTATGGACCCTATCTTAATAGGGCTGGATTCTGGGACTCATTGCTAAGTATGGATCTCTTTGACGGAAGGGATGTGATCTTGGGTGGAGATCTGAATCTATCCCTGGGGTCATCTGAAGTCTGGGGGCCTCGTGCTGCTCCGGATCCATTAGCTAAATTTTTCATACAAGCTTTTGCTGGAAAGGATCTACTTGACATACAGCCTACCAGGCTAACCCCGACGTGGAGGAATAAGAGAGTAGGGGAACAAAGGGTGGCCAAAAGACTGGATAGGTTTCTGGTGGCAGATGTGTTGGCACTGGGGGTTGATGTTGTTAAGCAATGGGTGGGGTCAGGGGGGGTCTCTGACCATTGTCCCATACTACTGGAATTAAGAGGCAGTCGTAACAAACCTCCCAGTCCATTCAAGTTCAATCCTAGCTGGCTGAAGGAGGAGGATTATCTGAAATTAGTTCAGCAACAGTGGGTTCACCGACCTTCGGAGTCAATGGAACATGCAGGCGCTCACTTTCAACTCAATCTCAAGCGGATAAAAGAGGCCACGATAATCTGGGCATCTGATCAAAGGGTAAAAGATGATCAGACTCTGAGGGATTCTGAGCTGAATATTGATAGACTACTACACTGTCGGGGTATGGGATATCTGGATGAACAGCAGAAAGGCGAGCTGCTGGACTGGGAGAGCAGAAGAAATGTGTTACTGTGTGAGCGTGAAGAGATGTGGCGCATGAAAAGCAGGGCAATTTGGCTGCAGTGCGGGGATGAGAATACAAAATTCTTTCAAGCATATGCAAAGGGAAGAAAATTCACTAACTCAATCTGGGAACTATCTTCATCTGAAGGGGAAAGGGTCTCTAGCTTTGATGGCTTGGCTGAGATGGGTGTCCGACACTTCGAAGATTTATTCACCGCTCAACCAGGGGCCTCCATAGCTGAGGTTATCAGAATGTCTCAGCTTTTCCCACGTTTTGTGGGGGAGGAAGAGAACAGACTCTTGATGGAGGAGGTGCAACCGATTGATCTCTTGCAGGTTATGCAATCATTCCAGAAAGATAAAATCCCGGGGCCTGATGGCTGGCCAATTGAATTTTACTTGGGATTCTTTGACTGTTTTGGGGAGGAATTATTGACTGTGGTGGAAGAATCTAGAAAGGCTGGATTTGTACATGGCCCCTTTAACTCGACTTTTATTGCTCTCATTCCCAAAACAGACAAGCCTGATCGATTTGATGAATTCAGACCTATCTCACTGTGCAATTGCATTTATAAGATCATATCAAAGGTTATGGCTAGGAGACTTAAAAATATCCTGTCTCAGCATATCTCATGTGAACAATTTGGATTCTTGGAAGGGCGACAAATTCACGAGGCCATTGGTGTAGCACAAGAAGGTTTACATACCCTGAAGGTTCAGAAACAAAAGGGTGCAGTGATAAAGATTGACCTCTCTAAAGCTTTCGACCGGGTGAATTGGCTTTATATCCGGATGATTCTCACACATCTGGGCTTCTGCTATGAATTTGTTCGATGGATTATGGCATGCATCACCACGGTGAGTTTTGCTGTATTGATCAATGGTTCGGCTAGCACATTCTTCCATGCAGGCAGGGGGCTACGACAAGGTTGCCCACTATCATCGTTGTTATTTCTCCTTGTCGCAGAAGGCCTCAGTCGATTTATCCTGAAAGCAAAGGCTGACGGCTCCTTTCGTGGCATCTCCATTACCCAGGTAATGTATATCACACATCTCCTATTCGTTGACGATATTCTTATATTTTGTGATGGCTCGCAACAGGCTATTGATAAGGTGGTCGAAGGACTCAATCTTCTGCAAGTCGCCGCGGGCATGCTTGTGAATTCTGATAAATCTACTATCTCATGCTCGCAATTAAATGAGCAGGAGATCCATCGATTGGCCATCAGACTTCCCTATCGGATTATGGATATTGATGATGGCTTAAAGTACCTTGGATTTTGCTTAAAACCCAATGCATATCATAAGGCTGATTGGCACTGGCTAATTGCTAAATTGGAGCTGAGACTACATGGATGGAGTCAAAAATGGCTCTCGCGGGCTGGGAGATTGATTCTGGTTAAATCAGTGTTGGAAGCAATACCGGTTTACTGGATGTCACTTGCTTGGATTCCCAGAGGCGTCTTGGAGCAGATTCGACGGTTGGTTTTTGCCTTCCTTTGGAAGGGTAAGGGAGTGAATCGAGCCTTGGTATGGGTTAGATGGGATTTGATTGCGATCCCCAAAGCACTGGGTGGCTGGGGCTTAAAGAATATCTTCCTATTTGCCAAAGCTTTGGGGGAAAAGGTGGCCTGGCGAATCATCCATACCCGGAGCCTCTGGACTAAGGTGGTCTACCACAAATATATTGCTCCCTTAACCTTACTTGAATGGATTAGGCTGGGAAATAAGTCGAGGGAAAATTGCTCTGTGGTATGGAAAGCGGTGGTTCAGCATTTTCAGCTGGTGGGATCGGGATTAGTGTGGCGAATTGGGAATGGGCAATTTCTCCGTATTGGACTGGATCCTTGGGTAGGATGCAGGGGGGGACATGTCCTGCCTGTGGACTTAAGGAACTTTCTGGCAGCTAGGGGATGTCTGTTCTTAGCTGATATTGCCCAACCGGGCTTATCCACTCTTATGCACCAGGGATGGACCTTTGCCCAGCGACTTGAGGTTCCTGAGAATCTGACCGGGTATTGGGAGGACTACATTCGGACACTAAGATTCACTCATATTCGGCTGACTGATAGGCCTGATGAAGTGATTTGGGATCACCATCCCTCTGGACGATACACACCAAAACTTGGATACATTCAGCTTAATTTGGAGGTGCAAAATCGGGCTTTGGTGTGGTGGTGGAAATACCTGTGGAAACTAAAATGCCCTGGAAAAGCCAAACTACTCTTTTGGGCGATTTTAGAACATAAGGCTCCTACATGGGATACTCTGAAAAGACGATTTCTACAGGGCCTGGGCTTTTGCCCACTATGTAGGGAGGCAGACGAGACTCTATCACACTTATTTGTCCACTGCCGATTCACACAGACGGTATGGACACAAATTTGCAACTACTTGGATATCAACACGCGTTGGTGGGGTGAAAATGTAGATGAGGCATTCGCAGATTGGTGGACTGAACAACAGACTTCTACCATCTGTGCGGTCCCATGCATTTTTGCCTGGGGTATATGGATCATGCGCAACAAGATTATATTCCAGGATTGCAGAGTCTCGATGGAGCAGATTGTGGCTCAAGCTGTGGCCATCATTATTCATTACAAGTCTGCTACTAAACCGATTAGAACTCGTCCAGTGATCGCTGAAACGATTGATGCTACATTACCGTGGGCTTTCTTCGATGGCGCATCAATGGATCAATTGGTGTGCGGAGGGGGGATCGTTTTACACTTATCTGATTCACATTACTTCCACATAGCGGCGGGATTGGGGAGCGGTACAAACAACTATGCTGAAATCATGTCACTTAGACTGTTGCTGATTTTTGCACTTGAACAGGGTTGTCATTCATTACAGATTTTTGGAGACTCACTGATTGTTATTGATTGGGCCAATGAGCATACCCGCTGTAATGTGATGGTTCTCTTACCTATTCTGGAAGATGTTTTACGATTAAAGCAAAATTTTAATCTTATAACATTTACACATGTTTACAGGGAAAGAAATGGCATGGCAGACCATCTTTCCAAAGAAGCTACCCAACAACGTCTTGATCTTGGCACCTGGAGAATTACATTATACAACACTGCTACATCCTACAGTTACTACCATATGCCCTTCAACGTGGCATTGGAGGACAGGTTGGGCGATTGATTGGTTCCTTTCACTACAGTTTTGGTTTCTTAGGCAAGACAATCAAGGCACAGAAATGGGATACTGCTGCCTAAGAGAGGTATTGGGCATTCACAAGTGCTTATTACAGATGCTGTGGGAGACTTGTTGGTGTATGATATTACAAAAATGACAATTTTGATCATCTGAAGCGGTGGCTCATGAGAGACCATGCAGATTCAATCACTGTTATCATGTTTGGATGGCATTAATTTGAACTGAACCATACGAGGGCTGTGTCAAGAGCACAGGATATAGCTGTAAGAGGGCTTACCTTACATGGACACATCTGCATTGGAGTCTAGTTTTTTATTTTAGTAATTCTCACTGAAATCTATCAGCTTGTTAGAAGGAAATCGATCGCAGCAGAGGAGGCAGCCTCGGCTGTGCCTAATCAAGGAACTCCATTAAACGTGGATGATGCTGAAACATATGTTGCTGCGTTTTAGTTTCTCATTTTTTCTTAAGTATGGCGGTATTACATTGGTCTATTTGATGACTGTGACGGAGCATTGCATACATCTGTATGTGTTTTAGGGCAGCTTAGACTGAGTATACTTTTTGAAGTTACTACTGAAATATGTAACCGGCTATTGGTGCTGTTATGGACAGCAATTATTTTGAAATTGGTTGGGTCTCATAGACCTGTAAGATACTTGAACTGTAATATGTGACAATGTAGGGATCACTATGATTCTCTTACATGTGCAGAATGTAATTTTTTCAATCTATTGAAATAAAATTACGAATTTTTCCATGGAAAAAAAAATATATATATATTTAGGTATATTGCAATTCATCCCGCATGTTGGTGGTGCTTTCGCACTCCAACAGGCAGAAAATTGGGTGCTACCGGCTTGTGAAAGCCAAGGTAGAGAGCTTGGTAACTATGGCTCCCGTGGCTCTGTGTGGAGTTTGCGGTAAAAATATGAAGTAAAAATAGGTGAAATATAGAAAACTATGAACATATATAATATAAGCCAAAATAAACCTAAGCTAAGGGTGAGGCAACAAGCGGTAAAAAAAACCATTTAGACTTAATTCAGTAAAATAGTAAAAATGACTATCTACCACAACATTTATCAACACACATACGTAAATAATTTACTCCATAGATATTACGAAACCCTTTTTATAAAATAAATGACTTTTATTATTTGTAAAAATTTATTTACAAGTTCAGAATTACCTCTTTGGGCTTACAAACCCTTGCGGTCATGAAGCTGTGCAATCCTTGGCTGGGTTTCGTCCTCTGGGTGCTCTCCACACTCTACTGGTATGCACTGCATCAACCTTCAGTGGTGGCTAGGAGCGGAGGGTGCTCAACTAGCCAAAGGGATGTGCGGGAGAGGGTGTTGGCAACAGAGATTTGATAAACTGGATCAAATGGTAGAATGGAGGTGGTGTTGAAGCAGAGGGATTAAAGCGAGAGGGAGTGAATGAAAATGGAAAAAATTGTTTAAAAAATGGTGAAAAACATATAATATATGGTGTGGTTTTAGGTTTTTGTAACCCTAAAACCACTTATGGTATATGTTTTTTAAATTTTACTACCCGGGAAGTCTTGGGTTGAGGCAGGAACTTTGGTTTGTCGGGACATCCCCCTATTTTGGTGGACACCTCCTTTTTAGGAGAGGATCCCTATTTTAGTGGAGGTTGTCCAAAGGGGGATTTATTACTTAGGTTAGATGGGTTTTTTGGGTTTTTTGTTAATAAATAAGTTTATACTTTAGAAGTGAGGGTCTACACCATATTGCTAGGTATGTGGTCAATTTTTTGCGTTAATAGATTGCCCCCTGATGTGTGAGTTTAGGAGCTAATCGTATGACCGATAGACATCATAGGACTCTCTTTTATTGTGGGAGAGTGTGGTGATCTAGTGGAGGACGGAACTTTTTCTATGGAGGAGGACTGTGCTTTATTCACGGAACTCCAAGGGCCATCATCTGCAGCTACAATACTCATAATGGATGAGGTACATATACTCTCAAATATACATGGATGAGGCGGGCATTCCCATGCTCGTGTAAGTGACTCAATATATATACAAGTGGTGGGGTCCAGAGGGGACCAGAACAACACTTAGAGAACTATTGTGTACATCATAATGGTCCAGAGGAGACACAAATCAGGGACATACTCATGGTCTGACCATGACTGACCTGAAGAGTTGAAATCGGAAATAATGGCATCTATACCGAATGCGGTACCATAACAACTGATGCACTGTTGGATCTGAAGGGGTCCAACAACTATATGGACTCAACGACCGAGAGTCAGAATCTCATAGTTACACTAGCCGCATCTAAACAGGGTGCTCTAGGAAGCATATCATTGGAGGGATTTTGAACATTGTTGCCAATGCAACCCGAATATCAGCGAGAAGATACAACTTCGGGTTCCAAATAGACTCACCAATGTGCTAGAGTCAATGGACATCCGAGGTCTTCGACCAATAACTGACGAGACCAATGCCCTGTACGAATATCAACGGTGCGATCAGAGAGTTGAAGTCGAGCATGTGATAGGCAACCAACCGACGAGGCACTAATGGATCCTCGCAGGTGATTCGTAGGAACTCATCACCGATGGTGGTGAGGCCAAGATACATGGACCTATAGGTCTATCCTCTGGAATAGATGTGTTGGTGTCGACAGAGGGAGGCCTGCAACTACCAAGGCGATAAGGCTTCCTTGATAGGAGCACGAGGTATATGACCAAGATGTGAAAGTACTGGAACTGAGATATTGTGGGGGGAAATGAGGGCCATGAAGTGATGGGACTCAAACTTCCTTTTCTCAGAGTATGATGGCAGGGATGACCGGGCAGCATAGGAAACCAATCTTGGGGGGGGAAGGACCATAGCTTAGGGGAACAGGAACTTGTGACTGCAATGGGGGATACTCTGGTGGGGAAGGGGGAAATGATTAATGATATCAGGAGACTCCATGGGTGACTCATCGCATAATACTTTGAACAAGGGCAACCGTACTTATAAGTGCTTCCATAATATGGGGTTATATATGATCTTTCGTGGCACCGAGAGGCACCATTTGGGCCTTCTTCATGGTTTATTGAGCTCAAAGAAGGGATAGAAGTATGCTCAACATGATACCGTCGTGTGGATTTTTCAAGCCCAGGATGGTAAGTGCTCGTAGGTGATTTCAATTTTAAGGAGTCTGAAAGCTATAAGAAGACTCTGAAGTGGTAAGGAGATACCGTTGTGTGGATTTGTATGATCCCATGACGGTGAACGCTTGTGGTCGCTTTCAATTTTAGAGAGTCTAAAAGGAATAAGAAGACTCTGAGTGGGTTCTTTTTCGTAGATTAGTCCCCAAAGCGAGAAAAAGTATAAAACTATGCGATGGAGAACTCTTCTAGTAGGAGAGACTAGATAAATCATTTTTCGTAATTAGTCCATTCAGTCCGGAAAAGGGGTAAACTTATACTGAATAGACGTCCTTTCAGATACTTTAACGAGCATGAAAGGAAGCAAGATTGCTCGGTGCTATTTTCATTCTTTAAGGAGTCAAAAAAGAGCTTAATACAAACTCCTTGATGGGAGCCTAGGGAAGGGCCAATGAGTGACGATATGAGAAACTACATGCAGCTTCAAATCAAATATGTTAGACTACAGGGGATCGCAATCCTAAGAGGGAATTGAATGGCATGGGTTCCAAATGCAATGGGTTTTAAGAATGGTCACCCATGTGGAGGGAGGCTCTACTTCCCAACAGGGGCAAGTGCAAGGGTGGCTGGGTGGGGCCACCTAATCGGGTAGGGAGGGGGGTCCTACAGGTGCAAGGGGGGAGATCAAGGCAATGCATCAACTTTGAAAAGGGAAAGGATGTCCTATATTCCAGGCGAGGAATCATACATGTGGAGATTTGTTGTTGACTGACACAAGTGGAGATCAATGCGACTTAGACCTATACAGATGGAAAAGATACCGAAGCATAAAATTTGTGTATGGAAATCAAACCAAATATACAAGTGATGTATGACCTCGAAAATGGTTGAGATCACGCATGTGAAAACATGAGTAGGATTAATGGCCTGTCCCCATGCTATGGTAATGGGGTTTGTGATTATGGATCACATATGTGTTGTGTTGAGCAATGGGATCAATAATATACCGAGATTGATGTGAAGGGGCAGGTTCAAAAGGATTGAGCATGCCCCGTATCCCAGGTTCGAGTTAATCAATTATGCCCCCCAGCCGAGAGGTGTCAATCCAGTGTGGATGCTCTCTCGGAGAGGGATCAACAGGGCATCGACCAACGGCTGGTAGGTGGGCATACCGTGATGCTATTGGCCATTGTGGAAAATTGAATTGATGAGATGGTGATGGGGCATGCCCCTTGCGGGGTGGATTCCCCCGGTATCTCCGACGGTAATGACGATGATGATGAGTAGGCAATTTTTTTAGCCTGCCCCCATGATGTGGACATGTGATTTCTTCGTTGATTCGAAAAGGTCGAACATGTGGGTTAGAGAGATCAGTGGAAGGGGCCAATGGGATAGAGGGGTCACAAGTGGAAACCATGTAAATCGTGTTTATCTCTTCCCAGGAGGAGGATTCAGGTGGGTGAATATCCTCAATGATAGTAATGCTTGACTCTAAAGAGGACTGATTCATCTCGTGGAGAACCAATTGATATTCAGGTAAGTTAGGACAATGATGGGAATAATGGCCATAAATGCCACAAACTACACAGGAATGACTGGTGCGCAATGATTTGTTACGTACTTGTTGGGGGGTGATAATTGAATGACGAGAATGTCTTCGTTCTTGTCTAACGAATCCATGTGGGCGCGAAGGTCAGGCAGGTGTGGAAAATTATGAGTAGCATGACCCAATTAATCGCATAAAGCACATTTTGTGGGTGCGTGTGCTGGAGGAGGGGGTTTCACAACTTTGTTCCTAGTTGGCGGGGTGTCTGTTTTCCCCCAGCTCTATTGGGAGGCTGGGGAGAGGGGTTGTGGGGGGTTGTTGCTGACACACCAAGAGGAGGGTGATTGGCGGTGTTAATTGGTTGGACCGGTTGAAGAACGACCTGGGGGGTTGTTGTCAAATTGGGTGCCGGTAGGTACCAGACATGGAGCCCTAATGTTAATCCTGGAACATTCAACATTTCCATGACTGGTATGCTTATGACTCTTGATGGGGGAAACAAGAAAGGGATTGTGTGGATTGGGGTTGCTCCCACGTGAATAGGTACTGACGGCGGTTGAGGTTGAGGTGGCCTCTGGTGTTGCGACAAAGGTATCAGTTGGGCTACAGGCTGTGTTGTAGGAGCTAGTTGGCCTGATGAAATAGTGCACAAATCCAATATCCTAGCAGCTAGAGGGGGAGGAGGTAATGAGACAAATGTGGAAGTCATCGGGGCCTCAGAGTAGAGACCCAGACCTATGGTGGAAATTAACGAAGTGGGCACGCCAAGTGTAGACTTGTCGACCATGGGGAGGAAATTTTCTAGTGTCGCAGGGGCGTTCAGGTCGTAATAAGTGAGTTGGTAAAGTTTAACGAACCGTCCCTCATGGGGGAACATCATGGGCCAAAATACGGATGAGGTGACAACCTTCATCGTGTACATGTAGCTACGTCCTTACAGGAGGTTATAATCGAGTTGAGAGTTTACAACTTCTATGTTAATTAAGATAGTTTTGGCAGCTAGTTGGACCGGGACATTGGAAAGTAGGCCTTGGGGTTGGTCCGCGCGGCCATCGTAAGCTCGAAGAGCAGTTGTTGATGTTTGCAAAGGAGGGGATACTATTTTTTTCCACACGAATGTGGACCTGGCACATGTGGAGGTGCCCTCGTTGACGATGCATCGATGTATAACCAAGTTTTAGATCGTTACTGATATCTGAAATGCAAGAGACGAAGGCATGTGGGGTTCTGATTGATCTAAGTCAAATGCCATTAGTCTTGAATCTGAAGGGTCAATGGAACCTAGTGCGGATAGCAATGATTTACGTTGTCTGGGGAAGTTCTTTAGAACTTCTAGGGCTGACATGGCATGGGGGGATTGGGCCAATTCGTCCACAATGTTATAATTGGGGGGGCGTGAGGATTGGGGTTATTAGAAATGTGGCACAACGAGAACTTGGGGGCTTTGAGAGATCCTTCGTTCGGCGGTGGTGGAAGGTGTAATGACTGGTCGATGAGGGTTGATATGGTCACCTTATCGGTTGGTATGGGATTCATAGCCACACCATATTGGTTATGTCGAGTATGGATATTGATGTCAACTGACGACATCATTAGAAGGTGATGGAATCCGGACTCAGAGGCTTGACTTGTGGATGCGGCATAGGTGGTTGGGGGTTGTGTGGTGGGGACCCCTTGCGTGGGTAAGGGGTTGTGTGTTGTCATAGGTTGTTCCATAATGACCCCTTGTGTGGGTAAAGGAATTTGTAACACCATAGGAGGTTGTTTTGTTTAGGGTGGTTGAGGTTGTGCCTGCCGGGTGGCGGTAGCGTTACAGTGGTTAGCCTCGTCCCAAAGCTGGTGGGCTGCCATTAAATGAGAGAAATGGTGAGTGTAGTGTCCGTACACATTATAGAAGGAGCAAGGATTATTGGTTCGTAACTGTGGGTTCTTACCTTTTCGGGGATGTTGATTGGGGTCTTAATTCGTGGTATTGGGGCCATTATTAACCAGGGGGTTAGGGGGAGGTCCTCCCCTCCCTTGGCGTTTGTTGTTTTGGCGATTGCATCCACGTATTCTGTCTTGTTGGCCTTGCTGGTTATTGGGGGCAGGTTGATTTGGTTGTTGGTTCTACTAACCATAAACCTATCGTTGTGGTGCAGGGGGAGCCTACGGTTGAGTGGGAGCAGGTGGTTCGTACGGTGGATAATAGGTTGGGGGATCCTGAGGTTGTAAGGGAGTGAGGGTAGGCATTAGATGGTAGTAAGATGGTGGGGTTGGGGGAGAGGGGTATGCCTGATAGTTCTGACCATAACTGGGCGTTGCATATGTGGGCCCATATGATTGGGCACTGTGAGCCGGAAAGGCATATGAAGATGTTTCTCCAGATTGGGTTGTTGTGCACAAATAATCAATATGTGTGGATGGTTTATATGTGGACGCAACATGGTCGATGATGCCATCTGCCACGTGGGATTCCCCTGACGTATATTTTCGAGAAGTATTGTCGCATGGGCATCAACTAATATAGTGTATAGGTATCCTGATTGGGTGTATATGAGGTCAAACTGTTGAGCTCTAAGGATAGCCTCTTCCTCAGACTGTGGTCGTTTAGATGCCGCATGCTTAGTGATGGCTGGTATAAGAAATTTCAGGAACTAATCTAAAAATATGCGGTCGTCCAATTTAATCTTGCATAAACTGCATCGTTTGCACCATTCATGGATATGGTCTATGATATGGGTGGCTGTGTTTTATCTACAAGATAGAAGGATCTCAACACCAACATCATAATGAATTGGTAATTGGAAGAACTGTAGGAAAGTGGAGGCAAGGGACGTGAACGTGAAATGGGTCCCATGTGGTTGGTCGATGTACCACTTGGCTGCAACACCAATGAAGGTTTGTTTTAATAACCATAAGCGAATAGAGTCGTCCACTATGGATTTAGAGGAACACCATAGGTGGAAGGACATGATATGGTTTTGGGGGTCTTCCCCTCCCTTTCCCTCGAACTTGGGTATGTTCGACGGAAGCTTGGTGGGCATAGGAGGCCATGTGGGGTCATGTTGGATGGGTTAGTTGGTCAATCTATCCAGGTCAGGGAGGTTGAGGATGTCCATGAATGGAAAACTTGCAGGAGGATGTGGCATGGATGGGCCAACTTGCGTGGCTATGGTGGGGCCACTGCCGCCGAAGGCGGGTATATGAGTGTTGGTTGCAATGGGAATTGAAGAACTACCTATATGGTGAGGACGGATCTAAAAAGAAGTAGTGGTTCCCCCTAAGGTGACTAAGGGGGTGTGGTTGTTGGGGCGGGACCGCTACCTGTGGGTATAGATGCAGTGGCTGAGTGTAGGGTAGTGCCCGGGGTGGGTCCCTTGGCATTGGGAATGGAGGCTCCCAACGTAGTGGGAATGGAGGGTCCCATGGTAGTGGGAATGGAGGGTCCCGTAGTAGTAGGAATGGAGGGTCCTGTAGTAGTGGCACCTGGGATTTTGCTAGGGTATCCACCGCCAACGACCCCTCCATAGAACGGGTTGGGTATCATGCTGGCCATGGTGCTAAAGGGAGGTGTGTGTACGGTTGACTCTGCCTTTGGATCATATGTGAAATAAGGTGCGTTGGGATGGAGATCCGACGACAACAACAAGTGTCTCAATGGAGCGTGACGAGTGGGGTTTAAAGGACTATGTTGAGAGGACTACCCTCGCAACCTACGGGAGTACCTCTATGGATCAATGGTGACTAGTGTTGTGTGTGTGGAAAAACAAAAATGCTCAAAATCCAACTACATCCGAGTGTGGAAAAGGAGAGCTCTGAACAAAGTGGCACTTGGTCCAACAAAAAAATCTAAAACTCTATTGTGATCGCGTGTCACAACAGGCGAGTAGCAAGGAGCGGCCAGAATTCCATAAGCAACACTACCTACAAATAAAATGACTCACTAACCTCAGGGGTGTCGAAGCATGCAAACACCTAACTAGAAGATCTGGAAGCTCACACAAACCGTATCCCCTGTAGGGTGATGAAATCTGCAGCCAGATGATACGAAATGGAGAACCAAGTAGGTAGGGGATATCCCTCTACCGATAGGGATCTCGGGTAAAAGAGCCCTAGGAGAATGGTAACTAGGCTACCCTGTTCATGGCACGTCCAGAAAAAGCAATTCGTCGTTTCAGTCCTTTGGTCACTACACCCTTGGTATGGAGGTCTGGCAGTGCAGCGAAGACTACGAGTAGGTGTCCTTTAGAACTAGTGGAGAGAGACAGTCCACGTATTCCTCCGGAACCAGTCTCACGACTTACCCTCCTAAGGGAGAGGCCTTTTCCGACAAATCGGTTTTTAACCGTGCCAACAAATAGTAGGGGATTTTGGTTCCCTAATGGTCAACTGCTAAGTTTCATATGTAAAGTGGCAAAGGGGGTTTATTTTGGATGCCTACCCCTAGTGCCCTACCTAGCTAGAAGGTTGTTTTTGGTCCCCAAGTGGGGTTAGTTGTGTGTTTAGTTAACAAATTTTAGTCTCACTTGATATTTTAGGGTGTGAGTGGGTGCACAAGTGGCGTGTATGGCTACGCTAGATGAGAAAGAAATAAATGAAGTTGATAACATAAATGAAACTAAACTAACATTTTCTTTTTGGAAATTGAAATAGACTTCTAGGAAATGAGTATAGGTACTAATCATGCCACAATCACTCAAGCAAGCGAACAATATGCTACAATTAGTCAATCATGCAACTCAAACAGTCAATGCTAGGGAACCAACAGGGGGTTGATATAGTCCAAGGGTAGGCGTGTTCAGAGGCACAGTTCAAAATAGGATGTTCAGGGGTGGAGCGCTCTTAAATGAGAAAACTGAGCGCTCTAGGATGCACTTAAACTGAAACAAAGTGTGCTCTGGGATGCACTTAAATTGGAAAAAAGTGTGCTCTGGGATGCACTTAAACTGGAAAAAAGTGTGCTTTGGGATGCACTTAAATGATGACTAGGGGCGCTCTAGGGCACTCTTAACTGAGCAATAGGTGCGCTCTAGGGCGCACTTATCGGGAAAAAAGGTGCATCCTAAAAACTAGAAAATACAAAATGAAAACTAAGCTCAAAGAAATGTTGAAGGGGGGTATTAAGGGTTGGTTTAGGCCAGTTTGTCCAGCCAGGGGTTAACTGCAGGTTCAGTAACACACAAAACCAATTGTTTAAGGAGATCTAACACTTTCAAAATCTATGGTAAAAACTTACTTAAAAACTCAACAAAAAATCACCAGGGGTCTGCAGGGATCTCCCCAGCATGGTCTCCAGTTCTGTTGGTGGTGCTTTCACAAACCAACAGGAAGAAAGTGGGGTGGTACTGGCTTGTGGAAGCCAAGGTAGAGAGCCTGGGAACTGTGGCTCTTGTGGCTCTGTGTGTGGAGTGTGTGGTAAAAAGCCGAAGTGAAAATAGGTGAAATATAGAAAACTATGCACATAAATGATATAAACCAAAATAAACCTACGCTAAGGGTGAGGTAACAAGCGGTAAAAAACAAAAACCATTTAGATTTACTTCAGTAAATAGTAAAAACGACTATCTACCACAACATTTATCAATGCACATACGTAAATACTTACTCCATAGATATTAGGAAACCTTTTTTATAAAATAAATGACTTTTATTATTTGTAAAAATTGATTTACAAGTTGAGAATTACCTCTTTGGGCTTACAAACCCTTGCGACCATGAAGCTATGCAATCCTTGGCTGGGTTTTGTCCTCCGGGTGGTCTCCACACTCTACTGGTATGCACTGCATCAACCTTCAGTGGTGGCTAGGAGCGGAGGGTACTCAACTAGCCAAAGGGATGTGTGGGAGAGGGTGTTGGAAAGGGAGATCTGATAAACTGGAGCAAATGGTAGAATGGTGGTGGTGCCGAAGAAGAGGGATTCAAGTGAGAGGGAGTGAATGACAATGGAAAAACTTGTGTAAAAAATGGTGAAAAACATATAATATATGGTGTGATTTTAGGGTTTCATAACCCTGGAACCACTTATGGTATATGTTTTTAAAATTTTACCGCCTGATAAGTATTGGGTTGAGGCGGGAACTTTGGTTTGTCGAGACATCCCCCTGTTTTGGTGGACACCTCCTTTTTAGGGGAGGATCCCTATTTTAGTGGAGGTTGTCCAAAGGGGGATTTAGGACTTAGGTTAGATGGGTTTTTTGGGTTTTTTGTTAATAAATAAGTTTGTACTTTAGAAGTGAAGGTCTACACCATATTGCTAGGTATGAGGTCAATTTTTTCTGTTAACACCACCCTAAAAGGATTTGTCCTCGAAGCTTGGGTAAAAGAAGAGTACTTGACTTAAGCTATATATTTGCTTAATTGATTGCTACTCTAGGAATGTTACTAAACTTGACGAGATATTCTTTGAAAAATGAACCTTATGTAATAGTTTATTTCGAATAATAGTATCTTGATTCAATAATTCTTGAAACAATTGTTCATGTTTCAATTCATATTTCTCCATGCATGGTGTGCATAAGATGTAACTATTCTACCAACGATTCTTGTAAGGAAGATTACAGGGAGGACCCTTTTGAATTTCCAATTTGATATTTTCATGATGAACTTGTATTGCCATGTTGATATTTGATATTTTTGCATGCTTGGGTATGTCACTATTCTCCGGTTGACATATCACTTCCTTAGTGATGATCGATGGATTTTCAAACATTATTGAATCTTTAGTTTCACTTGTTATGGTCTCCTTATTTGTAGTGGAAACTACTAAAAACTTACTTAATTCAATCAAATTGGTTAATGTGTCTTCATTTTTAGTTTCAACCTCTACTTTTAAGATTGAAGCGCTCTTAGGTTTTAATTTATTTATTTCATTAAATCGTGTTTGATTAAGATTTTTCAAATGATTTATTTCCTTGTATTTATTTGATAGGATCTTCTCCAATTGTTTCTTAGCATCCTTTTGTTCTTGTGATTCTTGATCACATTAAATTGCAACATCCTGCAGTTCGTCTATATCTTCGTGTTCCAAAGAATATTCCAGGTTTTGATCTTCTACATCATGATTAAGACCATTTTTATTGTCTTTATTTTCATCACTATACTCTTCTATATCTTTATCTACTTCACATTCGTTATTGGAATCAACTTCATATTCATTAATATTTTGTGCTTCATCATCATAATCTTTGAGATTTTCATCTTCCTTACAATCGTTATCGACATCATGTTTAGCAATTTTTGGTGCATATGTACCTTTGTTTTCATTATTGTTATTCTCAACCAACTTTTCTTCAACTTCACCTTGATCTTCCATACTCTGGATTTTATTCTTGTCCTTTGCATCTTTATTTTCATTGTCACTGCTATCATCTTTATCGATGTCTTTCTTTTCATTGTCATCGCTATCATCTTTATCAATGTCCAGTGCATTTGTATCATTTATGCAACTCAATTTTGTTCCTTGTAAAATGTTACACACAAGAGTGACAGGCCCTTTATTAACTTCTAATACTTATGCATATTTATGACCTGACATTGTATTTTGAGTATTGTATTTGAAACATTGATTCCTATCCTTCCTTGTCTTTGATGGTGCAATCCTTTGGTGAGGGGGAATATAAGGAGCACATAATGAGTTGGTCAATAAGATTTTTGTTTTTCTTCTGTCTTGGATGTAGTAGGAATCCTTTGGCGAGGGGGAATATAAGGAGTTGGTTGGTGTGATTTTTTTTCTTCTATCTTGGGTGTGGTAGCACCTTTGAATTCTCCAATCCTATAGTGAGGGTTCACTTTTTGAGACATGGATTTTGCTTTCAGACTTGGATCATCATCATACTTTGACTTCAAATGGTTTGCCATGATTGCATCTTCATCAATCGTTTCTTCCTGGTTTTGTTCTTGTATAGTTTCTTAGTTGCCTTTTCACTTTCTTTTTTCACCCTCTTGAACGATATCATCATTATTATTCATTGTTTCTTCATGTTCCATCTCACTTGAGAATTCCGAGCCAGTAACCACTTATTCTTCCTTCATCTCACTTGAGGAGTAGGACTCATACATATCCATTGTGTCATTATAATCCGGAGCATGTGAATGTTCATTTTTGTTGTCATCGTTCTTATTAGGTTCTTCTTTCCATAATTGTATTTTTACTATCTCTTCCAATATTTCTCCATATCTTTTAAGTCTTTCACAAATACTATTAATACTTTCATCAGTTGCTCAAGACATTGTACGTGTAGTATAAAAAATTCTTCAAAATTGATTAATATATTTGTATTTGATAATATTTTTATAATTTGATGATGGTAAGTACAATGATAATAGCTAGTTATATAAGGTCGATAGGGAAAATGGACATGTCTTTTCTATTTAATAGACATGTCGTACACTATTTAACTAATTAATGATTAGTCTAAATAATAATAAATAAAACTAATATGTGTAATATACATTTGGGTATATTACATAACAAGTACTAGATTCCCTTCACGATGCAATGTATTTGATGGAAATGTGCTTGTGCTAGTTCTATAAGGAAAGCTAGCATGTGCTACCTTTCCTTCATTGTGCATTGTTGTTGCTAGCGATGCCCTTGTGCTTGTGCTAGAAGGAAAGCTAGTAGGCATTGACTTTCCTTCACATTGCAATGTTGGTGTTGGCAATGTGCTTGTGCTAGAAGGAAACCTAACATGTACCAGTTTTCCTTTTATGTTCAATGTTGTTGTTGGCAATGTGGTTGTGTTATGATATAAGGAAAGTTAGCGAGTGTTATCTTTCCTTCATGGTGCAATGTTGCTGTTGGCAACGCAGTTGTACTTGTTCTAGAAGGAAATATAACAGATGCTAGCTTTCCTTGACAATGCAATGTATTTGGTGGTAATGCACTTGTGTTTGTGCTAGAGGAAAATATAGCACATGCTAGCTTTCCTTCTAGTAGTCACTATCTTTTATTGTAGCATGCACTAGCTTTCCTTCAAATTGCATGTTGTTTTAAATGAGCTTTTGTTTGTACTAGAATGAAAGATAACGGGTGCTAGCTTTCCTTCACATTTCAATATTGTTATTGGTAATGCGCTTACGCTTCTACTAAAATAAAAAGCTAGCATGAGCTAGCTTTCCTTTATCATGCAATGTTGTCGTTGGAAATGCGCTCAATGTTCTTGTCATAAAGATTATGTCTTCATATGTGCGAAAACACAGAGTCCTAACATTTGAACTAAAGATCCAACTTATGTGATTTCCTTACTTTTGGAATAAAAATGAGAATTATATAGAATTTATATTTAATACAAAATGGAAAATGATTATAATATTGTGTTTATGAGTTTTTATTTTTTATAATTTGATTAAAAATAATTATATTTTTATTTGCTATTAATATTAATATTAATATTTTATTTTATAATAAATTTTTATTAATAAATAATATATCTTTTTCCTCGTTAATAATAATTGTGTTTTTTCCTATTAATAACTAACTTTATATTTTGTATTTTTATAACATGTTTAAATTGTATTGATTTCTTTAATAACTCCACATCTTTAACTAGCAAAGTATCTTGTTCACGATTGCCGTGGGCCGATGATGTTGCAACTTTGATGGGAAAAGGTGGATTTACTCGAGCATTACTGTGTAGTCTTTGTCATACCGTTGATTAGGTAAGTCTTTGTCAAACCCTTTTTCGCGGAAAAAGGGTTTGACAAAGACTTACCTAATCAACGCTATGACAAAGACTAAAAAATTAGGTAAGTGATACTAAAAATTTTCTTTAAATTATTTGAGACTTGCATTGTTCCACATTCTCTATATTCCTCTTTATGTTTTGTTTTAAAAGATCCTTTGGACCTACAAAAGACTTTAATGAAAAGCCCATGTTTAATCCAAAACCTATGTTTAATGTACACAATACCAAAATTGAAAATGAAATTTTAAGGATGGTTATGTTATTTTCAATAACAATGCATCATCATACCCTACTTTCAATATCTTGTTAGTTTTATTATTGAATGGTTTGTTTTCAAAATATCAGTCTTTGTTAAATTATATTTTACAAATAATTATTTTCACAATAACTTGTATTGACCATTATTTTGGTATAATTTTACAAATAATTATTTTCTCATGTATTGACCATTATTTTGGTTAACAATTTATATCAAAATGATAATAAAATTTTGTATATTTACGGGATTTTACGGTTTAAGATTTATATTAAAATGATAATAAAACATTGTATGTATAAGAGATTTTATGATTCAAGGTTTATATCAAAATGATAATAAAACATTACATGTTTAAGAGAATTTATGATTCAAAATTGTGTATTTTTTATTATATTGTAAATAATAACAATTTTTTCAAAAAATATTCTATGAATTAGTATATTATTTGTATTTTGTATTTTTATTTGAAACTTTTAAAAACTCAATTAAGTGATATAAATAGAAATGAGATAGCCTCAAAATCAAACTAGAGACAACAAAATATTTAATATCCAGAAATAAGTAATTGTATCTTTATTAAACACATTTTTAGAAATGAAAATCATAGTTCGCATAATACTTTGAACCTTACAAAGTAATAAATGACATAGATGCATAGCTTAGTAACCTAAATGCTCATTAATTCCATTTTTCTCCTATTGACCCACACTCAAAATGATTGCCTCTAAATCACACATATAGTGTGTATTGCCACAATGGATAGAATAAGAGTCTCGAGCCTCTTATTTGTGCCCTATGGTATGCAAACCCTCCTATGAACATATCCTTCTTTGCTAATTAAAAAAAAAAAAAAAAATTGGTCTATTTATAAAGAAAGATCACAGAACCTTGCAATCTTAAATTTCTTAACAATAATGCAATACAACCTCATTGACATTTGAAATTTTCATGAGTTAACTTCACAAGTTCACGCAATGAAAGAGCCCAATTAGACCTTCCTCCATTGAAATAGTAAACCATTTAGTTGTATCCCAACTTTCCGTTGGTTCTTGAGATTACCCATTATGGCTAGGCTTGTCATTGATTCTTATGCTTTTAAATGAAATGAAACTAAGTATAAAAGTAGAAGAGTGCAATTATTTTACTTCAAGCAAGCCTAATTAATCATATCTAACTTTGTTATATAGGGGTGTTGCCAAGGATTGATTGGCATGAAACCGATGATAAGGTACAAAGAACAAGGAGAATGCTGCACTAACTATTATCAACACCAGACCCAAAGCACACCATGGCATACCATGAGGATCGAGGAGAGGCTACAATTGTTTAGAAAACGCCAATTCCACATCAATATGTTAGACATAAAGTAATGGGATCCATAAAAAAAATATGGAAAATAGTCCACCAACTACTATTTACATAAAATTTGGAACACACTTTGAGAACTGAGGATAACCTTTAGATCCCTAAGATCTTATATTAGATTTACACCCAACTATTAGCAATGCATGTTATAAGTAAGTATAGAGATTGTAAGAAAGAGAATAGTCCACAAACCACAACATTCATCCTTACCAGCTTCAAGAAATACTATGAATAACAAAAATAATCCACAACTATCCACAACTTGCAAAAGTATGAGAACACAAGCTAATATTGCCACTCTATTCAACAAATGAAGAAATCTTATAATTTCAAAAGAGGGGCCTTTTATATGAATGAAAATATATCTTTTATAAAAAGTCTTATGACTCTTTGACCTTCTACCTACTTGACTTTTGGCCTTACACCTTATTGAGTTTTTGCCTTCCTTCATGACCTTTAAACTTTTGTCCTCATTCCAAATAGGTTGTTTTGAACATATTTAAAAATATAATATAAAAATACAATAATCTTTGTACATGTGCACTTTCACCGAACTTGTCACTAGAGTTTGCAAACTTGATGATAGATTTGTTAATTTTGTGCACTAACTTCTCTTATAAAACATAATAGGTTGCACATCATAGGCCCATCACATTGGGAAAGTAGTGACATCATTCATCAATCCAAGTGCTAGTTTTTTTGTATGCATGAGTACCACATTGGGTCTCGAAAGTAATTTTCAATCATTCTTTATTTGAAATGAGAGCTTGATTGTACCTTGAAAATCCATCAAGGAGTGAGAGCATCTCGGAACCCATCATGATGTGTAAAATGTGGAACATCATAGTTATCCCACTTTGATGTTCAATTTAGATTCATGAAATCAATGCACATCCTCCAATCTTAATTTTTTATAGGAATAACATTTGCAATCTAAGATGAGTAGTGAACGTAGTAACTTTTCAATTCTTTTTGGCATAAAATCTTCACATGTAGTAACTTTTCAATTCCTTTTGGCAAAAGGTTCCAATGATGAATGGATCTCTTTCAACTTATGTTGAAAGAGATTATTGTTACGCTAGATAGTCATCACATGTTAAATAATATTAGTATGATATAACTTTAAGCCTTGATATGTCAAAGTGAAAACATCCATGGAGCACTTGAATAATTTGATTTAAATTGATTGTCTTAGTATATTATTCGGTCTTAACATTCACAACCCGGTACTACATCAAGGATTTTTTTATTTTAAAATTCAATGCTTTCTTAAGTATATCTTATAGGTCAAACAACTTCTCAAGTGAAATTGTGTTCTTGTCTTTACATCAATATCCCATCTTTGTAGTCATCTATGGATTTTGCTTATTCTTTGTCATTAATGTTTGCTTCTTTGAATGTACCCTCACTATTTAAAAAATGAATAATATGTTGATCTTCACTATATACCCTCCAATGTGTTAGATTATTCATAATTGAAGACCTAAAAACAAGTTCAACGGAGAATTTACCAGTCAAGAAATCCTCCAATTGAGTGGATTAAGAAGAAGTGTTAGCTAATGCATCGACAACGACATTCTCTATATGATGAATGGAACTAATAATAAATTCTTCAAATTTATAAATTAAGTTCTATGCCTCTTCTCGGTAACTTTTAAATGAGGCAGATGTCAGTGAATAGAGTTTCTTACTTGCCTTGTGAGAATATTTGAATCACCAAATACCTTCAAATGTTTGGTGTCAAAACTAAGAGTCTTCTTGAGTCCTAGGTTCAAGGCATTGCATTTATAAAAATAATTGGTGCATTTGAATTCAAACTTGCATGAAACTAGGGTGCACCTATCTCCTGGATCAACAATTAAGTAAGTTGCACCTATGCCTTCCTATGACTTAGAACTATAAAAAATAAAGACCAAATGTTAGTTTCTAAATACATGTTAGCATTTCTAGCATCATCTAGTTCTACTATAGTACAATGGGTAACACCATCCTTATTAGAATTAACAAGATTAGATTGTTTATTAGATAAAGAGGGTGGTTAGAAATAGTTTCCAAAATGGATTTCGAAAAGCATGATACATTCATTCTTTCCCTCGAGTTCCATGATTGTGTATTTCATGTCTTTCATTATAATCGTTATTAGAATTAACAAGATTAGATTGTTTATTAGATAAAGAGGGTGGTTAGAAATAGTTTCCAAAATGGATTTCGAAAAGCATGATACATTCATTCTTTCCCTCGAGTTCCATGATTGTGTATTTCATGTCTTTCATTATAATCCTTATTTGATTTGTATTTCCATTTTATTGTAACTATAAGTGAGACTAATGAATTGCAAATTATCCCTATAGTTTTTGTGACCAATATCTACTTAACAGGAGACTATAAGCCTCCAAAAATCAACCATGAGTATGTAAATGATTTGATGCTCATGGAGATTAGAAGAAATTATAGTTTGAACACCTTTCACATCACTCATTACCCTTACATGATGATTTGTACGGAAGATTTGATGGACTTGACATTCAATTTTTGGCACAGCAAGTATGGCATAAAATTTGACAATATATTTGAATCAACCAAACAATAATGTATGTTATAATTAAAAATATAGAAGACCAAAAGGAAAAGAGGGGTTTGAGGCTTAAGCTTCTTATGGATGGTAACATTCATTATTGCCTTCCTTTTCTTGGCAATTGGTGGATTGAATGTCTAAGGAAACACTTTACTCTAATGATCAATGATTAATAATTAATGCAAAAATTCCTTACTTTTATTTTCTTCATTGCATCAATAATGTTATATTCAATTTTTGCAGTTGAGGAGGTGCTCTTTGAAAGGTTCAAAGAGAAACCATAGTTATTGTCTTTGTCACTAAGGAAGAAGGGTAGGATTGCAATGCTATATTCAATTTTTGCAGTTGAGAAGGTGCTCGTTGAAGGGATCAAAGATAAACAATAGTTCTTTTCTTTGTCACTAAGGAAGAATGATATAATTGGTTGACATTACATTTATCTTACTTCTAGGTGATCTTTTTGTTTATATACTGTGGACTTCTTCTTCAACTTGCTCTTCTACATCATCCACATAATTATGAAGCATATGGATTCTTCACCCTCAACAATTTATTCTTTGTTGAAATTTGGTTGTAATTGATGCCAACTAATGTCAAAGAGGATGTCAACTGATTCAGTATGAGTCATTGATATCAACTGATGTCAAAGTGGATGCAACATTCCTACATCAATGTGAAGAAGTATATGGAAGCCACTTTGAAGAAGTATATGCACAAGATAAAAAAGAACATGAATGGCATCAGTACATGCGAAAGATGGTGAAGGTGACAGACATGGATGTTAGTTTAATGAAATATATCCAAAAGTGCATTTAGTCTGAAGAAGTGTGTCCAATAATACACCATTTATGATGAGTTTGAAGAAATACATAAGGAAGATACATCATGCAGATCCAGTTCAAATAAGAACACAAGTAATGTATCCTTATGCATGTGGTCCTTGCACATATATCAAGTCCACCAAGTCATACTCTCTCATTGTAGCAATCAAATGAGTTGGTTAGACAGTGGTACATGTGCACAAGCAGCCAAAGAGTTGGTTGGAAAGTGGTACATGTGCACAAGAATCTAAGGATTTGGTTGAACAAATGGTACGATTGTGCAAGCAAGTATAAGCATTGCTTGGTTGATGATCGAAAGTGTGCATGCAGTAAGAACCAACAAATGGTTGGACAATCTTGAAAGCACGCAAGTTTGGCCACTGAGAAGATGCTTTTAGTTAGTGGAATGTGCACAAGTTCTTATAAAGGTACAGCCGTTGAAGCAAATCTATGATCAAATTCCGCAGTCGATGGTACAACAAGTGCGCAAGTTTCACAAGTGATGACAAGGCAAGGGTCATAATCCCACCAAGTAGAAGTTGGAGTATGTGCATAATTCAAAAAGAATTAATATTGGAAGGGCACAATACCCACAAGGGATGGTACAAAAAAGGTTATAGACTCATCAAGATGAAGAATATGAATGCACACATACCTCAAAGGAAATGGCACATCGAGGTATACCACCAAGGTGTAAAGTACCACTATGTTTGTGGACCATGAAAGCGCTTGACACCTAACATATGACACATCAACAATGCAGAAGATGATACATGGCATGTGCACAATCTGTAAAGTATGGAAGAAGGGATGCCACGACCAACTTGTGAACATACAATCCATGCATGACATGTATAAATAGAGATGCAATTTGGAGAATTGAAGTAAGTTTGATGGCGAGAGCATAAGAGCTTCAAGTGTTTGTTGAAGTTTGATATTCGGGGCATCAAAGGGCTCGAGGACAGAACAATATGATTTAGCGAGGAGCCGAATGCGCACATGCAGCTGAACAAAGTTTTGATGGTGCGAAAAAATATGTTGTATATCTGTGACGGATGCACAAGTTCTAAAAGGAATAAATACTGAAGTATGCGCAAGTGCTTGATGTTTCGAAGGAAAACATTATAGTCAACACGCCGTTAGTCACAGATGCTGTAAAGACATAAGCGCAGAGATAGACCCAAATTTTATCAGATAATGTGTAGATGTCTTGCTGATGCATATGAACATAAGTGAAAGTGTGCGAAGTTGAGAATACCATCTGATGCGCAACGACAAAACAACAGTAGAATCCCGCATGCACATCATGATGTAGATGATCTAAGACAAGTGCATTAAATGAAACAGACGAATCATTTGATGCACATGACGTTGCAGATTGTCTAAGAGATTGTAGCACTTAAATAGAACAGACCCATCCGTAGGTGCACAATTCCATCTGTTACTAGTGCTTTATTTCAAAACAACAATCTATCAATTGAAAGCACAATATCAGTTGGTCATTGCAATCACGTAAGTATCAGAACGATGAGATAATCAGTGATGTAGACTGCAGTATCAGCGAGCACACAGAACATGAAGTAAGTCATCAACAGAAGTGTGATTTGAGAGGAATGAGAAGTCAAGTGATGTATGCAGCTTGGTGACAAAGTATCGACTGCATACGAAGGAAGCGCACAACAGACTTATTATTAGAAGATCAAAAGGGTGCACGAGGTTGAAGTTTGATAGAGTCATACATTGGACATCAGGGCGGTCAGACGGGGCAAGGAGACAGGGAGTTGGAGCTTCCTTTAGTTGAAGAGATGATCTATGACATGATGAACCGTGGACCTGTCTTCTTTGAATTGTTTTTTTCATGAATGTAGTAAAAGTGGTCCATAGGTAGAGCATCGATTCTCTCACAAGAATATTCACTGCAGAACCAGATCCGAGTTCCCGAATCAAATTGCAGAACCAAAAAAGTGTAAATTACGTCATACTGTTGCCGAATCAAAATGTTCCCGAGTCAAATTGCAGAACCAGCAAAGTGTAAATTGTTGTGTTTTTTTTAAGAGAACGTCATTTTTTACCATAAATCTATCAAATCAATTAAAAACAGTCCATATACTACCAAATGGTAATAGACAACTCACAATATATATATGATGAACATAGCAAAAAAACAGCAAGTCCTGAAGCTTCTATAAATACATGACAATGATATTGCAAGTTATGAATACAGCTGTAGAGTAACTATTCTCCAGTTATACCCGTGCTCTGCACTAATTACTCGCCGGCCATTGCATGTGTACAGGCAAAGTTTAGGTCCGTGAAGGACAAAGTTTCAGTATCTTGTGGCAACATATAATTCAGGGCGGGATGGTTCAGCCGCGATATTGTATTTAAAGTACCGTACAATTTCATCATGTTTTTATCCGTGTTAAAATTATCGCAGGTCATTGGAGTTTTACTAAATTTTAAGAAAAAGCTTCGTCAATTTGAGTGCAGGTTTTACAATGGAAGTTTTTACGGTTTTATAAGATTCTGTGTTTTGGTTTAATTGTAATTATGGGATTTGATACTTTGTCTTTTTATGTTGGGGAAGTTATGTTTTTTTTGGTTGAACACAATGTTATTATAATTATTGTAATAATTAGGTCTTATTTTTAATAAAATTTAATTGTAATTGTGATTTTGTTTTAATGTGAAAATCTGAATTCAAAATCTTTTGAAGTTGAGTATCTTTCATTTTTCCTCTATTTTGGTTGTAAAATGAAAGATGACTATATTTCCATGTTGAATAATTATTATGCTTGGTTATTTGTTTTGAAATAATTATGTTTTTTAATTATGATTTAAGAAATATTATCTTTTAAAAATTATTTATAATGGGTATTTAACTTGTGAGTGTTATTCATGTAGTATTATTTATAATGTTAAAGTTTGTAATATTTATGTATTTGTGGGGTGATAGGAGTGGGGGTAATTTTGGATCATAAAAAAGTAGTTTTGTTATTCTATTTTTTTGGAGTGTAGTGTAGGTATGATTACAAATATCTAAGTTGAAATGTATGTTTTATATTTGGGTTGAAAAAATATTAAAAGATTTTTCATACACTAGTTAGTATTTGGATATTTATTTCTAGTTATCAAATATGTATAGAAGAAGACCATTAAATACTATAAGGAAAACATTATATAATGGAGGTTTTTGTGGAATCTCTTCAAAAAAAAGTTTCATTTGTTCATTTATAGTAGAGGTTGCTAGTAGAGAGGGCGACCAAAGGTTTTATTAACGATGCCCTTAAACAAGACATAATGCACTAGTGCACCGTATTATAATATGCACTAGTAAATTATAAATTATAAGCACTAAAGACAAAATACTTCGTTTTCCTAAATTTTAATGTGGATTTTTCTGTAAGTTTAATATGACAAAATGCATTGTGGCATAATGTTGAGAAACACATTGAATAGTGTGCAACTTATTCTCATCGCTAAAACAATGTTGTATAATGGATATAAAGTAGGAGAGCTCCATAATAAATGGAGCATCGAGGCTTCATAAAATCGTTAATAATATAAGTGTTAATTTTAATACACTTTAAAACTTAAACGATGTGTTTTAAAAAACCAAATGCATCGATGCACATTACAATATTTCAGCCTCGATATGTTCATGGATGGAATAAAAGTACATTTTGGTTATTTTCTCCCCTTAACATGGTCTAGATGGTCTAGAGAACCATACTTGGTGTACAAAACCTCCTAATGGCACCCATATCCCAATCGAAGGCCAAATATCCTTTCCAAGGGGCCTTTTGTAGCGGTTTGGGTATCCATTCATTGCTCATGAGCCTTAAAATATTCATTTAGTCCTAAGACCCTTTAGTTTCTCCCATAACCATGGTCTAGGTCTTGAGACCCATCCATTGTGTCTAAAACATTCTAATGCTCCTCATATCTCATTAGGAGGGCAATGTTTATGAGTCCCAGAAGACTAATTTCGATAAAGGCATTATGTGGTTACCCTAATACATGGTTATCCCTAATTTATATAAAGGACACGGTGAGAGAGAGATTGATCCAGATGGATATTGGTGGCCACCCACCTATTCCACTGGCTCAAAACAGTTTTCCCATTTTGCCAATTTTCTAGTAATTTTTCTACAGTTTTTCGAGTCCCAAACTTCTGGGGGCCGTTTTGAGGCCGTAAACGACGATTTTTGGGAAAGCGTATTCCTCGGATAGATCTTTCCAACGGGCTACCGAGCGCCCCAAACGGAGATCGTATGTAGAAGTTATGACCCCGGGAAGTTGATTGTTCAATTAACCACCTTGGGGCCGCAAACTTTATGACGGTTCATCTTCTAGGGTTAGGTTTTTGGATGTTTGGGATTCTTTCCCTCATGCTTATGATAAATAGGCCCTTTCGGCCTCTCTTTGTAATCATCTTGGCACGAATGAGCACAACGACCACATCTCTTCTCAGAGATAGCTACTACCATTCTAGCTGTTGTATTTATAGTATGTTCTATTTCTGATATTTAATAGAATATGTGTTTACTGTATCACTGTGTTTCTTGCCATATATCTGTGTATGTGAATATATATCTCTTTATATGCTATCTTTTGTTTTGTTCCCACACAAATCCGGATCAGAGACGGGGGGGAGGGAGGGAGGGAGGGTGCGAGAAAGAGAGGGGGTTAATGGGGGAATGGAGGAGAATGGGTGGTTACCATAGGAAGAGAGAGGTAGGGGGTGGTTGAGAGAGAGAGAGAGAGAGAGAGAGAGAGAGGGATGGTGGATGGGTGGGTGTAGAGAGAGAGAGAGAGAGAGAGAGAGAGAGAGGTAATAGGAAATAGTGGGTGGGTGGGTGGGAGGGAGGGGAAATGTTTGTGTGTGTGTTTGTGAGACAAAGAGAGAGGGGGGGTGGGTTATATATATATATATATATATATATATATATATATATATATATATATATATATGTTGGTGGGAGGGAGGAAGGGGGAAATGTGTGTGTGTGTGAGAGACAGAGAGAGAGGGGGGGTGGGGTGTATATATATATATATATAGAGAGAGAGAGAGAGGATGTTCACCATAAGACATATGTGTTTTGTAACGCATATGGGTTATGGTGAACATCCATTCATAGGAGGGAATGGATGCTCATCTTTTGTTGGTTTGGAGTTAGGTTCGACCTAACAAACTCATTAGCCAAGACAACTAAAAAAGGGTAGTAATTTTTTTCTTGAACATTGTCATGGTGGTCAACTTTGGTGGTGATTTTGGCTATGCATAACATAATAACTCTCTATGAAACTGAAGATATATAGTTTTTTTTAGAAATGTGTTTTTTTTTTTCATTTTTATTGCTTTTTCAAGTGACATGTGTCTTAATTCCAATATATAGTGTTCCATTTTTATGCTATAACTTTTGACTCTCTTCACCACTTCCCATAGAAATTATACCATGCACTTGCAGAAAGAGAGCCTTACAATCAGATATAAAATTATCATCGATTTCATTAATTTATGTCCCTAAAGTATTGCACGCACACACAAGGCCTTCAATTCGGGGATTTTTGACTTTGATAATTTAAAAAAATCATGAATTATTTTTGGAAACTAGTATTGCACTAGTGTAGGATGTCCTTTACAATTCTACAAGATTTTGTAAAATAATATTGTAAATTAATTTATAATGTGTTGCACACGCATAGACATATACATTATAATATCGTGAAATTTTAAAAATCTGTATGTACCTCAAATTGTCTCTTGAAATCATAAGTTGAAAAGCAGAGGTAACTTTCTGTCTATCAGTTGTGTTTGTTGCTACAAACAACATCCAGTATGAGTTGAATCCATTTACATACAGATGGCTTCCGTTGACAACAAAGTTCATGCCTTTTCTCTTCACAAAACTACTTCCAGCATGAGCGCAACTACTAGATTCCCATTGTTGAAGAATAAGGAAGAAGGGAATTGCTGACACAAGAAAGAGAAATCTCATCTGTGAAGGACCCACCATAGGAGACAATGATTGTCTGCTTAGGAAAACCAGACTGCATTTTTGAAAGCAGTTCAAACATTATCAGTCGATCACTATAGAGCAAACACAAATTATTAGCACAACCACAGTAAAGTGGTCGGTGAACACGGATAGGTGTAGCCAACCACTTAGTTGTGTGGAGATGGTTGGTTGTTAAACAAAAGCTAAACATTAAACTAATTAATATAAACATAAAACAAATACTATTTAATAAACATACCCATTTTCTTAACCACCACTTAATTTAGCTTATTTAAATCTTAATCAAGATGCATTTGAGCATAACAAGATAGGACGACCATGAAATGAATCCCCAATGTACACTTGTTATACTTAAGTTAATCTTGTTGATCCACTCAAGGAAGTCCAAAATCTTAGATAATATTCTAAACACATATCAGTGTAAATATACATTTACAGATTAAAATGGCAACCATGAATCAACGTGATCATAAATGTAATAGAAATTATTCGATCTTTTTCTTGTTTACTCTGTAATGAAGCTGTAATGGAGCTCAGTAGACTAGATCATCCAATATCATGATTTTGAAAATAAAAAACCGCTAAACTCTCCCCCTAGCCACACGGTACCTACCATTGTAGTTAATAAAGAAAGGTTGAGAATTTAATTGAACCATAATTCACGGAGTTAGGTTTTTGTTTGTTTGTTTTTAACTTAGCCTAGTAATATTTTCTTAAAACTTATTATAATAATTTTTTTTTTAATTTATCCTAATTCATTTGTGAAATTTTTAAATTTATTATAACTCATATTTTAAACTTAAAATAATACAAATTTCAAAATTTTAATTTTTTTTTTAAAACTTATCGCAATTCATTAATAAATAACCCACCCGCACAGCCCATGTGATTGCCCTTAATAAGGGAAAGTTGAGACTTCAATTCAAGCATGATTCAGTCATGCCTGAGCTTGGATGTCATGTGTCATCCAAGCTTAACACCATTTCAGTCATGTGTCAACATGTAATTCAAAGCTGGTCATTTTTCCACGTCATCCCACATTCAAATGCAAAGCATGACTTTCTAAACATTGGACGGTATGTCCAGCGCACTCGTGATATTGTTTTTAAAGTGTAGTACAAATTCACCGCGTTTTTACGTGTGTTTAAATTAGAGTTTTACTGAATTTTATTAGAAGCTTCGTCAATTTGATGCTGTTTTTACCATTGGGGTTTTTTTATTTAATTCAGTGTCGTGGTTAATCTGTAACTAGGGACTCCAGTTAGGTTTGGTAGAGGAATCTATGATCTGATGGTTGGTTAGGTTATTTTGATTTCAAATATATTTAGATGAGAAGTTATAAATAGGTGGGAGTTTTTCATTACTGGCTCAAGTATGATTCTTATGCATCTAAAAATTGGGGTAAAAAAAAGTTATTGTAAAAAACGAAAGATTATTGTAAATATAAATAAATTGTTTTATAAAATAATTTATATTCTATTTTTATCTTTAATTTGATTTTTTTTTAAATAAAATATTTGTAGGTCTTGAAAAGTTGACATGTTTCCCTATTTCATAGGAGGAAGAGCTTTTAGCCAATCAAAAGCATTTTTAAATCTTATTGAAAACCAACATTTAACTCTTGTTTGTTTACATAATGACCAAAAAATAATTTATTTTATAGTATTTTTCTCGTTAATTATTTTTAATTTATTTATAATCATTTTTATTAATTATTAACACATCTTTTTTCTCATTAATAATTACTATTTATTTTATAATAATAAAATTTAATAATAATTAATTTATAATTTTGTTTATTAATTTTGTTAATAACTCCATATCCTTCACTCAGTCACTAGTATTCTTCATGATTGATAAGGGTGGTATAATGTCTCTCTTAAACCACCCAAAAAAATTTATCGTTAACATAACAATGAAAGTATAAAAGTCTCCCGATTTAATTTCACTAGCATCACACAAAACCTAGTATAGTTATTCCACTTAATCACACAAAACCCATTGGAGTTATTCCACTTCTGTTTTTCTTCAATAATACCTAATTCCTAGGAGATTCATTTTGTGACAGCACCCTCATGATTCCCGAAGATTACTATTAACTGGACCATTCTAAGCGAGGGAGAAATTACCCTTGTGATATGGAAAGTTATGGGTCCCAAGCTTGGGTAAAATAAAATTCCCAAAATTCCCAAACCTAGCTTACCCAAGTCCCCTTTATTTACCTCGATGGCCTAGCCATGAGCCAAACTTTTTTAGCCAAGCAAAACTCTTAATCTTCTCAAGATTAACAATCCAAAGTTTAACTATGTTTTAATTATAATTGAGTTTTCATAAGCTTTTAAATCTTCATTTACTTATTTAATGAAATAATTAGAAACAACTAAACACAATTAAATATGTACAAACTGCCCACATGTCTTACTGTAATACGTGCAACTATAACAACAACTCAAGTCATTTTAAAAAATTAACAGAACAAGTTAATCAACTTTGACCCTAATGATATAAATTAAGAACTTATATATGAATACAACTTGCAAGAATCCACCCCCTTTCCCAGAACTCAAATTTAACCTACTAACCAATCCTCTTCAAGTGCCACCAAACTGTATGGGTAGAGTTACTAAAAAGAACCTAAGAGCTCATTTATTGTTGAGCATGAAAGCTTTGGTTTTCTTTTGAGCCTAACAGCTCACCACACATAGCCTGGAAGCTCTAATTGTTATCCTTTTCTTGAGCCTAATAGCTCAATTACTTTAGAGCCTGAAAGCTCTTTTTTTTTCTTTTTTCTTTTTTCTTTTGTCGGAAGGGGGAACTTTATTTTCTCCGTGGGCATGCCTTTTATTTGCCTAGGACTTTCTTGATTAGTAACTACCTCCCCCCCACGTTTGGCCACTTGTCCCCTTAGGGATGAGTAAATATCAACATTTATATTAAATATGAGTTCTGTCAAATAACTGCAAGGCTGCTCACAATCATACAATAGCTTAATTAAAATCATTAAATACTTATTTATTTACATGTTGTTTCAAGTCATTAAATTCACAACTTTATCAAGGAAACTACCATTATTTACATGTCTATCTTAGTAGTTCAATCTTTAACTAGGGGTATTACAATCCTTCCCCTCTAAAGCCTTTCATCGTCCTCGGTGAAACTTAATCAACATTTTCTGGTTGGAATAAAAAAGGATATGCTTGTCTCATATCATCTTCTCTTTCCTAGGTGGCCTCTTCTGGAGCGTAATGCTCTCATTGTATTTTAACTTGAGCGATTGCTCGCTTCCAGAGCATGATTTCTCTCATGTCTATGATACGTATTGGTTCTATAAGAACCTCTCCTTCTGGTTCCACCTAGAGCACATCCTAGTTAATAATATGAGTTTGATTAGAGACATATTTTTTTTAAAGAGACACATGAAAAACATCATTAATTCTAATATGAGGGGGTAGGGCTAGTTGATGTACCACCCTGGCTAAAATGTCAAAGGGACCCACAGATCTAGTTGCAAATTTAGTATAGGTTTTGGTCCTTAAAGAGCTTCTTTTTGGTTTCACTCTTAAAAATACATGATCCCCTCCTTCGAATTCCTTCGATGTTTGTTTAGTGTCAGCATAACTCTTTTGTCTATCGTGGGATATTTTGAGATTTTGTTTAATCTTTTGTACAACCTATTCCATTTGCTCTAACATTTTTGGTCCCAAAGTCAACCGATCCTATGGATTTCCCCAACATAAGGGTATTGTAAATTTCTTGCCATAGAGTGCCTCAAAAGGACTCATTTTGAGAGAAGTCTGGTAGCCATTATTATACGCAAATTCGACTAAATGCAAGAAATATTCCCACTTTCCTGGTTGTTTCATAACATGCATACACAACATATCTTCAAGTACCTGATTCACCCATTTTATTTGCCCATTCGTTTGTGGGTGATAGGCGATACTAAAATTCAATTTAGTATCCAAGCCTATAAATAAAGCTTTCCAAAAGTTTGATGTAAATTTAGTATCCCTGTCTGTAATCACCGTTATAGGTATGCAATGCAGCCTAAAAATTTCTTTCACGAATATTTCAGCTATATTAATTGCCTTGTATGTAGATTTGACAGGTATAAAATGAGCCGCTTTGGTAAGCTTATCCACTACTACCATAATAGAGTCGTTTTGTCTCTTAGTTCCAGGAAAACCTATAATAAAATCCATTCTGATTGTTTCCCATTTCCATTATGGAATGGGTATAGGTTGCAGTAATCCAACATGGTGTTGATGAATAGCTTTAACTTATTGACATTTTAAGCACTTGGAAACATATTCAGCTGTGGCCCTTTTCATATTTGGCCAATAAAAATTCCTTTTTGAGGGCTGCAATAAGTTTCTGGTACCCAGATGTCCAAAATATGGGTTGTCATGAAGCTCTTGAAAAATATTTTGTTTCATTTGTAGTCGATTTGGTATATAAATTCTGTTTTTAAAACGAAGGAACCCCTCTATACCAATTTTAAATTCATTTACAACCTCTAAATCATATATGTCAAGACATTTTTCTAACGGATTTCTATACTCTAAATCATCCTTTGAAGTCGTTTTTATCAATTTTTTCAAATTAGGTTCATAGATGCTCATTATAATTGCATGTAATTCATGTTGTTTTCGACTAAGAGCATCTGCAACTATATTTTCTTTACCTTTAATATGTTTTATATTAAAATCATATTTGCTTAATAAGGCAAGACATCGAGCTTGTCGTGTGTTAAGTGTCTTTTGATCAAAGAGATATTTCAACCCATAGTTATCTGTTAACAGCAGAATTTCTTTTCCTAAAAGGTAATGCCGCCAAATTTTAAGGGCATGAATAATGGCTATTAATTCTAGATCATGTTGGGCATAATTTTTTTCATAGTCTTTTAGATTGCGGGATTCATAGCAGATAACATGCCCTTCTTTAGTCAGTACCCCTCCTACTCCTTCCTTGCTTGAATCCGTACAAACTACAAAATATTTATATGGATCATCTATATTTAGTACGGGAGCAGTGGTCAGCAAGTGTTTCAACTTATCAAAGATGTCTTGACATTGTTGGTTCCATATAAGCTTAACACCCAGTTGATGCCTCAGGTGTGCAGGTGTTGGAATGGTGTCCAAGGAAAACGATAGGGGATGAAAACCCAGCCAAAGGCTTCAGATAACCCTACGCAAGTATTACCCTATCCTCGAGCTGTTTGGTGTGGTTAACATCCACGGATACAAAGGCCTCCATTGGCACTTGTGAGTGTTTGATCCTAGAAAGGATTTATCTTCTTATGAGGAAAACAAGAGCTTTACTAGTCCTAAGAGTTAGTCTAACTTTGAAATAAATCTAATCTAAGTCAGGTCTATTCTAAAAGAGTGATTTGTTTGTGCACGAGACAACTTGATTTGGAAATTATTAAATCTTTTCACCAATTTGATAGACATGCAAAACTGGATCTTGACTCAGTAATCCAAGATATAATCAATTAAAGACATTTAACCAATGGTAGCTTAAGAATTAAGTGCATACAAGCTTATCCTATATATGGAATATTAATTGACAAATTAACATTAACTTAATGCTTTATGTGAATCATTTGCATAAATAGATAAAATGTTTTAGATAAAGACATTCATTTAAAACATTAATTACACAGATCATGAGTTGAGAGAAATCTAAACTATAGATCAATCCAGGTTACTGATTGCAAATAATAAACAATATTAGTGAATGTGTTGAAGCAAAATCACAATCCATCAAAGACATTTGACAAATTATAACAAAAGAGGTAGCTGAAGAAAACTGACTATGTATTAAGGCCTGCAAAACATTACATAGTCTGCAACAACAAAGCATCTCTAGTCTCTTTTGGCGATTATGTCCCCTAACCATCCATCCCTTGCTTTGAGATCTAAAACCCCTTAAATAATCATTACAAAATAATCATTCAGGATCAAATCTCCAACAGAGCGGGGATAATCAAAACCAAATTATCCTAAAAATGGCCCCAAAAAAGGCTACCCCTTGGCCCAAACATCTACAATCCTTATACATAGGAATAATAGACCGATTCGAATCCCAAACTGGGCATCATACAGTTTTAGAAAGATTGCACCACATATTTTCGAGAACATCCTGTCATCAGTTGAGGAGGATCAAGATAGATCATGGGCTGTTGATGGTAGCTGGCGAGGGAAATGTGAAATCTTCCCTGGATTCATGAGGACCAGACATATCTTCAAAGACCGAAAAATCAGCTAACAGATCATCCTTGAGAGGAATTGCGGGACACATAGGTGGCAAGTTGATGATTAAGTCCCGAACAATTGTATTATCTCGACCAGTGCATCCTTTCTGACCCTTCTTTTGTTTGTTGAAAAGGAGTCGTTCATATGTGAATTGAATCCCATCGTCTTCCTCTTCACTATTTGTGCTGTCATCAGAACATCAGCGTCAAATGGTGTAGGAACAGGTTCGGAGTATTCCATTGGCTGAGGCTCTTTCTCAACAAAATGCTTGACAGGAATACTACAATATCTCTACATTTTACTTACAGCATGTAATTGTTAATAGAGATATTAAAATATCAATCCAAAATTTGCATATATAATCATAAACCAACAGATTATTCATAGCAACCCTTATAGGAAATAAAACCATAGGATTTAACATCGATTGAGTATAATTAACTGGCATGATTGCATGTCTATGATGTGCAAGTTGCAATTATCATCTCTGCGAGCGAAATATCAGTCAATCATGCATCAGTTAAAATTTGGCATAAGATCAGATAGATTTACATAATAACACATATGAGTAATAGTCAAATCTCAGAGTTTTGATCATCAAGGAATCATTGGATTCAAATATTTCATGTCTGATCAAGCATAACGCATACAAAAACCAGATCAACACTTGAAAACAACAACCCAAGAATGAAAAATAAAAAATTTAAATCATTCTGCCAGATGCAATCAAGGCCGTCGGATCATCATATATCAATGGTCGGGATGTGAGATGTGGGATGCCAAGTGCGAGCATTCATTATTTAAAAATATTTACACTCTTCCGCAATCCACAATCCACAATGCGGGTTGCAGGTTGCAGAACATAAAACACAATGCGTGGTCAAACCATTCCCGCATCCCGCAATTGTGGGTTGCGGGAGCGTGAACCACTCTTTATTTTATTTTTATTTTAAAAACCCCTTTCCGCATCCTGCAATCTTCAATTGCGGTTGCAGTTTGTGGAAAGAAAAACTTCACGTGCAAACCAAAGCGTCCGCAATCTGCAATTGCGGGTTGCGGGATGATTGAAAATTTTAACCCAAAAAATTATTTCCGCAATTCACAAAAACACACTAAAAATGCATAAAGTTTGGGAGGGAAAATTTACTAGCTCAATTAAATCAAATCAAAGACATCAAAATGAATGGCAAACAGGCTGAACAACCCCCAAAATTGATTAAGTTACTCTTTGATGTGGAATTGGGGCTCCCATATTTTGGGTAAAACATGGGATCTGTTGTGCCTACAACAAATGGTGACTGGCTGGGAAGAATTAGTTATCTCTGAAAATGAAACCCTTAGTTATAAGGAAGCCATGCCAACCAACTCATGTTTCAAGCTGCAACCTACAAAATGATATCATGAAAACACAATCAAAACAACAGAGTTAGTCATATGATCCTTACATTCCCATCCAAAACCAATTAATGATGGTATTTAATCTGGTAAAACAGTCTAGAAGCAAAACAGAAATTCAATACCTTAATGCAATCATGGAAGGGCAGATTTATGATTAACCTTTGGAATAAACTCAGAGCCATTCTGGATTAAAATACATGAATCACCTTGGCTTTATTGATTATTCATTTATGTATATGTATATTTCTTTTTCCTTTAAAAAAAAAAAGATAAGACTTCTGCTGATATAAGGCCATTGTCCTGACTTGGTGATCAAATGCTGACAATGCCATTCACAAACCTGATCTGGAAACTGAACAAGCTAGCTCGGTCAGGAGACTCATTGTCTTTTAGTTTTCTAGGCTGAAAGCAATTACCATGGCTTGGTGACCATAGGTGGTAATTCCAGTCCAAAATCAAATCCATGATCATGGTAGGCCTGGCTTGTAATAAGAACCCCCCTTATCCTTATACACAACAAACCATCTTACAAAAGAAAACAAAAATTTATTAGTGCATAGGTTGCAAGACACTACCATGACTTGGTGACCACATGACAACAATGTTACTCACCGATGCTTTGCAGATCATGAATGGACCGACCTGTGATAGGATCTTCCATCTTCCATCCAGAGCTGAAAGTCATCTCCCAAGTTTTGTGGGTTGATGTGGAGATGTCATTCCACTTAGAACATCTATGAACATAATGGGTTGGCACGTAATGAGACCCCCCACCTTGTAATCTACTTTTATTGAAATAGATTATTATCCAAAGTGATCAGAATGGCATCCAAAATAGATAAGCCTAACCAAGCTATAAGAGATTATGCCATTTACTCATGAAACACAAGGTAAAGAACTCTAATCTGCTCTTCAACTTCAATTAATGAGACAAATATTTAAAAGATGTTGATGATAATGGGAAGATATCAATCAAGGCCCTGCAAAAATTGACTGTTTGATTCCATGAAGAGCATTTTCTGATATAGGCTGAATGAAATAACAGCTGGCATGCTACCTGAAAACTTCAGATTGTATTAATCTTAGAAACACACTGATTAACAACCTTTACCAAATGTGCAGACTTATTTGAAAAGAAAAAGGATCATAAAAGAAAAAACAATCAATCAAAGCAAAGGAAAGAAAACAAACCACACTTTATGTACAAGTGGACCAACATGCTCTCCTCAAACAAAGTACTTCTTAAATAGTTGGACATTCATTGGGTAGGTTTTTGAAGAACCTTCCAGTGTTTGTAACTAGATAGTACCAGGACCAATCTTTTCTGTAACAATGAAAGGTCCTAGCTATAAGCGTTGAAACTTAGTGTAATCACTCTTGTCCTTATGTTGCTTGTCCCACTTTAAAACTAAGTCCCCCACAGAGAACTCCATGTCAGATGAAGACTTCTCATCGAACCACCTCTTCACAAGCTGTCGATGTTGATACAACTTGTTTTTAGAATTTTCTTTGTCCTCCTCTAGTTTGAGTAATGTATCAATTCTGTGCTGGAGTGGAGAAGAGTCATCTTCCTGTACAAACTGTGCTAGCTGTAGGGAAGGGATCATGAGGTTGGCTGGTAAGACAGCCTCCTTACCATAAACCAAGCAGTAAGGGGAGTTTCCAATGGCCGCTTTAGGAGTGACACGGTCTTCCCAAAGAGCATTATATAACTGGATATGCCAATTTTTGTGGTGAGTAGCCACTATCTTCTTTAAGATGTTAATTAAATTCTTATTAGAAGACTTTGCTAATCCATTTCCCTGTGGATAATAATTGGCAAAAAATTTTAATTTATCCCTTTTTCAAGGGCATATTGAGTTAATTCAAAAGAGGAGAAGTATGAAGCATTGTCAAACACTAGGAATTCCGGTGCACCAAACCTCGTGACTATCTGACTTTCAAGAAATGAAGTCACTTGGCTCATGTTTGCTTGTCTAAGAGGAACTACTTCTACCCATCTGGTAAAGTAGTCCGTAGCTGTCAAAATATACTTGTGTTTCAAGGAAGAAGGATGGTTAATGGGTTCGACAAAATCCAGACCCCACTACTGGAATGGGAATTGAACTGTGACTGGCTGCAAGGGAAATGCAGGTTTCTTCATTTTGCCAGCATACTTATGACATGGTTCACATCTTCTGGCGTAAGCATATGCGTCTTTGAACAAAGTAGGCCAGTAGTAACCCACTCTTAAGAACTTATGGGCAGTGGTTTCTCCTGAGAAGTGTCCTCCTGCAGGTCCTGCATGAAATTCCAAAAGAATATTGTCAGTTTGAGCTCTCTCTAGACATCTAAGGAAAACACCATCATAATTCTTTTTGAACAAAACACCATCTATGAATTGATATGGTGCAGCTTTCAATCTTAAGGCTCCTCGTCTTTTAAATTCAAGGGTTTCAGGAGCATACCCATGAATTAATAAAAATTTAATGTCATCATACCAATCAGATGCTTGAGCAGTGATAACATTGACAGAACCTGTTGAGGTGCTTTCTTCTTTCTCCCACTTGACTTGTTGTTTTACAGGATCATTCAACTGAGCGGTATGCAGACACAAACCTTGGCCTTTCACTATCTTTGCTAGTCTGATCTCTAAATCGTATTCTTGCAGAGCTGTCATCCAGTGAGCTCTTTTCTCTCCCAATTCTTTCTGAATCAGAAAATTTATGATAGCTGCATAGGGCACAATCACTTTAGTTCTGGACTTCAATAAATATGGTCTAAAATGTTTAACTGATTTATAAACTGCATAAGCTTGCTTATCTATCTGGGAGTAATTTAACTCTACGCCCTTGAATGTTGAACTCATGAAAGAAATGGGAATTTTGAGATCGTCTGGGTGCTTCTGTGTAAGAACAGCCGCATAGGAAAAGTCAATAGCAAAGGTATATAATATAAAATCTTTACTGAAGTCAGGATACATAAGGGCGGGAACTTCTGCAATAAATTTCCTAATCTCAGTAAAATCATTTCGTTGTTCATCAAACCATTTATATTGTGCATCCTTCTTCCTTCTTAAGCATCAATTGTAAAGGTTTAACAATTTGCACAAAATTTTGGACAAATCTGCGATTTTTTTTTATCTTACCAAGGAAAGATTGCATGGCTTTGCGCGTACCTGGAAACCCAATCCTTGCGATGGCCTCTATTCATTCCAGATTGATAATCATACCTTCTTTTGAAACAATAAATCCCAATAGCTTGCCTTCAGTTACTGCGAATATTGATTTCTTAGGATTGAGCGAAATTCTATATCTTCTGCAACGTTCGAATACATGTTTCAGGGCAGATAAATGTTCATGTCGTTTTTTGGAAAGGATAGTAATATCATCTAAGTATACAACAACATAATCATGCATAAGTCCTCTGAAATCTATGTCCATTGCTCGCTGGAACGTAGCACCTGCATTTATCAACCTAAACAGCATATGCCTGTAGACAAAAGTTCCCCAAGGGGTCCTCAAGGTTGATTTTAATTGATCATCGGGAGCAACCAAGACTTGGTTATACCCTGAAAAACCATCGAGGAGAGAAAACATCTTTGAGCCTACAACTCTCTGTAAGAACTGTTCCATAGGGGGAACATGGTAATTATCTTTCTTGGAAGCTTTATGAAGATTTCTAAAGTCAACACAGAGCCTAATGTCACCATTTTTCTTGCAAACTGGTACTAAATTAGCAATCCACTGTGTATGCCTGACTGGAAAGATAATTCTTGCTGCAAGGAGTTTTTCCAACTCCTTTTTGACAGAAGGTTCCAAGCTAGGACGCGTCTTCCTCAGCTTTTGCTGGTAGGGTTTAGTGTCTGGCTTCATTGGTATATTATGGTGCATGATATTAGTGTTGAAGGTTTTCAGCTCGTCATATGTCCAAGCAAAGATGTCCTTAAATTCTCTGCATAATTTGATAAAAGCTCTCTTTTCGTCAGGTGAACAGTCAACCCCTAGGTTAATCATGCGAGGGTTCTGTTCGCTTCCCAAATTTACTTATTCATAATTGAGAGAGGAGCTTTGAGTTTTACAATTTGTCTTCTGCTTGAACTTATCTTGGAGGTCGTAAAAATTTTCCAAGTTGATAATTGACTTAGGAATAATATTGGTAGTGCAAGTAGGATCAGCTAGAGATTTTCATGCTCAATTTCATCAATGGCAATGTCTTGAAACGTGTCCTGAGCTATAAGAAAATCTAAAATATGTTGGTCATCATTAAACACTTTCCAACTGGTTATATTGTCCGTAATCGAAGGTCTGTACATTAATTCAATTGGGTATTCGGTGACAAACCTTCTGAAGGTATCAGCCTGGATGCAGTATTAGCTAGCAGGTCAACATCGAAATTCTGAGATCTCGGGACCGACTTAATATTAAAAGCAAAGAAAGAATTAGTTAAGTCCCTTACCAAATTTCGATAATTAAGTAAATGAGGAGATATGCAATTAATCTTGTTTCTCACCTGCTTAACTATTATTTTTGAATCTCCATAACACTCAATTACCTGGGCATCCATATCAATTGCTTTCCTGAGTCCCTGGACCAAGTCCTAGTACTCAACAATGTTGTTGGTACATTCGAACTCAAGCCTATAGGCAATCATGATTTTGGTTCATTTTGGATCGATGAGGACACAAACTGCACCAGCTCCATCTTTAGATCTGGAACCATCGAAAAACAGAGTCCAAGCATTCAAATCTAACTTAAAATTAGTATTCACACTCTATACATTATGTACAATATCACTTGAGGATGGAACGGATGTAAAATTGACAATTTGAGACTAATTATGTGCACTCTCAGTAGGTGACAGATATGTAGATAAGTCTCCAAAAAATGTATCAAAAGTGAAATGTTCCACATGTGAGCTAAAATATGCTGCAGGCTCATTGGGGTCGTTCAAGTCTGTGACAATTTGCTTCATATAAGGTTCCCTGCTGATCTTTATCCCATTTGGCCTCCCATTGTAAGGCAACCACAAGTGAGACCAATCGGTTGCAATGTATCCCTTGAGTTTTTCCGACGAATCTCTGCTCGGAAACATCCCATACATCTCTGGGATGTCATCCACAGTGATATCCACAGTATGGTGGATCTTGGGGTCAACAGATAACGTTACCATAACATTCCTTAGTTCCCCTACTACTCTCACTTTGGATCGGTCAAGCTGAACAATCTGAATAGGACATGGCTCCCAAGCAGCATTTAATTTCTTGCAAACTGATAAGGGCATCACATTGGATGAAGCCCCTGAATCTACCATACAATTATGAATGTTCCTATTAAAAATCTCAAAGGTTAACAAAAAGGGAGGTGTCTTTTTTCCAACAGGTTTTGAGCTGTTGGTTTTGGTGTATGTCTCCAGATTATTGTTTTGAGTCTCCCTAGGTTTGTTGACAATTATGGTTTTGGGAAAACTGTCCCTCAGAGCAGGGATCTTCAAAAGTTCAAATACAGAGATATTATCTTTCATCTTCTTTAAGTCATCAATCAAGTTGTATTCTATCTCATGGATAATTGTATCCTTTTGTATGGTTGTTTTGACTCTGTTTGTTGTGGTTGTACAAGTAGAAGCTTCTTGAGTTGGTTGTCCTTTACTCCTTGTGTTGTAGGGGTGTTGGACATTAAATATTGTTTCAGGCTCCTCTTCTTCCTCAGCCATGGGAATTTTTGCAAAGAAACTAATACTATTTATCTACTAGTCTTCTTCCTCATCTAGAGGTTTAGGATCTTGATTCTCCTATGGTTCTTGATCTGGGTGATGGGGAGAATGATGGGATTCTGAAACTAGGGCTTTGAAGATGAACAAAATTTCCTCAAAGTTCAACCCCTCCTCAGGATTACGTGGGACTTGGTTTTGTTGAGGTCGATAGGGTCTTCTAAATGGTTGTTGTTGAATCCCCTGTTTGTGTTCTGGTTTTCACTGTTAGTTCTCTTGAGGTCAACCATTTCGTTAGAGATATTCTGGAGGAATTTCTTCATGTCACCCATTTCGAAAGGGTCTTTATCCTGTGCAATAGGTTTTGTGGGAACATCAGTTTTCTTATTTGAGGTGGAAGGTTGCTCTGCTAAAGTATCCGAATTATCCTTCAAACCGAAAATATCCTTCTCAACTTGAATGGCCCAGCAAAGGCCTCTTGCAAGGTTTCTTTGTGTGCCCATTTAACCCACATAGCAATGGGAACCGATAAACCTTTCACATAGTATGCAACCAGGAGTTCTTCCGTAGGAAGACGATTAATAGGGATTCTATTTTTTAGATAGGAAAATCTCTGATTATAATCTTTTACTCTTTCTTTACCTCGGATTTTCATAGAAGACAAATCGATTACCAAGTCTTTGGGTGTCTTATCATCTCCAAACTTTTGCATGAATATTTTCTCAAAGTCATCCCATGAATTGATAGACCTAGCTTCTAAGGCAAAGTACCAAATGGGTGCTTTCCCTTGGAAGGTATATGGGAATAACCTACAAAGTACATCTTCATGGATCACGTTTCTAAGTCTGATGGCTTGCATGAATGTCTTGATGTGATCAAGTGCAGGTGACTTTTCATTAGGATCAAAATTACGCAGCCATTTTTCAGGATTTTTAGGGAGTATGTGTTGATCCCCTAGGATGAAAACGACATATTGGTCCAACTAGGGTCTATTTTGACCTTCAGCCATTGGTATGTCCTCTAAAGATGAGCTCTAGGATGAATCACTATCTGAGGATTATTCAGATGAAGAAGATGAAGATGAAGGTGGTGGCAGTGGTGGTCCACCTGTTGTCGCTTGTGGTTGATCTTCTTGCGTTTCCCCAAATAATGTGTCAAGGTTAATATCAGGGAGCAGGTTGTGGCGGGGTAAATTACGTTGTTCAGGATTCTAGTTGCCTAAGTTCTGATTATCAGAATTATCGACCGGCGCATAGGTGTTCTGGTGATCTTGAATTGTTGCTAGTCCTAGATTACGCTCTTCAACGATTCTTTGTTGCAACCGAGCAACACTATCAGAGGAACATTTAAGAATATGTTCGGGTGTGAGGGGTCCCCTTGTGGGTGATATAACAATAATATCGGCCCTCCTAGTTTCCTGCTCTATGATAGGGGTGACGGGAATATTTTGAGAATTATGTACTGGTTGTTCTGTGGACATTGAAGCTTAGGTATGGCTCCGTGTAACAACCGGTTCTCTTACTGGAGGAGGTCTGTTTAAGTTCTGTTTAGGAATGATTGGTACATGGCCCTCCTTCTAGCGCCATTTTTTGATGCCTCAGGTGTGCAGGTGCTGGAATGGTGTCCAAGGAAAACAATAGGGGATGAAAACCCATCCAAAGGCTTCAGATAATCCTATGCAAGTATTACCCTATCCTCGATTTGTTTGGTGTCGTTAACACCCATGGATACAAAGGCCTCCATTGGCACTTGTGAGTGTTTGATCCTAGAAAGGATCTGTCTTCCTATGAGGAAAACAAGAGCTTTACTAGTCCTAAGAGTTAGTTTAACTTTGAAAGAAATCTAATCTAAGTAGGGTCTATTCTAAAAGAGTGATTTGTTTGTGCACAGGACAACTTGATTTCGAAATTACTAAATCTCTTCACCAATTTGACAGACATGCAAAACTGGATCTTGACTCAGTAGTCCAAGATATAATCACTTAAAGACATTTAACCAATGATAGCTTAAGAATTAAGTGCATACAAGCTTATCCTATATCTGGAATGTTAATTGACAAATTAACATTAACTTAATGCTTTATGTGAACCATTTGCAGAAATAGATAAAATGTTTTAGATAAAGACATTCATTTAAAACATTAATTACACAGATCATGAGTTGAGATAAATCTAAACTATAGATCAATGTAGGTTATTGATTGAAAATAATAAACAGTATTAGTGAATGTGTTGAAGCAAAATCACAATCCATCAAAGACATTTGACAAATTATAATAGAAGAGGTAGTTGAAGAAAACCGACAGTGTATTAAGGCCTGCAAAACGTTACATAGTCTGCAACAACATAGCATCTCCAGTCTCTTTTGGCGATTCTGTCCTCTAACCATCCATCCCTTGCTATGAGATCTAAAACCCCTTAAATAATCGTTACAAAATAATCATTCAGGATCAAATCTCCCACGGAGCAGGGATAATCAAAACTAAATTATCCTAAAAATGGCCCAAAAAAAGGCTACCCCTTGGCCCAAACATCTACAATCCTTATACATAGGAATAATAGACTAATTTGAATCCCAAACTGGGAATCATATAGTTTTAGAAAGATTGCACCACATATTTTTGAGAACATCCTATCGTCAGCTGAGGAGGATCAAGATAGATCATGAGCTGTTGATCGTAGCTGGAGAGGGAAATGTGAAATCTTCCCTGGATTCGCGAGGACCATACATAAGTTCAAAGACTGAAAAATCAGCTAACGGATCATCCTTGAGAGGAATTGTGGGACACACAGGTGGCAAGTTGATGATTAAGTCCCAAACAATTGTATTATCTTAACCAGCGCATTCTTTCTCACCCTTCTTTTGTATGTTGAAAAGGAGTCGTTCATATGTGAATTGAATCCCATCGTCTTCCTCTTCACTATCTATGCTATCATCAAAAACATCAGCGTCAAATGGTGCAGGAACATGTTCAGAGTATTCCACTGGCTGAGGCTCTTTCTCAACAAAATGCTTGACAGGAATACTACAATATCTCTGCATTTCACTTACAGCATGCAATTGTTAGCAGAGATATTAAAATATCAATCCAAAATTTGCATATATCATCATACACCAACATCTTATTCATAGCAACCCTTATAGGAAATAAAACCACAGGATTTGACATCGATTGAGTATAATTAACTGGCATGATTGCATGTCTACGATGTGCAGGTTGCAATTATCATCTCTGTGAGCGAAATATCAGTCAATCTGATACGAATCGTTACACCAAAACCTCGAGATGTTAGTGAAGGCTGCCCACTAGGATCTTAACATCCCACCATGCTCTGCAATCCAGACTCTAGGCTGGATGTGCGCTCGTATGGTGGTGTCCCCTTTGCGCAGTACGAGCCCCGGGCGAACACTGCAATGCCGACGTTGCCACCCGCTCTGTGACTTGAACCTGGGTGGAGGCTCTGATACAAAATGATACGAACCGTTATACCAAAACCTCGAGATGTTAGTGAAGGCTGCCCACTAGGATCTTAACACAATCATGCATCAGTTAAAATTTGGCGTAAGATTAGATAGATTTACATAATAACACATATGATTACAATCAAATCTCAAAGTTTTGATCATCAATCAATCATTGGATTCAAAGATTCCATGCTTGATCAAGCATAACGCAGACAAAAACCGGATCAACACTTGAAAATGACGACCCAAGAACGAAAAATAAAAAATTTAAATCATTTTGCTAGATGCAATCAGGGCCGTCGGATCATCATATATCAACGGTCGGGATGCGAGATGTGGGATGCCAAGTGCGGGAATTCATTATTTAAAAATATATACTCTCTTCCGCAATGTGCAATGCGGGTTCCAGAACATAAAACACAATGCGTGGTCAAACCATTCCCGCATCTCGCAATTGCGGGTTGCGGGAGCATGAAACACTCTTTATTTATTTAAAAAAAAAACCCTTTCTGCATCCTGCAATCCGCAATTGCAGGTTGCGGAAAGAAAAACTTCATGTGCAAACCAAAGCATCTGCAATCCACAATTGCAGGTTGCAGGATGATCGAAAATTTTAACCCAAAAAAAATTATTTCCACAATTCACAAAAACACACTAAAATGCATAAATTTTGGGCAGGAAAATTTACTAGCTCAATTAAATCAAATCAAAGGCAACAAAATGAATGGCACATAGGTTGAACAACCCCAAAAATTGATTAAGTTACTCTTTGATGTGGAATTGGGGCTCCCATATTTTGGGTAAAACATGGGATCAGTTGTGCCTACAACACACCCTTTTTATGCAATGAGGTAATAGGGTTAGCTACTCTTGAAAACCCTTCGATAAATCATCTACATTAACTTGTAATGCACATAAAATATATGATATTATGGAAATATTTTGGTATAGGCAATTCCAAAATGGATTTAATCTTTGCAGGATCAACAACTATACCTTGATCTGAAATGATATGTCCTAGATATTGTATTTCTTTCTTAAGGAACTCACACTTACTGAGTTTAGCATACAGCTGATGTTCATGTAGAGTCTGCAATACTAGCCTTAGATGTTCTTCATGCTCCTTTTCATCCTTAGAGTAAATCAAAATGTCATCGGTAAATATGAGCACAAACTTATCCAAATATTTACTGAGTGCATTGTTCATTAAGCACATAAATGTGGCAGGAGCATTAGTCAACCCAAAAGGAAGAACTACAAATTCATAATGGCCATACCTTGTCCTGAGTGCAGTCTTATGAATATCTTCATCCTTTATCTGAACTTGATGGTATCCAAATCTAATATCAATTTTGGAAAATATTTTAGCTTCCCTCACCTGATCAAACAAGTCATCAATCCTACATAAGGGATATATGTTTTTAATGGTCATTTTGTTCAACCATCGATAATCTATGCATAAGTGGAGAGTACCATCATTTTTCTTGACAAAAAGGACAGGTGCATCCCACGGTGATACACTTGGACGAATATATTTCTTATCAAGTAGTTCTCGTAATTTCATTATTAAATCTGTGAGTCCAGGAACACTCATTCGATAAGGGGCTCTAGATACAGGTGCTGACCCTGGAAACAAATCAATGGTAAAGTCCATGTCTCTTCTAGGGGGTAAACCTGGAATTTCTTCAGGAAAAACATCCTAAAATTATTTTAACACAGGAATATCATCTAAAATTGACTTCTGATTATCATTCCCGACATATAACACTTGAACAACATATAATTGGCGGCCTTTCCTAGCACACCTTTTAAGTTGTACTGCTGAAATTTGTCTTATAGATACCAATTTAGACACACATTTTATGAACTGTATGTTCCCACGTTCATCTAAACATGTAAATGCATTATCTAACCAATTTAGTATTGCAATGTGATGAGCTTCTGGCCAATCCATTCCAATTAAGACATCATAGGAACCTAGAAGTAAGATATTTAAGCTTGAGTGAGTGTTCATGTTTTTCATTGACAGATTACATTCTCTTACTATTTATGTAATTTTTCTTTTGGTTCCAGTAGATAGATGAACCGGCCATAGTTTCTTTTCTTTATCCTTTAGTAACTTACATTTTTCATCTATGTGAGGAGCAATATAACTTAAGCTAGCCCCATAATCAATAATAATGGAAACAATAGTATCCAAAATCTTACCTTCAACCTCTAACATGGTAGATTGGTGATCTTCCTGATGGTCCTCTAAGGAAGCATTAATTCGAGGTATGTTCCTTGCTACGTCGTTTATGGTAGAATCTTCTTGCAAAGTATTCACATTTGGTCCCTTTTAGTATCATCCTTATACGGATAGTTCCAATACACATGAGGCCCATTACATCCCCAACACTTTACTATATCAGTGAACCTGCTACCAAAAGCCCCTGTGCCCCTAACATTTCCACTTGTAGTGGGGTTTTGTAAATTTTTAAACTGGATGTAATTATTATCTGAATAACGTTTGGCCCCTTTCCTAAATGGTGAAGGTTTGTATCCCCTTTTCCTTTGTTCATGTTTTTCTCTTTTTTTATTTTTTATTTTTTCAAGTTTTATTTAGTTCAGATTGTTGTTTGCATTGCAAATAACACAATTTTTTTTTCTAATGGCGTTGTCCATTGTTTTTGGCATGTCAAATTCGATCTTGTCTTTATAAGCTTGAGGAAAACAACTTAAAAACCTACAGACTCTGGATTTTTCTTCTTTTAAGTATGGTACATATCGTTGTATATTAACAAATTTTGTTACACATTCATCCATTGTTAGCTTTCCTAGCTTCAATTCATTAAATTCCTTGACTTTCTCATCATAGTACCTTTATGATAGGTACTTATTTTTAAATAGTATTTTAAGAAGCGTCCAAGTCAAGTCCTTACCTCACACATTATTCACGTTTTTTGCTTCTTGCCACCACAAGGCAACTTTACCACTTAACTGGTAAATAACTAACCGAGCCTTTAGGTCATCTGAATACTTATAGATATGAAAATATTTAGTCATATATAACAGCCACGCCTCGGATGCTTCCTCCGATTCACTGTCTAAATTAGGGGGTCTAATCTTTTTGAATTCCCCTTGTAACTCATCCTTCTTCCCTTTTCTCCTTCTTGTTACTAGCTCACTACTATCTGAGCTATTTATTGATTGTTTGGATAACGTTTGTGAGATACTTAGGAATTCATCATCATAATTCATTGTTCTATTATTTTTTCTTTTATCTGCACTAAAAGAATTTTTTCCATTATTTTTTAACCCCATCTTATCCATTAGAATTCTTAACATAAGCTCATTTAGTTCTTCTTGTTCAGACTTAGCCTTCAATAGTTTGGCATGATCATTCTTTAGACTATCTATGTCTGCTTTAAGAATTCTCATTGTCTCCATCATCTCGGATTGTACAACAACTTGTCTTTTATTTCTAATTCTGCGTAGATCCCTTCCTTCTCTAATGCCGACATGTTGCCAATGTAATGCCTTTGCTCTACCATCCTTCCTTTTTCCTAAATATAGTATCCGATCTTGTTTTATGTCTGCAAATAATAAGGTTTGTCACTTTAACTACTATTAATTTTTTAATCTTCAACTATTACAGTCTAATGGAACCCATTAGGTCCAAGCACTACAACCTGCAAGTCTGATACCATTTGTAATGTCCTCTCTTAACCCCCCCCCCCTCCTTGAAAAAAAAATAAATTTGTCATTAACATAACAATGAAAGTATAAAAGTCTTGTGATTTAACTTCACTAGTTGCATTGCCTAGCTTACTTGTAGAATTTTCCTTTTACCAGCTATAAGCCAAACATCAACCTGTAAGAATATCAAGCCTGGTAAGGGAAACCTTGCTTACTTAGCATTACACTAACAATTTTTTTTATGTTTATGCAGGTACCCTCCACAACCCCATTCATTCAGTTTATCGGGGCTATTCATTTTAAGGTGGGATTTACTTAATCAAACAAAACCTATTAGAGTTATTCCAATTCTATTTTTCTTCAATACCTTTGTCACTATTGATGCTTAATTCCTGAGGGGATTCATTTTGTGACAACAGCCTCATGATTCCTGAAGACTACTATTCACTGTAACACTCTAAGTGAGGGAGAAATTACACTTGTGATATGGAAATTTATGGGTCCCAATATTGGGTAAAATAAAATTCCCAAGCCTATCTTTGTTAACCCAAGTCCCCTTTATTTACTTTGATGGCCTAGCCATGAGCCAAACGTTTTTAGCCAAGCAAAAATATTAATATTCTCAAGATTAACAATCCAGGGTTTAACTATGTTTTAATTATACTCGAGTTTTCATAATCTTTTAAACCCTAATTTACTTATTTAATGAAATAATCAGAAACAACTAAACACAATTAAATATGTACAAATTGTGCACATCTCTTACTGTAATACATGCAACTATAACACCAATTGAAGTCATTTAAAAAATTAACAGAACAAGTTAATCAACTTTGACCCTGATGTTATAAATTAAGAACTTATCTATGAATAAATAATGGTACTGGGTGTTGAGAATCCTCGCTCCACCAAACCTTAGGACCTCAAAGCCAATACAACCTACAAGAATCCACTCCCTTGCCCAAAAATCAAATTAAACCTTCTAACCAATCCTCTTCAAGTGCCACCAAACTGTACAGGTATAGTTATTGAAAAGAGCTTGAGAGATCATTTATTACTGATCATGAAAGATCTGGGTTTTCTTTTGAGCCTGACAGCTCACCACACATAGCCTAGAAGCTCTAATTGTTATCATTTTCCTGAGCCTAATAGCTCAATTAATTTAGAGCCTGAAAGCTCTCTTCTCTCTCTCTCTCTCTCTCTCTCTCTCTCTCTCTCTTTCAGAAGGGGGAACTTTCTTTCCTCCCTAGGCATGCCTTTTATTTTCCTAGGACTTTCTTGATTAGTAACTACCTCGCCCCCACATTTCGCCACTTGTCCCCTTAGGTATGAGTAAAGATCAAATATTCCTCAAATATTTTCCTTGCGTGTTCATCACGTCCCCATCATACAAAAAGAAGAAGGAATCCGAGTCAGATATTCCAAACACTAACCTACGATAGGGATCTCAAGCCTACCTGGATATAATGAGTGGAGATAGAAAGGATAGTTACAGATCTAGGGTGGCAGCCGACTTCGTCTATATTGGGTATCCCCCCACCGAAGGGGACCACCACCGGGCAAGATACCTAAGAAGAATGCTCTCTAGGATACCTCATTTGGGTCATGTCAAGATGAGTATTCCACAACTTAAGTCTGAAGAGAACGATCTGGATTATCTTCAGTAATGAGTGGGGACGGTGCACCACCAAGCCATTTGTTTCCACTCTATCTATTTTCCCTACTAGGAGAGGCTCACCCCAAAAATTGGCCTTAAACTGAAACCCAAGTATTAGAGGATTTTAGCTCCCTAATCGAACAACCATGATTTCTTGGATGAATAGTGACCAGGGGGGATTTTTTGGATTCCTATCCCCAAGGTCCTAACTTAAATACAAAATTCTTCTTGTCCTTAAGTGAGGGTAATGTGTGTTCAGTTAAGGTTGATTTTAAGGCTCCACTTAAAATCTTGAACCAAGTGATAGTTTGATTTAAGGAGTGTTTTTCATGTGCACGTGAGGTGTGTACTACAACTAAGAGATAAGAAAAAAAGATTGCTTGAAATATAAATAGTGCAATTTCAATACTCAACTTTTCTTGAAACAAATTATCTAAGGAAGGTCAAGCAAAACAAAATTCAAAGAAAATTTTGACAATTAAATAAGTGATTTGCAAAGATTAAAAGAAAGGATCTTAATCTAACAATGTTCATCAATCCTAACTGAACATGAAAACAAATGCAACAAGAAAGAAAACCACGATAGCAATTTCAAAGGAGGGGGGGAAGATACTTAAAGTTCAAGATGACTTTTATTCACCCAAAAAAATTGACTGGGCAAGCAAAATAACTGCTATAGCAAGCACAGGAGTTGAAAATAAACTAAAAGGGACTATAAACAGGCTCTAAAAGACAAATTGACTCTTACTAACTTATGTAGAGAGCAAACAATATCAAATGGAGCACTAAATAATGAAATCTGGAGCAAGTCGCTCTTTTCAAATAGAAATAAGTGGCCCGGGTCACACAAATTAGAAAGTCATGGTGATCTAATGCCAAAATCAAATCTAGGTTGGGGTTTCTCAGTTCGAGGGGAAATGACTGATCTAAGCCGCACAAAACTGCCAAACAAGCATGACCTGGAAGCAAGAATTCCCAAAAGATAGAGAAACAGTATGGTTCAACAATACATAGGGGGTTATGGGATGCTATTTATCTTAGCAGTTTACTCTACTAGATTTAAACATAAAATGAGGCTAAACATAAAGATGAAAAACTCAAATGAAGGCCGAGAAAATCAAGGACACACAACCGAAGAAAGATATGTATCTCTCCCCAGTATGATCACCAAGAACTGTGGTGAGTGTTTACACACACGCCTATGCTAAAGAGAACCTAATAGAGGGTTGTGGGCTCAAGCAGAGTTTCAAAGAAATAAAACAAAAAAAACTACTAAACTAAGAAATTAAACTAAGAGTGTTGGTATTAAAGAAAATGAAAATATTTTTATGTTCTCTAAATTCAATAAACAAGCATACACAAGAGCTAAAAGAATAAAGAATCTTTATATTGATATATGAAAATAATTATAGGAACCAAGATCACTTGAACAATCTCAGAAGAGGAGGTCGTCGCAGCTGTTCTAGGGAGGGTCCGTTAGTTCTCCTCACGTCCTTCTGATTCTCTGACCACATGTCATAGGAAGACGATCTCCAAGAGGTGAGAGAGAAGTGAGAAAAAGTCTACTTCAATGTCGGCGAAAATACGACATAGTGACGACTTAAGCAAATGGAATGGAGTTGTGTGCGGAATCGGGGGCCTTGGTGTCACTTTTATAGTTAGTGATGAGAGTCCAGGGTTGAGTTTGGTGCTTTAGACTCTTCATCCACATAGAGACTCGTGTGATTTTCATCTTCTTTTTTTCAAACATGAAGCAGAGGAAGCCGAAGGTTGGGTCACACAATGTTTAGGTTTTTGTGTGACTTAGGTCACTCATATCAAAGGATTATGAATGACCTGGGTCACTTTTATCGAGGCATAGAGAGCGACCTAAATTATGAATCTTTTTTTAGGCTTTCCATTCATTTTTGGGATTTTTAACTTATTTTCCAAGGCCAAATTGATGTGGATGAGGTGGCATGATTGCATATGAAGGTGACTATGCAGATGACTTGGTAGGTGAGAAAATTTTGATTGTTAAAATATTTCCCCCTGATGACCGAAATACATCATACGATTTTCATGGTAGGAGATAAGTGTGATGGTGGTGTGGAGAACAAAGACTAATTCGGAGAGAACTCACCTTTCGGTGAGGCTATAGAGACCTTTTCATGCATATACAATGGTTCATATAATCTCAAATATATATGGATGGGGCGATACTTCCCATGCTCGTATTAATGTCTCAAAATAGATGGAGATCTATACTTGGTGGGGTTCATATCAATACATAAAATCATTGTGTACAGAGACAGCTTCAGAGAGAACTCACCTTCCAATGGGTCTATGGAGGCCTTTTCTTGCATATCCATGCATATAATATAAAATATATATGGACGATGCAGGAATTCCCATGCTCGTATCAATTCTCAAAATAGGAGGAGTTCTGGACCCTGTGGGGATCATATCAATACATAAAACCATTGTTTACATCATAAGGAATATCTAGGCTCAGTGGGGGTCTAATCAATACATGAAAAATCATTATGTACATCATCAATGTCTAGGTGGGACTAAAAAAGGTACATAAGTAGGGTCCAACCCTATATGATCTGGAGAAATGATAGCAAATCATTGGCATTTTGGAGGAATGCTCAATCACAATAACTAATGCTCTGTTGGAACAAAAGAGGGTCCAACAATCTGGGATGACTCATAGAACTGAAAGTATGGATTCATCATACTTTTAGGAACTGCATCTATAATTGTATACAAAATGAAGCCTCTAACTGGGGCTTCCACTACATTGTCACCAATGCAACCTAGATATCTAAAAAAAACAAGTGAAAAGAAAACTCCACCAAGGGTGCCGAGTCGGGGATATTTGAGGTCTTCGACAAAATAATGAAAGGACCATCATCCTATATGAATCTCAATGGTGTGATGAATGATTTTTCATTGACCACGTGAGAAACAACCAAACTAAAGGGCATTGATGTCACCCCTTATCTAGTCCAACGGACTTACCAATGATGGTTATGAGACCAAGGTATAGGATTCCTTTGGGTGTATCTTATGGAATAGATTTTTTGACATCGGCAGATGGAGATCTACAACTTCTAAGGAAATGATGTTTTCTTAATATAAGCACAAGGGATACCACCAAGATAAAAGGAACACTAAACAAGTAACTAAGACACTTTTTGGGGATATGAGGGTAATTGAGTAAGGGACTCAAAATTTCTTTGTTCTAAGTATGAAGGCAAGGTTGAATTGGCAGCACACATGAGACCTCTTGATGGGATCAAGGAAGGGACATCGTTGGGGGTACTGGGGGACATGATTTTTAACAGGGAGGGACTTGTTACTCTTGGGAATGGGAATATTGATTAGGTATGACTCCAAGGGTGACTCATCACAAAATAATCCGAACAAATATGACCATGTATGCTTCCATAATAAGAGAGAATGCATGATCTGCAAGAGTGATAAGAAGCAATTTTGTTGAATGGTTTTTTGATGCATGTACACCGAAGGAAGAATTGTGGTTTTCCAAAATGTGTTATCATCTGGGAAAAGAGGGTGCTTAAAAGCGCCGTTTGTAAAAAATGGTTGTTGAGGAGAAATGGTTGCTTTGAGCTAGGTGAAAAATGATTGGCACAAAGATAAGTGTCTGATTGTGATGGTTTTATGTGGACCACTGAAGGGAGTGATAACATATGGATATTTTTTATGGTAGTGTGGGACAATGATGGAAATCTCCTTGTGGGTTGATGGTTGATGGAAAATTAATGTGACATTTTGTAGTATGGATGAAGCAATGGGCTTATGAATGTGTAATGTGAAATATTAATGCGCCGCAATGATTAGAATTTTGGGAGTCGGTGGGGTCGGCCAATGAATGATGTGAACAAGGTAGCACACAATTAAGTGCACAAGATCACAGACTAGATGGAATCCCAATCCTATGAAAGAGAGAACATCATGGGTGTTGAATGGCAAGGGGATTTATGTTAACACCCACGTTCGAAAGGCTCTACTACTGAGTAAGGTCGAATGAAAAGGTGGCTAGGATAGGCCACTTACTCTAATAGGGGGGTCCTACAGGTGTAAGAAATGGAGGATGATGCATAATGTGCTATGTGGAAGGAGAGTATATATATGCCAGTTAGGTGTTTATAGCTATAAAAGAGCACCATAAATGGAATGACATAACATGGTTCTACGGGTGTCCTATCCTGCATTTCCTTCAAATTTTGGTATGTCTGAGGGAATCTTTGTTGGCATGGGAGGCCATGCAGATCATGGCCAATAGGGTCATTAGTCATCCTCTCCAAATTTGGGAAGTTGATACCAGCCATGAATGAGACACTCTTATTGGGGTGCAAAGTGGAAGGATTGACGATGGTGTTGGTCATGGTCCCACTGGTGTTTCTTCCAATAGTTCCGCTAGTGGTTCCACCGATAGTGGGTCTAATGCTAGAAGTTCCACCAGTTTGAGGGATGTTTTTTCTATTAAATCTAGGTTTAAGGACACCCATAGGGTTGGGAATAATCTCGCAGATTGTGTTGGTGTTGTTTTTTACGCTAATAGTGGGGATATTGATGGTTTGGATGCTCGTGGAGGAGGGACTAGTAGGCATGCCAAGGAAGGTGGGATGGTCCCAACCATGGTCTTGGAAGTGTGTGTATGTGAATATGGTTCTGATAATGAGGTTTTAGGAGTTGGGGATAATGTAGTGTGTTGAGATGAGATCCAACTTGTGGAGTCGATCGTGCAGTTTAAGAAACCGTATTGAGGGGACAGTCCCTGAAGTATTCAAGAGAATATCAGGGGAGCTATAGTGACAAATTCAAACCACTCATCAACACTAAAAGGATAAATCAAGTACAACTCAAATTGAAAAGATTGAAACCAATCCAATTGAGTGTGCAATAGGTGATCTAGAAAAATAAAACCAAATAAAAAAGAGAAATCATATAAAATGAAAGGACCCAATAGCCTAAAAGCTCTACACAAGCAACAATAAAATCACTAAATAAAATATTCCTTGAATATTTTCCTCTATGTGTTCATCTCTTCCTCATCAGATAAAAAGAAGTAGGAAATTGAGTCAGAGCTTCCAAACACTAACCCACAATAGGGATCTCAAGCCTACCCAAATATAACGAGTGAAGATAGAAAGTATAGTTACAGAACTAGGGTCACATCCAACTCTATCTGTCTTGGGTATCCCCCCACCGAAGGGGAACACCACTGGTAATATACCTAAGAAGAATGGTCTCTAGGATACCTCATTCAGGGCACATCAAGATGAGTATTCCAAAACTTCATTCTAAAGTCAATGATCTAGATGATATTCAATTCTGAGTGGGGACGGTGCACCACCCAACCATTCGGTTCCATTCTAGATATTTTCCCTCCTAGGAGTGGCTCACCCCACAAATTTTCCTTAAACCATGTCCCAAGTACTATAGTATTTTAGCTCCCTAATTGGACAACCACTATTTCTCATATGAATAGTGACCAGGGGGAATTGTTTGCATTCCTATCCCCAAGGTCCTAACTTAAATACAAAATTATTTTTTTCCTCAAGTGAGGTCAATGTGTGTTAAGTTAAGGTTGATTTTAAGGCTCCACTTAGCGTCTTGAACCAAGCGATAGTTTGATTTAAGGATTTTTTTCCGTTTACACGTGAGGTGTGTACTACAACTATGAGCTAAGAAAATAAGATTGCTTGAAAGATAAACAGTGTGATTTCAATAATCAATGTTTCTTGAAAAAAAATTCTTGAAACAAATTATCTAAGGCGGGTCAAGTAATACTTCTTTCAAAGAAAATTTTGACAATTAAATAATTGATTACAAAGATTAAAAGAAAGGCTCTTAATCTAACAATGTTTTAAGCAAAATAATTAATTAACTATCTAGAAAAATTAGTTCATCAATCCTTACTAAAAATGAAAACAAAGCAGCAAGCAAGCAAACCGTGACAACAATTTCAAAGGAGGAGGGAAATACTTAAAATTCAAGACGATTGTTCTTCACCCAAAAATTCTGATCGGGAAAGAAAAATGGCTGCTACAACAAGCACAAGAGGCTGAAAATAGACTAAAAGGGACTGTAAACAGGCTCTGAAAGACAATCTGACTCTTACTAACTCAAGCGGAGAGAAAACAAAATCAAATGGAGCGCTAAACAATGAAATATGGAGCAGGTCACTCTTTTCAAAGAGAAATGAGCGACCTAGGTCACACAAATTAGAAAGACAGGAATGAATAAAGGAAAAAAATCAAATTTGGGTTGGGGTTAGTCAATTTGAGGAGAAATGAGTGAGATAGTTCACAAAAAAATGCCATACATGCACGACTTGAAAGCAAGAAATCCAAAAAAACATAGAAACATTCTGGTTCAATAAGACTCAGGGGGTTCTAGGATGATATTTCTCTCAACAATTTACTCTACTAGATTTAAACAGAAAAGGAGGCTAAACAAAAAGATGAAAAGCTCAAATGAAGGTTGGGAAAATAAAGGACACACAACCAGAGAAAAATATGGATCTCTCCCCAGTATGGCCTCCAAGAACTGTGGTGAGGTTTTGCACAAACACTTGTGCTAAAGAGCACCTGCTAGAGGGTTGTGGTCTCAAGTAGAGTTTCAAAGAAAAAGAAAAAAAAACTACTAAACTGAGAAATTAAACTAAGAGCGTTGGTATTAAAGCAAATGAAAATATTTTTATGTTATTTAAATTCAATCAACAAGCATACATAAGAGTTGAAATAATAAAGAATATTTATATTGATATATGAAAAGAATTACAAGAACCAGGAGCACTTGAACAATAACAGAAGAGGTGGTTTCCATAACTGTCCAAGGGAGGGTCTGTTGGTTCTTCTCATGTCCAGCCGATTCTCTAGCCACACGCCACAGGAAGAGGATCTCCTAGAGGTGAGAGAGAAGTGAGAAAATGTCGGTGAAAATCTGACAAAGTGACGACTTGAGCAAATGGAATGGAGTTGTTTGTTGAATTAGGGGTCTTGGTGTCTCTTTCATAGTTAGTGATGAGAGTCTAGGGCTGAGTTTGGGGCTCTAGAATCTTCATCCATGTAAAGACTCATGTCATTTCATATTCTTTTTGTCAGACATGAAGCATAGGAAGACGAAAGGTAAATTGATGGTTGGGTGGCACATTTGTTAGGTTTTTATTGGACTTAATTCACACATATAGAAGGATTATGGGCGACCTAGGTCACTTTTATCGAGGGATTAAGAGAGACCTGAATTGTGAATTCTTTTTTGAGGCTTTCCTTTCATTTTTGATATTTTTTACTTATTTTCCAAGGCCAAATTAGCGTGAATGAGGTGGCATTATGACATATGAAGGTGACTATGCCGTTGATTTAGAAGGTGACCAAATTTTGGTTGTTAACACTAGCATCATCTAGTTCTACTATAGTACAATGGGGAATATCATCCTCAGTATAAAGAAGAATATTTAATTATTTATTAGATGAAGAGGGTGAAGGTAGAAATATTTTCCATTTCTAAAAACGTCATACATTCATTCTTTCCCTCGAGTTCCATGACTATATATTTAATATGTCTTTCATGATCAATCCTTATTTGATTTGTATTTCCATTTTCATGTTGCTATAAGTGAGATTTGTTAATTGCAAAGTGTCCCTATAGTTTTTTAGACCAATATCTACTTAATAAAATACCACAAGCCTCGGGAATATCGACCATGAGTATTTAAATAATTTGATGCACATTGGGATTAGAATAAATTCTAATTAAAACATTTTTCACATTACTCGTTACCCTTACATTTTACTTGTCGAATTGGATGATGTGATGGAATATTTGATGGGCTTCATCTTCAATCTGTGGCAGACCAAATATGGAATCACATTTGATGATGCCTATGAATTAACCAAACAATTATGTATGTTATGATTAAAAATATTGAAAGTCAAAAGGAAATAAGGGGTTTGATACTTATAATTCTTCTTGATGATATAATTCACTATTTCTTTCATTTTCATGTCAATCATTTTCATGTCAATCGACTCATTCAATATATTAAGCAACAATTTCCTCTAATTATCAATGATTAATAGTTCATGCAAAAAATGTTTGCCTTTATTTTCTTCATGTTATCAACAATGTTATATTCAAATTTTGCAGTTGACGAGGTACTCATTGAATGGATCAAAGGAGAAACATTTTTTTGTCTTTGTCACCAAGGAAGAAGCAAGAGGATTGGTTGACATTACATTTATCTTACTTCTAAGTGAATGGTATCTTTGTTTTTGGTCTATGTAGTGTGGTCTTTTTCTACAATTTGCTCTTCTTTGTTGGATAAAGTGACAACCAATTCCTACAGTTTTTATATAACTTCCTAATTGAGTAACTAGATTTAATCAGTTATGTGTAACTATGTATTTATCCATGTAATCCCATAGAGACATAGTGAGATAAGGTGCTCCAAGAGAGAAAAGGGGATCTCAACCCTCTCTTAGGTGGTTGTATGTAATCTCCATGATTCTTGAACAATAAGAATACTCATGCCTTGCTTGGTGGACGTATCCCACATTCAGTGGGTGAACCACATACATCTTGTGTCTCTTTGTATGAATATTGTTATGTTTATCTGTTATGCATTCTTCTGTAATTTGTTGTTATATTTTTTATGATCTTTGTGGGTTTAAGGCCCAACAAGTGGTATCAGAGCCATGCAGGTATCAAAACAGAGGGGGTCATATGGATCAAAGACAACTGCATAGAAAAGAGTCCAGTTGGAGGCTGGAGAAAATAAAATTGTTTTTTGTGGAGAGTTGTTCCAGTCTTGGAGTTGACCCTGCCGCCAGAGAGCAGAAGATCCAAATGCATGCTGGTTATGAGTTGATCCATCCATGGAGAAGAGTCGCCCGGTGGAGAGCTACCATTTTTGGAGCTGTAGCCGGTCCCGTGGAGAGAGGAGCCTCCATTTTCGTGGATATTGTATCCAATCCAGAGCCAGGCACTGTTAAGTCTTGTTAATTTGAATAAGAGAAAAAGCTTACTCATTCTAGTTTGATGGAAGACATGAGAAAAAAAAACGATACTTGATCCATAAAAGGTGAAGGTTAAGTTGAAGGCGAAAAATGTGGATATTTGTTACCCCCTTGTGTTTTAGAGTGGAGGTGAGTTTGACCCTCCTGTGTTTCCGAGCGGAGGTGAATTTGATTTGAAGTCGGGAGTTGTTAGCAATGAAGATAATATTTACTATGAAGCCACTGGTGTCATTGTTTGCACTATGGGTCACGATATAACAACTATTGCTCAAACGTAGCGATAAAATATCTGATTGTTGCAGATCTTGTTCAGGGAAAGGCGTATAAGGTGTTGTTGAAGGCCCAAGAAGCGACAATTAATGGAATTAAGTCGAGGAATCTTGCGAGGTGGAGCACTAAAGATGTTCCAGATCACATAGAAAGATTTGTTTGCCAAAGCTCAAGAAATAATTGTATGGCCTTAAGCGCTCAAGCAATTAGTACAAGATGTTGGATTACTTCATGGTGAGCCAAGTTACAAGAAGTGATTGTAATTTTTTTTTATTCACTATCTTGGTGTTTAAATTGTTGGAATTATGCTTGAGCTAGGACAAGCATGGTTTAAGATCAACATGTTGGCTCAGGTTGTTGGACATTCGTAATGATGAAGGATCTGGGAGCTGCAAAACAATCTTGAGCATGGATGTACACAGAGACGATTGATGGTAAGTTTTTTTTTTGTTATCATAGGATGAGTACATGATAATGATACTCACGAAATTCGGTATGAATAACATGAAACCAATAAACATCATAAGCTTTCTTCAGGTTGATGTCCACGTAATGAAGAAAAGTGTTATATGTCTCGTGTATCATATGCTATTTTGGTGTATGCGATGAGATGATGAGATGATATTTCACATGCAGTTGGTGGTGTCAGTGGATTCATGGCAAATCCAGGTAAAAGTAGTGAAATGGGTCCTTTGGAAGCACAAAGGACTAGGACTTATGTAAATTGTTGTCAAGGTGTAGATTGTTGGATAAAGTGACAACCAATTCCTACGGTTTCTATGTAATTGCCTAACTGAGTAAGTATATTTAATCAGTTGTGTGTAATTATGTATTTATCCATGTAATCCCATAGAGGCATAGTGAGCTAAGGTGCTCCATGAGAGAAAATGGGATCTCAACCCTCTCTTAAGCGGTTGTATGTAATATCCATGATTCTTGAACAATAAGAATACTCATGCCTTTCCTGGTGGACGTAGCCCACATTCAGTAGGTGAACCATGTATATCTTGTGTCTCTTTGTATGATTGTTGTTATGTTTATCTGATATGCATTCTTCTGTTTTTTGTTGTTATATTTTTTATGATCTTTGTGGGTTTAAGGCCCGACATTCTTCATCATGCACATCTTTGTGGGTTTAAGGCCTGACATTCTTCATCATGCACATAATTAGGAAGCATGCGCCAAAAAACTATTGCAAATTCTGCATCTTCAATAACTTCTTCTTCTTCTACAACTACTTTGATTACAGTGTCTTGTTGCACTCCTTCATTGAAGATATGATCTATGACATTGATGAACCGTGTGACTTCATTGAAAATCTCATACAAAAAAATATATAAAATTTTCATTTACATCTATAATTTGACAAAAAAATCACAAATGCTTTGTTATATTCTTTATCATACATTTTTATTTTTCTATAAAATTTGTTACATTTTTTTATCATATATATTTTTTCTACTATTTTCTATAAAAAATTCAATTTTTAATTTATTTACAAACGATAATATAAAGTAAATTAACACTTTAATTTTAATTTACATGCTTTAGTATATTGGTTGTGTTTAGTCTAAAAATTAGAATAACTATCAAATATTAAAAATATAATTCTAAATTTTTTATAGAATTCCTTTTAAATCTTGAATTGTTACTAAATATCAAAATAATTATAAAATATTTTACTACATGTGAAACAAGAGAATATGAAAAGAATTTATTTACCAAAAGTATGTCGTAAATGTTTTTTGCAAAAAGTATATACCGAATAAATAGTGGTAGTGGTTTGTATTAAATTTATAGCTAGTTAAGAAATAAAGTATAAATACTTAATACATGGAAGAGAGTATATGAAAAAAATGTTTTTATTAGAAGTAAGTATTCTATTAGTTAAAAAAAAAAAAAAGAAGATAAAGAAGATAAATATGGCAAGGCACATATTTTGTATTTATAAAATTTAATTAATTTTATTCTGATTTTTTAACACATGAAAGTTTTAAATCATTAAATTGGTCACAATTGAGTGCATAGTCTTTACCAAAAATCACTCATGAGACTATGCCTTAGAGTGAAATAAGGCCTGGGTAGCCCTTCATAGTCTCATGAGTAATTTTTGGTAAATGTTATACACCCAACAACATACATGGCTCCATCATTAATTTAAAGTTCACATAGCCCTTCATAATCTTATAAGCGATTTTTGGTAAAACATGATGCACCTAACAATAAATACTATCATTTTATTTTAATGTTTTTCATTATCTTATATTGAAATTTTCTCTCTCTTTTATAAGACATTGAGATCATTTCTCATATCACCATATTATAAAATCAACTCCATCATTTAAATAAACTATCTATGCAAAAGGGTAAAAACATTTATTATTAACAAATTAAAATTATTCAAATAAATCATTTCTAAAGATTATAATGTGTGAAAATGATTATTATTAGAATTTACGTGTTTTGTTTTACACTTTAATAGGATTGATAAAAAAAATAAGAAAATATGATAAATTTTAATTATATATATATATATATATATATATAGAAAATATGATGAATTTTAATTTTATATTAAAATTAAGAGCAATACGCCCTATCCTATTCTTCTTATAGAAGTGGGTGTCCCCCCATCGAAAGCATCGCTATGTCTAGATATCTGGTTTACAAGAATAAGATAAATAACATGGAATACCGAAGACTCCCTAAAATTGCTTTAAATTATAGTCAAGACCATCTTCAGCTCAAGAGAGGACGGTATAAGGACACCATGATTTGGTTAAATCATTGGGAGAGTGACGAAAATACCACTTTGAAAGATATGAACAACCTAAAAAATACTATCACATCTAAGTTCAAAGCAAGAATGTGCCCGGATGAGAAAGATTTAGAGGGTAAAAGAAAGTTAAGATACTACAAGGAAGTCATTAATCATAATATGGAAGATCAAATTACCTCTTTGTCTTAACCAATTCAAATAAGAAGATTAATATAGCCAAGATAAGAAAAAACTCCCACTATGAGCTTCATAAAGAAACAGGGCGCTAGACAATTCCTAAAACACCATGTGAGGGAAGGATTTTCCAGCTCTGTGAGTCCATGAGCATCGAGGACGAATCTCACTTTCTTTTAGAGTGCCCTGCATACACCCACATTATTTCGTACTTTCCTAATCTTTTCTTCAATTCTAATCTCTGTGATATTCTAACTTGTCAAAAGTATGATGACCTAGAAATGCGTCTTTCTCATCTTTTTAATCATAGGAATCAAATTTTATAGAAATCCAAATATGTAACAATACGAAAATCCTCAATACATCCTTAGGGAAATGGGCATAATTTTTTTTTTCCTTAAAAATCATCCAAACAAAACTAAATATGTTAAATCCCCATAGATTATGATCATTGATAAGTACATTCCTCATCAAACATATAAAATGATTCTACTAATATTTTAACATGGAATTTATAACTAATAGAGACTATTCATATAGCATTGAAAATCTACTTAGTTTACCATGGAAGCCTTTAACTTCCACCACATTGGTATACAGTCTTGTCTATTGATTTTACTTAATCATTTGAAAGTATATAGAGTGTTATTAAAACCTAAATAATGGTTTACTCTTTTGAAAAGGGACAATCGTTTACTTGTGCATAAAAATCTCTCTAAGGTGACTATTATATCAAAGTAGTCTAATTCCACTATCATTCTTCTAATTATTATCAACACCATTATTATTACATTATTTACATCTCAATTGTGAACTAGTAAACATTAAAATTACTGTTATTTGCCTCTGTGATCAATAAGATTTATCTTGCAAATACATACATTGTTGTCTATCCAAGGCTCATTGATGTAGGGGCATCGGGGCCTAGGAGAAATAATCGAAGTTGATCGATAGAAGGAGGCCGACCAGAGGGATTTTCGACGACCACTGGTGTGGGAAGACTGGTAGTCGAAGCCAGGCAGTCGAGCAAGGAGTTGTCGAAGTATGGTCGAAATGATTTGGAAGTCAAAGGATTCAGAAGTCGACAAGATAGTTGAGAGGCGACATCGACAGAGAAGCAGCAAAGGCCAAGCATGGAGGACGGGGTGGAATGACAGCCGTAGAGACTAAGTGAAGTCGACGAGTTAAGTTGAGAACCGACGGGGTAAAATGGTCTACGTGGTGAAGTGAAAACCAGTCAGAGGAGGACAGTGATAAGATCAACAACTATAGAAAATTCAGAGAAGCGTCGTAGTCGAGGAGATCGACCTTCAACCGTTGTGGGTTTTGAGGAAGTTAATAGAAGTTAAGAAGGTTGTGCAGGCACAAGGGGGTGGGGCTGACAACTGCAGGTCTGCGGAATCAGGGAGAATTTTGGGGACAAAGTAAGGACGTCTTAGGGAAGCCAAGCAGAGGGACCTCGGGAACAGCGACAGAACATAGTAGAAGACTGATGTAGAAGCACAGAGTGGGGATCGATCTTTATTTCGTTATTCATAGGATCATACGACGGATAGGATCACACACAGAGGGAAGAAAAACACACACACAAAGAACATAAACTTACTTCTGTATATTGTAACAGGCTAAAGCCAACTTGTTTTATTTTTATTTGTATGTAACATTGTAATCGATTCAAGTAATAGAAGCCAAATCCTTGGCATTTCCGGTTCACATCTAGTCTATGTGAGCATTCGTGTATTTACTGTGTGTTATATTTAAGCAAGAGGGTCCGAATGACTCGCCCTTGTGCCAGGTGGTATCAGATCCATAGAAGTCCTGTGAGTAGGAGAAGAATCTGTGTAGGCGTGAATAGCTCCAGCTACGGTTGGGTAGAGTTGTGCGCATGTGGTGAAAGTCCGGTTGCAATTGGACGAGAGGAGATTTCAACTGCGGTTGAAAGAATGGCACAAAGAGGTGTAAATGTTCGTGGTGTAGGATGAAGAGCACGAGGCACAAGAGTTACAGTTGATTGCATGTTCGACGAGTGCATCTGAATAATGAGAAGATTGACCAATGAGGTCGCAGCGATCAAATAAATCTAGAGGCGTGGATGCATTCTCGATGCACTTGACCATAGCGATGAAGAAGTCGAGGAAATGGAAGCTCGGGAAGCAGTGGAAGAAGAACCAGAAGATAAATTCATCAAGATGATGACAAAGATGAGGGGTAAGGAAAAAATGGATGTACCTACCTACTTAGGAAGTCTAGATCCAGAAGACTTGATAGACTGGTTCAAATAAATGGAGAAATACTTAGACATAGAGCAGATAGAGGATCCTAAGAGGTTTAAGACAGCATGTTTGAAGTTGAAGGGTCATACCTCATTGTGGTGGGACAATGTACAGGCTGATAGAGTCAATAAAGGCAAGGATAAAATCAAGTATTGGGACTGAATGGTTGCCAAGTTGAAAGTGAAGTTCCTTCCTAGCGACTACGTGATTTCCTTGTTTAGGAATTTACAAAACTTTTGACAGAAAGAGATGACCGTGAAGGAATACACGGAAGAGTTCTACAGACTGTCAATAAGATCCGTTCAAACCGATGAAGGCGAAGAAGCAGTCGCAAGATATGTAAACGACTTGAAGTATGTCATGCAGGATGAGTTGAGCCTGTCGAAGTTCAGAATGGTTGGAAAATCCTACCAACTAGCTCTAAAGGCAGAAGAAAAGTTGTCGAGAAGAATCGCATCGACCAGGGAAAAAATGACTGGTCAAGGTGTGAAGACTGTTTCCACGAAGGGACAAAGTAGCAGAACTAGGGGAGAATCCGTCGAAGACCATTGACGTGCAGAAGGTACAGCGACTAGAGAAAAGACACAAGGAAACTGACGGGATGGTCGAGAGAGCCGCAATCGGGGTGCGTTTGGTCGAAATGGTCTAGCAAGGAGGAGAGGAGATGATAGACCAGCGATTGTCTGTTATAAGTGTCGCGGAGTGGGACACAAATCCTATGAATGCCCGGAGAAAATACACGTGGAGGAAGAGTCGAAACGGATATGTCGACGAGATGATCAAGGCGACAAGAAGACAGATTCAACATCCGACAGTGGTGAAGAGGGTAGAGGAAAAGGTTGAAACATGATGGCCAGGAGAACGTTGGTTTAGGACGACGAGCAGAAGGAGGAGGAGCTGGCACAGCGAAAGGCCATATTTTGGACCAAAGTGTTGATCGCCGACAGATAATACAAGAACATTGTCGATGGAGGCAGTACCAAAAATTTAGTGTCGACGGAGGTCATCGCAAGTTGGTTTTGAGATGTCAACAACACCCAAATCCATACAAGATATCCTGGTTGCAGAAATGACATCATGTGAAGGTAACCAGATAGTGCATGATCAACTTTAAAGTGGGAAAAATCGAAGACAGTGTACTGTGCGACGAAATCCCAATGGACGCTTGTCATTTGTTGTTAGGGAGGCCAGGGAAATATGATCAGAAGATGATCTATGATGGTCGATCCAACATAGTCACAGTGTGGAAAAATGGTACATGGAGGATGCTGAAGCCAAAGCAGGAGGATCGCGCCGACTGCAAGGAAGGAGAAAGAAACTATTGGGAGAAGCGAGTGTTGATGTGCTCAGCAATGGAATTCCTAGTGGAGGAAGAGAAACAGTCGAGATGTTTCGCCATCATTCTGAAAGGACCATGTGTTGAAAGGTAGATGACGGAAATAATTCTAGTCGAAGTCGAAGAAATGATCGACGAGTTTAAGAGCATAATAGTCGATAAAGCACTGACAGGATTGCCACTGATGAGAAGCATATCCCATCAGATCGACTTGATTCCATGAACAATTTTTCCAAACAAGGCACCACATAGAATGACTCCGACAGAGGGTTAGGAACTCAATCGACAAGTCAAGGATTTGTTGGACAAAGGATTGATCACAGAAAGTCTGAGCCCGTGCGCAGTACCAACGGTATTAGCGCCGAAGAAGGGTGGAGAATGGAGGATGTGTACAAACTCCAGAGCTATTAATAAGATCACGATCACGTATAGATTTCCATTTCCAAGGATGGATGACTTGACGGATTGTTTGAGTGGAGCAAGATATTTCACCAAGATCGACCTGAAGAGTGGATACCACCAGATCAGGGTCAGGGAAGGTGATGAATGGAAGACAACCTTCAAGACGAAGGAAGGACTGTATGAGTGGTTAGTCATGCCCTTCGGACTGACTAATGCACCCAGTACGTTCAGGAGGTTGATGAACGAAGTACTGAATCCATTCTTGGTAAAGTTCGTCGTAGTGTATCTCGACGACATCTTGATATTCAGTCGAACTAAAGCCAAGCATTTGGAGCACATTCGACAAGTGTTGTGGAAGCTGCAGGAAGAGAAGTTGATGGTGAACTTGCAGAAATTTTTCTTCATGAAGAAAGAACTAGTGTACTTGGGATTTTTAATCTCGGGTAAGGGGCTAGTGATGGACCCAAAAAAGGTGAAGGCTATATTGGAGTGGCCATAACCGACGAGCACAACCGGAGTGCAAAGTTTTCATGGACTTGCTAGTTTATACAGGAAGTTCATCAGGGAATTCAGTTGGATATGTGCACCATTAACAAAGTGCATGAAAAAAGGGGAGTTTAAGTGGACAAAAGCTTCCTAGAAATCCTTCGACAAGTTGAAGCAGAAGGTGACTGAGAGACTAGTGCTATCTCTCCCAGATTTCGACAAAGTTTTCCAAGTCGATTGTGATGTGAGTGGAATGGAAATTGGCATAGTGTTGAGCCAAGAGGGCCGACCAATTGAATTCTTCATCGAAAAGTTGGATGAAGCAAAGCAGAAATATTTGGTCTATGACCAGTATTTCTATGCTATCGTGCAAGCATTGAAGAAGTGGAGGCATTATTTGTTGCCCAAGGAGTTTGTATTATATACAGACCACCAAGCACTGAGATATTTGAATACTCATTCGAAGTTGAATCAGCGGCACATGAAATGGGTTGAATTCTTATAGGGATACACCTTCATGTTGTGACATAAGTTGGGCAAGTCAAACAAGGTTGCCGACGCGTTGAGTTGAAGAGTTGCATTGTTGAACACAACGACAATTCAGGCAACAGGAACAGAGTCGTTAAAAATGGAGCATGAGACCGATGAGGATTTTGAGAAAGAATGGAAGGCTAGTCAGGAACCATGGAGTGTCGACAGAACTCCATACTTGGATTATTTTATCCAAGAGGGATACCTATTCAAGGGGAAACAGTTATGCATTCCCAGGGGATCCGTAAGAGAGAACCTAATCCGAGAACTGCATAGTGGAAGATTAGCAGGTCATTTTGGCATCGACAAGACTAATGAGTTGGTGGAAGAAAAATACCATTGGCCAGGGATGGCGACAGATGTCGGTAAATGGGTACAATAGTGTCGAACTTTCCAGTTGGCGAAGGGATGAAGCCAGAACACGGGGATGTATGGGCCATTTCCAGTGTCGAATGTCCCATGGGAGCACCTGAGCATGGATTTCATGCTAGGATTGCCGAAGACACAGTAAGGTAACGACTCAATATTTATGGTAGTCGAAAGATTTTTGAAAATGGAACACTTTATTCTGTCTCGGAAGACAAGTGATGCCATAAGCATTGTTGTACTATTCTTCAAGGAAATAGTCAGATTGCATGGGTACTGAAGAGTATAACGTCGGACAGAGATACCAAGTTTATGGGTCATTTCTAGAGAACCCTGTGGAAGAAGTTGGATACGAAGTTGCATCTTAGATCGACATACGATCCAAATATTGATGGACAGACCGAGGTAGTAAACAGAAGTTTGGAAAACCTTCTAAGGTGTTTGAAGGCTGACAGACCCAAGCAGTGGGAGAATGTGTTAGCGCAAGCAGAATTCACATATAACAACTTTGTGAATCAGTCGACAAGTGTGAGTCCATTCCATATTGTTCAAGGTTGAAGCCCGCATGGTGTGGTGGATTTGGTTGCGATACCAACAGAGATCAGAAAGAGCACGGATGTAAAGACATTTGCAGAGCATATGAAAGAAGTACATGAAGATGTACGCAAGCGCATTGAGAAGAGAAACGCGACATATAAGTTGAGAGCCAACAAGAAGAAGAGGCTATAGTTGTTCAGTGAGGGAGACTTAGTCTATGCACACTTGAGGAAAGAGAGGTTCCCGATAGGAACATACAACAAGCTGAAGTTGAAGAAGATTGGGCCATGTAAGATTCTAAAGAAGATTTCAGACAATTCTTATGTGTTAGAGCTATCGAAGGAATTGAACATTTGTCCTACGTTCAATGTATTAGATATGTATAGGTATGAAGAAGGTTCAACAAGCAGCAGCACATAAGTGTCGAATATCGATTGGACTTGGAAAATTCCATATCGACATGAAGAAGAGATCGTCGAAGTAGTGGACGAGCACGATGTCGGACACAAAAGGAGTTCGCGAAAGAAAGAACGATTAGTCTGATTGAGGGATGATGAACTGAATGAGGCGACATGGATTTCAGAAGAAGAATACAGAATACTGATGGAGCAGTCAAGTCCTTTTTCACCTGGTGAGACTAATGCAGGGGCATCGGGTCCTAGGAAAAACAATCGAAGTTGATCGATAGAAGGAGGCCGACCAGAGGGATTTTCGATGACACTGGTGCGAGAAGACTGGTAGTTGAAGCCAGGCAGTCGAGCAGGGATCTGTTGAAGTATGTTCAACAGGATGTGGAAGTTGAAGGACTCGGAAGTCGACAAGATGGTCAAGAGGCAACATCGACAGAGAAGCGACAAAGGCCAAGTGTGGAGGATGGGGCAGAATGGTAGCCGTAGAGACTAAGTGATATCGACGGGTTAAGTAGAGATCTATCTTCCCAATGGATTCTCACCTGTCGTTATCCAGCGTGCAAGTTGAGGGTGCGTTGTGAACTATACCCGTTGATCATGATTTCATCTCCCTGCTAATAAACCATCTGTAAATTTAAACTCATAATTTCAACCAAAATGTTTTTATCACTTCCTGTGCAATTGATTTCCTGCCTGTGAGTGTGGATTCTGGCCCAAACGGCCCTAGTACTGCAACCATTCGCTCTGATGCCACTCTGTCATGTCCCCACCCATCAATACGACCAATGATGGGGACATGAGCACATTAGAAGGGATTCTAAATTTCGCCCCCCGTGGCCATATTACAAACTTCATAAACATTTAAAGGTGTGTGCAGATGCATAACAAAAATACACAGTGGAAAAATAAATCATCTCACACACACAACATGCAAATACCAACATAATCATCACAAGCATAATAACTGTAGTAATTCATGCTCATTCAACATAACAGTAAATTAGCAAATAAACACTTATCTTTTAATTGGATTTTTCCAAGCAACTGGCTATGGAAGAGCAATGTTCCACCCAACCATAGGCACTCTCTCCATAACTTTATCTCTCTGTTGAGAGGCCACCCTCAAGCTAGGGTATGTATCCACTAATGAGGAACTACACAGGTTCACTCATATCCATAGGAACACATTCTCATGCGAAGCCAACACATATTTGGGTTTATCAAGCATTTAGAGAGGCAAAGGAGGTGAATGCTAAGCTAGTGAGCTCAACCACAGAGTTACATGCATCTCAATTGGTCTCAACCAACCTTGGCACCTTAATACCTACCACACCCAACACAAGGAAGGTCCCCTTCTCTGCTACACAGTCCCTTAGGCGCCCCTTCCCTCCAGTGTTATTCAAGATGGGCATAGAAAGGTCCAAGCTGCTAAACCTTCAGAGATATTTGCCTACATTGGGTTTATCAAGCCATTCCACCCTCTCATCTCTCTCACACTTCAACAGTCTCTTGGATTTTCTGATTTCTGGCAATGCTAATTTGCAGCCACAAAATTCAACTTTCGGGCTTCCAAATATGGGTTCTCCCATGGATTTTTGAGCTTTTGACACTCTCAAATTTGCCCCAGGGGTTGGGTCTATGGATCTGCCACCCGAATTCATGACCAACGTGAGGTTCTGGGTGATTTTAACAGTTTAAAACATGGCTTCTTCTCAGGTTGTGATTTCTGCAGTATTGCTTGCTGGGAATGCATAGCTTGCTCATAATTGGTCTCTAACTACTCTACCATGGAATGGGGATGATGGGATACGAATTCCCATGAGGAATATTGACTTTTGGGCCAAGTAAACTAAGTCCATAACCTGCCATACAAATTTCTATAGTCATCCCATGCTCTATTAAATTCCTGAGATGATTTCTCAACCATCTCCTTACAATAGAATTAATGATCAGCAAGGGAATTGAAGATGGGTTCTCAAGATGATACTTGGAAACAAAGGATTGGATCCCACAACTCCTCACCTCTCCCTAGTGGATAAACACAACCCCCTCATTTTTTTGTTGCTTCCATAGCTAGCTCTTGGACATTTTATTTGTATTATAAATATTTCCATGCTGTTACATTTTTCCATGGCTGATTGGCACATGTCAAGAATATATAAAATACTTGCTATAATAAACTGATCATTCACTAGCAGGGCCTTGGGCTTGAGCTCCACTATATGAATCATACAGTGCATATTTACAATATTTACATATCAATCCAATAATTCCAAGGGTCAAAATGGGGACATTACATAAAATAAGTATAAGTCATACTCTCATGTATATAGAGATATCATCCCGATTGTGTTTTTCCATCTTAATCGACAATTGTATTCTTGTCCATCACACTAAATTTGTAAATATAATCGGATCTTCGAAGTTATTGAAATGGATGAAATTGTGATTGATCATTAAACGCCATTTTTCCCAACTGAAAATCCACAAAATTTCCATGGAGGCACAAGTAGCCACGTATGAAACCAACATGCCGATGTGGCATGTGCAGATGAGATAAACAAACACAAGATGAGGAAAAAATGATTCTGCAGAATTAATTGATAAATAAACAATTTGGATGGCTTCCTGTAGCGGAGGCAAAGAGATAATGTACAGTGCAACTGGCACAAGTTTTCCTTTGTTTTTTTTTTGTGAATAAACCGATGAATGTAATAGTGAATTCTGCAGAATTGAGATCATTGTCAATGTACAACTCACAAGGTTTAATGCAAGTTTATTTGACTTGTTAGCTTGGATTTCTTAGGTGGAGCTGCTATCACTTTTATTTTTTTAGGTCACTTTTTGTCAGGATTTGTTAGGTGCAACCGAATACAGCCAATCATATTTTTTTAATTACGATGTAAGGCATTTCAACAAGTGGGAGTCCGACTCCCCAAATTTTTTTTTTATTGATTTTAAGTCGTCCGATGCAATTGTCCAACGATTGGGATAAGCTGGGTTTTCGGATCTTGTTAATTCGAAGTTGAATCAACGGCACATGAAATGGGTTGAATTCTTGCAGGGATACACCTTCATGTTGTGACATAAGTTGGGCAAGTGGAACAAGGTTGCCGATGCGTTGAGTTGAAGAGTTGCATTGTTGAACACAATGACAGTTCAGGCAACAAGAACAAAGTCGTTAAAAATGGAGCATGAGACCGACGAGGATTTTGAGAAAGAATGGAAGGCTAGTAGGGAACCATGGAGTGTCGACAGAACTCCATACTTGGATTATTTTATCCAAGAGGGATACCTATTCAAGGGGAAACAATTATGCTTTCCCAGGGGATCCGTAAGAGAACCTAATCCAAGAACTGCATAGTGGAAGATTAGCAGGTCATTTTGGCATCGACAAGACTAATGAGTTGGTCGAAGAAAAATACCATTGGCCAGGGATGGCGATAGATGTCTGTAAATGGGTGCAATAGCGTCGAACTTTCCAGTTGGCGAAGGGACGAAGCCAGAACACGGGGATGTAAGCACCATTTCCAGTGTCGAATGTCCCATGGGAGCACCTGAGCATGGATTTCATGCTAGGATTTTCGAAGACACAGTAAGGTAACAACTCAATCTTTGTGGTAGTCGACAGATTTTTGAAAATGGAACACTTTATTCTGTGTCGGAAGACAAGTGACGCCATAAGCATTGTTGTACTATTCTTCAAGGAAATAGTCAGATTGCATGGGTACTGAAGAGTATAACGTCGAACAGAGATACCAAGTTTATGGGTCATTTCTAGAGAACCCTATGGAAGAAGTTGGATACGAAGTTGCAGTTTAGCTCAGCATACGATCCAAATATTGATGAACATACCGAGGTAGTAAACAAAAGTTTGGGAAACCTTTTGAGGTGTTTGAAGGTTGATAGACCCAAGCAGTGGGGGAATGTGTTGGCGCAAGCATAATTCACATATAACAACTCTGTGAATCAGTCGAGAAGTATGAGTCCATTCCATATTGTTCAAGGTTGAATCCCGCATGGTGTGGTGGATTTGGTTGCGATACCAACAAAGATTAGAAAGAGCGCGGATGTAGAGACATTCGCAGAGCATATGAAAGAAGTACGTGAAGATGTACGCAAGTGCATTGAGAAGAGCAACACGACATACAAGTTGAGAGCCGACAAGAAGAAGAGGCTACAGTTGTTCAGTGAGGGGGACTTAGTCTATGCACACTTGAGGAAAGAGAGGTTCCCGACAGGAACATACAACAAGTTGAAGCTGAAGAAGATTGGGCCATGTAAGATTCTAAAGAAGATTTCAGACAATTCTTATGTGTTAGAGCTACCGAAGGAATTGAACATTTGTCCTACGTTCAATGTATTAGATATGTATAGGTATGAAGAAGGTTCAACAAGCAGCAGCGCAGAAGTGTCGAATATCGATTGGACATGGAAAATTCCATATCGACATGAAGAAGAGATCGTCAAAGTAGTGGAAGAGCGCTATGTCGGATGCAAAAGGAGTTCACGGAAGAAAGAATGATTAGTCCGATTGAGGGATGATGAGCTGAATGAGGCAACATGGATTTCAGAAGAAGAATACAGAATACTGATGGAGTAGTCAAGTCCTTTTTCACCTGGGGAGACTAATGCAGGGGCATCGGGTCTTAGGAAAAACAATCAAAGTTGATTGACAGAAGGAGACTGACCAGAGGGATTGTCGACGACACTGGTGCCGGAAGACTAGTAGTTGAAGCCAGGCAGTCAAGCAGGGATCTGTTGAAGTATGTTCGATAGGATGTGGAAGTCGAAGGAGTTGGAAGTCAACAAGATGGTCAAGAGGAAACATTGACAGAGAAGCGACAAAGGCCAAGTGTGGAGGACGGGGTGGAATGGTAGCCGTAGATACTAAGTGAAATCGACGGGTTAAGTAGAGAGCTATCTTCCCAATGGATTCTCACCTGCCGTTATCCAGCGTGCAAGTTGAGGATGCGTTGTGAACTATACCTGTTGATCATGATTTCATCTCCCTGCTAATAAACCATCTGTAAATTTAAACTCACAATTTCAACCAAAATGTTTTTATCACTTCCTATGCAACTGATTTCCTACCTGTGATTGTGTATTCCGGCCCAAACGGCCCTAGTGCTGCAACCATTCGCTCTGATACCACTCTGTCACGTCCCCACCCATCAATACGACCGACGATGGGGACATGAGCACATTAGAAGGGATTCTAAATTTCGCCCCCATGGCCATATTACAAACTTCATAAACATTTAAAGGTGTGTGCAGATGCATAACAAAAATACACAGTGGAAAAATAAATCATCTCACACACACAACATGCAAATACCAACATAATCATCACAAGCATAATAACCGTAGTAATTCATGCTCATTCAACATAATAGTAAATTAGCAAATAAACACTTATATTTTAATTGGATTTTTCCAAGCAACTGGCTATGGAAGAGCAACGTTCCACCCAGCCATAGGCACTCTCTCCATAAATTTATCTCTCTGTTGAGAGGCCACCCTCGAGCTAGGGTATGTATCCACTAATGAGGAACTACGCAGGTTCACTCATAGCCATAGGAACACATTCTCATGCGAAGCCAATGCATATTTGGGTTTAATAGGCATTTAGAGAGGCAAGGGAGGTGAATGCTAAGCTAGTGAGCTCAACCACAGAGCTACATGCATCTCAATTGGTCTTAGCCAACCTTGGCACCCACAATACCTACCACACCCAACACAAGAAAGGTCCCCTTCTCTGCTACACAGTCCCTCAGGCGCCCTTTCCCTCCAGTGTTATTCAGGGTGGGCATAGAAAGGTCCAAGCTGCTAAACCTTCAGAGATATTTGCCTACATTGGGTTTATCAAGCCATTCCAACCTCTCATCTCTCTCACACTTCAACGGTCTCTTGGATTTTCTGATTTCTGGCAATGCTAATTTGCAGCCACAGAATTCAACTTTCGGGCTTCCAAATATGGGTTCTCCCATGGATTTTTGAGCTTTTGACACTCTCAAATTTGCCCTAGGGTTCGGGTCTATGGATCTGCCACCCGAATTCACGACCAACATGAGGTTCTGGGTGATTTTAACAGTTTAAAACATGGCTTCTTCTCATGTTGTGATTTCTGCAATATTGCTTGCTGGGAATTGATAGCTTGCTCATAATTGGTCTCTAACTACTCTACCATGGAATGGGGATGATGGGATACGAATTCCCATGAGGAATATTGACTTTTGGGCCAAGTAAACTAAGTCCATAACCTACCATATGAATTTCTATAGTCATCCCATGCTCTATTAAATTCCTAAGATGATTTCTCAACCATCTCCTTACAATAGAATTAATGATCAGCAAGGGAATTGAAGATGGGTTCTCAAGATGATACTTGGAAACAAAGGATTGGATCCCACAACTCCTCACCTCTCCCTAGTGGATAAACACAACCCCCTCATTTTTTTGTTGCTTCCATAGCTAGCTATTGGACATTTTATTTGTATTATAAATATTTCCATGCTGTTACATTTTTCCATGGTTGATTGGCACATGTCAAGAATATATAAAATACTTGCTATAATAAGCTGATCATTCACTAGCAGGGCCTTGGCCTTGAGCTCCACGATATGAATCATACAACGCATATTTACAATATTTACATATCAATCCAATAATTCCAAAGGTCAAAATGGGGACATTACATAAAATAAGTGTAAGTCATACTCTCATGTATATAGAGATATCATCTCAATTGTGTTTTTCCATCTTAATCGACAATTGTATTCTTGTCCATCACACTAAATTTGTAAATATAATCGGATCTTCAAAGTTATCGAAATGGACGAAATTGTGATTGATCATTAAATGCCATTTTTCCTAACTGAAAATCCACAAAATTTCCATGGAGGCACAAGTAGCCACGTATGAAACCAACATGCCGATGTGGCATGTGCAGATGAGATAAACAAACACAAGATGAGGAAAAAATGATTCTGCAGAATTAATCGATAAATAAACAATTTGGATGGCTTCTTGCAGCAGAGGAAAAGAGATAATGTACAGTACAACTGGCACACGTTTTCCTTTGTTTTGTTTTTTGTGAATAAACCGATGAATGTAATAGTGAATTCCGCAGAATTGAGATCATTGTCAATGTACAACTCACAAGGTTTAATGCAAGTTTATTTGACTTGTTAGCTTGGATTTCTTAGGTGGAGCTGCTATCACTTTTATTTTTTAGGTCACTTTTTATCAGGATTTATTAGGTGCAACCGAATACAGCCAATCATATTTTTTTAATTACGACGTAAGACGTTTCAACAAGTGGGAGTTCGACTCCCCAATTTTTTTTTTTAATTTTATGCGATGCGATGCAATTGTCCGACGATTGGGATAAGCTGGGTTTTCGGATCTGCCAACTCCCAAATGGTGGTGTGCGGTGCTACATGTTGCATTAAAATTTCGGTGACAACTTCAATCAATGCAACAAAACTTCCGCCTCACCTTCCTTCGTCGAAGCCTCCAACTTCCGCCCTGTGTCTCGTCGATCCCTCCACCTGCCACCTTGCTAAACTGTATGACAATAACTGTACAACATTGTTAGCGTAAACTATACAACATTGACAGCATCAGGTCTGATGTTTCTCGGACAACTTCAATCAATGCAACAAAACTTCCGCCTCACCTTCCTTCGTCGAAGCCTCCAACTTCCGCCCAGGCCTGAAATTTCAAAACTACTTTGCCTGTCAAAAAGAAATTTAATGATGATTTTGGTTTTTTCATGTCTTTCACTCTACGTTTTATGTAAATTTATAAGTGTCAAATTTGATCAAATTTATTATAATTTTTTAACATTTTGTAAATTTTGATTATATATTAAAAAATTATACATAAAATATATAATTTAAATACAAATTTATATTTAAAATAATAAAAAACTAAAAAAAAATTACATTATAAAACATTAAATTTTATTTTTTTCATAAATAATATAATAATTTCTAAACACCATAATTTTTAATCATAAAAAAATTGTATATTTAAAAAGAAAAAAAAAAACTTAAAAAAATTACATTCTAAAACATTAAAAAGAATTATTTTTTTCATAACTTACAATTATATAATAATCTAACTATTCCACACCTAATAATTTTTAATCATAAAATTTGTATTAAAAATAAATAATTATAATCTAATTATAAATGCTTCATAATTTTAAATGGAGTATGGTTGGATTTGTAACCATTTCACCCAATAATTTTTAATCATAAAATTTGTATTAAAAATAAATAATTATAATCTAATTATAACAATATGTTTATTATTAATGGATAAATCCTTATTATCGTGGATACTTCGGAATTTTAAATAGAGTGGGGTTGGATTTGTAGCCATTTCATCTCAAACCCTGGTAAATTGGTATGGGAATTCAAGAAGTCTGATTTCCCAATAAAAAATAAGTTATAGAATTGGATGAAATTCATAAAAATATTGTTTTACTAGATGTAAAATCAAATTCAATTTCTTATATAATTAAATTAAGTTATCCAAATAATTATTTTTAAAAATATCACTTCAATATAAATTATAATACTTAAATCACATTTCCATTTCCATTTTTTTGGTAGAAACATATTTTCGTTAACCAAACTGAAAACTTAGAATAGCAAGGAGTTGTAGATTTCTTACTTAATTCATAAGATTTCAAATTAACAAAGTTTATCAAAAGATTAATAACACAGTAATGGCCCCACATTGCTTAATCTTGGCTGTTTTAAACACTAAATTAGACAGATCTTGCAGGAATCATGAGAGGTTTTGTCGGCCATCTCCGGCAGACTGGATAACGGAAATTTGGTGATAATAAAAAGAAGTATGGGTAATATCAGTTCAAAAAGTTTACAAGATTTGTTTGGAAATGTAAATAGCAGTTTTCAAGATTTCACAATTTATGTAAAATCTATTTTTATATTTAAGGGAGAGCATATACCCAATCCCACTTAGGAGAATCGACCCAGTTACCAACTTCCAAAGCATTAATTTCGTTAACCTACCCTATGATACTAGCTTAGTCCTCCTCAAGTGTAAAACCCTTCCAAGTGCCAAAGTACTAAAATTTATGATGGGTTATGCACAAAATCCAACGTCAATTTGACGGTTTTCATTTTCTAATACACGTAGACGTTGACGTGTGACTATTAATATTAAGTGTCAAATACGTTTAAAATTTAAAAATATGTCCTGTGAGTCAAATTCCAAGCCTGCAAGTGCCAAAGTACTAAAATTTATGACGGGTTATGCACAAAATCGAACGTCAATTTGATGGTTTTCATTTTCTAATACACGTAGACGTTGACGTGTGACTATTAATATTACGTGTCAAATACGTTTAAAATTTAAAAATACGTCCTGTGAGACGTCAAATTCCAGGCCTGCTTCCGCCCTGTGTCTCGTCGATTCCTCCACCTGCCACCTTGCTAAACTGTATGACAATAACTGTACAACATTGTTAGCCTAAACTATACAACATTGACAGCATCGGGTCTGATGTTTCTCTGCGCGTTTGAAGCCTGAGGAGGCTGCTGCGTAGGGTTCAGAGGAGAATAAGTAAATGGGCATGAACATGAACAAGAAGTCCAATTCCGGAACCCTTTTCAGCGGAAGGGCACAACATTGACAGCATCGGGTCTGGTGTTTCTCTGCGAATTTGAAGCCTGAGGAGGATGCTGCGTAGGGTTGAGAGGAGAATAAGGAAATGGGTGTGAACAGGAACAACAAGTCCAATTCCATAACCCTTTTCAGCGGAAAGGCAGAGGACAGAATCGATGCCATAGATTGGGAATTGAGGCTCGGAGGCATGTTGGTTCAAAGGAGATATGACAGTGATGTTGTGGCTGGGCCTATGATCAAGGTATGTTCGTGGTATGGTATTTCGTGCAGACGACACACTCGAAGAGTTGTTTCCATCATCCTTCCTGGATTAAATCTCCGAGGTACCCTTTCGCCATCCATTGGCAACCTTTCTCTGTTACATACTTTGAATCTTGATGGTAATAATTTGATTGGGGAAATTCCACCCGAATTTGGCCATCTTAAAGCGCTGAAAATACTTTTCATGGAGTCTAATTATAATCTCATGGGATCTATTCCAAAATCGTTGTCAAATTGCACACGCCTTCGAAGTATGAGCCTTTCATCTAGCAATTTCATAGGTACCATACCAGAAGAATTTGGTCTTCTAATCGAGTTGTAGATTCTCATACTTTCAAATAACGACTTCACAGGTACCCAGGATGGTAGGCTATACGATTGCTGAGATACAAGCCCTTATGATGATGGGAAAGGCGGCAGTTCAAATCTGGATTAACATTCCAACATGCTTTTCAGCTTTTTTTGTTCTTATATGTAGTACTATGACTATGCTCTTAGTTTTTGCTTTTAGCCAACGCTGAATTAGGCCTATATCCCTGCTTGTAGTTCTAATATGTGTATAGATCAACTCAGGCTACATGACAAAGTACATTTAGTGACACACATAGGGATAGCGAGCTTTCCATCATTAAGTCGTTTAGTCGGTTGCGCAAGGGTCTGAAGATAGTTTTGTATAATCATCCTATGATGTATCCTGAATTCTGATTGATTCTATCTGTGTGTGCATATATACTCATGGTACCTCAGGAAGCTGTTGTCCCAGGAGACTGGTTTGGAGCCTCAGGAACAAAGGCTTTTATTCATAGGAAAGGAAAAGGATAATGATGAGTGCCTGCATATAGCAGGTGTCAATAATGCTATGTTTCATGGCTGTGTCATTTGATATTTATTTTATTGCACAATCGCCAACTCTACAAATTATTTAGGCATCTCTCTACAGTGATTTGAGTATATCTCTCCCCTCAATGTTTACAAAAGCACCTTTGCAAAAGACATTCAGCTCTCAGACCAACAAAGAGATTTTTGGTGTTTTGTCCTTCATCTTTTGGACTCTGACCTAGGTCCCTTTGTTCAAGTACCTGTTTATGCTTTATAGTGCTAGTGCTGAGAGTTAATGACAATGGGGAAGGTAACTTTTTGGACACCTAAGACTCCAATTAGTTTCAATCGTAAGCTTCAATATTTGAGAGAGAGATTTTCTTTTGCAAATCGACTAGTTGCTTCTTGTTTTTAACAAAAAAACCCATCAATTGCCTCTTTGTATCATAGTCTAGCACTTATGCTTTCTAGGAATGCCTCTAATTCTGCATGTTAATGTAGGTCGGACATTTGCATTATATTCTGTATCACGCAGGCATGCCAATATTTTTCTTTTGCCAAATCGTCAGGTTGTAGATGAGGAAGTCTCCACCTACAAATTGGAATAACCCCCAGACAAAGTGTGGGTCAATGGTAAAAATGTTGAAAATCATAAGAATTTGCGTGTTGCATTGCTAATCGTGGTTCTACTTGGCACCTATATGGTTATTGGAGATGGTGTATTAATCTCGACCATTTCTGGTTACTTTTCTCATCTTAAGCATAATGGTGTATTACTTTTATCAATACTTTCCAGGTTATGTTACTTTATGTTGTTACTCTTACACTTCGATGAAAAATGAACGCTTTTGACTCAAACTTAAATGAACTAATTTAGAGGAACTAATTTAGATAGATAATGTGCATATCTCTATCATGAAAGCTTTTATGCTTATAAGTTAAAAGGTTATTTTTTATTATTTTTATACATTTATAAATTCAAAAGTTTAAATGGAGATAATTATTTTTCTACATGTTTCAAATAATTATTCATATATTTATTCATTAATTTTATTTTATTAATTTTTTTATAAATAATGTATAAGTATTATTATAATTAAAAAAAATTTCAATATACATTTTAATTTATTAATTATTATATATATACATATATAAACTATGTCTATTGTTTAGTTTGAGGCTTGTAACGCCCCTCAAACAACTCCTTGTTTGTGTCTTTAATAAAGAATAAGCACTCATTTTTTAATCTTAGGGTATTTTCAATAGTTTATCAACCTCTTCTTCCATTTCAACACACATTTACAAAAGCAATGTTTTTAAATGGTAAAGTATTTCTTATTTATTGCAATTAAAAGGCCATTGACATTCTATTGACATTCTAGGAAAAGGTCCATAGTTTTTAAAACATGGTAACATGATCAAAACGATGCAAATCTAACACTCTAAAAAATACTACCATAATAAGAATAAACAAGAGAATCTAGTACATTGTGCTTCATATATTTTATAGAAAAAGGTTTATTGGGTATCCTGCATTTTTTTTCAAAAAACTATATTTTTTCTTTTTTGAAAATGTGACAAAAGGTTTTATAGAAAAAGGTTTATTGGGACATCCTTCATTTTTTTTCAAAAAACTATATTTTTTCTTTTTTGAAAATGTGACAAAAGGATTTACCGAGACTCATTGTGAAATAAAAATTTGCTTTCCATTATTGCATGGAATTATATGGTTGCGTATTTTTTTCTTTTAGCATTTTATAAATATTGCTTATGTCAATCACTTTCATATATTTTTTTGAATGCACATCAATTAACTTGTGGTTTTCAACTAGTTTTATTAATGGATCACACGGAAAAGTTATTGACATTTTCTACAAACCAAACCATTGACCTCCACAACTTCCAACATTTGTTGTTGTTAACTTCTAAAAGTACATTGGCCTTCCATGGGATACCAACTATCCTACTGTTCTACCAATTCCACCTATACAAAGAGGGGGGCGTACTCAAATCCCACTTACAATGGCATGGCATTGACAATACATAAATCTCAAGGCATGACATTACCAAAGGCTACAATAGACATTGGTACACCTGAAGGATCTTCACATCTCCCCATCATTTTCTTTTGATTGGTACAAATGGATGCAGGATAATCCACAATGTCAAAGTATGGAAATAGGCAAAGACATTGCTAGAATCAATGGAGCTCTCTTAACTCCATTCTATATGTATGTACTTCTCTTTTTCTCTATTCAATTTTCCTATACTTCAACCATACACTTCATGTTTTCTAACCTCCTTTATTTGTTCCTCAATCATACACTTCTATGCTCGTTTTTTTTTTTTTTTCACGTCTGCAACCTAGAAATCCAACACTTCATTTCAAGCTCTCTCCAATTTCTTCACTCTTACTCTACTTCTTTGTTTCACTTTCCATATACTTCCTTTATCCCCTTCTCCCTAACTACTCTTCTATGTTTCATGTGTAGACTCTACTCCTCAACAAGCTACGAAGATTGCCCTTTACCTCCCATCAATTTAGCATTTTTGTAAAACATATATGCAATCACATACATTGTCAAAACTTGTTTTTCTCTCCTATTATCACATTCAAGAAAAAATTCTAATTCCATATGTCTTCTTTGTATGCACTTTTGCATTTCTTCCAATCACTTCCAAATACGGCATTCTTTTATTGCACCCCAAGGTGCAATTGCTAGTTTTATTTGTGTCTCCTATTCTGATAGGGATAACATATAAATTAGTCAACTCAAAATCATATCACACCTGTAACGAATTAGATAAAAGATAAATAGTTTATTTGAAAAACAAAAAATAATTATTTTTTAAATGCTAAAATTAAACTTTGGAAAAAAAAGTGTTGATTAATATAAAGTTGAAAAAAGTTTGACATAATCAATTACAATATATCCGACTTTCGATAAGTATAAATATCATAATTTCATAAAAATACTTTTAACTTTGAATTTAAACCAGCATAGATCCATCTTAAACCCAGATCTATTAAGCACCCAGAGGGATCCAATTTCTGGAGGTGTAATTTTTTTATTTTATCTTAATTTTTTTACACTTTAAGAAAAAAATTACCCCTCAAGAAATTGGATCCCTCTCTTTTAATTTTTTAATTACTTTTTTATTTTTGATAAGTTATGAGCGAACATGAAATTTTTAATTACTTTTTTTTTATAAGTTATGAGCCGACATGGGAACGTAACGTGACAAACATCACAAACGTTACAACATATCCCACATACTGGGTTGTAACAAACATCACACACGTTACAACATCTCCCCCATACTGGGTTGTAAGCACCTCGTTACTCTCGATGCAATTAGGCATTCTCATCATTTCATGAAAATAATTTTGACTTAGGATTTAAATTAAGCATTCTCACTATAAAGTATGTGAACGTTTGTGTACTTTTACTGCCAATTTTTTTCTTCAAAATCCCTCCACAAAAAATCACAAATGCTTTGTTATATTTTTTATAATTTTTTATTTTTCTATAAATTTTATTATATTTTCTGTCATACACTTTTTTTTATTATTATTTTCCATTAAAAATCTCATAATTTCATATAATTTTTTTTAATTTAAAAATTCTCATGATTTCATATTTAAATTTAAATTAAGTATTCTTACCATAAAGCATATACACTTTTTTATATTTAATACCATTACTTCCAATTTTGAACTTTTTTTCCACAAAAGCCTTAATATTTTTTACTTTCAATTTAATTTATGCATTGTTACCATAATATTTTTTATTACTTCCAATTTTGAACTATTTTTCCAAAAAAGCCTTAATATTTTTTTCTTTCAATTTAAAAATATTACTTTCAATTTAACTTATGCATTGTTACCATAATATTTTTTACTTTGAATTTAGCTTAGTCATTCTTACCATAAAGCATGTGCACTTATGTGTCCTTAATCTCATTACTTTCAATTCGGTATTTTTAGAAGATTTCGGATAAAAGGATTTGATTAAACGATTATGGATTCCTTATTCGGCACAGAGTTTAGAATTGGCCAATATTCAGTGTCACAACAATCTTAAGGGTGTCAAAGCTCGATCTATGCATAGGCAGTTGTTAGGAAGGAAATCTTGGAGGCATATATTATTAAGAGTGTCAAAGCTCGATCTATTGCATCGGCAGTTGTTATGAAGGAAATCTTGGAGGCATATATTATGACAATTGAGTCATCTTTGGCCACCTTCCATTCCAATAATTTGGAGGGTTTCTTTATAGTTGAGTAGAAGAAGAAGATCTGTGAATTAGAAGGTAAAAGGAGAAATATTTTGGAGGAGACTAAAGTCACCTGGAGATTAAAGTGTCATGCCATTTGACTTCAAAAGGGGGATGACAATACAATTTTTTTTCACAATTATGCTATGCACAAAAAGCACTGAAATTCTTTATGGCATCTTGAACAGGAGGATCGCAATTGGGTTACAGGTTTCAAATATCTAACAGCAATAGGTCTGAACCACTTCGCATCTCTCTTCAAAGAAGATTCTAGTGTTTCGGTGGCTCAAATGATTAGGATGACTGCACATTTCCCAACTTTTGTTAATGAGGAACAACGGGAAGCTTTACTAGCTGAGGTGACTCTATAAGAGTTAAAAGATGCATTCCACTCCCTACAATAGGACAGAATCCCTGGCCCAGACGATATGCATGTGGATTTTTTCAAGGGATTCATGGATATGTTTGAAGAAGGCCTTCTAGCAGTCATAAAAGAATCTAGATACAATGGAAGAGTTCCGGCAGCCTTTAACTCTATGTTTATAGCCCTCATCCCCAAATTAGATAGAATTACTTCTCTTGAGGACTACATGCCTATTTCACTTTGCAATTTCTCTACAAATTGATTGCCAAGGTCATAGCAAGACGTATAAGAGGCATTTTGTTGAGGTTTATATCTCAAGCATAGTTCGTCTTTTTGGTGTTGGAATATTCTCACCATCATTTTTGTATTTTGCATGCTTGCATGCATCCAGTCATCAGTCTGGTAGTCTCCCAACACCCAGTCCTCAGTTTTTCAACCCCAAGAGCCTGTTTCTGCTAAGTTCTAGCCCTCCTAGCCACAGATGCGCCCTTGTTTTCATCGCTGGATTACAAGTGCGCTCTCTTCCACCTATTTAAGAGATTCTTCAGTTAGTTCCATAATTAGTGGATCTGCTTCTTGTTTTGAGAACTGGTTACTAGTTTGACTAACTGAACCACTTAGATAGACCTCCAGAGAGACTAGATCAGCTATACTGACTACTGATAGCTCCTCATGCGCCCACATTGGAGTCTCCTTCCCTAGATCAGTTCCCATGCACTCAGTGAGACTCAGTTAGACTTATTTGATTGACTATTTGACTATTGTGACTACTGCCACTGGTTTGGATGATGTCTCTAATGCTATCCAAGCCACACATTGAGGAGAATTCAAATGACCTTAGTGGCATTCGAATTCATTTGATTGTATTCAGTTATTATTTACTTTACAGAGTGTCAGCTCACAGCTGATGTATGATACAAAAGTTTTTGTCATTTCTTGTGTATGAGTGATTATTGAATCTCCATTTATTCTTCTTCTTGCACTTCTTGAGTGAGTTTTAGTGAGGTCTGCTACTGTTGAGTGATCCTAATCCTAAAATATCACATGGTATCAGAGTTGACAGCAGCTATTCGACTTGCAGCAGCAACAGTTGCAGCAATTCCTTGAGCAACTGTCTTTCATTGAGCACCAGAATCCTCTGGGTTTCCACAGCAAATCCTGGTGCTATTTCCTTGAATTCACTGGAGCAATCCAGTGAGGCCAGGTGTGAAGGACCCAGTCACATGTGCTCAGTGTCCTAAGGCAGTGTTCAATTTGAATTGCAGCAGATCTCCATTTCATAATTCTGATTTGTTTTGCAGGAATCTCCTCTATTCAATTTCAAATTCTTTAGTATCATGGATCTCAAGTTGAATTCATTCAACTACTTCGAATTGAAGGCAAATATGGACATCTTCTTGAAGTCGAAGAGCCTTTATAGAGTGGTGAATGGATCTGAAGTTGATCCCACTGGTGCAGTAGAGAAATCCAAGTACTTAGACAAGCTTGATGAATTAGTAGGACTGTTGCTACTTAGCATTTCTGAAGACCTACACTTTCATGTTATCGATCTGAAGACTCCAAAGGAGGTTTGGGACAAGCTCAAATCTCTTCTTGGTCAGAAGGATGACTTGAAGGGTCATAAATTAGAAAATGAGCTCATCTCCTTGAGCCCAAGCAGTTTCGAAACTATCACTGAGTTTCTCAACAAATTCAAGAACTTGATTTCACAGTTGAAGAGGTATGGGATTGAGAAGGAATAAAAAAAACTCATCCTTGCCATCTTGTCGAATCTAGGCCCTGATTATTCAGTGTTTGTTTCGACCTTCCAGTCAGCAAAGTTGTCCATTCCAAAATGGAAATTCCCTTCGCTTGAAGACTTCATCCAATCTCTCACACTTGAGGAGGAGACGCTAGTGCACATGGGAGTGATAAAATCCAAATTGGATTCAGCTCTTGCAGTTACTGATTCAAGGAGAGAGAATGGTAAAGGAAAAAAATAAATTTATGATAGAAAGTCAAATGACCAAAAGCAGAAGGAGGCTCCAAACCAGTTAGATGGAGTTTTGAATCCTAATAAGGACAAGACATATCAAAAGGGAAAATCCAAGTGCACATACTGTAATCGAGGATATCACCCTAAGAGCTCATGTATGAAGAAGACCGGAGATCTCATGGCTTCACTTCTTGAAAAAAATAATCTTCCAGTGCCTACATGTGCTAGAAATAAAGAGAGTGAACCATCGGGATCTGAGAACAAAGAGAGATGCCATGCCCTAGTGGCAGATGCATCAACTCAATCCTCATTCATCATAGATTCTGGAGCATCAAGACCATGTCTTCCTCCAAGGATCTCTTCATTGGATTCGAAGCTACTGTTGGACCATCCATCATGTTGGGGAATGATTCTGAGGTCTCCTCTGAGGGGATTGGAAGAATCAAACTTGATTATGGGTACTTCTCATATGTAATCTATGCCCCCACTCTCACTACTAATCTACTTTCAGTATATCAGATGACCCACACTGGAGAGCCCAAGAGGGTGATCTTCTCTCCAAATGAGGTCAAAATTCAAGACATGGTATCAGGTTCTACCATTGCAAAAGGTGTTGCAAATCATAAGTCGAAACTATATGAGTTCTCCCATTTTCTACCTCTCTCTAAACAATCTGCTCTTCGCACTCATGCAAATGAAGAGAGTAGGCTATGGCATGAAATATTTGGGCATCTCAACTATCAATACTTGCAAGACATGCATACTAAAGAGATGGTTGAAAGGCTGCCCAAGATCAAGTTTGCCAAGGGCAACTGTCGTGGTTGTTTGATTGGCAAGCATCCTGAAAAGAAATTTGAGAAGGGGAAAGCAAGGAGAGCCTCTCAACCTCTAGATTTGATTCATAGTGATGTTGCAGGGCCATTTCCAGATCTATATTTGAACAAGGAAAGGTATATTCTTAATTTTATTGATGATTATTCAAGATATACATGGGTATACTTTCTCAGATTAAAGTCATAAGTATTTGGATTCTTTAATTTTTTCAAGTCTTCTACAAAAAAGTTTTCAGATAGAAAGATCAAGGCCATTCGCACTGATAATGGAGGTGAGTACATCAAGGGTGACTTTCAAACCTTTTGTGCTGAAGAAGGCATTGAGATGCAACATACTGTTCCCTATACACCATAACAGAATGGTGTTGCTGAAAGGAAGAACAAAACTTTGAAAGAAATGGCCACCTGCATGCTAAAGTCGAAAGGGTTGCACCCTAGTCTTTGGGCATAAGCCATCAACTGTGCCACCTATCTTCATAATAGAGTTCCTCACAAAGGACTCAAAGATATGACTCCTTTCGAAGCATGGATGGGATACAAAACTGATGTGTTTCATCTTAGAGTGTTTGGATCCAGAGCATGGGAAAGGATTCCAATTGAGAAAATGAGAGCCCTAGATCCACAAAGAAGAGAGTGTATTATGGTGGGTTATGCATTGAATGCAAAGGCCTACAAGCTTCTTGATCCTTCTACTATGACCACATTCCTTGATAGGAGTGTACAGTTTGATGAATGGCCTCTACATGATGCTCATCCTGTTGAGCAAGAGAGCTTGCCTACCACACCTCCACTGCTTGGTGAGCTCCAAGACAGCGAATCTTCATCACATGACATTTCATATTCAGAGTATGAGAGTGAATATGATGAAGAGCGAATGCTAGATCCAGATCCACAAGAACCTGAAGATCTAGCACCTATTAGTGAAGATGAGCGAATGGAAGATCCAGATCCACAAGAACTTGATGGTCTTGCACTTGATGATCCTCCTCTTCCTAGATGGGAAGCCACTACTCTTAGATCTGTCAGAGATCTTGTTGTAGATCCACTTGATCCGAGGAGGACCAGATCTGATTTTCAAAATGGAAGGTTTCATCCTTCTCACATTACTGATCCATTTTTTGTCGATAGATCTTTCTTCGGTGGAGAAGTCCACTTACCATTTGGGGTGAGTGATGTACATGATTGATCATCCTACCACAGTCTATCTTGAGGGGGGGCTTTCTTCCCACTTGGTTTTCCCTCTTTCCTCACTTTATTTATTTAGATTGTTGTACGGGGTGACCTTTGGTCTCAGTTACCAGGGCCCTACCATTTCAGTTGTTCCTCATAGTTTGTCTTGCGGGGGGTGTTGGAATATTCTCACCATCATTTTTGTATTTTGCATGTTTGCATGCATCCAGTCATCATTCTGGTAGTCTCCCAGCACCTAAGCCTCAGTTTTTCAGCCCCAAGAGCATGTTTCTGCTCAGTTCTAGCCCTCCTAGCCACAGATGTGCCCTTGTTTTCATCACTGGAGTACAAGTGCGCCCTCTTCCACCTATTTAAGAGATTCTTCAGTTAGTTCCATAATTAGTGGATCTGCATCTTGTTTTGAGGACTGATTACTAGTTTAACTGACTGAACCACTTAGATAGACCTCTAAAGAGACTAGATCAACTACACTGACTACTGAAAGCTCCTCATGCACCCACATTAGAGTCTCCTTCCCTAGATTAGTGTCCATGCACTCAGTTAGACTTTCTTAGACTCATTTGACTGACTATTTGACTATGGTGACTACTGCCACTGGTTTAGATGATGTTTCCAATGCTATCCAAGCCACACATCGAGGATAATTCGAATGACCTTAGTGGCATTCGAATTCATTGGATTGTATTCAGTGATTATTCACTTTATAGAGTGCCAACTCACAGTTGATGTATGATACAACAGTTTTTGTCATTTCTTATGTATGAGTGATTATTGAATCTCCATTTCTTCTTCTTCTTTCTGCACTTCTTGAGTGAGTTTTAGTGAGGTCTGCTACTATTGAGTGATCCTAATCCTAAAATATCACTTTTGGAAGGTAGACAAATCCATGATTCCATAGGATCTTCCCATGAGGTTATTCATACTACAAAGCTGAGGCATCTCCCAACAGTTATTTTCAAGGTTAACCTATCCAAAGCATACGACCGTGTGAATTGGATGCATTTAAGGTTGGTGCTCTTACAAGTGGGTTTTCCTCTCTTGTTTGTTAGCTGGGTGTTATCTTGTTCAATTTGTATCTTTTTCTATTTTGATTAACGGATCTGCATCCCCATTCTTTAGACTAGGGAGGGGACTTAGGCAAGGATGCCCCCTTACCCCTCTCCTTTTCTTACTGGTGGTGGAGGGTCTTAGCAGGATCATCAACGATGCAAAGTCACAAGGTTCTTTTGGGGGGCTCAAGATTGGTGGTAATGTTTCCATTACTCATTTACTTTTTTAATCTGGATCAAGTATCTATAGATTGGATTATTGCTCAGTTTGAATTCTCTATAGTTAATATGCAGCTGGGATAAAAAAAATACATGGGTTTCATTTTAAAATCCAACAATTAACAAAAGAGGTTGGTCCTAAATGATTGGAAAAACAGAAAAGAGATTGCACCTTTGGTGTAATAAGTGGCTTTCGAGAGGGGGTCGCCTGGTTATGATGGAATCTGTCCTTAAAGCAGTCCCAATATACTGGGTTTCCTTGGATTTTGTCCCTGTGGGATTTGAATCATATCAAAAAAGTGTCTTATAATTTTATGTGGCAACGCAATGTAAACGAGAGGTCTTTCCACTAAGTTTCATGGGAAAAAATATCACTACCAAAGGATCTTTGAGGTTGGGGTCTGAAGCACCCAACTCTCTTTGCAAAGGCCCCCTTGCAGCTAAGGGGTTTGGAGGATCCTTAAAGGTGAAGGAATATGGGTTAAGGTGGTAGTTCATAAGTATATTCACTCCCTCTCTATTGTGGACTAGTCAAGGATCAGAGATAACCAGTATAGAAATATCTCTATCATGTGGAAGGCGCTCATTATGGCTTTTGATGTTGTTGGTGACTTGCTAGCATGGCAAGTTGGTAATGGGAGAAGGGTGAGAATTGGTCACATAGTTTACCTTATGATATGGTGGAGGCTTTAAGAGAACATGGCATATCTTTGTTGAGTCATGTGGTAGACAAAACTAATACTTCTCCCTTCATATAGGCTTGGCTTTTAGTTGAAGTTTTGGGTTTCTTGGGCGAACAAAAGGAGATTTGGAAAGGTTATGTGAAGGCTCTAGAGGACTGTTATGTCAAGATTGGGGATAGGGAAGATGAAATGTTATGGTCTAGGAATGTTGTGGGAGGCACATATTCCCCTAGGCTGGGATATAGAGTTATAAGGGAGGAGGAATGCCTCCTTGATCCTCCATGGTGATCACATATTATCTATAAATTCAATTGTCCCTTGAAGTCTAAGTTCTTCTTGTGTTTAGCTCTGAACAATAAAGTGCCAATTTGGGTTCAATTGACTAGAGTTGAGACCAGCAGAAGCCCCCTATGTAAGGAGAACAATGAATCCATCTCACATTTATGTATCTCTTGCCCCTATAGTCTGAAGATGTGGGAGTATGCCACACTAGTCAAAGGGATTTAGTTCAATTGGGATGGTATGGATTTATATGTTGCTCTACAAGCTTGGATCAATAATCAAACTACAAAGAATTTATTGGCCCTACCAGTCATCTTTATATGGGGAACCTAGTTAGCCAAGAATATGGCCACTTTTGAGGATGTATTCATAGCTCCTTTGGTGTATGTAGCAAAAGAATTGGCTATTCTTAGTCACTTTCCTCAACTTGACGATTTTAGGAAAAGGAGAAGGATAGTTGAGGAACAAATTGATAGATCATTTGTGAATGGGCATAATTTGATGGTGCATAATGTAGAATGGATGAGTTAGAAAAGGCCCCCAAAGAATATTCATCTAAGGCCCATAAATGAGGATATTATTCGCATCTCCGATCTTTTCCAAATGGTCCTACCTTTCACCATGTCTATAGAGAAAGAAACAGTCCGGAAAATCAGCTGTCTAAAAATGGTTTACAAGTTGGAGATGGTATCTGGCATAGGTGGGAGATGAACAATCACATTTTGATTGAGTTTGACCCAGGTCCACATTTGGGATGATTTCCAAAAAGCACATATAATGATCTTGGGGACACTTCCTACCTTATAGGTTACAGGCTTTTTCAGTTTATTTGACATCTATACTTGATACTATAGTTTATAATCCATGAGAGGTGTATACTCTGAACTTTCTGATTTGCTCTATGTAGGGGTTTTTTTGTTTACAAGAGGCATCTCGATAGACTCCATGGGTTGTGTAACTTAGGACTTTTTGTTTTGTGTTATAAAGCAAGTAATATGCATTCTAGTGACATGTTTTGTCAACTATTGTAAAGAAAGGCTTTAAAGACCCATGAACCTATGTGGTTTGTTTATTTTATAAATAAAGTGTGAATTTTTGTCTAATGAAAAAAAAAATCTCATTACTTCCAATTTTGAATTTTTTTTAATATTATTTTTGACTTCGAATAATTCTTAGTGATGACTTCCAATTTTGAACTTTTTTTTCCTCAAAAGCCCTGGGTTGACACATTTAAAAAAAACATTTAAATGGAAGTTATAAGCTTTTTTTTTAATATAAATAAAACAAGTTATAATAAAAAGAATATTACTCCTTTCTAGCATCTCGATTTCAAGCCTGTGCACTTTTGTGGACTTAATCTCATTACTTCCAATTTTGAACCTTTTTTTTTTTTTTTCTGTTGACACATTTTACTTCCATTTTCTGTTGAGCATCTCGATTTAGGCTTGGGATTCATCATCCTTTTTATTTTTCAAGCTGCCAGTGAGTAGAAAACTTTCCTGAAGCCTCATCAGGTAACATTTATTGATAGTTGGCAGTAAGGAGCGGTGTTACTGTTTTCAATCTTATGTTCATATCTATCATTGCAAGACACCATAATAGCATTAACAATGTTGATATCAAAACCTTGTAAATGTATTTAAGTGGCTTCTTCACCAAAACTTCTGACCATTTAGTGCCCTTGAGGTACAGCCATGCCAAGCCATTACATCTTGAAATTGGACCGCTGTACAAATGTTGCCATGCGAGAAATCTTTCCTTGACTCGAACACATTCTGTGAGAGTATAAATACATATGAATGAATGCTGTGTTCCCTATCTTCCCGCATCCGATGTAGAGAGCAAGCTACAAATTATCAGTGATTTTCTGCATTGCTCGTGCCCCATCAAGACTTGAAATGTATATCTCTGCAATGGGTGAGTCCTCAAATATTCTGGATCTGCAATCACTTGGTCAAATAATGTACACATTGAATAGGTTATGCCTGTGCCAATCAAACCAGTGCAGACTGACAACAGCATCTATTTCCGCTAACCAACTGTGAAAGCTTGGTTGCCCAGTGCCAGTGCAGCAGATTCAACGTGCTGGAGAAGAAAACCATATATTTTCCCTCTTAGTGTGGCCAAGGTCTTGGCTAGTTCTGGATCTGCAAATTTGTCTTTATCACTGTCATAGGGGTCATTTTGAGACCCAGTCTCGTCTAGCCAATCATTTACTCTTTTCAGCTGTGACAGCATGCCTGCTATTTGACAGTTATCTGGTTGTACACCCAATTTAGTTCCTCCACTGTGCACATCACTTCCATTGCCACCTAGATCTTGGAAACAGTTATCTAAGGCACCTTCCATAAACTTTATGAACCAGTTTTGTGCTTTGCACATCAACTGTTTTGCTAAATCTGCAGTTTCATCCAAACCTTTCCCTTTCACCGACTCCGTAACAGGAAGACCCTTTGGAGGGTGTTCATGGCCATTCTTGTTTAGAATTTTTCCAGTTGTAGTCTTTGTAGAAGTTTTGTTTGAGCTCCTTCGAGAGGTAATGCCTGTTAATTTTGAAGATGAAAGAGATTTTGTTCCCCCACTTTCACAATCATTTAGAACAGGGTGTTTCTTTTCACTCGGAGTGTAAGGTGGATTGCTGAATCCTTTGCTTGGTGGAGATTGTAAGGAGGTGGTAGGCACTTTTTTTGAAGGTGAAAATGATGATGATGAAATTTGACTTTTGACTGCAGGTGTTTTTGAAGAACTTTCAAGCAGAAGAAAGACTTGATTACTAATGGGGTTTTCTTTGGCTGCTTCTTTCTGGCCAGCAGTGGGTTCTTGCTTACTAAGGAGAGTAAATTGAGACAAGTCTGCAGCTAAAGCTGCACGAATCCATGAAGTTGCACTATTTCTTTTGTCTGAAAAAATGTTCCAAGCTTCTAATAATGAAACCACACTATTTTTTTCATCCTGGGATACATTTTCAGAGTTGGTTTTGGCGAGGGCATCTGCTACAGATGCTGCTTGTCCCAACCCAGCATGGAGATTTAAAAATTGCTCCACAGAAGGTTGAGGATCTTCTTGCTTTGCTGATGAGCATAGATCTGCAAACATGCTACAAAACAAATTTGAATTTAATAAAGCTTAACAATCAAGCGAGGTAAATCTTGACAGTACAAGTCCATACGCTATTTATATGAAAAGAATAATAACTAACAAATGATAGCATGTCAACACATGGTAAGCTTCTTTGCAAAAAGTAATACTAGTAGTATAGGCTAAAGGCAAGTTTCCAAAAGATGCATGCTATTAACCTAGAGCCTTACTTATGAATTCCAAAATGACTGTTTTTAACATTGTATCATAGAAACTGATTTTAACTTAATAGCACATCCAAACTTCCTCAAAGCTGAAATCCAACATCTATGGGTTAAAAATGTTATCAGATAAGAGAGTTTGGACTGCCAGAGGCCAGCAGTCATGATACTCATCAAAGCATCAGGATATGATTTGTTAAGACACTCAAAAGTTGTGCAAACTAAATTAAAACAGAACTAATCCCAACTACGGAAGGCATACCATTAGTTTGAAGATAAAAAAACCTTACAGATCTCCAGCTACAACAGAAACAATATAAAATTACAAACTAACCTGAAAGAAAGGATTATATGTCCAAGCTACAGTCATGAATGAAAATTTTGATAATAATTGTTGCCTCAAAGAGGAAAACTCGACATTAGTTATTCATAATCATTTATGATTTTCAAGGTTAGATTACAAGGTCACCCCTGAGGCTCCTCACAAAAACCGCATCGACAGTGGATATTAATTATGGCTCATTCATTAAGCACCAACATTATTATGTGTGTTTTGTTTTACACTTCTTTTACTTTGTTGTAGTAGATTTCACCATCTTAATACACAAGAGGCCTATGAGTTTTTCTGGTAGGGCATCTCCAGAATAATGACCCAGGCCCAAACCCCAAAGGGAATAGAACCCTGATCATGTGCATGAGTTGACTGAGTTTGACAGCCTCCAGATTAAAATGGGATTTGCTCAATAATGCAGAGTTAGGTTTCATAGCTCTCCAAGGATGGAAAAAAGCACTTCCCCTTATCAAGAAATAATACGCGACGCCTATGAAAGCTTTGCAAATTCAATGACAATGTTTTAGGTTGTACTTAACATATGATTTGAATTTGGACACCATCTCACTGCTCAACGGATTTAACACAAGGAATTGACAAATAACGTGCTCTGTTTGAGGTACTATACCGTTCTTTCCATTCCAAACTTGACTCAGATCAAATAAAATATTTTCCTCTCAAAAGCTACTCAAGAACATGTTCTTCACATATGTAAAGTTGCAGCGTTGGATATTGATGTGTCTATAAATATATTTTATGACATAATCATGAGAAGAGGCAGCATTGGATATTGAATTTGATGTGTTTAAGACTGCAATTTTGCTAAATATGTATCATGCATATATTCATGGTATAAATTACATTGCTAGTACATTAGTAGGCTTGGCCATGATACATACGTGACCAATGCAGATGGCTCTTTCAAGCATGTCCGTAATTACCTTAAACATCGAATAACACTTTCTGCGGCCGATGCTTCTTGTAATGCCTCTACTGCAGCTGAAAGGGCTGCATCTCGTCGTTGCAGAGCTTCCTGAAATGAAAATCATAAACAAAAAATCAAAACTGATACTAAGCCAATACAGATGAGCTTTCTTAACTAATCGTACAGGGAAAATATGCTTTTCGGGACAATCAATGTAAAAAAAGAGAATCTACCTTTCCAGGTCCAACAAAACTTGATGGCAGTGCATCCCATGAAATTCTGCTATCCGTCAATTTCTTGTGATTGACAGTTGCCTTGACTAGATTACAAGGAGGAGTTACATTGGTGGATGACGTAGAAATCTTCTGAGATGATGAATTAATACACCCTGAATTTGTAGGTCCTTGTGCGGTTACCACCTTTAATGGTGACGAACCTATATTGTGTGTCTTTTGTATTGATTCGGTGCTGCCAGTAGACTTTTTGTTCAAGAAAATCTGCAATTACAAGGCATCAATGATATCAACAAATTACAAAAAAAATTAGTTGCTCAAAGTTCAAAAGGTTCATAGCCAAGCAGGGTTTTTGGTTAAAAAAAGTCTACTACCATAAAGAATTGAGGCCTTCCATGAACAACATATACAATGTATAAGGAGAACATGTAATGCTTACAAAAGCTTTTAAAATTATTATGTCAACAGAAACCTCTAAAATTATTTGTGACTGACATTCAAATCACATTAGATTAATCACAGGTCATTCCTTTGCATATTAGACACTTGAGAATCCTGCATCCAACTAATTCTTGGATAAGGGCCAGGGAGCAGGTGAGCAAATCAGTTCATAATGAGTGGGTAACATTTTGGGATCCATTCATTCAACACTTCTCCTTTTTGTTTTTCCTTGCCTCAATAGTGTATTTCTCTAATTTGGCTCAGTTTGATTCCTTGCCTCAGGCGTGTATTTCTCTAATTACTTTACTCAATTTGAGTATTTCGCAATCAGATATCTCCGTATAGAGTTTTTTCAGCCTTCATCATGCCTTAATCTCAGGAATTACTTAAAGCTATACACCATGGACAACTTTAAAACACAATATAGGTTCCTCCATGTAATTGCAGAGTATTCTAGTGGCAGAGAGTGCGTACTTCCAGTGCCTTCAGAAGGAACTGGTGAAGGTGGTTATGGATTTGCTGGCCACCTGACTGCAAGATCGGTTAGAGTCATTTTGGCTGTTAAGGAAGATGTATAAAAAATTTGAAAAGAAAGTAAAAAATTTGAAAAGTATGTCAATGCAATCTGTTTTATTGATCTAGCATCTTTCTGGATCAGATGTGTAGGCAGTACGGAAATCTTCTGCAGCCCTATAAGGCCTGGTGCGGGGCAGAGTGGAGTCAGTGGACTGAGGAAGTGGCAGGGAATTCAGAGCCGTTGCCACTCCGTAGGCCAATCTAATGGACATTCATGTAGCTCTCAGATGGCGCCTTCATCAGCCAAGGACATGTTATTTACATGAATTAAGAGTGAAGGCAGGTTAGTAGACTATGTGTTTGATGTCAGACTACCTCAAGGGTTAGTTGCAGAGAAATTTTAGGGGATAATAATTGCCATTTTGGATAACATTTCCAATTTCTACCAAAACATTAAACTTTTTCTAAATATAATAGTTTCTTGTGACATCCTTATAAATTTTAAAAATTCACCACAGTTTCTTGACACATTTTGAGAGCTATAAAAAATAATAAACTGCACTTAGAAGAAAAATATGGTTCCTCACCCGTCTAGGATCTGAAAAACAAAATAAAATAATCATTAAAAAATGTAAAACAAAGACACGTTAGCAGCAGTCTCACCAAAAACAGTTGGAAAGAACAATTTTGGCGAAAGACAGCGGTAGGAGGAGGGAGGAGGCTGCAATCAGAAGGACGCAGCACAGGCTGGAAGAAGTCTGTTATCACAGCGAAATGCAAACCTAATAGAACATGTGAATCTTGTTGCCAGTATCAGGGCCCAAGAACTGTCTGTATATTAGTTTATCTTGATTAATGTATCTGCCGGAGTTTTTCTACACTCGAAGGGTTTTTCTCCGGTTATTAATCACTATGTTCAATTGATTGTGTAAATCTGTTTGTTTTTCCGTTACATTCATGCACAGTGCTTTTTCAATCTGTAGTAGGGTGCTTTTGTTCATATATGGTTGGCTGTAGCAGTTTTTAAAGGCAAAGATAAATGTCACAGTATTTTCCAAGAAACACACTGTTACGCTTGCAGTTTTTCTATTTAATATACATGGAAATAGCATTCAGTTTGGGAAATGTCTCAATCACTGAATATCTGTTAGAACTATTTGAGGAAAAGATTTCTCTCCCACTGATGAAAAAGATCAGTTCGTTCCTCAAAAAAAATTCCCTGGTTAACTGTCATATCTTTTTACTGAATGCTTCCAGTCAACGCGAGCGAGCAGCAGTAACTGCGTTATTTCTTATCTTCAATGGACACCCTACAGAAGTCACCCTTCTACTAACAGACCACTAGTCGAGATATCTACTCTGCCAAAGTTGCCCGTGACTTGCACCTGTTTTTCACAAGCAGGAGCTTATCAGAGGAGAGACCTGAGCCAACCATTTACACTTTCACCAACCGGGCGAGCCACAGTTGCCTACTCTGCGCTTTTGTGTTTGACGTTTGACAAAGAGTTCTTAATCATGCTTACAGAGCCGTTACAAACAGTCATTTCACAGGAAATAGCCAAGAGTAAGGTAGCAATCAACAGCATCCAATCCGTTCACTAGTTTGAAGTCTTTTTGCAGATTTGAGATCCATTTCAATAAAATGAAAGGTTAAAATTTTGATCAACTGAATTTGAAGATTTAATCTCTGACTCAATAAAATGTACGGCCTAAAGTTTTAACAGAAATTGCAGATTTAACATTTCACGGTTAAAAGTTTTAAAAAAATTTCTAGATTTAACTTCTCATTAAATAAATATACCGTCGGAAGATAACAGTATATGCAGATTTAACCCCTCATTCAAAATGCACCGTTAGAAGTTTTTAAAGTATTTGCAGAATTAAGCTTGCGTTCAATAAAATAAATCGTCAGAAGTTAAAGTTTTAACAGGATTTGCAGATTTAACCTCTCCTTCAATAAAATAAAATGCAGGCTTAAATTTTTTAACGGAATTAAAAAAAATTCTAGATTGAACTTCTCATTAAATAAATCTACCGTAGGAAGATAACAGTATATACAGATTTAACCTCTCATTCAAAATGCACCGTTAGAAGTTTTTAAAGTATTTGCAGAATTAAGCTTGCGTTCAATAAAATAAATTGTCAGAAGTTAAAGTTTTAACAGGATTTGCAGATTTAACCTCTCCTTCAATAAAATAAAATGCAGGCTTAAATTTTTTAACAGAATTAGCAGCTTTAGCAGAATAAAATGCACACTTAAAAGTTCTAGCAGAATAGGAATCAGGAAAAAACGTACAGAATCGACGCTAGCAGGCTCCGGAGTGATTTTCTCCTTAACGTCTTTAAGCCCTGGGATTCCTTGCCAGCATCTTCTGAGGTTCTTATACTCCGACTCTTGTTCATTCGCCGCATTTCCTCCGCAATTCCCCAACGGCCGCCGCATGCCGTCCACGTTGGAAGCTCTTCCTTTGCAGGACTTGACCTCCTGGCCTCCTCCTCCTCCTCCTTTATTACAACTAACCGCTCTCTCGTCCATACAACTAACAGATTTCCTCCGCTGGCTGACCCGCGGAGATCCACCGAGAGACTTCGCCGCTTCTCCTCCGCCATCGAATGACCTCCGACCGCCATCGAAGGACCTCCGAGAGCTAACAAAAGAATTGCCGCCGCCCTGCGGCAATTGCAACAGGGCGCCGAGCGGAGTCGATCCGGAGATGTCCTCGGGGTTCCCGATACCAACCGAAGGGTGACGCCGTGGGACTGGCCGGACGCCACGCAGGATGGGAAGCGGCGAACCGGCCTCCAGACGCGACACGTAGATGAGCTGACCCAGCTTGAGCTTGTCCGCGAGGATGAGGTGGCGGTCCTCTTCGGCAATGGCCGCGTACGTGGCGTGCAAAGAATCGGAAACCTTGATGTGGAAGCCATGATTGGGCCACAGATCCTCCTCGTCGTCCAGCGCGGGAACAATGCCGATGACCTGCAGCAAAACTCGCCGGTAATCGCCACAAATTTTGACGTCGGTGTTCATGTGCTGCAAGAGCTTCAGCAGAACACCAGGCGTAAGAGACCCCATTTTTGCCCCGCACGGCCTTCCTGCCATCCGCCGCTCGTAATATAACAGAACAGTAAGAGTAACAGTCCAGAATGGATTGCATAACATGGCGTATATACGGATCGTATAAGCGTATTCCATAGTGGCGTGGCACTGGCTGTCCACGCACATGGTCTGCCATGTGAACGGGTTTCTCGGTCTCGCCGCACCACGTGTCGGTCGCCCAGTGGATTTCGTGGTTGCGGTTTACGCTGGGCCGCCGCCCGTTTTGCAGTAACCGGCGTAGCGTCTCATAACACACGAGATGGGTTTCACGGCCGTTAACGCAAGGCCTACCGGTACGTGTACGTCGCGTGGACAGGCCCCGAGGAGGAATCGGAATCTGGTGCGTGTGGGTTCTCGAGGTCGGGCACGTGATGACAATGTAGGAATGTAGGGTTAAGGCCACTAATACCATGTTGTGTTTGCTATAGCTCTATCATCAACGTGGTCCCACATGAGGGGGTGTATGTCCCAGTGTCCCACATCAGGGGGTATATATATGTTATGGAGACTTGCAATTATTGGGGCAGATTACAAGTCAATGAGGATTATTCATATGCTGTGTTGGAATTTGATGCGTAAAGGTAATTTGACTAATCAATAACTAATTTTTTTTTATTATCAATATAATTTTTAAAATGGTTTAATGAATAATTTTATTTTTAAACATTAAAATTGTTTAAGGTTTAAACACATTAAGGTTTAAATATGTTTATTTTCTTTGATAAGCAAACACATTAATAACTCAAGATGAAGAACTAAAAGTAAGAATAAAATTCTAATAGGTCTAATTAACTTATAACCTTTTATTTTATATTTTATAGTATAAGTTTGACTCGCTAAAAGGTTGGGGTGTTGAAAAAAGAAAAAAAAAAATTGAGGTGTTGAAATTGTAGAGAATAATTTATAGATTGAGGTGTTAAAATTGTAGGTGATAATTCTAGATTTGCTTTGATAGCCCCTTATGCCACCTCATACCTTTTATGTGTACTTGGCTTTGAAATTGTTAATGATATACGTAGTAAAGTAATTTGTTTGGTAAATTTTTGTATCAGGATTGGTATTTGATTTTGGTGATCAAATTGTGTATAGCTAATAATTTTCTTGTTATTTATAATATTGATATTTTTTTTGTTTATAGGGTATTATGGATTTTTTAATAAAATAATAAAATATATTTTGTAAATTTAAACAATCCCTTTTACATTTTATATATGGAATTTAGATATTTGAAATTTTAATTTACTATTTTTCACTCACAAAGTACTTTGCCAATATTAATGACTTTATAAACTAACTCTTATTTAATACATATTAAATATGAGTCGATGTGATTAAGAAGAAGTTATTAAAAGAGAAATTATTATTATATATATATGAGAGTTGGTTTATAAGGTACATCATGTTAATGTTGATAGTTTCCTATTTACAACTACCCAAAAAAAAAACATTTTGACTTTTGTAATGCCGGCTTAGTTATGTTTGGCTTTTGTTTGTAGATCACCGTGGTGGATCACCACCTGTCTTTATATATATTTTGACACAACTTTTTAAAAATAAGTTGTTTTTTTCGTGTGAAAAAAAAAGCTACACAAAAAAAATTCAAAATAAGTAAAATCATTCAAGTTAAACCTAAAATTTAGGCATTGCCCTAGTCTTTTAACATTGAATATTAAAAAGAGCAAGGAAGGTCAAGAGGTGAAATAAAAGAATGAAAGGAGTGAGGTGACACTATAGAGCTATCGAGTCATGGCATTATACTATCTATTTGATTTAGAGAAGGGAGCAATATTCAACAAGCTTAAAACCCAATAAATGCCCCAAGTTTGTGTAGATTGAACTTATGTTTCAATAGAGAAAATATTGGAATCCTAATGGAATAGGACAACTTGGGCTTAATGCCAAATCTAAACAAAGAAGAGCTAAAAATTGAGTATTGAATTTAACCAATGGGAAAAGAAACATATGTACATTGTCTTTAAGCAACATGCAGGTACTCAAGAAGGTCAATATACATATAAAAATATATACAAATGCTGGGCATAAAAATGCAATGACCATGAGCACAAAAAAGTCTCAAACAATGGAAAATGAAATAAACAAAATTTGATGAAATTCCTAGACCACTAACTCATTCATTGTCCTTAGTAATTTTACATGCTAATTCAACCTCAAGCTTGTCCATCATTTAGTTGTTCATTGAGTTTTAGTGACTTCCAATAATTTTTGTTTTCTCTGCACAATTCTCTTTACAGTATGTAAGTTAGGTTTTTTTGAAAGAGAATTGCCCTCTTCACATAGTGATGGAAAAAGAAATAAAGTTGGTTTCAATTTCCCTTATAACTTGTAGATCTTAATGGAAATATGAGCAAATGAAGAACTTGCTCTTAAGGTTTGATTTGCATAATACAATGACTAATTTATAGGGCCAAACAATTCCTACACAATATAATACATGGTGATGATTGAAATTTTAATGAATAACCATGACGGTCTCATTAATTTCATAATTCTACCCTTATCATTTGGGCAACATGTAGTCAATTTCCTCATGTCTTTACAATCATTGATTATATTATAGACAAAAAATAAACAATAATGTAAAAAAATGATACCAAACTCACCCCAAAGTCAAGAACCACAACACACATCTTTGGCACCCGAAATGACATTGTGTTGATCACTTGCTACATGCATTGCATCCTCTAGCTATACTCCTAGAAAATTGCTTGCCTTCCATAATATAGTAGGGTTGGGATTCTCTGCACCCACCTATATTGAAGCCCCAAAAGCAGAAACCAAAATTTTACTTAGTAAATATCTCATGACACATATAGCAATAAATTTATAAAATAATAAAACTATAGTTTTTAGGCACCAAAATACATGTTTTAAGCAATGTCTTTGGGCACAAAAAGTTAGTGTGAATACCTTGTTTGATACAACCAATGCATCAAACTAGTGATCACACTTAAAAGCTTGCAATAAAGGCCTTAGGCGAGTATCAAAATTCAAAACTATTGGTAGCTTTACTCTAGCTCTCCTTAGTACTTCAAATAATTTCCCTACTTCTGGGTCACAAAGATACTAAGCCTACAAAACCAAAAAAAACATCTCAAATCAATAGAAAAGCCCATGTTGGGAAATCATATGTGCCTAGCTGTTTTTAGAACGAAATAATGAGATATGCTTCATTAAATAAAAGCGATATCGAGAGATGAAATAAAATTATATTCATGTCCACAAATGACCCAATAATGGTGGATCAAGCGTAAGAATAAGGTCAATACAAATAGAAAAATAAGGAGTTCCTATTGCATCTCCTAAAAGGTAATAAATCCAGGTTATTGATAGCATAGAAAAATAGGGCTGGAAGGGTTGAATGAATGAAACGAAACCATTTCTAATGTATAAGAGAATAGTTGTGAAGATTTGGAACACAATGAAGAAAACAATATAGTCTTACTCAAGTATAAATATAGACTATTAATAGTACAAGAAGATAAATAGGCCCATAAAAAGGTTGAACCAATTCAGGAAACCCTTTATAATGCATAAGAGAATAGTCATGAACAATTTGAACACAATGAAGAAAGGGTTTGGTCTTTAGTCTGAGCAAAAATGTATTTGTAAATGATACTTGATCCATAGTATAATACTCATAAATCTCCTCAAAATATCAATAATTTAAGCAACCAATAGCATTGTGTACAACAAACTACTACCATAAAGGTCTAGCACCATCCATAAGTCTTGAACAAATCGAGCATTAATTTCCACATATCGAATTCCATATAGTCGGGCGAGCTTTAAAGATTGAAGTGATACAAAATTCATGTTATCAAAAAGTAGTCTTGTTGATTGCCAAAACAAAAAGTATTAAAAGGAAAAGGTATGTTGGATGTTTTCATCCCAATCAATAACTAAACCATAACCAACAAGGCCAATGGATAGATTATGAATAAAAGGGTATTGTTGTTTATAAAAAAAATGTATACCTTAAGGGAGTGTTAGACCAAGGTTATTGATAATCCCAAAAAGATTTTTTGTCATCCTCTACGTAACTGACCCCACACTTGAGACCAATATTCCTATATATCCACATTCACAATTTGCACCCAACACAAAAACAATAACAACAATATCAACATCACCTAATATCTCAAATCCCAATTGGTTATTTTCTTTCCCCAATCTTTTATGTGTGTGTGTGAAGATACAAAGGAATTTAAAGGTGTAAAAGATGGTGTGCCAGATTCAGTTTTCCTCCTTAAGACCGACTTAGTCAATAGGACCTTGACTTTTGTAGGAAAAAACTCAAAAATCAATTTAAATCAGAAATGCCTACATGAGTAGTTGGTTGGGATGGCAACACAAGAGTGATAACAAAATACACCAAGAGAGATTTGTGTGTAAGCGCTTCATACAATGATCTATGATAGTTGCCATACTATTATTGTTCTCCACCACCACACATATCCTTTGTCTTTGTAGGTGATGTAGATGCCATCAACAACAAACATCTTCTTATGCCTATTCCATAGCCTCTTCTTCTTCTTGATATATAAATATGTTGTTATTGTTGTGGTAGTACTTGTGGGGTAGGTCATCTTCCATTGGCAAAAGAAAAGACTTGGGGACCTCCACCTCCAATGTAACATCCATGGCACTCACACTAATGGTAGCTATTGTTGTTGCTTCAACAAATGTTCCCCCTCTTCTAGTGAAAATTGAAATCATCGTTCCTATTTTGTAATTTGATTTATGTGACTCTTTCCTTCATTTCTAGGCTCCCAAGCTTCTTATATATCATATTATTTTACCCTCTTATATTGAAATACTATTCTCTATAAAGAAAGAGTAGAGACAGAGACAAGCAAAAATAAAGAGAGGAGATTGATAGTATCAATAGATAGAACAACAATATTCAGTCCCATGATAGTATCGATAGACAAAGCAAAGTGAAAATACAAGCAAGAACAAATACCAAATTAGCAAGGATGGGGAGAAAATGATTGATGAGGAGGATGAGATAGACCCAACAATTCACAACCTAAGATCAGTTGGAAACTATCTGCTAAGTTTAGCCAGCTCAACCCGTCAATAATGACATCCTACCACCACACCCTGGGCTCCAAATCCTAATGCAGATGTTAGCAGTTGTAGACCCAGTCCATGTCTAGAAAAATCAAAATTAAATAAAGAAGGAAACTATTTCCTAAGTTCAACTATGGGGTTGGGGTTATTGCATATATGTATGGTCAAACCAATGCAAGCTCATGTGCACTATATGACTTGTAGGGACATAAAAATTGATGGGAATTAATTTTATAAATACATCATTTTTATAAGAATGTGGATGTGTAATAAATGTAGATTATGGATGCCTAATAAATACAATGATCATGTGGGATGTGCAATAGAATTTTATTTCAAAAGAAATTTCAACATTATGCTACATCTTGACAATAAGGATTTTTTAGTGTGTGGATTCATTACATCCTCTAAGGACAATGCAATGTTTGTAGATGAATCTCATACTTTATACTAGATCTCCCATTGGGAGGATTACTTGACATTGGTTTAGTACTACCACTGGCAAAGAAAATATCATCAACAATAAGGTCTTGATATGCACACCCTTGCTATTCAAAAGGACCCTAATGGGGATGCAAAGGGCCCCTTGTTGTCAATACCATGATCTCCTTTGACCTCTGCAAAAAAAACCTTTGAGTCTATCATTCGAAGGCATTCTTAGTTAATCTTAGACCTAGCACGTGGAGAAAAAAACTTTAATCCTAATAAGAATAGTTCTAGAGAACTACAACGATGTCTCTGTGCATTGTGTCCCCTTGAACACCAATATGCATATAAATTATTAGAAAAGTAATGACTTGATTTATGGATGATGACAACATCCACAGTGCTCAAAAGCTAAATCAACTTCAACTAGACTAGGATTACGAAGTAAGTTTTTGTTTTGTTTTATTATTATTATTTATATGGTTAAAAAAGTGTTATGGTGTTTGAAATTAAATGTAAAATGAATATAAAATTGTATTTCAAACTTGGGAATGAAGCATTTAATATATGAATTATATTTAAACTTAAGGCTAATTTGACATTTAAAATTTAGAGGAGTCACCCAAAAAAATTATATTTAAACTTAAGGCTAATTTGACATTTAAAATTTAGAGGAGTCACCCAAAAAAATGGTTTAGCTTCTAGTAGATCAAAGCCCAAAACAAAAAAATCCTTAAATTTGTATTCCTAAGCCATATATATGGTATATAAGAACCATTTCAATCATACCTAAACCATTTTTAATGTTACCATTTTTAATGTTTGTTGTGTTGGGAGAAAACACTTTTTTGTTGGTATTGCCAATTTTTAGTGTTTCTTATGGAAACCATTGTTTTATGTCATAACAATGCAATGAACATGTTGGGGGATGTGATTGTAACATGGGGCACCAATTGACAAATCTTGAACGAGCCCATGAATCTTTTCTTTGAATACTAATGTGTTGATTAGTTCCCACTAACATCATTACACATTCCACTCATCATGGAATTTGATGCTAATGCACTATGGTCTCCATGTGCTGGACACATTTTACCCTAAACATAAAAGTACTCATAATAATTTTAAAACAACCCACGTGATATAATAAAAAATTGAAAGCAAAACATCCACCAAATGATTAGTTTGTCTATTATATGTCGAGAGCATCTCATATCAACGACCCTTTTTGAGTTGAGTTGATAACGTTGACAAAAAAATGTTCAAAAATCAATGAAAAGTTACCAATCCCAATTTCACATTATCATGGTACAAACACTTACTTTGAGGGGAGAGAGGTTTGAACTTTATAATTAAAGATTAAATATTATATCAATTGGACATGGGTAGCTCGGAAGTCGAGATCAAAGTTAAATTCTTGATCAAAAGTATATGTTTTAACATAAAATAATGGATTAAAAAAAGGCAAACCATCTCTTATGGATGCAACTCCATTGAACCTTTCATTCTAGATTTCATAATCTTCTAGTTAAGGAAGTTATTAGATGGAAACATAGAATTTAGAACTCCTCGGTGTAAGACTAGGAAGAACATTGCCAAGTCATGCTTTGCCAATCTTAATTGTAAGCTAGTCTTGCATGTGGGTCAATTGGTCATTAAGTGGTTCTCCCTAGACTATACAATGGAAATAGGGATTGATATTGAAAGCAAGATAGTTATTGCTAAGGTTTCTTAATCACCTTTTTGTTCTATGTGTGCATATGTTTGATGTGGTTGTGTACCCATGACATTACAATCAATTGCATAGTATAATGTAAGAGATTGATAATTCAAGGTAAGTGATTGTGAATTTTTGGTGTTTCTAATTTAGCGCTTTAGATAATTACTATTGCAATACAAACCCACTTTAGCATGAGATGAGAAAAGCCTTGAACATGCACCTCTTCAAAGCATTAACAATGACTTTACCAACACCATATGTTTTTATTACCCCCCGTTATGCGAATATAGTCAAAATTTATCACTTTTCCAAAGAAAAAAATCATTATATTTTAAATTTTTGAGGTAGAAACAAAAATATACATTTGGATACCCTTTTTGGGCTTAGCTCAAGTTTTCCTTCTACCATATCTATCACTTATCAAAACCATATAACATTTTGGCAATCTATCCAGGATGTCTCATCCTTCATATGGCCCACCTTTCCTTATCTGCCCCTATCAAATACATAATGAAAACTTATACAATCTTCTAAGTTATCCCATCCTTCCTAATTCATCATATCATTAACACCACAAATCTAGCTCTTATGAAAATTGAAAATTGAAGTATTTTCATGAGGGAATTTCCTAAGGATAGTACAAGACCATCTCCCCTTAAAAAAAAATCTTGGCTAAAGCAGTCTTCAAACCAAAATGAAATTTGTAGATTCTTAAAAGGCGCCTTCCCTGAATTCCAATTCATCCAAGGTACCCTCCTGCATAGTCCAAACCTCTTTATATAAGTCATATGCCTGTGTATTGAAATCTCTAAATATATGAGTAAAATAAATTTCATCAAAAGAAGCCATTACCTCCTTAATTTGGGCCATGACAGGTGCCAATACCAAATTTCCCACCTTATTCTTTTGATTTTCCCAATCAATAACTAACTTTGAATCTTCCTTCACTTGTAGGTATTTTATGTCTTTTATCTTTGCTTCTCTCAATAGGATCCAAAGTGCTAAGAACTCAACTCTATTATATGAACTTGTGGTAGCACCAAGTTTTATTATGAAGTAATGAGAAGAGTCTTTGAATGGGATTTCCCATGCTCCACATTGTCTAGGATACCATAGGAATTCTCCATAGAAAAATACCCAAAGTTTGTTATAATCAATTTGCTTATCATTATTACCATCCCTTGGCCCTTCTCATTTGGGGACCCCTTGTGATCCTGAATATCCAATATGATTTTGTGTGGCCACCAGATCTATTGAACATTCTTTTTCTTGAAACATCATTAGGTTCCTAACCCACCATATCGAGTACACAAAAATACACGACAACCTTGTTTGTAAGACATTCCACCAATGTTGACTTATTCCACCTAGCTTTCACCCCAATTCCTTGAGTTTTCTCCCTCCAAACCTCCTTGGAAAAAGAACAAGACACAAACAAATGATTTACACTCTCAATATCCATTTTACAAAGTATACATCTACTCGGGCCCATCCAATTCCTCTTTTGTGAATTATCCCATGTTAAAGTAGTTTGTTATCTATAGAAAACCATAACATAATTATAGTTTTAAGAGGATCAAGCAACTTCCACATCGAGCCCCACCACCACACTCCATCCTTAGATCCTTCTTCTTCTGCTTTAGAAACATATGCAAGCTTTGTTATATACCATCTTGTAACTAGGTTTTTGGACCAGCATTAAGTATCCTCCTCCTCTGATAATATGATAGCACTATGGTTGATATTGTGGACATATTGCCTCCCTTCCTCTACCTATTCATTTTCCAAATTAATAAATTTTGTTGTCACCCCAACCTTGTGATCATGCATTACTATTCATCTCAATGGTAGAATCCATGAGATGATAAATCCCCCTTAGCATGCAAGACATCTAGGATATCCTCTATCAATTTGAAATTACCTTTAGCTTCCATCCATGGATTCTCCCTAATCCTAAATTTCCTACCATTTCCAACCTTCCAAACTATCCATTTCCCTACCAATGGAAATGCACTAACTAAAGCTATCCACACAATATAAACCCCTTGTGCTTCTTTCCTTTCAGATCTAAACTAGTCCTCCATAAATTTTACCTTCAAGTATTTTGTTTCCGTAGCCTACCCCAAAGCCTCCTTTGTTGTATACAAGCCTCCAAAGGCTATTTGCTTCCACTGCCAAACTAAAGAGATAGATGTTCTTTAAGCCCCATCCATCTAAAACTTTAGGGGCTGCAATCCTAGTCCATTTAACTAAGCGAATTCCTTCCTTGATTATTTTCCCTATCCATAAGAAGCTATAACATGTCTTCCTAATTTTATTTAAAATTCCTTTAGGTATTTTTGCGATCAACATCCAATACAACGACGTGCTCTATAGAACTTCCATTATCATAACCAAATGACCTTCCCGTAATAACCATCTAAGCACCCATACTAAAACTTTTGCTTCTACTTTCTTGTACAACCATAGCTAGTCCTCATACCGATATCAATTTGGTTTTAAATGAAAACCCAAGTATTTAACTCCTTGATCCAATTCACTAATTGTAACACCCCCCAGTTTGACCCCATAATTATAAACTGTATATTTTAAAGTAAAGGTTGGAATCCAAGAACAAATGGTTAGGATGACCAAAACACTGTAACTATGTATATGTTTAATATTAATATAAAATATACGATGGCTGCAAGGGAGGAAGGATGAAGATGATATGGGGGGCTATGACTCCACACGAGGGGAAGTGCTAGGGGGCTAAGGGAAAAGATGACCATGGTGGGATTATCTCCTTAACCTTAGCCTTAGTCATCAAACCAAGTCCTTAAACCTTGATTAATGGTTATGACTTGATTAAGCCACATGGTAGCCTTAATCCATGCATATAAAAAGCAAGAGCTTAGTTGGTGAGGGGTTCTTCCCCAATTCATTTAGGCATGCATGTATTCCATGGAGGGTGGTTCTGACTTCACAGGGAATTGTTGAGACTGAAAACTAATAATGGTATTGGATGAACAGAGATACCATATGCTAATCATCCATGCCTTAACCCTGTGGGAAAACTGGTGTGAGATAGGAACATGTCCTATAGCTACGTGCCCTGGAGTCCCAATTCAGAGACTTCCTGTCTAACCTATACTGGAGCGCTAGTAGGAAACTAGAGGTTTCTCAAGGGACTATTGGCTCATAGAAGGGGTCCCTTGTTCTTACCATTATGCAGATTGACGGGGAAGGAGAATTGAGGATTGGGATAGCTGCGGAAGGGTTTCTACACCAGGGGTAGCATAAGAGTTTAGTTGTGTAGATGTTTGAATGATGTATAGCTCATAAGATCACTTAGTCCTTTTGGAATGATAGCCCCAGCTCGGGGGTGATTTTGTCAAAGAAAGATATGGCTTGAAAAAACCTATGGCTAGGAGGAACGTCCTTCACCCACAACCAGTTGGAGAATATTAAGATAAGTATTTCATTTATATGAAATTCTATGGTTTAAATATGTTTTATATAATTCTCAATTACTGGTTTAATGATATAAATGCATAGAATTGCTTGGTATGGTATGACAACCTTTCTTGCCTAAATTGCTTGTAGTATTTTGTATGAAATCTTATGTATTTGGGTGACCATAATAATTATATAATTTCGTCATGTAAATTTGTATGAAACCCATGGTTAGAACTAGATATAAATGATGGAATGGGTATCATATCTATCAAACAAGATACAACAGAATACCTCATCGTCTCTATGGATGACAGAGGCAGCTGAGTACATGAAAAAGTGGTATCAAAGCGAGAAATTTCACAAAATGGCGTTGAGTAAGTTCCCCTTCAACCCAAAAGTACTGTCGGGCAAGCTGGGTACATTACAATGTTGTATTAGAGTGACAATTTCAACATTGGGACTGTTTGGGATGGAAACCGATTTTTACAGGTAGATTGGTGGATTGCATAGGAAATGTTTCGCAGATTTCCTCCCGCGGAGAATCTTCAATCAGTGGAAGGGTTGCTGTAATTCCCTATTGGCCAGGTGTGAAGTACAGGGAAACATCTGTTGACAGGAGGATGCCAAATGACAACTTGGAAAAAAAAATCCCGATATTTTTTGGTCTGATGGTGTATCAGATTCCTTGCATCAAAGTTTCTGTCGTGGTGCCAAGTAGAGGAACCCAATTTCTTGTCGGAGTCTTGCATCGGGGTTAAAATTAGTGTTTCACAGGAGAAACCTCGAAAATTTGGGTCCAATGATGCATCGGAATCTGTACAACGAAGCCCCGCCACAGTGACAAATGGCAGAATCCAATTGGTTGTCAGGGGATAAAATCATATTTATTTTTAGGTGACATGAAAATAAGGTCCGAAAGGACACCCATTAGTGTGTCATAGTTTTGCGTTAGAGTGGCACGCAAGGAAAATCCGATGCGAAGGCCTGATGGTGAAGTATCGATAGTACATGCGTGGGTGTTTCAGAGTTTTGCATCAGAGTTTTTTTAAGGTGTCACGATAGGAAATTCCGACGGGAATTCCCGAAAAGGACACATGTCAACACATCAAATATTTTTAGTCAGAGTTATTTAATGTTATACAAATAGAAAATACGATGAAATGGTCCGATAGGAAGCCTCGAAATGAACATGCATTAGCATATCGATGTTGAGCAGTGAATCCTGAGTGGACATGTGGCGATGAATCAGAGTAAATTATCAGGGTACACACTAAGGCCACACTTGTGAAGGGATGATAAATGAGGTATGATAGCCAATCAAAGTTGAACAAGGATTGGTTCATGAGTAGTTGGATGCATCAAGATCAATGGTGGAGATCCATAACTCATCCACTATTTGCACGAGGGTTAACGACAGGTGGGAGAGCCATTGGAAGGAAACCAACTAGCTACATGTCAAATTCTAATTGGTAATAGATCCAACAAGAACTTTTTAGAAACCTATTTCCACCGAGCCATTACCGATGTTGGTAACTAAATACCACTAACACTTTTTCACCCAAATAAAGATGGACATGACATAAAATTGCCACGTGGATAGATCATATTAGGTGATCATGAGCGTTCACTCTGACAAAAGTAATATGAATAGTTGGGGTAGAAAATGAATCCATAATAAGGAAAGAAAGAGTCACCAATGGTCCATATTTTCTGATCAAAGCAAATCAATGACAGTAATAATAGGCAGGTTGTGATGATCGGGCGAAAGCAACAAAGGAATTGGCCATGTATGATGATGGTGCATTGGTACTTTCTGCCACAATGGCAGCCATATGTCACGCCACGTCGACATATTAAAAGGATAATTTGGTGTTATGAAGATGAACAAAAGCAAACAGGAAAGAGAGGCTTGTAGATCCTATTGACAAAAATGTCAATTAAGAGGAATCCATAATGAGAGAGAGAGAGAGAATTTTATTTGAATTCTTGAATTGAAGATTGTCTAATAAATGTTATAATATGAACACATTGCAAATACAACTTGGTATTAGAATCAATTATAGAACATGTTGCAGAGAAAGTACATAAGAATTAAAATGGAATAAAGGGGGTTTCCCTATAGTCATGAAGAAGGTGCTAGAGTGCAGCACATCAATGTGGGAAATACGACAACAAAATCAAATGGGCATAGAGTAAGTGTAAATCCACTAGAATTTGTGCATATTGTAAGAAGACTGAGGATGGATATACATAGTCGTAGAGCAGATAATGAGAGTATGTTGAGGGACTAGGAATAGAAAAATCAATTGAGAAACCAGTGGATGCAAAGCCTAAAGATGTCGCAGAAGCAAATAAAAGTGGGATGAACCTTAGTTCAAGAAAAATAAGAAAGAGAAGGCTCAAGGAAGAGATCGCATGAGATATTTGATCACTCTAAATATGTTACCAGGAGTCATAAGCAACACCACTCACCTCATGGTGCAGTCAGGAACTCATATAAGCCTGAAGGGACAATCAACAGTCAAATATGTCTCCAATAAGACATAATAAAAGAAGGCATGTGGAAGACAAGTTACAAGGGGAGCTTAGAAAAATTAAACCTCATGTTTTTCATGGTGAGAACAAGAAGGGAGAATATGTTGAAGCTTGGTTGTTGGGAATGACAAAATATCTCCAATTATATAATCACTCCTCTAATAAGGGAGCTAAGATTTTCATTTACAATTTGTACCATTTGGTAGGACTAGTTGGTTCAAGTGAAGCATATGAGTGAAAAGAGGATTTCATGGAGGCAATTCAATAAGTACTTCCATAATAAGTACTTATCAAAACATTATTATAATAAGAAGATGGAATATTTTTGTGAACACAAGTTGGGAAATATGAGCACGGATGAGTATAAAAAGAATTTTTTAGAACTGATATGATACATTGGGTTTATCAAGGAGGAGAAGTTAAAGATACAAATATTTATAAGTGGTTTTCCTTAATTTTATAGGGATAAAATTAAGTATGATGAACCCAAGACCCTTGAAGAAACCATCCAGAAGTCTAAGCATGTGTATGATTAGAACAAAGGAAGGGAAAATTTTCAGAATTCTTAGAGAGGTAAGAGGAATAATAAGCAGGATGAAAGAAAGAAAGGATTCAAACCATATTTCTTTAGGAACCAATAAAATTCATATTCGCAAAGTAATCCAACTAAAATGGACCTAGGATGATAGAATATCTTGGGAAAGGAATCAGGAAACAACTAAAATGTTGTGAATGTAAAGGGAATCATATGTAAAAAGATTGTCCTCACAGGAGAGACCAAATGTGGACTGTACACAATTTACAGGAAGTAGATAATGTGGAGGAGGTAGCCAAGAACATTCCCATAATATATGCAGCATTGGACAATAGACATGTATATCATCGGTCCAACATGATTGAGGTTAAAGGTAAAATTTACAATCAACCTATTGGTGTTCTCATTGAATTCATGAACGAGTCATAGTTATATTGCTCCTAATTTATTTGAAATATTTCATTTAAAGAAAAGTAAGCATGATAGAACATGGATTGTTCAATTGGCTACTGGGGAAAAAAGAAACATCATTGAATTGGTAAAGGATTGTCCATTGGATATGAATCGACTGAACACTTTTGCATATTTGAACATAATACCACTTGGTTCATATGATGTACTAATTGGGATGGATTGGCTAGATGCACATCATGTGGTATTAGATTGTCATAACAAGACATTTACTTGTATTGATGAAGAAGGGAAGCAAAGACCAGTGAAAGGAATTCCAAGGCCTATTTCTATAACAAAAATTTCATCCTTGCAATTGAATAGATGATTCAAAAAAAGGATTTTAGATGTATGCATTTCATGTGCAAGAATAAGAGAAGTGTAGAAGCCCAAATTGAGAAGACTATCCAGTGTTGCAAGATTTTGCAGATGTATTTGAAGAAATACCATGATTACCATCAAAGAGAGATATTGATTTCTCTATTGATTGATGCTTGGGGATGCTCCAATTTCTAAAGTTCAATATAGAATGAGTTTACCTGAGTTAAAAGAGTTACTGATGCAATTGGAAGAATTGTTGAAGAAAGGGTATATACTACCAAGTGTGTCTCGTTGGGGAGAATTAGTTCTATTTATAAAGAAAAAGGATGGAACTCTGAGGTTGTGTATTGACTTCAGACAATTGAACAAGGTTATTATGAGGAATAAGTACCCTCTTCCTATAATTGATGACTTTTTTTATTAGCTAAGAGGAGAAAATATTTTCTCAAAGATAGATTTGAGATCTAGTTACCGTTAGGTGAGGATAAACTAGAAGAAGACATTAGTAAGATAACATTCAGGACTAGGAATGGTCATTATGACTTTGTGGTGGTGCCATTTAGGTTAAAAAATGCACCAACTACATTTATGTGCCTGATGGATGGTATATTCAAAGAGTATTTAGATAAGTTTGTCATTGTATTTTTGGATGACATTCTTATTTATTCAAAGTCAAAAGAAGAGCACAAGGAACGCATGAGGTTGGTATTACTATGAGATTTGAACATATAGATCTAGGTACATAAACTAAAGAGATATACAATGAAAATCAAATCAACAATCAACTAATTATGTAACAAGTGAGATGTCATAGATCATTGCACAAATAACTAGAGCATAAGAGAAGAAGAGAATGATATATTTCATGTAACTTGAATGAATGGTGGTGAGCACTATTTATAACAAGGAAAATTGAATTAGGGTTGGAGGCAATTTGAATTGCTTATGTAGTCCTTGGAGGTCATTTATGCTTAAATAGAGCTAGATAACCTCAGTTAGCCATGCACACTCACTCAGATTGGGTTTAACTGATTTTGGGACTCATAGAGCACTAGTTCAAAAGAATAAGTGCATGCAAAACCCTAAATCCACTCAAATTGAGTTCTAATTATGACTTAACTAGAGCGCTAATGAATTTTATGGGTTAGTTAGGGGAAGTTAGGACCTAGATTAGTGGAGCACATCTAGTCCTTAACTGAATGCCACCTAAAATCAAGGGAAAATCCCTCAAATCAAGGAATGTGTCCCCAAATCAAGGAAGGAACCCCTAAATCAAGGAAGTCACCCCCAAATATACAGGTTTAACTCATGGATGATTCAATTGGTCAATTTAGATGTGGTTTGTCCCATTAGAGTCATTAGATCAGGGTCTAGGTGGCCAGGAAGAGGGTTATTTACTCTAACAATTACAAATGTTAAGAGATCATCAACTTTATGCTAAGCTAATTAAATGTTCTTTCTATCATAGAAAAATTCAATACTTGAGACATATCATCTCTGAAGAAGGAATATCAGTGGATCCAGATAAGATAGAAGCTATCATGGGATGGCCTACACCCAACAATGTATCCAAAATAATATCCTTTATGGGATTGGTTGGGTACTACAGGATATTCAATGAAGGATTTTCAAAAGTAGCACATCCAATTATAGCATTGCTGAAGAAATGAATTAAGTTATAGTGGACACCATGGTGTGAATAAAGTTTTCAGAATTTAAAGAGGTTTTTATGAAGGCGATTGGAAAACCTGTTTGTATTTTGCTTCCCTTTTTTTATAGCGGGTGTTTACACTTTGCAAAGTTGGGTATGAGATTACCACCGTGACATTGTTTGAGAAGCCAAAGATCTATTGAAATTTTATCTCTCCTTAGTCATAGATTCTCAAACTGTATTGAATCTGATAGCAAATCCCTTCCATGGAGGGATCCGATTGTAGAAAAGAGTGAACTCATTTTAGAGGTCTTGAATTTATGAAGGCAATTGGAAAACCTGTAATTGTTGATCCAAACAAAAAATTTGTAGTATGTAAAGATGCTTGTCAAGAAGGAATTGATGGAATCCTTGTGTAGAATGGACATGTGATCTGCTATGAATCTAGAAAACTTAAAGAGAATTAGAAGAAGCATGTCATGTGTAACTTAAAACTTTCTACTGTTGTGCATGCATTAAATATGTGGAGGCATTATCTCATGGGAAAAAAATTTGAGTTGAGAATATATCATAGTGGTTTGAAGTATTTGTTTGAAAAGAAAATTATGAATGTAAGACAAATAAGGTGGTTGAAATGTTTGTGTCAGATTGATTTTATAATAAAACACATAAAAGGAAAGGAGAACGAGGCTGCAAATGCACTTAGTACAAGAGTCGATGGCATGCATGTTTCAACCATTAGTATGTGTAAGTGAAATCTAAAGCCAAAATTTTAGATGTTGTTATTTCATATGAGCATTACCTTCAAGTAAAACAAGAACTATAGCGGGAAGTTGTACAATAGAAGTATGAAGGTTACATGTTGGGAGATAACAAAAATACTTATGTATAGAAGCAGATTTTATGTTCCTAATTTAGGGGAATTGAGGAAATTAGTAATGAAGGAGATGCATAACGCTCCATATGCAGGAAATCCTGGATACCAAAAGACAATTGAAATAGTAAAGAGGCAATACTTTTGGCCATGAATGATGAAATATATTGCTAAATATATAGCAAGGTGCATGGAATGACAAAGAGTAAAAGTTGAGCATAGACATTGAACATGGTTGCTTCAACCATTGCTAATACCTTAGTGGAAATGGGATATGGTGAGCACTTCCTTCATCATTAAGTTTCCTAAGACAAAAAAAAGAAACATGATTCCATCATGGTGGTGGTGGATAAGTTAACAAAAGTTGCTCACTTTATACCAGTCAAGTCAACTCACAAGGAAGCTAATATAGCAAATATTTATATAAAAGAGTTTTCCAGGTTACATGGGAACCTAAAGAAATAGCTTCAGACATAGATCCAAAGTTTACTTAAAATTTTTGGAAGGGCCTATTCAATGGATTTGGAACAGATATGAATCTAAGCATTTCATATCATCCACAAAAAAATGGGCATACTAAGCGAGTTAATCAAGTAATTGAAGATATGCTACGAATGTATGTGATGGATTAACCATCAAAATGGGAAGACTACTTGTAGTTGGTATAGTTTGTATATAATAATGGATATCATGCTTCTCTGAAGATAAGTCCATTTGAAGCCTTGTATGGCAGGAAGTGTAACATTCCAATCAGCTGGGATAATCCAATTGACATATTAATAATTGGGCTAGAGTTACTCATGGAAATGGAAGAGAAGATGGTGACAATAAAGAAGAATTTGAAAATAGCACAGGATAGACAAAAGAGTTATGTAGACAGAGGAATAATGTTAAAATAATTCAAATTTGGGAATCATGTATTGAAAGTAAGGACAAAGAAAAGTTCCCTGAAATTGGGAATTTGTCCAAACTTTTGTAGCTTGATTTTGTGGGCCATTTGAAATTTTGGATAAGATAAGATCTATAGTTTATGCATTAGAATTCCATACTTTTCTATGTGTGCATAATGTATTTCATGTGTCTTTATTAAACAAATATGTGCATGATCCTAACCACATAATTGATTGGGCTATGATTTAAGCGGAACCCGAAGGAGATATTTTGGTGCAACCATTGGGTATCCTCGATCTAAAAGTCACGTTGCTGAGGAACTAGGACATCAGAGAGGTAAAGGTCCAATGGACCCACTACAGTCCCGACGAAACGACATGGGAGCTAGAGGATACAATGTGGGAGGCATACCCACAATTATTTTGAATTTTTGTTGTAAATTTTGTAATGTATATAGTGTTGGTATGCACTGAGGATGGTGCATAAAATAAGAGGGAGGGGATGTAACACCCTTAGTTTGAAATCATAGTTAGAAACTGTTTATTTTTCTGTAAAGGTTGGAAGCCAAGAACAAATGCTTAGGATTACCAAAACACTATAATTATGTATATGTTTAATATTTGTTAGAATCCCCATTGGGAAAATAGGCAAAAAATACATGAAGAAAAGAAGATAGGCAAGAAATCATACTTAATATCATTAATTAATTGTACAGATATACAAATGAGAATGTCCTTCGGGTTCAACTTCCAAAGTGGACTCTTGGAATCCCAAAGTCTCTTCCCATTCACTAATGAATTTTGGTCTCCTCACATGAATAGGGATTTTATTAATACCAGATTTTCCTAACACCAAGGATTAGGATCCAACAAATCTCCCCTTAATCTGAAGGGTGTATATGAGTCCAAGAAAAAAAAGAGATGAATAACTGGAAGTGGACAAGTACCACCTGCTAAACATTTCCATCTTGACATTATTTTAACAAGAAATCTAGCTAGAATCTTGCACTACTTCTGCTAGATACAAGTGCTCTCTGAAGGGGTGGTTTTGGATGACCACCAACTGAAGAGACTAGCAGAAGTTGGAATCTTATAGTATGTGTGTGGTTTAAGACTGACCACAAACTATGGAACTTGGAGACAATTCTCGCTTAGAAGTTATCTGGAACTTGGCTCAAAGGCTCAGAGGTTTTTTCTGGAATGGTGGTTTTAGGCTGACCAGAATCCAACTGGAGAGGTGAAAACAAGAAGTGAACAACTGCAACTTGCTAATCATTTACACCAAGTGAGTTATCTAGAGCTTGCACTGGATTCATCTAAATGAAGGTGCTCTCGATACTGGTGGTTTTGGGATGACCACCAACTCTGGAGCTCATTCGAACATAGATTTTCACAGGCTCGCTTGTACTTGCTTGCTTGTTACTAACGGTCTTCATCCCCCCCTATCAGGAACAATGTGAGGAGAGGAGAGTCTCATGGTGTCACAACTAGACACAAAACACATGAGTACTCTATTGCATGTTTATCTTATGTCTTCATGATACATGCATATTAGAATCATGCATCTTTGAATCTGGTGATCTACCAAACTCACTGTGGCTGAGGCTTGCTTGATGTGACTTAATTGAGGAAGGATATGAGTGTTTATTGTGAGAGTAAAAAGGCTTTGAAACTTGAATCCTGACATCATGTTCCCCCATGTTAGGTACAAAGTAAAAAGAAGTACAATATTATGTTGCAAGTTTCACTCTTGTATGTTTCTTCAGCTTCACACACTGGTCTGAAGAATGGTTACGTTTGCCATAATGCTGACAAGGATGAAGATAAAAACACTAATATTTCATATGGACAACACAGTCACACTATTAGCATCTGTGAATATGAAGAGGTTGTACATCTGACTTGATTTCATTGTTTTCTAGAAGCTAATAGGAATCATCTTCAAACAAAGGGTTATTTTGAACAAGTACTAGTTCATAATGTAGATTCTTGTGTTGTGCATCTTCCTTTTTGGCTTTTAAATTATGCAGTTGATTAATGACAGTTTGGAGTGTATCTTTGTTGATTGTGATTGAGCCGTCTACAACTGCACGTACTAGAGTGTCCAACAACTCTAATGTTTCTTCTGTATTAGACATGGTGAGGACAGTTTGAGGAATCCTTGTGCATGTAGGACCAAGTACAAATACTCAATTAGACTTAGGGATTCTTGAAACTCTTCCCTTTACAAGCAATATTTAAGTTTATTCAAACTTAAAAATGAGGGGTGTCGGTCTTAGCCGAAAATGCACCCACATACAATGTGCAATTCATCTTAACTTTAGTTTGGTACTGTACAAAAACACATATGCAAGTACCAAAACTGACACAAGAACTTACAAACAAAACACAGTTGCAAGTTACACTTGTGATTGTTGAATTGAGGAATCTTCTATACCTGAGTGATGTGGATCTAGTTCTGCAACTTCTCTTCTTTTGGAGCAGCTGTAGCAACAACTACAAGCTTGCTTGACTCCAAACATGTTTCAAATATTCTTTGACTGCAATTTATCTTTCACAATACATGTCACTGTAGGATAATTGATGGCTAGAAAAGAGCAGTAAATCTTGGATATACACAGTGTATTTCTGTAGCACAAATTTAATTTTACAACAGTATGTAAATTCAATTTTGCAGCACCATCAGTTCTGCAACGGTTATTAAAAACAATTATGCAGCAGTTATTCCATAGCATCATATAATTCTTCAACAACACTATATGAATTCAATTATGCATCAATATTTAGTTCTGTAGCGCTCTTAATTTAGTTCTGTAGCGCTATTTATTTCAATTATGTAGCGCTTCCAATGCTAAAATGACATAACTTTGTCATCAACTCGTCAATAAGGACCGTGTCTACTCGATTAAAATGTTAATATTGAGAACGTCTTCATATTGACTTGATTGCTAGCTTCTATATCAATCAAGATACTTTGATATATATAAACATAAAACAAGTAATCTGTGATTCTAACAAATTAAATGATGTAGAATGGAGAGCATGCAAACCATTGTTAGAAGAGGAACACAACTTAAAGAATGGCTTATCGAAAATCCCAATAGAAGGGTCGCAACCTCCAAAAATTGAGGAAGTCACAACTCAACAAGTTCACAAATTAGGATTTCACAGCACCAAAGTGGAATCCTCCAGGTTGCATTCAAGGAAAGAGAGCTTACGCACATTTGGAAATCCAAAGAATTCAACGCAACAACACTCCACTTTAACACAACATCAACATGATAGTAACTCCAAGCTTGACAAGAAGAGTCTTCACTTCTTCAATGTAGTAGCATACAATTGATCTAGGCTCCATGGGGGTATCATCTTCACATTGATCTCGGGAGCAGTATTCACTCATGTCACTATCCATTTCTTCCAATGAGACAGATAAGAGTCTTCATGTGGTGAGAGAATGGTCTCTTGCACAACCTCTAGGTAGCAAGAGGATGGTCTTGATTTCTTCGCACACAGTCCCAAAACATTGGCACAAAAGATTTGAATTCTCTTGTGGAGAATAACAAAGGAAACAAATATGTGGGAGAGGTTTCATTCACCATCACAACACAGAGTATCACACTTACATGAGCAAGGCTATCTCAACTTCAAAAATTAGCTCATCAACAATGCATCAAACTTCAACAGTCTGAGCAATATGCATCCAAAAGTCATAATATCCACGAAGGACCAATGTAGCTCCACTGAAATTTTTGTAGCCTCGACTTCTGGAATGGCTCCTTCTACCAATATGATGTCCTTCACAGGAAATTTATTCTTCGAACATATACATGGTACTTTGAGGCAGGAATCTTAAAATTAGAGTTTCTCCACGTACAATGCACCGACTGATAGCTTGTATTCACCACAATCTTCACCAATGATTTTAGTGTTGAAGAGAGATACCACAACTTCAATGTAGGGTGCACGGTCTTCACTAGTAGTTTTCAAGGAGAAAATTTGCAGTGGTCTTCAAACTTCATGCAAAGGTCGTGGATTAGGTTTCCACTAGTTAAGTGAGCACACTACACAATAGTCCATGCAACATATATCATGAAGAGGGAAGGTCAAACTGTTCGTGCGATATCACACTCACGAGAAGAGGAGGAGGCCTCACTTGCAAACAATGAAGGAGATATCAATAAATCCAACTTTCACCATAGTAGCATTCAAGATTTCCAAGTAGAATCACTTCACCATACAAAGGTCGCAGCTTCATGATTGAGAAGGCAATTAAATCAAGTCACAGCTCTTCAAGCTTGAGGTCATAGTAGCAGGCTTCCAATGCTTCTATACATAGGGAAGACATAGCTCCAACAATGGAGAGAACACCAACACAACTTCACAATGGAGAGAGAGAGCCTCAACACTTCACACAACTTCACATTAGCATCAACGTAGATTTCAAAGAATCCCCAGCAGTCCCAACTCACTTCAAAAACCTCACGCAAAGTTCTAGGGTAGAAATTGTTGATGTATATGTAACTTCGGAATGTATTTCATATATATATTTATTGTACTCCTATAGAGATGTTGTATTCCTCTATACGGAAGTGTCGTCATTTGTATTGACAAGTGTCGCAAGTGTGTTAACTTGCTGATGGGTTATTAGACCACCCTATAAGGGGTCGGACAGGATTAATGTAACATGGGGTTATTGTGCTACGCTTGACAAGTTAGCCCCATAAGTTTATTGGGAAGTCAAGACAAGTATAAATAGAGATCTCCCGATCTCTATTTGGATCACTTCAGAACTCACTCTTCCTTCACTCAGAAAGTGGCGCACATGTGAGGAGGAGGATCAACTGCTAGGATGAGTCTATCTTTGTGTACTTGGATTGTACTTTGGTTGTATCATTGCTCTATCTATCTCTGAGGAAGTTGTGGGGTTTTTCAGCTTAGGGTTTTCCCCATGGAAACTCTGTGTGTCTATTGTCTCTTATGTTTGCTTCTTGTGATGATTGACATGATTGCTATGATTGATATGCATTGATATACTGTACATGTTATTCTATTAGCAAAGATCCTAGAGTATCTTTAATTAATGCTCAAACTTTAACATGGTATCAGAGCTAACCTGAGAAGAAGACATTGTGCAGTGACGGAAACCAAGGTTTCTTGTTTATTGGGTTTCTCTCCACATATTTTGGAAAAGAAATATGATAGATTGACTCTCTTCGGCAAGCTGAATCTATCTATCCAATCAGAATTCAATTCTGAGCACTTTCAGTTTTGGCCCTAAAAATTAGGGTTTCCACAAAAATAGGAATTTCTGAAATCTGAAGACATAGCTGGAAGCTCCTTGGAAAAATCAAAGTTTAGAGCATTGGATCGAGATTTTTGGCTGGGTAAATCTCCGGGAAACTCAAACCCTAATTCAGGGTCCTCCCTAGTGAACCCGAGAAGACTAAAAGGCAGTTCTTAAGGGTGAAGCTTTGCAGATCTCAAATTCTGAATACACCAGGCTGATCAGCTCATCAAGGCGCATCTTTCTATCCTTTCAGAAAGTTGAAATTCACATTTTGAATTTTTAGGGTTTCTCTGACAAACCCTAATCCAGGACCAGATCCAGTTTTCAGCAAATCAAGTGGTAAGACCTAAATATTTTCTATTTCCATTTGAAGTACTCTTTAAAGATGTCTCACCACACCAAGATTGAGGACAAGCTTGAAGGGGTTGATAACTTTCGAGCTTGGAAGTATAGGATTGGGTTAATCCTGGAAGAGAATGAGTTGGACTCATATATAAGGGAAGAGGTCCCTGTCCCAGAGGGAGAAGAGGCTAAAGCCCTCCACAAGAAGAACTTGGTCAAGGCAAAGAGAATCATTGCTGATTCTATCAAGGACCATCTCATCCCCCATGTGTCATCTCTGAAGACACCCAAAGAGATGTTTGACTCCCTATCCAAGCTATTTGAAGGGAAGAACATAAATCAGAAGATGACTCTGCAGAACCAATTGAAAGGGGTAAAACTTCAGAATGGAGAATCCATTCAATCTTATTTTTCTAGGGTCTCTTAGATCAAGAAAAAACTAGAAGCAGTGGATGAAATGGTGGAGAATGGTGAAGTTGTCATGACCACTCTGAATGGCCTACCCAGGTCATGGGACTCCTTTATCCAAGGAATCTGTGCAAGAAATAAGTTGGTATCCTTTAGTAGACTACGGGAAGAATGTTCACAAGAAGAAGCAAGGCTTGTGGCACGAGAAGAAAAGATGGGGAATGCAGATCAAGCTCTCACAACTCACACCAAGAAAGGGAAGTCCAAGAGAGAGCCATCTCACTTCAAGAAATCTTCACATCACCATAAAGAAAGGAGAATATGCTTCACTTATAATGAAAAGGGACATATTGCCATAAATTGTCCCAAGAACAAGAAGGACAACAACAACTTCAACAAGAAGAAGAAGGGCAGCAAAAGAAGGTACCATGCTCATGCTGCTGAGGATGATGAACCTCCCAAGAAGAAGGCTAGAGCAGAAAGTGATGATGATGATTCATCAAGCGAAGAAGAGTATGTTCTAATCTCTGCTCTCACAGGTACTATTTCTCATGGTTGTAATGATTGGCTTATTGACAGTAGGGATTCCAAACACATGACTGGGTTTAAAGAATCTTTTGTAAATCTATCTGAACATGAATCACCCCATAAGGTGAAACTTGGGGATGATTATCAATACCCTATCAAAGGAAGTGGGAAGCCTCCTACAACCAAGATTCTGGAAAGTCTTTGAAGATGAAAGAAGTTCTTTATGTACCTGGGCTCAAGAAGAACCTACTCTCCATATCCGCATTGGATGCAAAAGGTATGAGGGTTGCATTTGTGGATGGCCAAGTTCTAATGTGGCCAAAGGGAAAGACCATAGATGATGCAGTGGTGATTGGAGAGCAAGAGGGAGGATTTTATAAATTGAAGGGACAACCTAAACATGCCATGGTGCATGATTCCATGGAGCTAAGTGAACTTTGGCATAGAAGACTTGCTCATATGCACTATAGGGCACTTCCAATTGCAAGCAAGGCTGTAGAGGGTCTTCCTGAAATCAAGACAAATCATGAAGGTGTTTGCAAAGGATGTGCAAAAGGAAAGAACATAAAGAAAACATTTCCAAGCAATGAAAGCAAAGCTAAAGAAATCTTGGAAATCATCCACTCGGATGTATGCGGTTCGATGTCATCTAGTTCTCTGAGTGGGTATGTTTACTATGTCTCTTTCATTGATGACTTCTCCAGGAATACTTGGGTTTACTTCTTGAAGAAAAAAGATGAAGTGTTTGATAAGTTCAAGGAATTCAAAACCTTGATGGAGAACCAAACTGATAAGAAGATCAAAACATTCAGATCTGACATTGGTGGAGAATTCACTTCAGGTAACTTCAAGAAGCTATGCAGTGATTCAGGGATTAAGAGGGAGTTGACTGCTCCTTACAATCCACAACAGAATGGAGTTGCAGAAAGAAAGAATAAAACAATCATGGAAGTAGCAAGGGCAATGTTGCATGACCAGGATCTACCTATGCATCTATGGGCAGAAGCAGCTAGGACAACTGTATATGTGCAGAACAGAACACCCCACAAGATATTGGACAACAAGACACCAGAAGAGGTCTTCTCTGGTAAGAAACCTGAAGTCAACCATCTTAGAATATTTGGTTGTCCAGTATACACTCATGTCCCAAAGGAAAAGAGGACCAAGATGGATCCTTTAGGAAAGAAGGGTATCTTTGTGGGTTATAGTGAAAGCTCGAAGGCTTACAGAATATACTTTCCAGGTTTCAAGAAGATTGATGTCAACAGAGATGTGACATTTGATGAAAACTCAGCATTCATCAAATCAAGGAAGACACCTGTTGAAGATTATGAAGAACCTAAGGAAACTAGATTTCAAGACACTACTATGACTGAAGCAGTTCCAGATGTAGATAGTGAAATTGAAGATCCGCAAGAACCTGTAGATCCACCCCGTGAGAATAACTCTCACAAGAGGAGACTTGCATGGGCTAGAGAGCTCATTCAAGATACAGAAAGATATGGCATTCCAGAAGAAGAACACATAGCAAATAAGAGAACTAGATCACACACCAGCTATGTTACTTTACTCTGTGATATCATGAACATAGAACCTTCCAATTATGAAGAAAGAATGGAAGGATGCCATGGTCGAAGAATACAAATCAATAATGAAGAATGATGTTTGGGATGTTGTACCAAAACCTGAAGGGAAGTCTGTTGTGACTTCCAAATGGATCTACAAGATCAAGCATGCTGCAGATGGAAGCATAGAGAAATACAAGGCAAGATTTGTAGCTCGTGGCTTCTCTAAAAAAGAGGGAATAGATTATGAAGAAACTTTTGCTCCTGTAGCCAAGTACACTTCCATCAGATCAGTACTTGCTCTGGCTGCAGTGATGAAATGGAAGATACACCAGATGGATGCCAAGATTGCTTTCTTGAATGGTGTAGTTTGTTAGGATATTTAGACACTTAGGAGTTAGTTAAGATCAACTTGTGTAATATATCTGTTAGGGATAGTGTGTTTCTTTAGTATGCATTAGTATGCATTTGTAAATACTTAATCCGACGGTCACGATATGTTTTCAACATAGAGTATTACGACGGCTCAACTTCTCTTAGATCAAACCTAACCTTGATCCGTGGTTTAACACCCGATTGGTCCATGATCTCTATTTAAAGAGCATGGAGGGTCATTGTTTAGTTGATCGATTATGAGAAGCTCATTTGTAACTTTCTTTCTTTGCATAATAAATTGTCCCGTAGAAGCTATTTGGTCGGGGCCGTGGAGTGTTTCCCTCAAGAGGGTTTAAACAACGTCAAAACATCGGTGTGTTGATCTGTGATCTGTTTGTGTGAAGTGGTTGCTCTTGGTGTTCGGTCCTTTGGTAGTACCCTGTGTACTCGAACATGGTATCAGAGCTTTTATGAAGTGCCGCTTCCGGTTATGATCTAGATCTTGAACTGTTGTTGCCGAAACTCGAAAGGGTTTCTAGTTCTGGTATTTCTGTGCATTTCTGGGCTGTGGGAGGTGTTCCATTGCGTCCGGAGCGTCGTTTCCATTGGGAAATAGTTTTCGTTTGATCGAAAACGGTTCCCGGTTGCTCCAGAAATGCGTATTTCATCAGATCTGAAGGTATAATGTTACAGTGACGCATTTTTTTTTTTCGTTTTGTAATAAGAAAAAATCTCATATTTCATTTTTTCTACTGATAGATTTTTTTTGGGTTCGGATTGTTGCTTTCCCGTCTGCGTATGCTCTTTGCTGTGCACCTTGAGCGATCTCGGCAAATCAGAAACAGAAAGGGAAAGGGTTTTTCTCGGCTGCGTATGCTCTTTGCCGTGCACCTTGCGCGATCTCGGCAAATCAGAAACAGAGAGAAAACGTAGACTTTCTGGGCAAGCTAACAAGATTTAACTCCACAAGTGTGGAAAAGTTTTTTTTGTTTCGTTTTGTGGTCTGTTTTGCAGGAAAAAGGGCAAGCACGCAAACCGAGCAGGAAGAGTAAAAAAAAAAAAAAAAAAAAAACCCCTTACTTATTCCCATATTTTACATACCTTTTAATCTAGCTCACTTGGTTCAAAGTTGCTTTATTCTTTAATAGGTCTTGAGTTCAAATCTTAGGAAGTTACTTTTAAAAAGAAAAGTGCATGCAATTTCTATTTTCAAGTTACTTTATTGTAAAAGTGCATCTCACTTAAATAATAAAAAATAAAAATACAAGTGAGTCACTTAAGTTTTTTATTTATTGTTGCACTATTTAAAAAGTAATATCATTGTAAAAGTGAAATCACTTATTTTACAAAAGTGATTCACTTAAAGCAAATTTTTTGTAAAGTGATTGTCAAAAGGTTCATATTGGGAAGAGGGGGGTTCTTTTTTTTGTTGGACATTCTCTAGCTGCCATGTCACTATTGGGGACATCTTCAACAGTTTCTTTGTTCAAGCATAACTTCATCATACAGAGTCAGTTTTCAGTGCCGTTTTTTTTTTAAACTGCCTATTTTTTCGAGATCTTCACATCCAGACTATTGGTTTCTACTTTTACAACCATTAATTTACAAATATGGCCGCCCATTGTGATATTCTACTTAACAGTTTCAACTATTTCTCATGGAAATCTCGTATGGAGGATGTTCTACGAAGTAGGGGACTTTTCAGAATTACCACAGGGAAAGAAAAAGAACCCACTAATGATGATAAGAAAATAAAATGGGCAAATAGATGTGATGAAGCTCGTGGATTGATTGGGATGTCAATCTCTACTGATTTGCGATTCCACATATCTGGAATTGATGAACCTAACACTGCTTGGAACAAGTTGGAATCTGTGTTTGGTAAACACAATGAAATTCGAGGTCACCAACTCGAAAATGAGTTGATTTCTTTAAATCCAAGTGACTTTTCATGCATTCAAGATTATTTATCTAAGTACAAAACTCTTAAACTCTTATGTGCAGAATGTAAGATTGAGAGGGAAGACAAACAGTGCATTTATCATATTCTTTCCAAACTTGGACCTGCATATTCTGTTTTTGTATCTACATTTTACTCCATGAAAGCATCATTGAATGCAGCTAGCTATCAAGAGCCTAGTTTTGAATCCTTTTGTGATTCCTTGATTAGGGAACAAGATAAACTCATTCATCTTGGAATAATCAACAATGCAGATACATCTGGGAAAGCCTTATTGTACCAACAGAAAGAAAAGTCCAAGCCTCCCAAGAAACAATTTTTTTGCAATAATAAGTCAAACAAGGGTCCAAAACCCTCTCAGTCAGCTCCTTCTTTAAAAAATGACAAAGGATCCAAGCCGAAAGGCAAGAAGACTGAGCGTCATTGTAACTATTGTGGGAAAGATAATCATGATGAATCTAAGTGTTTCAAGAAGATGGCAGCCTTGGAAGCAGCAATGAAGAAGCACCACATCAGCCTAGATTCGCCTTCAAAATCTACCTCTCATGGACATGCACTTTGTGCTTCTGGTTATTCTTATAATGCATCTTCTTCTTCTACTTCAAATGAATGGCTCATTGATTCTGGAGCATCTTATCATATGGCCAAGGATCAAGCCATCTTTTCTACTATGCATGAATGTAACACCAAACAAATATTTGTTGGTGATGATAGATCTCTAAGTGTTGTAGGAGCTGGAACAGTTCCAGTAGATAATGGTCATTTTAGTGATGTACTATGTGTTCCAAGAATTTCCTGCAATTTGTTATCAGTCTATCAGATCACTCATTCTGGTGAAGGTAAAACTGTGACCTTTACACCTCACCAAGTTGTAATCAAGGATTTTAAAGATCCTCAACAGGTTCTAGCTACCGGAATTGTTGATGATATTACCAGGTTGTACAAGTTTAACAACTTTGGGTCATCACCTTTCCCTTCAGTTTTTGTTGCTCATAGTGATAACTTGAGCAAACTTTGGCATGAGCGATTTGGTCACTTAAATTATCGCTCATTGCAATAACTATGTAAAGAAAATATGGTGACAGGTCTTCCGATGGTATCTTGCAGAGATGGTGTTTGTTCCGGTTGTGTACTCGGAAAACATCATCGGCACAGTTTTGACAAACGTGCCTCTTGGCACGCCTCACTTCCCTTGGAGCTTGTTCATAGTGACTTGTGTGATCCTCTTCCATCTGCTTCCTTTTCTGGTTTCAAATATTTCTTAACTTTCATTGATGATTACACCAGACGAACTTGGGTTTATTTCCTAAAACTTAAGAGCGAAGTATTTAACATGTTCTTGGCCTACAAGGCCCTTGTTGAAAAACAATCTGGTCATCAAATTATTAAGTTAAGATCTGACAATGGAGGAGAATATGTTAACAAACAGTTCACTACTTTCTGCACTAAACAAGGCATCCAACAACAACACACTGTTCCATATACACCACAACAAAATGGTGTAGCTGAGCGGAAGAACCGCACTTTAAAAAAAAGGCTAATTGTATGATCCAATCTAAGGGACTAAGTCTTCAATTTTGGGCTGAAGCCATAAATTGTGCAAATTACATAGTTAATCGCACCCCCACAAAAGCATTACAAGGTATAACACCGGAAGAAGCATGGAGTAAAATTAAAGCTAATGTAAGTCACTTTCGTGTGTTTGGTAGTGAAGCATGGGCTCACATTCCGGATGAAAAACGGAAAGCATTGCAGCCTAAAAGTGAAAAGTGCATATTTGTTGGATATTCTGAAGATGTAAAAGGTTATAGACTTCTTCAACCACATTCTCATTCTATAATCATTAGAAGAGATGTTAAATTTGATGAAAATATCTTGGCCTGCGAGCCTAACTCGGCGAGTGTGCCATCTTTGGCCTGCGATCCTGATTCGGCGTTTGTGCCTTCTTCTTCTTCTTCCAACTTCCTTGACAGGTTTCCAACTCCAGTTTCTGATGATGACAGTGAGGATGAAAATCCACCTCCACCTGCTCATGTTCCTCCAGTTGCACCAGCACAAGTGCTTCCTCGATGGGTCCGTTCAACATGTGAAGCAGCTGGTGATCTTGCCGGTGATCCTAGAGATCAACGTCGAACACGTTCTCAGTTTCAGCGAGCCTCTTCTCTTTTGGCTCAAGTTTCCAAGAATCATGATCCAGAAACTTTTGCAGAAGCTTCAGGGAATCCAGATTGGGATGCAGCCATGGATGAAGAATATCGTTCCTTAATGGCGAACGATACTTGAGATCTTGTACCTTTTCCAAAAGGAAGAAAACTTTTCAGATGTAAATGGGTCTACAGAACTAAGTATGCACCAGATGGAAGTGTTGAAAGACTTAAGGCAAGGTTAGTTGCCAAAGGTTTTTCCCAAGTTGAAGGGATTGACTACAATGAAACCTTTGCTCCCGTCGCCAAAATGAACTCCATCCGCCTTGTTCTTTCCCTTGCAGCCTTACACAACTAGGAAGTCCATCAAATGGATGTCAAGTCTGCCTTCTTACATGGTGATTTACAGGAAGAAATTTACATGGAACAACCTCCTGGCTATGTTCAGAATAACTCTAGCCTTGTCTGCCGCCTTAAGAAATCCTTATATGGCCTTAAGCAAGCTCCTAGAGCTTGGTATGCCAAAATGGATAACTTTCTCCTTGACACTGGTTTTTCTAGATGCCATTCTGACCCCAATGTCTATACCAAGAAAGTAGGAAACCATCTCATCATACTTGTTCTATATGTTGATGACCTTTTTCTTACTGGTAGTGACCCTAAGCTTATAACCCATGTGAAATCCAGTCTTAAACAAACTTTTGAAATGTCAGACTTAGGACATTTGCATTATTTTCTTGGTCTCCAAGTTCTGCAAACCAAAGAAGGAATCTTTCTTTCTCAGTCTAAGTATGCTTGTGACCTTCTTCGTCGCTTTCACATGGAAGATTGTACACCAGCCCCTTCTCCCTTCCAGTCTGGAGTCAAACTTTCTGCCACTTGTACTTCACCTGAAGTAGATGCCACCTTGTATCGTCAGCTTGTTGGTAGTCTTTTATACTTGACTCATTCCCGTCCTGACCTTTCCTTTGCCGTTGGTCGAGTTTCCCGTTATATGCAGACACCTCATGAAAGTCACTGGAAAGAATCTAAAAGAATACTTCGATATATTCGAGGTACAGTTCAGTTTGGGATTCATTACAGTACAGGGGGGAAACCTTTGTTGGTTGGTTTCACTGATTCAGATTGGGCCGACGATCCTGATGATCGAAAGTCTGCTGCAGGTTATGTTTTCAGTCTGGGATCTGGACCTATTACTTGGGCTTGTAAGAAACAACAAGCTCTTTCTCTTTCTTCAGCAGAGGCAGAATATCGAGCAGCAGTTAATGCCATTCAGGAAGCTCTATGGCTTCGACAGATCCTTTCAGAGTTTGGATTCGAGCAGCAGCAGCCTAGTCCACTTTGGTGCGACAATCAAAGTGCCATCAAGCTTGCCAAAGATCCAGTTCTACATCAACGCAGCAAACACATTGAGCTACATATGCACTTCATCAGAAATCTTGTTCATGATCGGGTTCTTGAAGTGCTCTTTTGCCCTACAGATGATCAAGTTGTAGACATCTTCACCAAGTCTCTTACAGAAGCGAAGTTTTCTAAACTTCGATCTATGTTAGGAGTTTAGGAACTTGTCATTAAGGGGATAGGCTCTAATGCCTCCTTCCTTCTCCTAATAGTGTCACTTTTGTAAATCCTTCAATCCTATCCCAAGTTGTTCTTAAGGGGGGATGTTAGGATATTTAGACACTTAGAAGTTAGTTAAGATCAAATTGTGTAATATATCCGTTAGGGATAGTGTGTTTCTTTAGTATGCATTAGTATGCATTTGTAAATACTTAATCCGACGGTCACGATATGTTTCCGACATAGAGTGATACGACGGCTCAACTTCTCTCAGATCAAACCTAACCTTGATCCGTGGCTTAACAACCGATTGGTCCATGATCTCTATTTAAAGAGCATGGAGGGTCATTGTTTAGTTGATCGATTATGAGAAGCTCATTTGTAACTTTCTTTCTTTGCATAATAAATTGTCCCGTAGAAGCTATTTGGCCGGGGCCGTGGAGTGTTTCCCTTAAGAGGGTTTAAACCACGTCAAAACATCGGTGTGTTGATCTGTGATATGTTTGTGTGAAGTGGTTTCTCTTGGTGTTCGGTCCTTTGGAAGAGGAAGTGTATGTGGAGCAGCCACTCAGTTTTGAAACACATGACAGGGAGTCATATGTGTGCAGATTGAAGAAAGCCTTGTATGGCTTGAAGCAAGCTCCTAGGACTTGGTATGGTAGGATGGACAGTTTCCTATCTAGTTTGGGCTTTACCAAGAGTAAAGCGGATTCCAACCTTTACTACAAGGTTGAGGAAGGAAATCCAGTGATACTACTTCTTTATGTGGATGACCTGTTTGTTACAAGTAATGATAGTTTGATTGTCGATACCAAGAGGAAGCTTGCTGCCGAGTTCGAGATGAAGGACTTAGGGATGATGCACTATTTTCAAGGCATGGAGGTGTGGCAGAGTGCAAATGGGATCTTCCTTGGACAAGGGAAGTATATAGTAGAGATCCTGAAGAGGTTTGGGATGATGGACTGCAAGGCCATGGCCACACCTATGGCATCGAACCAGAAGCTTCTGTGTGATGCTTCATCTGAGTCGGTTGATGTCACTATGTATCGTCAGATGATTGGGTCCTTGATGTACCTGACGAACATGAGACCAGATATTTGCTTTGCGGTGAACACATTGAGCCAGTTCCTGACGGATCCGAGGAGTGTTCACCTGGTTGCTGTAAAGCATATTCTGAGGTACTTGAAGGGTACATTTGATTATGGGCTCAAGTATGATGCAAATCAAAAGTTTAACCTACAGGGTTATGTTGATTTAGATTGGGCAGGCAGTGTTGCAGATAGGAAGAGCACTTCTGGGTGCTGCTTCAGTATGGGATCAGGTGTGATCTCTTGGTTTAGCGGGAAGCAATCCTGCGTAGCACTGAGTACAACCGAGGCAGAGTATGTTGCATCCTGTTCAGCTAGTTGTGAGGCAGTATGGATGAGGAAGCTACTGTCTGAGTTATTTGATCTACCGTTGGAGGCTACTGGTATATTTTGTGACAACCAGAGTTGTATGAAGCTGTTTGAGAACCCGATGTTCCACGACAGGTTGAAACACATAGAGATCAAATATCACTATATCAGGGATATGGTGCAAAGAGGAGCAGTGAAGCTCCTGTATGTTGCAACGGACGAGCAGATTGTAGATGTGTTGACGAAGCCACTAGCCAGAGTGAAGTTCAAGTACTTTAGAGAGAGGCTTGGTGTTCTTCAGATCGACAACACTTCGAGGAAGAAGCAATGGATACATTTGCTGTAGCCATTCCTAGCATGGTGGGAGGGGGATCCTTCACATGGCTGTGGATGTAAGCGCTAGATGATGAGCATCAGGATGATGTTCTAGTTTCTGTTCTATATGATCAGTTGGATCATTTATGTATGTACGCATCATGTTGGATGATGGATATGATCAGTTGGATCATTTATGTATGTACGCATCCAGTTGGATCATTTATGTATGTACGCATCATGTTGGATGATGGATATGATCTGTTGGATCATTTATGTATGTATGCATCATGTTGGATGCTTGGACCATGTATCTGTATATGTATAAGGTGGATACATTGTATGATCAGATAGATCATGTATGTTGATATGTATTAGGTATATACATTGTGTGGATCATGTATCTATGTATGTATCAAGTGGATACACTGTGTATGGTGATATGTATCACATAGATACTTGGTATGCATCAAGTAGATGCATTATTTGATCAGGATGATCGTGGATGATGAGCTTCTCTAGATGACATGCATCAGGACGATGTAGTGATGATGATCAGGATGATCATGTGTACATTAGGATGATGCATGAAGAGTATCAGGTTGATACTTTGTGGCCGTGTGTTCGGGTACACAGGGTACTACCAAAGGACCGAACACCAAGAGCAACCACTTCACACAAACAGATCACAGATCAACACATCGATGTTTTGACGTGGTTTAAACCCTCTTGAGGGAAACACTCCACGGCCCCGGCCAAATAGTTTCTACGGGACAATTTATTATGCAAAGAAAGAAAGTTACAAATGAGCTTCTCATAATCGATCAACTAAACAATGACCCTCCATGCTCTTTAAATAGAGATCATGGACCAATCGGGTGTTAAGCCACGGATCAAGGTTAGGTTTGATCTAAGAGAAGTTGAGCCGTCGGATCACTCTATGTCGGGAACATATCGTGACCGTCGGATTAAGTATTTACAAATGCATATTAATGCATACTAAAGAAACACACTATCCCTAACGGATATATTACACAAGTTGATCTTAACTAACTCCTAAGTGTCTAAATATCCTAACATCCCCCCTTAAGAACAACTTGGGATAGGATTGAAGGATTTACAAAAGTGACACTATTAGGAGAAGGAAGGAGGCATTAGAGCCTATCCCCCCTTAATGACAAGTTCCTGAACTCCTAACATAGATCGAAGTTTAGAAAACTTCGCTTCTGTAAGAGACTTGGTGAAGATGTCTGCAACTTGATCATATGTAGGGAAAAAGAGCACTTCAAGAACACGATCATGAACAAGATTTCTGATGAAGTGCATATGCAGCTCAATGTGTTTGCTGCATTGATGTAGAACTGGATCTTTGGCAAGCTTGATGGCACTTTGATTGTCGCACCAAAGTGGAGTAGGCTGCTGCTGTTCGAATCCAAACTCTGAAAGGATCTGTCGAAGCCACAAAGCTTCCTGACTGACATTAACTGCTGCTCGATATTCTGCCTCTACTGAAGAAAGAGCAAGAGCTTGTTGTTTCTTACAAGCCCAAGTAATAGGTCCAGATCCCAAACTGAAAACATAACCTGCAGTAGACTTTCGATCATCAGGATCGCCGGCCCAATCTGAATCAGTGAAACCAACCAACAAAGGTTTCCCCCCTGTACTATAATGAATCTCAAATTGAACTGTGCCTCGAATATATCGAAGTATTCTTTTAGTTGCTTTCCAATGACTTTCATGAGGTGTCTGCATATAATGGGCAACACGACCAACGACAAAGGAAAGGTCAGGACGAGAATGAGTCAAGTATAAGAGACTACCAATAAGCTGACGATATAAGGTGGCATCGACTTCAGGTGAAGTACAAGTGGCAGAAAGTTTGACTCCAGACTGGAAGGGAGAAGGGGCCGGTGTACAATCTTCCATGTGAAAGCAATGAAGAAGGTCACAAGCATACTTAGACTGAGAAAGAAAGATTCCTTCTTGGGTTTGTAGGACTTGGAGACCAAGAAAATAATGCAAATGTCCTAAGTCTGACATTTCAAAATTTTGTTTAAGACTGGATTTCACATGGGTTATAAGTTTAGGGTCACTACCAGTAAGAATAAGGTCATCAACATATAGAACAAGTATGATGAGATGGTTTCCTACTTTCTTGGTATAGACATTGGGGTCAGAATGGCATCTAGAAAAACTAGTGTCAATGAGAAAGTTATCCATTTTGGCATACCAAGCTCTAGGAGCTTGCTTAAGGCCATATAAGGATTTCTTAAGGCGACATACAAGGCCAGAGTTATTCTGAACATAGCCAGGAGGTTGTTCCATGTAAATTTCCTCCTGTAAATCACCATGTAAGAAGGAAGACTTGACATCCATTTGATGGACTTCCTAGTTGTGTAAGGCTGCAAAGGAAAGAACAAGACGAATGGAGTTCATTTTTGCGACGGGAGCAAAGGTTTCATTGTAGTCAATCCCTTCAACTTGGGAAAAACCTTTGGCAACTAACCTTGCCTTAAGTCTTTCAACACTTCCATCCGATGCATACTTAGTTTTGTAGACCCATTTACATCTGACAAGTTTTCTTCCTTTTGGAAGAGGTACAAGATCCCAAGTATCATTCGCCATTAAGGAACGATATTCTTTATCCATGGCTGCATCCCAATCTGGATTCCCTGAAGCTTCTGCAAAAGTTTCTGGATCATGATTCTCGAAAACTTGAGCCAAAAGAGAAGAGGCTCGCTGAAACTGAGAACGTGTTCAACGTTGATCTCTAGGATCACCAGCAAGATCACTAGCTGCTTCACATGTTGAATGGACCCATCGAGGAAGCACTTGTGCTGGTGCAACTGGAGGAACATGAGCAGGCGGAGGTGGATTTTCATCCTCACTGTCATTATCAGAAACTGGAGTTGGAAACCTGTCAAGGAAGTTGGAAGAAGAAGAAGAAGGCATAAACGCCAAATCAGGCTCGTAGGCCAAAGATGGCATAATCGTAAAGTTAGGCTCGCAGGCCAAGAGATTTTCATCAAATTTAACGTCTCTTCTAATAATTATATCATGAGAATGTAGTTGAAGAAGTCTATAACCTTTTACATCTTTAGAATATCCAACAAATATGCACTTTTCACTTTTAGGCTGCAATGCTTTCCATTTTTCATCCGGAATGTGAGCCCATGCTTCACTACCAAACACATGGAAGTGACTTACATCAGGTTTAGTTTTACTCCATGCTTCTTCCGGTGTTATACCTTGTAATGCTTTAGTGGGGGTGCGATTAACTATGTAATTTGCACAATTAATGGCTTTAGCCCAAAATTGAAGATTTAGTCCCTTAGATTGGATCATACAATTAGTCATTTCTTTTAAAGTGCGGTTCTTCCACTCGGCTACACCATTTTGTTGTGGTGTATATGGAATATTGTGTTGTTGTTGGATGCCTTGTTTAGTGCAGACAGTAGTGAACTTATTGTTAACATATTCTCCTCCATTGTCAGATCTTAACTTAATAATTTGATGACCAGATTGTTTTTCAACAAGGGCCTTGTAGGCCAAGAACATGTTAAATACTTCGCTCTTAAGTTTTATGAAATAAACCCAAGTGCGTCTGGTGTAATCATCAATGAAAGTTAAGAAATATTTGAAACCAGAAAAGGAAGCAGATGAAAGAGGACCACACAAGTCACTATGCACAAGCTCCAAGGGAACCGAGGCGTGCCAAGAGGCACGTTTGTCAAAACTGTCCCGATGATGTTTTCAAAGTACACAACCGGAGCAAACACCATTCCTGTAAGATACCATCGGAAGATCTGTCACCATATTTTCTTTACATATTTGTTGCAATGAGCGATAATTTAAGTGACCAAATCGCTCATGCCAAAGTTTGCTCAAGTTATCACTATGAGCAACAAAAACTGAAGGGGAAGGTGATGACCCAAAGTTGTTAAACTTGTACAACCTGGTAATATCATCAACAATTCCGGTAGCTAGGACCTGTTGAGAATCTTTAAAATCCTTAATTACAACTTGGTGAGGTGTAAAGGTCACAGTTTTACCTTCACCAGAATGAGTGATCTGATAGACTGATAACAAATTGCAGGAAATTATTGGAACACATAGTACATCACTAAAATGACCATTATCTACTGGAACCGTTCCAGCTCCTACAAGACTTAGAGATTTATCATCACCAACAAATATTTGTTTGGTGTTACATTCATGCATAGTAGAAAAGATGGCTTGATCCTTAGCCATATGATAAGATGCTCCAGAATCAATGAGCCATTCATTTGAAGTAGAAGAAGAAGATGCATTATAAGAATAACCAGAAGCACAAAGTGCATGTCCATGAGAGGCAGATTCTGAAGACGAATCTAGGATGATGTCGTGCTTCTTCATTGCTGCTTCCAAGGCTGTCATCTTCTTGAAACACTTAGATTCATCATGATTATCTTTCCCGCAATAGTTGTAATGACACTCAGTCTTCTTGCCTTTTGGCTTGGATCCTTTGTCATTTTTTAAAGAAGGAGTTGACTGAGAGGGTTTTGGACCCTTATTTGACTTATTATTGTGAAAATTTTGTTTCTTGGGAGGCTTGGACTTTTCTTTCTATTGAGACAATAAGGCTTTCACAGATGTATCTGCATTGTATATTATTCCAAGATGAATAAGTTTATCTTGCTCTCTAATCAAGGAATCACAAAAGGATTCAAGACTGGGCTCTTGATAGCTAGCTGCATTCAAGGATGTTTTCATGGAGTAAAATGTAGATACAAAAACAGAATATGCAGGTCCAAGTTTGGAAAGAATATGATAAATGCATTGTTTGTCTTCCCTCTCAATCTTACATTCTGCACATAAGAGTTTAAGAGTTTTGTATTTAGATAAATAATCTTGAATGCATGAAAAGTCACTTGGATTTAAAGAAATCAACTCATTTTCGAGTTTATGACCTTGAATTTCATTGTGTTTACCAAACACAGATTCCAACTTGTCCCAAGCAGCATTAGGTTCATCAATTCCAGATATGTGGAATCGCAAATCAGTAGAGATTGACATCCCAATCAATCCACGAGCTTCATCACATCTATTTGCCCATTTTATTTTCTTATCATCATCAGTGGGTTCTTTTTCTTTCCCTGAGGTAATTCTGAAAAGTCTCCTACTTCGTAGAACATCCTCCATATGAGATTTCCATGAGAAATAGTTGGAACTGTTAAGTAGAATATCACAAGGGGCGGCCATATTTGTAAATTAATGGCTGTAAAAATAGAAACCAATAGTCTGGATGTGAAGAGCTCAAAAAAATAGGCGGTTTAAAAAAAAACGGCACTGGAAACTGACTCTGGATGATGAAGTTATGCTTGAACAAAGAAACTGTTGAAGATGTCCCCAATAGTGACGTGGCAGCTAGAGAATGTCCAGCAAAAAAAAAGAAACAATAACCCCCCTCTTCCCAAGATGAACCTTTTGACAATCACTTTACAAGAAAGTTGCTTTAAGTGAACCACTTTTGTAAAATAAGTGATTTCACTTTTATAATGATATTACTTTTAAATAGTACAACAATTAAAAAAAATTAAGTGACTCACTTGTATTTTTATTTTTTATTATTTAAGTGAGATGCACTTTTACAATAAAATAACTTGAAAATAGAAATTGCATGCACTTTTTTCTTTTAAATGTAACTTCCTAAGACTTGAACTCAAGACCTATTAAGGAATAAAGCAACTTTGAACCAAGTGAGCTAGATTAAAAGGTATGTAAAATATGGGAATGAGGAAGGGTTTTTTTTTTTTTTTTTAACTCTTCTTGCTCGGTTTATGTGCTTGCCCTTTTTCCTGCAAAACAAACCACAAATCGAAACAAAAAAACTTTTCCACACTTGTGGAGTTAGATCTTGTTAGCTTGCCTGAAAAGTCTACGTTTTCTCTCTGTTTCTGATTTGCCGAGATCGCGCAAGGTGCACGGCAAAGGGCATACGCAGCCGAAAAAAACCCATTCCCTTTCTGTTTCTGATTAGCCGAGATCGCTCAAGGTGCACGACAAAGAGCATACGCAGACGGGAAAACAACAATCTGAACCCAAAAAAATCTAACAGTAAAAAAATGATGAAATATGAGATTTTTTCCTTTTAAAAAAAGAAAATAAAAAAATGCATCACTGTAAGATTATACCTTCCGATTTGATGAAATACGCGTTTTTGGAGCAACCAGGAACCGTTTTCGATCAAACGAAAACTATTTTCCAATGGAAACGATGCAATGGAACACCTCCCACAGCCCAAAAATGCACAGAAATACCAGAACTAGAAACCCTTTCGAGTTTCGGCAATAGCAGTTCAAGATCTAGATCATAATCGGAAGCGGCACTTCATAAAAGCTCTGATACCATGTTCGGTTACACAGGGTACTACCAAAGGACCGAACACCAAGAGCAACCACTTCACCCAAACAGATCACAGATCAACACACCGATGTTTTGACGTGGTTTAAACCCTCTTGAGGGAAACACTCCACGGCCACGGCCAAATAGCTTCTACGGGACAATTTATTATGCAAAGAAAGAAAGTTACAAATGAGCTTCTCATAATCGATCAACTAAACAATGACCCTCCATGCTCTTTAAATAGAGATCATGGACCAATCGGGTGTTAAGCCACGGATCAAGGTTAGGTTTGATCTAAGAGAAGTTGAGCCGTCGGATCACTCTATGTCGGGAACATATCGTGACCGTCGGATTAAGTATTTACAAATGCATACTAAAGAAACACACTATTCCTAACGGATATATTACACAAGTTGATCTTAACTAACTCCTATGTGTCTAAATATCCTAACACCGTGGACAGGTTGTGCAGATGAGCATGTAAGTAGACCTAAGAGATTTGGACAGGATGAAAAATGCCTCAGATGCTCTTTCGAGGCATTTCTATGGGAGGACATGTAAGTAGACTTGGGAGATATAGACAAGATGAAAAAGGTCTCAGATGCTCTTTCGAGGCTTTGTCCTATGGCATGTAAGTGGACCTGGGAGATATGGATAGGATGAAAAATGCCTCAGATGCTCTTTCGAGGCATTGCCATGACCACATGTAATATGCTCCTAGGAGATCCGACAGGTAGAGCTGTGTGCTCGTAATAGCCTGGGATGCTTCAACCAGGTTTTGTAGTGGACCACATGTAATATGCTCCTGGGAGATCCGACAGGTAGAGCCGTGTGCTCGTAACAGCCTGGGATGCTTCAGCCAAGTTTTGTGGTGAGATCACATGTAATGTGCTCCTAGGAGATCCGACAGGTAGAGTTGTGTGTTCGTAATAGCCTGGGATGATTCAGCCGAGTTTTGTGATGGGTCACATGTAATGTGCTCCTGGGAGATCCGACAGGTAGAGATGTGTGCTCATAACAGCCTAGGATGCTACAGCCAGGTTTTGTGACACACGTAATAAGTCCCAAGGATTCCACAGTATGGCTAGTGATGATGAAGACTTGTAGGTGGTGGGCCTACATCCAGTATGAAAAAGGACTGGCTCTGTAGAACTTCCTATGACGAGTAGATTCAGAGATTGATTGAGATAGCAGCAATAGTGACGATGACGATGATTCGAGGATGATGATTCACTAATGATGATCTAGAGAAGAAGACTTGTGCTAGCAGATCTATGTCGAGAAATACCTTCTTAGTTAAGAGGGAGTGTTGATGTATATGTAACTTCGGAATGTATTTCATATATATATTTATTGTACTCCTATAGAGATGTTTTATTCCTCTATACATAAGTGTCGTCATTTGTATTGACAAGTGTCGCAAGTGTGTTAACTTACCGATGGGTTATTAGACCACCTTGTAAGGGGTCGGCTTGGCTTAATGTAACATGAGGTTATTGTGCTAAGGTAGACAAGTCGGCCCCATAAGTTTATTGGGCAGTCAGGACAAGTATAAATAGAGATCTCCCAATCTCTATTTGGATCACTTCATAACTCACTCTTCCTTCAATCGGAAAGTGGCGCACATGTGAGGAGGAGGATCAGCTGCTAGGAGGAGTCTATCTCTGTGCACTTGGATTGTACTTTGGTTGTATCATTGCTCTATCTATCTCTGAGGAAGTTGTGGGGTTTTTCACCTTAGGGTTTTCCCCACGGAAACTCTATGTGTCTATTGTCTCTTATGTTTGCTTCTTGTGATGATTGACATGCTTGCTATGATTGATATGCATTGATATATTGTACATGTTATTCTCTCAGCAAAGATCCTAGAGTATCTTGAATTAATGCTCAAAATTTAACATAAATTAGGGTTTCTATAGTTCCCAATGGTCACAAACAATTATTGCAAAACTTGTAAAAGGTTTTACCTCCATAGAGTCTGCAGGATCATGTTCTGTATCTTAGGCTTACTCTCCACCTAGCTCAAGATACAATGGGCTCAAACTCACATACTTGTTTTATATCATGTTCCAATGGGCTTCCATATTTAAAAACCAAGTCCTAGCTATAGGTCATTGTGTAGCAGCTCCCTATGAATGGAGGTCGCAACTCTACAAATGGTGGAGGTTGAGCCTCCCCCACACCAAATCATAGCTCAAAACCACAACTTATAAATAAGGGTTACCAATGGTCGTATCGCTTGTATCAGAACCATTTTGTAGCTTAGGAAATATTATGAGCCTCATGAGCAAGTCTTAGTGCACGTATTACAGGCACCTTACTTGGCACAATACTTTGGGATTCACCTTCACATTCAATCTTCACGAGTTGATATTCCTCCATGCATAGTTTCACGATGGAATATAATCATTTGCACTAGCTTTCAACAAAGAGAATCACAACCTTCAACACCAAGTTTATTCTTTTCAGGTCACGCTCACGCTCACACGATACAAAGTATGGTCGCAATCTCACTTCTTGAACATGACACTTTTTCAAAGCTCTCCACGACATAAACACTCCACGAAAAAGAGCGCCAATGGGTGAAGGGGTCTCCACAATTGTTGGAGGAGAAGAATCCTCACTAAGAGACTTCACGCCAAAAAAAATAGGGTTACACAGCACCATGGACAAGAAGAAGCACGTGAGGACACATGCTAAACGTTGTATCACAAATAAAACATTTACGAACTATGTAGAGGAATGTAGAGATGAGAGCAGGTGAATATGGAAACCAATTTTGAAAAGGATAGAGAATTACACACCAGGAAGAGTGACAGGAATGGAAAAATCATAAGCAAATATGGTATGCGTTAGGAAACCAATAGTAACATACAGGCATATTGCTAGGCCATAATTAGGCTCATGGTTGTTAGAATGAAAGTAGGAAAATGTAGGCAAGATGGAAAGGTGGTACTAAGCAGAAGGCGTTTATGAAATATTGGAAATGGAAAAAAGATAAGAGCGCCAGACTCCAAAAGGATGCTTTCATAATGCTAGATCTCACAAAATTTATGACGGGAAAATGAAACGCACTCACCAGAATTAAATGAATTAGTGCACAGGCAACAGACTCATACGTGGTTTAGGAATCTTGGTAGAAGGCAAGTCATAGGGCACATAGATTATAACTGTTATGATACCACTGTTAGAAGCCCCATTTGGAAAATAGGAAGAAAATACGTGAAGACAAGAATATAGGCATGGAAGGGCACTTAATCTCCTTAATTAATTGTACATATATACAAATGAGAATGTCCCTTGGGGTCAAATTCCCAAGTGGAATCTTGGACTCCCAAAGACTCTTCCCATTCACCAAGTAATTTTGGTATTCTCACGTGAATAGCGAGTTTAATAATACAAGATTTTCCTAACACCAAGGATTAGTCTCCAACAATATTAATATAAAATCTCCGATGGATGTAGGGGAGGAAGGACAAAGATGAGATGGGGGGATATGACTCCACAAGAGGGGAAGTGCTAGGGGGATAAGGGGAAACATGACCATGGTGGGATTATATCCTCAACCTTAGCCTTAGTCATTAAACCAAGTCCCTAAACCTTGATTAAGGGTTATGAGTTGATTAAGTCACATGGAAACCTTATTCCATGCATATAAAATGTGAGATCTTAGTTGGTGAGGGGTTCTTCCCCGATTCATTCAGGCATGCACGTCTTCCATGGAGGGTGGTTCTTAGTTCACAAGGAATTGTTGAGACTGAAACCTAAGATTGGTATTAGATGAGCAGAGATACCATATGCAAATTATCCATGCCTTAACATTGTGGGAAAACTGGTGTGAGATAGGAACCTATCCTGTAGCTGCATGCACTAGAGTCCCAATTTGACAACTTCTTGTCCAACCTATACTAGAGCACCGATAGGGAATTGGAGGATGCCCAAGGGACTGTTAGCTCAAAGAAGGGGGCTGTTGCTCCTGAATTTGTGCAAATTGATAGGGATGGGGAAGGAGAATTGAGTATTAGCACAACCGTGGAAGGGGTTCTACACCAGGGGGTAGCATAAGAGTTTAGTTGTGTAGAGGTTTGAGCAGTGTATAATTGAGAATATCACTTAGCCCTTATGGACCGATACCCCCATATTGGTGGTGGTTCCATCAAAGAAAGATATGGCTTGAAAGAACCTACAATTGGGAGGAACGTCTTTCACCTACAGCCAGTTGGACAATATTAAGATAAGTATTTCACTATGTATGAAATTCTATGGTTTAAATCTATTTTCTATAACCCTCAATTACTGGTTTAATGATATAAATGCATGAAATTGCTTGGTATGGTTTGACTACATTTCATGCTTGAATTGATTGTAATATTTTGTATGAAATCATATGTATTTGGGTGACCATAATAATTATTTAATTATGTTGTGTAAATTTGTATGAAATCCATGGTTAGAATTGGATATAAATGGCATAATGGGTATCATAGGTATCATAGAAGATACAACAACATACTCTACAGTCTCTATGGATGATAGAGGCATCTGAATACATGACAAAGTGGTATCAATGTGAGAATTTTGATAGAATGGCATTGAGAGATTCCATGTCATCCCAAAAGTACTACTGGGATGGAATGGGACATTACACTAATAGCCATAGAGAACAAGAAGTCTACTTGAAATTTCACCTCTTCTGCAAGATCATTGATCAAGATTTTGGAATTATTTATGTTAATTAACATCCCCATTGCTTTGTAGTATAAATCTAGTAGTTCCTTTATTTTCTTTAGTTCTTGTAATGTCTCAAGCCCAAAGATTAGAATGCCATCAACAAAAAGGATATGAGTTATAGATATTGAATTTGAAAATTCGATGCCTTTGAATTCCCCCCTCCTTCTAGCATCCTTTGTCAAAATACTCAACTCTTTTGCCACCAACAAGAAAAGGAAAGGAGAAAAGGGAACAACCTTTCCTTAACCCCCTTTATGTTATAAAGAACCCTTAAGGGGTTCCATTGATAAAAACTACAAATGATACTGAAGCAAGGCATCCCATTATCCAGTTGATTGTCTATAGTCCCATACCCATTTGTAATAATGTTAAACTCAAATACAACCAATTCAGTCTATCATAATCCTTGGTCAAGTCTATTTTTAGAATAGTTGATGCATGGTTCTATTATATAAGAATCCAAACTGCTCCTTTGAAATAATACCCGACAGTATACCCTTCAATATCTTAGAAATTGTCTTATAAATAATCTTGTAAATTAAATTGCATAATGAAATTGGCTTGTAATCCTCAAAGGAGATTGCATCTTGTTGTTTTGTGATGAGAGAAATAAATGTGGAAGTAAGAGCCCCTGAGACCTTCCCTGAAACCCAATATTATTCCACCACTTTCACCAGATGATCTTTCAAGAGGTCATAAAATCCCATCAAAATTTATCTTTAAAACATCATGACTAGTGTCATGTTCCTTCCCTAGTGGCCACTTGGTCAAGACTTGGACCCTCCAATCCCTAGGGGTCTAGGAAGAAGAATTAAATGGAGGATAATTAATGGGGATGAATTTTTGGTACAAGGACTATAGTAATTAATAATTTTAATACTTTGAGTTTTAATTATTATTTTTATAATTAATGCCTTATCATTATTAATTTTTTTTTGGAAAGAAATGATGTTCACATTGCTAGGAGGGCGCATGAAGACAAGTTGGACCTCACCTAATCAAGTGGAAAAGTTAGAAACATCAAGGAGTCAGCATAGGAAAATAGAAACTGGAAAAAGTAAGAAAAAAACAGGCAAAAGCACAAAGTAGGAAAGTCAAAAAGAAGGAAAGTGTAGAAAGAAACCAGTTTGGAAAAGCAGGAAACATCCATAAAATCTAAGTAGGGCACACTTGCTAAATTTAGTTGAAAGACACAAAGCAGGCAAGTTTTACAAAGCAGAATTGTTGCTAATTCTCTCAAGGAATGCACCCTCACCTCTCACACGTGCCAATGGATTTCCCAGGAAGCTAACTAAGTTATAAAAGAAGGGTAGTGCACACCATTCACATCTTTTGGTTAATTGATCTTTGTTGTGAGAGCTTATGCTACTTAGATTTGAGTGATGTGCCTCAACCATTGCTTGAGAGATGAACCCCAATGCAATTCATATTCCATCTTTCCCATGATCAGATCCAGAGCTATTGGATTTTGATCTACATTCTAGTAACATCCTACCATTGAATAATATCATCCTACCATTGGAGAATTCAAGCATCTAGAGATTCCATCATTGCCAGTGCAATTGGAGTGAGTTATTGAGGAGGATTCACCTGGAGGAAGAAGATCTAGTCTAGCTAATGTGCCCTGATCAGATCTAGAATCTTGCTGCACCTTCCATGATCATACATATTCTATTTATTCATCATTATTGCAGAATAAAGTGAACCATTCCTCTCTTATTCTACTCTTCATAGTCTTACACTCTCATTATTGTAAGAATCCTATGTATTGGAGGCTTTCTGACAAGTCCGAGTTTAAAATACTTATATTTTCTACCCAGTGTTCTTAAATTCGATTTGAATATTTTTTTATACTCATTTATGAACCATATTATACTTCAGGACATTAATTTGGAAGCTTGAGAGACTGTTAGATTAAGTTCTTTCAAGACTAGCTCTCTGAGCACTTAATTTTAACTAGTTTTCTAGTTTTTTGATATTAAAAGTCATTCTATGAGTCCAATTTTAGTTTTGATGGTTGTATGACATTATTAATACATCACTGAACACCCTCTATCCCTTTCCCTAATTTTTCAAAGGCCTCTCAGGCTGTTTAGGTGAACTTGGAAAATTACTAGTTGAGTAGTCCAACATAGAGACCTTGCTTCTTTTGCTTCCAAATTACACCAGAACCTCCCAAATTCTTAGAATAACTTGTCCAAAAACTAAGTAGGATATTAATACCTTATATAATCCATTTGGTTTCATTCAGGTGTAAGCATTGATCCTAGTATGCATATGCTAGAGTGCCTAGGAAGCCTCAAAGTAGACATCATCTCCAACTGTTGTTGAAATGTAAATGGCCCCAGTACTTTGTGCATAGGACTCAGAGGTTGGCCCTGTATCTAATATGTTTGTTTCTGCACATTCACCCATACATTCGGAAGAACCTAAATATCCCAAATCCATAACCCTGGAGTCATCTTATTGTGCCCTAGCCCAACTTTTTTCCAACTAGTTTTGCTAACTAGTTTCTGCTTGTTAAAAAAATTGTTTTATAAGTTTTAAATTTTGCATAATATCATCTCCCACCTGATCCAGGATATTACAACTAGTGTAAAATTCTATGGGCATCTCTTTGTTGGGGTACACAATATTCTATATTGAGAGAGTCTCTTAATGCCCATTTAATTACATTTAGAATTGTTTCAATTTAAGCCTTATTGGAGATAGGAAAGTCAATGTTTTGAAAGTGAAAAATCAGGGTTTTCAAACTGCAAGATTGGATTCCAAATAAGAGCTCAAGCAACAAATGTGTACTCATTGTGCTTGTGTAATTGTGAATTATTTTTCAGATATGTATACTCTAATAATTAATCACAAAGTGAAAATATTAAATGTGTAAGATGCATAATTATTGGATATGAAGACACTAATTTAATGGAAATCATCTTTTGAATATCTCAAAATTGTGTTCTTAGTTGTCTGATAATTTGTAGATGGCTTAGATGAAGAAGATGAATGAGGGTTATTTGCATCTCATTTCCCACCATGCCTCATGCTCCACCCTTAAATGAATACATCGACAATATCCCGCATCAATAACATCATATCATAAGGAAGGCTCACATCTATATCTTCAATCTCAAGGTCTTACATGATTGTACATTGTTGTACTATCTCCACTATATAGCCAAACAATAGTCTACTTAATTGATCTATGATCTACAGTGAAATCTATGATCTAGTCTTTGTGGCATGAAAAATATGTGCACCTAAGCCAACTCATATGTTCATCTATCTCTACATCAAGTTGTGGAGGGCGCTCACCAAAATGCAAGCTAATATATACAAAATAATAGACGATAATAATTAGATAATCGAAAAAAATCTTATAATCAATAACATGTACATTAAGTAAGACAAAAATATATTCAACTAGATTAATAAAAGGATACACATAGTATTACCTCTCTTGTTTTCTAGCTTATCCTAAGTAAATAGGATGTTCACACATCCTCGTCAGTCCGTCCCTGCATACATATACTATATCTTATTGAGTACATGATCCTCCTCACTAGCTAATAGATCCAATACCTCTAAACTCAATCTACATGAGTAGTTTCCTAATCCATCTTAGGAAACATATACCCCCACATACACATATGCACATCAGTGGTCTAGGAGGGTGGTAGTTGAATGCCATCCAAGCCACTAGAAAATTGAAACCTATAAAAGATAAAGTAAATATATATGAATCAAGGGGAATATTCATATCACATAAGAGGCACTACAACAATGATCAAGAGCAATACAAAATGATAGACCACTTGATCTATTGGGGCATGAAAAATAAACTATATGCATACTGCAACATAGGTAAACTAATTCCCTTCCAATTAGATATATAGTGTTCTAGTGTTGTCATCATAATAGACAAGCAACTAACCTCCTGTAAAATGAAACAATGTAAGTACAACAACCCCCTAGTGACCTAAACCCACCAGGTTTGGTGATGTCTACACTAACATATCTTCACACATATAGAAACCGAGTCTCTCTCAACTTTTTGAGCGGGATATTGGGAAATGGGGAAAATCCTCCCTCCTACTAGATAACTTGATGATAAAATAAAAATCCTCCTTTATGGGTTGGTAGCACAGATCAAGACCAACTTTGAAGGCTTTCCTACCATGATCTCATCCACAAATAAATTGCAACAAAAAACTTGTGTTCTCCTTGAGGGAGTTAGCCTCATCATAATACTTGAGGAGGCCAACTTCCATCAAAAGGAAACGAGTTTGAGTTCTAATAGGACGAGGGTACAAATTTCCCTCTCCCTCTCTTGGATCTACCAGTGACATACAAAGACAAATATGTTGAATTTTGGTTGCTATGATTATCTCCATCATCTTTTTATACACAAATTTCATTATATATATATATATATTTAAACTAAAAAATCTACAATAAATTATCATTTATAATATTCATTAAATATTGAACTTATAATTTTTTGGTTACTAATGCGCCTTACATAAATTGACCATAAATTGTGCTCCCACATATACCAAACTCATTATAACTCATTGTTAAAGGTGTTTGCAATAAATATAATCGACAATTGGTGTGAATTAACCATTAGCTCATTATATACACATAAATGTACCATTAAGAGGGCACTCAAATATTTCTAAGCACATTACCATCTATGGTGTGATATAAATATTCCAATGCATTGTCATCACTAGGAAATTAGGAATTGTTAATGATTATCCGTTTAATATGATTAGGTGCAACATAACATGATACAAACTGAAAAGCACCAATAACTTGTTGCAAGAGCACCGCCATAGAGCATCCAAACATATATTAGTGCACCGTCGAGTGTAACAAATATTTACAAAATAATTATAAATATTTCTAATGTGCTTAAGATGTAAATGAACATCGAAATATGGTGCGGCATGATAGGCATCACTTCGGGGATTTATAACACCGGCATGGTGTGACTATATCAAGGTTGTCGAAGCGTGGGAGCGGAGCAAGAGCGGGAGCGCGGGTGCATATTTTTCAAAAAATGGTTGGAAGCGAAGCGTTTCGGAGGCATTTATATATATATATTAAAAAAAAGATGTAGAATACTAAACTAGATGCAAAATTTATGAAACATGTATGTTTGTGCTACTTGCAATATATGAAATGCCATCTAAATTCCATAATTCATGATTCCATTATAAACATGCCTTATCATGCCATCTAAATTCTATAATTCATGCCTTATCTCCCCTCTCTAACCTTAAAAATGCCTTAGGCCCCACCCAAAGAGAAAAAAAACAAAAACAAAAAACAGGAAGCTTCCTGCTGTCCGCGGAAGCGCTCAGGAAGCAAGGTCAGAGCGAGGTTGAAGTGTGGAGGGCAGAGCTCAGAGCGCTCGGGAACAAGAAAGCTTCACACATTGGTAGGAAGCATTTTTTTCCTTCCCGAAGCGAGCTTCCAAAAACGCTTCGGCAGCGCTTTCACTTGGAGCGTGAATTTGGAGCTTGAACCGTGGGGGGGGGATGCTTCGACAACTAGGGACTATATATATAAAAGAGCGCATGAAATTTTATTGAAAATATTTATAAATCTTCTTGGTGCATTGATGTCGCGCTCTTGCCACTAGGATTGCAGAGTCAATTCTTTTTTTTTTTTATAAAAATATAATTCGAATCAATACACAGTTTTTAAAAAGGAATCCGATCCAATCTTTATTCAAAAGTTTGAAATCAATACACAGTCCTTAAAAGAAATTCGATCCGGTCTTTATTCAGAAGTTGAATAACAATGCACAATTTAAAAAAAAAAGAATTTTGAACAGGTTTGTAAATCATCTGCATTATGTATCATTCTGAGATGGTCCATCCATCCATTTATAAACATGGCTCAATAATAATGTTATACAACAAGTAGAAAATCTACACTCAAGGGCGTAACAAATAGCTCTTACTCTAAATATAAAATCTCTTTAAATTAATGCGTTTCACTCGTATAATTAGATTCGAACATATTCATCAACAACAAATCAAGCAATTTTTTTAAAATATGTAAAACTGTTTTGAAGATCAATCCTGCTGTGGCGAACTTGTTGATATAACGTCCGATCCAAATCAATCTAAGCCTTGACGAATCATTGAAAAGACCCCTCAGGTGACCTCCCTATTGTACTGGGAGTAATATTCTTCCTCCCAGTCCCTCAAGCAAAGCAAATAGGGGTTGCAAGAATATACCATCCAAGACCCTCAGAAGAGATCTCCCAATCCACAGAGTAGTTATCAACCAAAATCCTATGCACCACACTTCAATCTCAAACTTCGGTTACGAAGTCCATCCAACATTAGGGAGCAAGAGATCCTTTTCTCTACATTCTCCCTTTCTTAAATAGAAAAGTCTCGGACGACATGTTTCATCTCATGCAAAATAATTTATTAATTCTCTAATATTCATTCTCATGCAGCAAGTGTTACTCTCACATACTAGTGCACCTAAATTCCTGAATTCTCTCTTAGTTGTCTCCCTGGTCTAAAATTCCAATCCCTAGATCAATGGGTGCATGTGGAGTTGATCTCTAGATATTTTCTAATCTAGATTTGCTCCAATATCAATTATTTCTAAAATTATTTACATTTGTTTTTAATCTAATGCATATCTATCTTGAATTAATGGGTGTACATAATCTCTACCCCAATTATCCCTTTTTCTAAAATCTCTTAATTTAAAATGCTCTTTCATTCAATTATTCTCAATTTAATATTTCCATATGCAACATTTAACATATATGCCTAAATGTTTAAATGCAAGAATGTAAATATTCCCCTTTTCTTGTCGTTGTCTAGGTACCACTTCTATGGGTCCTTCCGACAACTTCCTTGTCCTGTGTGGGGAGTACTATGTAGCGATCAAGAATTCGTTTTACCTACTACTGCTCACAATCAAAGTGCACATTAGTAGCACTGCACCATATAAATCATATCATCATGCATTTTTATTTTTATTCAATTCTATTTAAGTCAATATCATTCATTCACATCTATGGAATCAAAAGTATCATTTTTTTCACTCATGTATAACATCATCATATTTCTTAGTCAATCGAGCATATTCATTCATTTGTCAATCATCAAATTCCATTTAATAAAAATTAAAGCATAACACATGGTTCGAGTTTATTTAACCGGCTCACTTCAATATCAGTGCCCTCAATAGTCCAGTCAATCAAATGTATCAAGGCGGGTGTTACATACACCCCCTCTTATTAAAAATCCATCATGAATTTCAAAACAAATAAGGAAAGTTTTGACGCATTTTGGTTGCATCCTGCCAGGTTGCAGAACTAGGGCTATAACTGTCCCAATGAACTTTAACCTGATTGATTACACAGTTCCTAAGATATCGTGTTCGACGATCCAATATGCATATCGGTTCGGCCGTAATGACCCTTTCATCCGATATCTGTAAATTTCTCAAGACAATAATATGTGAAGGATCAAGAACATAATGTCGAAGTACTGAAACGTGAAAAGAATTGTGCATCCTATGTAGAGATGATGGTAGTGCAAGATGATAAGCAACCGGTCCTATTCGTTTGAATACTTCGAAGGGTCCCAAAAGTCTAGGAGATAGTTTGGATCCCTTACCAAACTTAATAAAACTCTTCTGCCGATACTGTGCTTCCTTTAGTCAAGCACGGATTTTTTCCATCTGGTCCTCCATTTCCTGGATCACATAAGGTCCCAACAAGGTTCTATCTTACAGCCTATCCCAACTCAAGGGTGTCCTACATGGTCGTCCATACAAAAACTGAAAGGGTTCCATTTGTATGGAACTCCGATAACTGTTGTTATAGGAGAAATCTACTAGAGGCAGAAAATCCTCCCAACGGGTCTGCTGATCCATCACATACATCCGCAACATGTCCTCCAATATTTGGTTCACTCTCTCAGTCTGTCCATTTGTCTCAGGGTGGTATGCAATACTAAAGTTGAGTTGTGTTCCCATGGCTTCCTGGAATCTTGTCCAAAATATGACCGTGAATACTGATCCTTGATCATATATTATTTTCTTTGGTACCCCATGTAGTTGTACTATCTCATCAATGAAAACTTTGGCAATTTCCAGTGCCTGATATGTATTTTTAATGGGAATGAATGTGCACTCTTTGTAAGAGTGTCAACTACCATGAAAATAGTGTCATGCTTTTCTCAGGTCAGTGGTAATCCAATTATGAATTCCATGGATATAACCTCCCACTTTGACTCAGGAATGGCGTGAGGTTGAAGTAATCCTGCAAGATGTCTATGCTCCGCTTTAACTAACTGACACTCCATGCACTTGGATACAAAGTTCACTATGTCCTTCTTCATCCAGTGCCAGAAAAATAAGGGATATAAGTCTGCATACATCTTTCTCACTCTAGGATGTTCTCTATATCCAACTCGGTGGGCTTATATCAAGATCAAGCTTCTAAGTTCATCGTTCATCGGCAGATAAATACGGTTGTTGTACCTCAACAATCTGTCATTTTCCAATGAATACCCTTCATACTTAAGTAACCTCGTATGATCATTCTCTAGTTCTTTCTCCACTTCCTTGTACCAGGTGTCTTCCCGTTGTATCCCAAGTATATTTTCCCTCATATTGGTTTTCATCGGAATCATTGAAAAGGTGCGAGGTCAGCGACTAAGTGCATCAACTACCTTATTCAGGGTCCCCTTCACATAGAAGATGTAAAAATAATACTCACTCAGTTGATCGGACCATCTCCTTTGTCTTGCATTTAAATCACTATGGGTGAAGATGTACTGTAGCCCATGGTGATTGGTCTTAAGTTCAAACTTCCTCCCTACCAGATAATGTCTCCATAAGCGTAATGCATACATTACATCAGTCAATTCCATGTCATGCATTGCATAGTTCTCCTCATGTGTTCTAAGTCTTCATGAAGTGTAACCAATCACTCTTCTTTCCTGCATAAACACACATCCGATCCCTTCCTTCGATACATTAGTGCATACTAGGAAATCCTACTCCATATCTGACACCTTTAGGATCGGGGCCGTCTTTAGTAACTCCTCCAATTTCTCAAATTCTCTAGCACATTTTTCTGTCCAAATGAAAGGTCGATCCTTATTATGCAACTCTGTAATCGGTCCTGCAACCCTTGAGAACCCTTCCACAAACCTCCTATAGTATCCCCCAAGTCCTAGGAATCTTCTCACCTCATGCACATTTGTAGGGGATGGCCATTCCCAAATGGCCTCTATATTTGCGGGGTCCACAGCTATGCCATCTCCATAAATAATTTGCCCCAAGTAATGGATTTCCTTTTGGAAGAAGGAACACTTCGACAATTTTCCATACAATTAGTTCTCCTTGAGACACTGTAAAACCAACTTGATATGCTCCTCATTTTCTTCCGGTGTCCTTGAGTAGATCAAAATGTCATCGAGGAACACTTATACGAACTTATCCAGGTACTGGCAAAATATGCCATTCATCAAGTTCATAAATATGCTAGAGGAATTAGTCAGTCCAAAAGGTACAACTACAAACTCATATTGTCCAAACCGTGTCTTAAAAGCGGTCTTTGGAATATCTGCCTCCTTGATCCGCAACTGATGGTATCCAGATTGCAAATCAATTTTCAAGAAATTTGTTTCATCTTTCATATGATCGAATAGGTCAACGATCTTGGGTAGAGGGTATTGATTTATCACAGTATCCTTGTTTAGTCGGCAGTAGTTAATGCAGAGACGCCATGATCCATCCTTCTTCTTGACAAAAAGTACTGGCGCCCCCCATGGGGAAATGCTTGGTCTAATCAACCCCTAGATCCGAGAGCTCCTGCAACTGTATCTGTAGTTCTTTCAATTTTTGTACATGCATTCTATAGGGGGCTCGCAATAGGCTTGTTCCTGGTTTCAGTTCAATGGTTAAATCTAGCTCCGCTGTGGTGGTAATCTGGTAAAACTTCCGTGAATACATCCATGTATTCTACAAACAAAGGGTGATTGACTATGTCAACTTTATCCTCATCCTTGTTTATTGAGATTACAGTGTATAACTGACATCTCTTCCTCAAGTTTTTCTTCAGTTGTAACGCGGAAATCATTCACAGGGATAGTTTATTCTTCTTCCCCACGAGGGTTTTCTTATAACCTCTATCATCATAGAAAGTCAACTCTTTGCTTTAGAAATCTACTATTGCGGCATGGGATTCCAGCCAGTCCATGCCCAAGATCAAGTCATAGGTCCCCAAGGCAGTTGCATAAAAATATGTTCTAGTGTAACACACTCCTAAATCTACCTCGTAATATTCTAACTTCATACCTACACTCTGGGTATTTCCGGATGCCAGTTCGACTAAGTCGAAATCGTCTTGAATGCTTGCCAGCATATTACTCCTTTCTAATGCAGAATTAGAAATAAATCTTCAGTGGCACTGAGATCTATGAGTAAAGAAAATATCATACACTTAATTATACATGTCGTCTCTAGTACAATAGATTGATGTTTGTCCTGGTGGTTATTAACTGTTGCATGGATGCAATGCGCTCGTCCCAGATCTGCTGCATTAGTTTGAGGTTGTCTCTGCCCCTGTATCTGATTGGATTCCTGTTGAGGGCAATCACTTTGGTAGTGTGGGTCTCGGCACTTCCAACATCCCTCTCTAGGTCCTTTCTTTTCCCTCCCCGTCTGCATGTTGTTGGTACGAGGTCCAAATTGTGTTGACTTTCCAAATGGTCTCGAATTGCCCTTCTTGAAAGGTGGCTTGTATGGAATTCTTGTATCCTTGTAGGGTTTTTCATGGATGGGTCCCCTAACATTAATTCACTTCCCATAGTACATCCTTGGTGGATTTGGAGGTGGTCCACCTCTGTTCCCACTTGGAAAGTTCTACTTAGATGAGCCCCTGCTCATCAGTTCCTCTTCAGCAATCAAGGCCTTTTGTACTGCTTCATGCAAGGTCTGTGGCATAAGGATGCATACCTTGTCCCTGATATTGTAGTTCAAACCATAGACATACTTGTTTACCTTTAGATTCTTCGTCACAATATGAGGTGCATACCTCAATAACTCCATAAATAAGATCTTGTATTCCTGTACGGTTTTGTTCCCCTGATGAAGGACATTGAATTCATTAAGTTTTCGTTCAATGAATTCTTCCAAGAGGTAGTGCTTTCGGAACTACTCCTCGAACAACTCCCAATACACTTTGTTGATGTCGATACCCAACTGTGGTCGTAGATTCTTCCACCATAAGAATGCTTCCCCCTTCAGCTGAAGGATTGCCATATGTACCTTCAGGTTCGAGGTATACTCTCTCAAAGAGAAACACATCGCCATATTCTCCAGCCAAGCTTCTGCTACGGTCCCTTTCGTGGAACACCAAAAATCTGGAAATATTACTTTTTATAACTCTCGATGCATATTCGTCGGTGGTGGGTGTTGAGGGTCGTTTGCAGGGGGTGGATTTCGGTCTTCCTCGCGGTCCAACCGGTTCATCAGTGCTTCTAACAATCTCTGGAAGTTCCTCATCATTGTCATAACATCACCAACAAAAATATTAACAGTTTCCTCGGTTCTTGGTGGTGTGGCTAAAGGAGTTGATGGAGGTCGTGGATGAGCCACTTGCCCTCATCCTCTCACAGCCCTACTTCCACAACCTCTCTGAGCCATAATAAAATATTTTTACATGCAATAATAATTTAGTTATCTAGTTTATCTATATTCAAAATTTAAATTCAAAAAGTAAATTGTATTGATCATTGCGGAAAACATGTTGATCCTAAGTAAGTTTGACCCACTCTGATACCAAAATGTCACGCTCTTGCCACTAAAATTGCAGAGTCAATTTTTTTAATTTATTTTTATAAAAATATAACTCAAGAGTGTCTAATAATGTCACATGTATCTAAAGTATAGATTCAATAAAATTAATGAAAATATACCTAACCACTAGGCCGTATAATCTCATGCGGATTATGTCACTAGTTTAAACAGACTATGCTAAGGTACTTCAATTCAACATCACACAATAATCCAGATGTGCATATATGGTAAACTTAATTTTCTTCCTTTGCATGTATGTTAATTAACATATGATTCCTACCTTATTCATGGCCTCTATAGTATTCATTGGAACATGATTTTTAACTTATTCTAACATTATAATTCCATTAAAAATATATCACCATAATTCAAATAATTGCAATTCTATGTATAAATCGATTCAATGTAAAATAGTGAATTTATCCATTCAAATGTAATACAAGATAAACTTTAATGTAACCTATGGATTCACCTTGCTATATTAATTTTGAATGCAAGCTATCCTATCTCCAATGATTCAGAGATATAATACATTTTAACCATGCTATATCACAAAAGTAATTCCTAAGAATAGGACTTGTACTTCATTTATCGTTTCGCTATTTTGCTTAACTCATAATCATAAGTGTTTGAAAGGTACCTACTATTAACATAAATACATTGAATTTCAAACCACCCCTTCTCTCTTAATTCCAATAATAAAGTAGATATATCACTAATTTTACTTTTCAAATGAATTACATGAGAACATGGTGTAAGTTTGTCTATTAAGTAACGTATAACATTCACTTCGAATAAAATGGAATCCGATCCAATCTTTATTCAGAAGTTTGAAATCAAGATCCAATCTCTGTTCAGAGTTGGATAACAATACATAGTAATATTTTTTTTTTAATAATTCGTTTAGGTCTCTACTCAAACAATAAATAGCAATACATATCCTTAAAAGGAATCCAATCCGGTCCTTTTTCAGAAGTTGGAAATCAATACACCGTTTTTGAAAAGGAATCCGATCCCATCTTTATTCAGAAGTTTGAAATCAATACACAGTTTTTAAAAAGGAATCTAATCCAATCTTTATTCAGAAGTTTGAAATCAATACACAGTCTTTAAAAGATATTTGATCCGGTCTTTATTAAGAAGTTGAATAACAATGCACAGTTTAAAAAAAAAGAATTTTGAACAGGTTTGTAAATCATTTGCATTATGTATATTCCGAGATGGTCCAGGCATCAATTTATAAAGATGGCACAATAATAATGTTATACAACACGTAGAAAATATACACTTAGGTGCGTAACAAACACGGGGCCACACTAGAAGGCAATATAATATCACGTTCATTCATATTGTGGTATTAAATATTCATGAAAACCTAAAAATTATATTGCTTATATATTAAGGAGCAAAGGGTTTTATTTATTTAATGTAAAAATACAAAAATACTTTGGGGTCTTTTTTATATGGGCGGACTGATAAATATCCTCCAAATGGAGATGACGATCGGATGAGAAATCGAGTTGAGGCAAGGCTCGGGCTTACCAGTACGCAGGGAAATCGCGTCTTAAGGCATGCTTGAGGCCAGAGGTTTCGTGGTGAAGTGGGTTGCCATTCGATCATAGTCGAGAGACAGTGGTCATTGACAACCAACTGTTACCAATATCACTCAACCAGTTGTTACCAATAGCCTTGGGAGGCTCTAAGCCTCCAGGGCCTGTTATAGGCCCTCGATAGGCCTTGGGGGCTTGAATACCCAACCACTCGTGCCTATTACAGGCCTTGGAAAGTTTATTCAGCCTCCTAGAGCTTGTTACAGGCCTTGGGCTTTGATACCTAGCCCATAATAGGCTTATTCAGCGATTGGGGAACTGCAACATGCAATCTAAATGTTGTACTATGTGCATTGGCTCTAGTGACATACAATAAGTGATCTCCTATCTTTTTCATTAAACCACTAGATGTTACAAATCATAATTATATGTGGTTGAGTAATTGCATTGTGGGTACTGAAGGAATGTGCATCCACAATATACATCGAAAGAAGCAAGGTGCATTGTAAAATGCATGTGGGGTCATAAGAGGGGTATCATATCAATATACTAGGTAGAAATATAAAGGGGTATAAAAATGTTAATGAAAAAATTGATACATACAATATCTAGTGAAAATATGAGGTTTTTTTTTAATTGGGAAGGCATATTGGGAGGGGGTTAAAAAAAAAACGATTTTGGAAGGTATTTTCCAATATTTAGTGAAATTAGGGGTATTGTTTCATATGCCACGAACGAACGTGCTATGATAGCGGTTTATTGAGTGAAGCCCCCGTGGTAGCAAATAGCTCTTACTCTATATATAAAATCTATTTAAATTAATGCGTTTCACCCGTATAATTAGATTCGAACATATTCACCAATAGATAATCAAGCAAAATTTTTTAAAATATGCAAACCTGGTTTGAAGATCAAACATTTTAAAAATATGTAAACCTGTTTTGAAGATCAATCCTGTTGTGGCGAACTTGTTGATGTAACGTCCGTTCCGAATCAATCTAAGCCTTGATGAAGCACCGAAAAAGACCCCTTGGTTGACCTCCCTATCGTCCTGGGAGCAATCTTCTTCCTCTCAGTCCCCCAAGCAAATAGGGGTCACAAGAGTATACCATCCAAGTCCCTCTCAGAAGAGATCTCCTAATCCCGAGAGTAGTTATCAACCAAAACTTCTATGGACCACACTTCAATCTCAAACTTCGATTACGAAGTCCATCCAACATTAGGGAGCAAGAGATCCTTTTCTCTTCATTATCCCTTTCTTAAATAGAAAAGTCTCGGAGGACATGTGTCGTCTCATGCAAAATAATTTATTAATTTATTAATTCTCTAATATTCATTATCATGCAACAAGTGTCATTCTCACATACTAGTGCACCCAAATCCGTCAATTATCTCTTTGTTGTCTCCCTAGTCCTAAAATTCCAATCCCTAGATCAATGGGTGCATGTGGAATCGATCTCTAGATATTTTCTAATCTATATTTTCTCCAAAATCAATTATTTCTAAAATTATTTACATTTGATTTTAATCTAATGCATATCTATCCTGAATTAATGGGTGTACACAATCTCTACCCCAATTATCCTTTTTTCTAAAATCTCTTAGTTTAAAATGCTCTTTCATTCAATTATTCTCAATTTAATATTTCCATATGTAGCATTTAACATATATGCCTAAATGTTTAAATGCAAAAATGTAAATATTCCCCTTTTTCTGTCGTTGTCTAGGTACCACTTCTATGGGTACTTTTGACAAATTCCTTGTCCTTGTGTGGGGAGTACTATGTAGCGATCAGGAATCGTTACCATGATCTTGCAACTACATTTCCATGGAGACTAATGGAAATTGATGAATAATATCTTCCTTTTTGCACACCCCTCAACACATCGTCCATGAACAAATCGTTATGGCCTCTCCTGTACGACACACACTTCCCTGGATGAGCTGATACAGCTTCCGACCCGTGCATGGAATGTTATTTCAAGGTCGACAGTCCGTCGTCGTACCCCTATGTATATTTCTCATTCTTACAAACCCTTTTATTCCATTGAGAGTCATTCAGTAATTCTTTTTACCTGCTACTACACACACTCAAAGCACACATTAGTAGCATTGCACCATATAAATCATATCATTATGCATTTTTATCTTTATTCAATTCTATTTTAGTCAATATCATTCAATCACATCTATGGAATCAAAAGTATCATTTCTTTCACTCATGTATAACATCATCATATATCTCAGTCAGTCGAGCATATTCATCATTCATTTGTCAGTCATTGAATTCCATTTAATAAAAATTAAAGCATAACACATGGTTTGAGTTTATTTAACCAGGTCACTTCAATATCAGTGCCCTCAATAGTTCAGTCAATCAAATGTATCAAGGTGGGTGTTACAATTGAATATACAAAGGCACATTGTTAACAATGTAGCCTATAAAAGCACTAGTTTACAATGTTAGTTGAATATTGGGCTACACCAACAATTTTTTTCCAAAAAACAAAAATAAAACAACAAGCAAATAAATTTTAATTTAAAATTGTAATCCACTAAAAATGTAGATTAAACCTGATAATAATTCATTTACTTGGTCTCTTCTCTATAAAAAAGGCATGGTAGTTGCATAGAGAAAAAATGAAAAAAATGATATTGTATGGAAAATTCCAAAACAAACACATATCCACTGTGCAAATTAAGGAATCAAGAAGTCAAGTAACTTGATAGTGTTATACAATGGAAAACCCATACAGAATACTAAGAAACGATTCTTGAATGGGTGTGAAGCACTAAGTGAATCTCAACCCTCTCTCTCTCTCTCTCTCACACTCACACACACACACACACACACACACCCCTCTCTCTCTCTCTCTCACACACACACACACACACACACACACACACCCCAAAACATTTACTTCAAAAAATTGTCTTGAAAAACATAATTTTTATGCTTCCACTCTAAATCACACATAAAGGTCCAAAATATTTACTTAAAAAAACTGTATACAAAAGATAACTTTTACACTTGTATCCTCTCTCTCTCTCACACACACACACACACATACATGCAAACTTTAGTTCCTACAAGATTGCATCGTGTTATATGTTCACACACACAATTGAAAACTTTAGTTTCTTCAATATTTCAATGTGGGTACTATGCCCACAAACACACACTCACACACACATAAGTGAAAACTTTAGTTCATACAATATTACATTGTCGGTTTTATGTCCACACACACAATTGTGAATTTTAGTTCCTACGAGATTACATTGTGGGTTCTATGTCCACACAGACACACACATAGAGTTGCAAACTTTAGTTCCTACAAGAATGCATTGTCGGTTCTATGTCCTTGCATTTTAAAGTTGCAAACACTCTTCTAAGTCCTACATTAATTTTATTCTCGTTCAAAACTCAATTGTGGACCTTCTATTCAACAAACATAGATTGAGGTCTCAACCAACTCTCAACATTGTACTTTGTGGTTTCAATTGTTCCTGCTAATTATCTTGTCTATGACCCCACACCATTATATTGCAATCTCAGATTCATCCTACAACACACACACACACACACATTTACAAACTTTAGTTCTTACAACATTACATTATGGGTTTTATCTCGTTATATTTTAAATTTGCAGATCTTCTAAGTCCTACATGCACTTTATTCTCCTTCACAACTGACTTGTGGACATTCTATTCAACAAACATAGATTGATTTCACAATCAACTCTATGACTTCGCATTTTATGGTTTCAATTTTCCTTCTACGACCCCATGCCCTTGGATTGCGATATCAAATCCATCATGCAACCTTGAAATTGTAATATTATGCACTACACTTGTTTTGTAGCCTCACAACTTTGGGATTGTGGAATCAATCAACACCACAACTTTCTTGCGATCCCACAAGGGGGAGTGTGGGTGTATATGAGTCCTTTCGACTATGTACATTTCCTACAATCTCATAATGGGTGGGTTGTGCATCATTTGACATTAAAATTATATTTTGATTTTGCATGGAGGATTAAAAATCCTTTAATCCACAACCCACAACTTTCTTATGATCTCAAAGGGGTATTGCATGTTCTTCCACTTTTATAAGCCACTATGAAGTTGCATGATTAGACATTTTCATATGGCTATATTAGACCATACCCTTTTTAGGTTGATGGTCCCATCATCTTTTAGCTAAGCTAAATTCTCTTTGGCTTCTCATCTTTTGTACCATAAGAGAATTCTCCCCTTTTTATTCATCTAAAATAAATTTTATTGCACCGAGTGAAACAAGGTGCTCTACAACCTAGTATGGGGGAGATGTTGTAACATGTGTGAGTGTGTCATGTAACGTTACATTGTGATGTAACGTTTGTTATTAACAAAATAATTAAAAAAATTCATGTTGGCTCATAAAATAAAAAATTAAATTATGGAAAGTATTTAAAAAAAATCCATGTTTGTTCATAAAATAAAATATTATGAAAAGTAATTAAAAAATAGATGTTCGTTTATAAAATAAAAATTTAAAACTTAAACGCGAATCTATCAATCAAGAGAGATCAAATTTCTTGAGTTTAAATTTTAAAAAAGAAATACACCTCAAGAAATTGGATCCCTCTCAATACTTGATAGATACGGGTTTAAGATGGATCTATGTTGGTTTTATAACAAGTGATCTTATTGTAAAATTACTATTTTTTAAAGTAGATTTCAACAGTATGAATGATCATTTTCTTATTAAAATCTTCATCTAGTAAGGATGATTCAAACAACCATAAACAATGAACATCTACTATAAAATATATGACCACAAATAAAGATAATTATAAGGTTGAGGCAATTTGTCCCATCTCCTCCAAGATCCTCCACAACACATGTTAAATGGAATTCATATTTGATGTGCCACTTTAGACGAGTTCACTCAATATGTTACCAATTTATATTATATGTGTTGTTTGATGCTTGTCATCCTCTTTTTGTACTTTTCTTGAGACTCTTGCAAGGTACTTTCTAACTACTTATCTACTTGTTTTTGTACTTGATGTTTTATCTTCATAAACTTTATATCTTATAATTTTTTTTGGCTTGTATTTGTTTAATGCTGGAAAAACTAAGTCAAAGAAGATGGGTATAAGTTTTTTTAAGTGGTTCTCAAACTAAGTCAAAGGGATTTGCTTTATATCTTATAAATTTTCCCTTTTCTGGCCGCTTGTATTTGTTTAACGTTTGAAAAACCAAGTAAAAAAGATCGGTAGAAGTTTTTAAGTAATTCTCAAACTAAGCAAGGCTTTTAATATTGACCCAAAAGTTTAGTTAATTTTATAGTATTCTTTGTATTTTTATTTTATAAAATAATATTTCAACTACAATAAAGTTACTAAGAAGTATAAAGAAAATCACCAATATGCGATTTATGTACTTTCTTACGAGTAAAAGTTGATATAGTATATAGTAAGCGATTTTAATAAATATATATTATTGTTAAACCGCAAAAGGGTTAGGAAATTTAAATTTATAAATGAATTTATATCGACTCAATTTAGGGACTTTTCTATTAGTGTTCTACACTTGCACATATTAAAAGGTCTAACTGGCTTCCACAAGCTGATTCTTATTGGCTCATAGCTTCAGATTTGGGATTGGGGTATGGTTGGGTAGTTGAATGGGAGCACTATATTTCAAAACTTAATTCCACTGGTTGTAGACTGATTGATAGCAAAAATTCTCTTATTTGTCCTTTGAACCCTTTTACAAGGATTATCACTGCAAAATCAGCATATCAAGTTATTGCACAGGAACATATATGCACACTCCAGAGATGCCGGTATAAATACTTTTGAGGATGGAACATTCCCTTAAAAATCAAGTGTTTCTTGTGGTTTTCATTTGAAAATAGTCTTAAAACTTGGGATAACTTGTTCGAGGCTGGTGTGGGCCTAATATATGCGCTTTATGCAAAAATGATTCAGAGTCGGTGGACCACTTACTGATCAAATATCATTTTACTATACAGATTTGGGACTCAGTTTGCTCTATTCTTAATATCAGTCAGTCCTAGGGGGTTCTAATTTTGAACATTTTTTTTTATAGTTGGTACAAAACCTGCAGGAATTATTGTATTCTCCCAGCTTTTGTTTCCTGGAGCATCTAGAGAGCTAGGAATTCAGCGATGTTTGAGGATAAAACTCAGCAAATAGAGGTGATAAGCTTGGAAATCATTAGAATACTCAAAGAATATTCTACGATGGATCTTAAAGTTTTTAAGCCCATAATTTTAAAATATTTACATCGATTTCAGGGTGCAACTGGGTATTTTGATGGTGATGCAAGAGATGGATATTGTGCGGCTGGTGTTGTATTATATTTAAATGATTTTCATAGTTTCAACTTTAAACTTCATTGTGTTATAGGTTCCAATATGAAGGTTGAGCTTCTAGCTTTATGGTGTCTTTGTAGGATGGCCACAAACTTTGGCATTGTTACTTTAGCAGTTTATGGGGACTCAAGGGTGACCATCAAATGGGCTACTGGTGACTACAATTTACAAGTGGTTTCCTTATGCCATTGATGCGGTCGGATCACAGAATTATTGGACAATTTTACTTTCATATATTTTACACATATATATAGGGAGCATAATCAGGTTGCAAACTCCTTGTCAAAATTGGCTTTGGATGGTGAGGAAGGAATATCTGGAGAATTCCATTTTAGATAAGAGCTTTGCCAATATATTTTTGATGTAGCCATATGAGAGAGGCTGACTGTCATTTTTTTTATGATTTTATAGGTTGTTTGAATACCTATTTCATAGTAGGTTTTGTAAGGATGATGACTGATAGATCCTGTATTTTGAGTCTCTTTGAAAAAACAATCAGGTTTATAATGATTGTAAAAGGCATTGATGTACTTTTTGATTCAATCTGAATAGAAAAAGTACATGTTTTTTCCATGCTGGAAAAAAACTTTCCAATTAATGTTGTATTAGGAATATTTTCCGTGGATACATATCTTTTTTGAGTTAGCATAGAATGAAGAAATATATTGGTTTACAAGTGTCGTTTTGTCTAGCTTTATATATAGATTTGCTTAAAGCTTTTGGGCAGTTGTTTTGTTGATGACTAAGCATTTTATAGTAAACTATATTCACCCTTTTGATGCATATAAAATTATCACTGTGACCCAAAAAAATCATGATTTGGATTGAGGCACCCATAACAGTTGTTCTAAATCTTGATTTACAATTAACAAAATAATTCTAAATAATGCAACAAATCCACACATCAATGACATTTATAAAATTGATTCCAAATCACAAATTACATATGGTAAGAAGACCCCAAATAGTGCAACAACAAAATCCATAACTCAATGACATTGAGTCAAATAGTGTTTCGGTATTATTAATAAATAATATGATTATAGGATTACTCAAGGTTTAAAGTGCTTACTAAATTTAATTGCATTTTATTCTTGTGTATTATTTTCCACATTTACTATTTCTTTTATTTTGTGGCATGAGAAAATCATGAAATTTTATTGTATTATAAATAAATTAAATATTTTAATTATTTTACTCTTTGATTTGAAACTTAAATGAATATTTTAATAACCTTACGATTTTGTGAATGATTATATATTCACTTTGGTTCTATGAAACACTGAGAGGTGGCAATTTCCTTAAGACGGAAACCTTGTTTAGAATGTAAAATTTGAGGAAATGTTTGCACCTTAAGGAATTTGATCCCTCTCGACACTTGATAGAGCCAGAGTTAAGATGAATCTTTGTTGGCATAATTTATTATAATCATTTATTTATTCTTAAAATATTATTTTTAATTTTTCGTAGGTCACTTTTTTTTTCTATTTAATTTATTAATGTTACGTGTGTGACACATGATTCTAGATTCACCTAATTACTAGATGTGCAATCCCTACACCTACTTGCAAATTGATCAAAGATAAACAACAAATAAAAATATCAATGAGATTCTATCATTATCATTATTACTTTATTTTTGGTTTTATAAAATATTATATTGGGCCGACATATAAGAATGGGTCTTACAATCTATTCAATATCGGACTGGAGAATTTAATATGAATCTATTTAGTAATTGTATTTACGTTTGGATATATATATATATATATATATATATATATATATGGATGATTTTAGGGGTTAAATTAAGGGGGTTACAAAAATTTAGTGGGCTATTTTCTTATGGAAAGGGTTTTTTCAGCTAAAATATATTCGCCCAATATTTATTAGAAAAATAATAAATCCAAAATGAATAGCCTCCCATATATTAATGAGGAAAATGAAAAAAAAACTATTTTTCGCCCTAGCAAAATGTCCCTCCAATCTATCTTTCACCCTTGATTATCTGTAATGGAGGATCCCAAGGGTTATTTCTCCCTCCATTTTCCCTATAATTCAGGCATACGGTTGCATTTTACCAAATTTTTAGTCAATTTCATGTTGATACCTTCTTTGAGCCCTTGATTTCCAATATTGGAGGGAAAATTAGGGGCGATTTTGTCCTATATAAAGGTTGCAGTGATTCATGGTTCACCCACATCAGATTTCACTTGTAGGGTGAGGTTCTGGTTTATGTGATTTCACTTTTCATTCTTATTTTTCTTGACATTTTAATATTTGTACAACAAATCCATTACCAAAATCTCAATTCTTGAATGGGCACTCCGCACATACAATTTAATAGAGCATATAGACTCGCATCATGATTTTTATACAATAGTTAATGTGCCATGCTTTTTATGTTTTTTATCCGTAGCTACAATAATTTATTATACTATAAATTTTCCTTTTATCATGGGTTCTTTTTAAGGCATGTTGAATCCTATGGCACTCTTAATTCTTAGGAATCATTGGTGTTGTTAGGGTTTTAATCTATCCTAGGAGTAGTAGTTTCATGAAAGTGTTATAGAGTTTAGAAGATATGATTTATTTATGCCTTGTTGTGTTTAAACCATCAACTAAAATTTAGACATTGCTAGTTGCTCCTACTCTTGATGGAAAGACATCACATGGTTTTTATATATTCAAACTAAATTTGACATAATTGTTTTAAATGTGCTTTTATTAGGATCTTGCTCTGCAATTATTATTAGATCTAAGGTGTTCATGAGAGTGTGTATGTTCATATTTTTTGTTTGTTATTGTTGATCTTGGGTACGCTTGTAATATAAATGAAAGCACACTGATTATAATGGTGGGGTACAATGGAATGGTCATTATTTTGGCATCGTCTTCCCGTAGAGTTGTCTAAAGAATTTTGTTAGATTCTTTATTTGTATTGAGAAGTTCCTGATTGGTGGATTTTTTATTCATATTTCCAAGTTCATCAATTTTAACTATAACCTAAATTTGTTGGATTCGGTATTTGTTTTATGATATTTTTTTTGTAAGGGTCATTCAGAAGTAAAATGCTTTTTGTTGATTTGTTTTGATGTGTAATTGCTTTCATCATCCAGAACTGGATCTAATTATGTATGATGAATATATGATTTAGTTGGAACATGATACTTCATTTCCATCATGATTATATATAATATGTAACGGTCATGTTTGACATGATATGTAGACATTCCACTATTTGATATATTGTCTTTTGCATTCAATGACGGTGCTAAAACAATTTTACCACATTTTGCATGCTTTCGAAAATTTCAAGGACATGGATATAGACACCACCTTAGTTTAATTGAGAAAAGTAGTCTTCAATGGAGTAGTTAAAATGATATGCCTGATGATGCATTAATGTGATTTCTATTCCTATTAGTGTATGTTCTTATTTCTAATAACCATTGAAAGTTTCTAACTAACTCTAAAAATTCTTAATCAAATGACATAATTAAGATTTTCATTGTCAACAAAAGAAATGAAAGAGTGGTATTCTATCTATAAATAGATAAGCACATTCTTTTTTTTCTTAGAGGGTAGCTTAAAAATGGGAGATTTGGAAAATAAGCTAATTGGGAATTCATACACTATATTAAGGTTGTGGGTCTTGATAAGACTCCACATTGTAATAATGGTTCGTGGGTGCCATAATCATCCAAAGTGTAAAGTGTTTGACTCTATAAGTTCATCGGTCTGTCAATATTTGGGTCCCCACATTCCCGTTGGACCATTAAGGGACGAGATAACAAGTGGAGTCCCCACTTTCCCTAAATCTAGTTAGTGTAGTTGTGTTTCATCGACACCTTCACTTGTGAGTGACAAAATATTGCTTGTGAAATGTATAGATAAATCCATCCTCTCCTCATTCATGTATTTGTTCATTCGAGAGTCTAGCTAGATTCAAGAGAGTCTAGATTTGATCTTTAATATATGCTCTTCTATTGCACTACCTTAGTAATATGCATAATCAAAAGCCGAGTCCTCTTGGCAAAATATTCACCAAGACATTGCAAGGCTTTATAATTAGATGAAAGATTCACCAAGTTTTTACAATGTTTTATATTTCAATGAAATATTTATCTAGATTTTACAATATCTTATAATTTAGTGAAAGATTCACCAATATTTCTCAAGATTCTATAATAGTGTGAAATATTAGCCAAAAAATTATATATACATATTATATCATTGATAAAATAGCCTTCAATTTTTCCTATATATCAAGGAGATTCACCCATTTATTATGCATATAAATTTGGGGGGTCTTCTTAAAAACTCTCTCTCTCTCTCTCTCTCTCTCTCTCTCTCTCTCTCTATATATATATATATATATATATAAATGCGAGCTTACATAATATTTTATATTAATTATTTTTAAGTGGACATATGTTATAGATGTGACACATCATACCCACTGGGGTTGTAAAAAGTGCCTCTCAACACAATTATCAAAATGATTAATACCATATTAATAATACAATTCTTCTCGTGTTGTTTTCATTTCTCATCAACTAATAACCATTCAAAATATTGGTTGATATGTACAAATGGAAAAAGTTTGAAATGCAATCTTGAGAAAACAACTATCAAGAGAGCATATGTCGTAATGCATAGGTTAGCATTATCTTAAGCATTCAGGAACAACATTCCATATTGACAACACATAACAAGCCTAATGTAGTTGATTAACATTATTAATATTTAACATATAACATGATTTAGTAATACTCCCCTTCTGTGTAATAATATGTTTTTTTTGCATATAACATGCAACTTCTTTTTGTTCTGGACCACTCTAGCCAAAATATTGATTGTTGTGCCATTATAATATGATATTAATATGATTGCATGTTTGATTCATGTATAAAGCAAGTTACAAATATGAATCCAAGCTAGCTTAGAAATAATAGGATTGTTTCTCTTTTTGTAAATATGTGCACATTCTTGGTTCTTATTTATTAGTTCTATCGAATGTTGAGTGATGAAGAAACAATGGAGAATTCATATCCAAAGAGAAAATATAGCTTCCTTCCAAGTCCTAAGGTCATTTATAGTTTAGTTTCATCCTTTTCACCCTATAAAATATTTTTAAAACAACAGATTATGGAGATACAAAGAGTATTTCTTCATAATCTAGCATGGATACAATTATGGAGCAATCTTAGAAAATGGAAACAGTCTAAACCAGAACCACGATGGTTGTAATTCAGTGGCTACAAAGGGACAACTGGTGGCTTATGAGAGACATCTAGTGTAATGTCCCCATCCAAATAAATCACAAGAAGGGAAAATTCCACCAATCTACTAGTTCCGTAGGTTGGGGTGGAAACATTTAGATTTGGAATAAGGGATCTATAAAACCCCAAATGGACATTATCTTGACAAAAATATATTAAAAGGGTCTAAATAAATATTTATAATAGGAAAATAAGGTTGCACTTGGTCATGAGGGCACATTGGTGGTGTGGGACCCACACAAAGAAATATTCTCCACACCACATGGCATCCTACTCTCACCCATTCGAATACAAGTTGGAGTCTAACATTCTTGGGAGATTTGGAAGGGAATTATACTTGGCATGAATCAGTGAGGGTCGAATTTGAGAGGAAGAGTAACTCCCATGGAAGAGGAAGAGGCATCTTAGAGGTATTGTGACACTTCGGCTAGATTCCCTAGCTTCTATGAAAACAATGATGAAGATGCTATGACACTTATGACAAGGATCAAAATTGATTCCTGAAATATGACCTATATGACATGTCAAGGCTAAAAATAGCCTCCAAGAGGGCGCACAAGGGAGTTAGGGCAGCCAAATATTCCCCCCATTCGAATTGATGGAAGAGGGAGGCTAGGAATTGTTAGACAAGTGGCACTCATTGGAATCTCTCCCCAATTCGAGTTGGCATGAAGATATTGGAGGGAATTCGAACCATGGAGGGCTTGGAAAGATAATAAAATACAATAAAAAATAAGGAGAGGAGATTTTGATCATTTCTCATTTTTATTATTGGAGAGCATAGCTTGTCCATGCAAGTTGAATGTTTATTCTTCTTGCCTTAGTACCAATTTCGAGGGTGCAAGATTCCCATCCTAATTGGAAATTGGAGAGGCCATTCAGACCTTTAATTTGGAGCTGAAATGAATTTATTTTCTATAGATTGAAGCTATAGGGATTCTTGTGACCATTTCTTCTTCAACTTGTTCCCACATCTCTCTCACTTTTCTCTTCATATTCTTTCTCTTGGAGGAAGGGCGCACATGGTGAGATGCTGATCTCTTTGGGGAAGTACAAGGGGCCCCATTTATTTGTAATATGATGTCTACACTCTGTATTTGATTCTAATATGAAAATCAGATCGAAACTCCAAGTGCAACTATGTAAAAGTGCCAAACTATGTATGAATGGTGCCATTTTCCCATATATCTTGTTGTAAGAGCTTGAAGTTGTTTGATATTGAATTGTTTTAGTCAATATTAGTGGTTTTATTGATTTTTGGAGAGCCATTAATGTACTGAATAAGTTTCATGAACGTTATGCAAGTCCTTGGAAAATTTCTCTCAAATTGCATAGCAAGTAATAGCATTTTTCTCTCATTTCCCCCTATGTGATGATATATTTACAAATCTCTTATTTATGGGAGTTGCAGCAGCCTTTAGGAACTGATTAATGATGCATTCGGTTGCACCTTGAAGTAATATAACTAATACATGTCTATGTTATGAAATTTAGGAGGGTCGTACTACATTTGGGAATCCATTAGTGACCTCTACCCTAGGGGGTTTGAACCTCAAAATTACTAGTAAATTCCTCATTTTCTCCTAATCTCAAATGAAGGTTCAAGAAGTATTTTGATAGTTTCCAAGCACCTATAAGCCTAATTTTTATGTCCTAATACCATTCAAGTACCTTCAGAACCAATTCGAAATCCTTAGGATCCATTTGGAATCACTTGAGTAATCTCTAGTCCAAGGTTCGAATCGACCAAAAAATTACAATTTTTCCAATTTTTCCAAATTATTAAAAAGAGACACTAAAAGTGGTATTAGAGCATGGTCCTTGCACCTGATTTGGGTGACCATTTATGAGGTCAAGAAGTCAGGCCCCACCCTTAGACACATAAACTAAAAGTACCTTTGGTGAAGAGGAAGAAGAAGGAGAAGAGGTGCACTTTGTTGAGACTATGGCTAAGGATGAGAAAGGAAACTCAGATATGGAGGAGAAAGAGGAGTTTAGGAAATTCATGAAACCATTTTTTGAAGACATGACAAGGTAGATAATGCAAGGGTTTGAATTGATGGCTAGTCAAATTGGTAGCAAATTGGCAATAGGAGGAAACAATAGTTCCCCTAGTAAGGAAAAGAAGGCATTTGGTGGAAGCATTTTCTCAAGGACAGGGCCTCATAATCGACCCAATGAGTTTCATATCTCAATAAAAGCCACCAAACCCAAGTTTATTGAGACTAAAGAGGACCTTCACACCCAATATGGAATGCAAGAAGTTCTAGCAGAATGGAAGTAGTCGAGTGAAGATTGTAGGAGGACCTTACCATTTGATCAATTCTTTACTGTCTCAAACAAGCTCAATATGAGGGGAGGAAATAGAACTCCTTTCCAAAACAAAGAATTGAATTATTCCATAGGTAAAATTCCCCTTCCTACCTTTGATGGCTCATCTCAAATTTCTACAAATACTTGGATACAAAAGTTAGATGTATATTTTCAGCCGAATCCAATGGTTGAAGAGGATGCTCTAAAAATGGCTATTTTGAATCTTGAAGGAGAAGCCAATGATTGGTGGTTCCATGGGATTAAAACCTTGGGACATGATTAGGTCACAACATTTGAATAATTTGTTAACAGTTTATTGGAAAGATTCAAGCAAAAAGACCCTGAAATGCCTTTCAAGGAACAAACAAAGTTGAAGCAAATTGGAATCCCTGATGAGTACATGTTGGAATTTCAAAAAATATCAGTTAAGGTGGATGATATATCTATGGTTCGATTGGTACTTCTCTTTACTGAAGGTTTGGTTGAACTTTTGAAGGGTTTAATTAAATCCCACAAACCTACTTCATTGAAAGATGCCATGAACTTGGAAAGAGATCTGCAAAAATATTTGCTACCCAAGACAAAGTATCCTCCCAAGCCCAACTTTCCTTCCAAGTTAATATTTGACAAGAATACATGGCACAAATATGCATTTGGAAAATACAAGAAAGAGGAACCAAGCAAGGAAGAACTCAGAAGAAAGAAACTATGTTACACATGCTTCCAACCATGGGTACCAGGGCATAAATGTGCTAAGGGGAAAGCACAATTCATTGAAGTATTTTCTGATGATGAAGGTGAACGGGACATGGAGGAAGAAGACCATATTTCATCCCAATAAGAGGGATATGACACAACAGAAGAAGATCATCCATCACCTGAAAAAGGTAGAATGGAAATGCTTTCAGGAGTACCTCGTTTTCACACCATTCGATGCAAGGGAGTGGTACAAGGGAAAAGAGTTTCGATATTGGTAGATGGAGGAGCCACTCATAACTTAATTCATGCAGCCTTGGTGGAGAGGATAAATTTACCTACTAAATCATTCGATGTGTTCATAGTCATCATTCCAGGTAACAATTCTATGGAATGCAAAACATGGATTCCAAAGCTACAACTGACCATAGGAAATTACACATTTTATGATATCTTTTATGTGGTGGATGTTGCTGATACAAATGTGATATTGGGAGTGCAATGGTTGTACTATATAGGGGTGTTAATTTTCGAGCATTAATTCAATATACTCTAGGATATTTACTGAGAGAATAACATGTACAGTATATCAATGCATATCAATCATAGCAAGCATATCAATCATCATAAGATGCAAACATAAGAGACAATAGACACACAGAGTTTCCGTGGGGAAAACCCTAAGGTGAAAAACCACACAACTTCCTTAGAGATTGATAGAGAAAAAGTACAACCAATGTACACAGAGATAGACTCCTCCTAGTAGCTAATCCTCCTCCTCACATGTGCGCCACTTTTCGAGTGATTGAAGAGTGAGTTATGAAGTGATCCAAATAGAGATTGGGAGATATCTATTTATACTTGTCCTGATTACCCAATAAACTTATGGGGCCGACTTGTCTAGATTAGTACAATAACCCAATGTTAACTTAATCAGGGCCGACCCCACACATGGTGGTCTATTAACCCATCGGCAAGTTACTACACTTGTGACACTTGTCAATACAAATGACGACACTTCCGTATAGAGGAATAATAACATCTCTATAGGAGTACAATATACATAGATGAAATACATGGGTGAAATACATTCCGAAGTTACATATACATCAACAAGGGGAACATACAATGAACTACCAAATACCTGAAATGAAATTCAAAGATTCAGAAGGAAAACAAAGGGTAGTGAATCAAGTGGTGTCTTCCCATAGTATGAGGTCCATATTGAGGCATGGGGATATTGAATGGGATGTTGAATGTTTTATCACTTCCCACAAGCCAAACATAAATATTGCAGAACATCCAAGGGATATAAGGAAACTACTACACAAATATGAAAAGGTTTTTGGAGACAGTCCTCCTGGCAGGCCACCTGACAGAGGGGTTGAGCACACCATTATTTTGGAGGTGGGCACGTCACCTATACAAATACCACCATATAGAAACCCAAAAAGGTTTAGAGATGAGATTGAGAAGTCTATTCAAGATCTCTTGGTATTGGGACTCATTAGACCAAGCTCAAGTCCCTATGGTTCTTCAGTTGTTTTGGTGAAGAAAAAGGATGGAACCCTAAGGATGTGCAATGATTTTAGAGCTCTAAACAAGAAGACAATAAAGAATAGATATCCCATCCATAGAATAGATGAGATCATGGATGAGCTATTTGGAGCAAATTTATTCTCCAAAATTGATCTTAGATCCGGTTACCATCAGATTCGAATGAAGGAGGAGGATGTGTAGAAAACTGCTTTCAGATGTCACTATGGTAATTTCGAATTTCTTGTCATGCCTTTGGTTTGACCAATACTCCAGCCACTTTCCAATCATGCATGAAAAAAATATTTTTCAAGCATATCCTTAAGTTTGTTTTGGTTTTCTTTGATGATATTTTCATTTACAATAAGACATGGGAGGAACATTTGCACCATTTAGAAGTTGTATTGAAAATCTTGCATGAACAATATTTGTTTGCTAAGTTGTACAAGTGTGAATTTGGGTTGAAAGAAGTTTTGTATCTTGTGCACATCATTGGGAAATATGGATTAAAGGTGCACTTGGAGAAAATAAAGGCTATTCTTGAATGGCCAACACCCAAGAACATCACTGAATTGAGAGTCTTCATTGGGATATGTACTTACTATAGGAAGTTTGTGAAGGGGTTTTCCAAACTAAATGATCCTCTTACTGATTTGACCAAGAATGATGCTTTCAAATGGGATGAAGATGCTGAAAAGGATTCCCAAAGAATGAAAGAGGTAATGAGTAGTTTTCCAGTACTTGCATTACCAGATTTTTCTAAACCATTTATTTTGGAATGTGATGGATCGAGAGAAGGAATAAGGGCGGTCCTAAAGAAAAATCAACACCCCGTAGCTTTTGAGAGTAGAAAATTGCAGCTACATGAGAAGCTCTACTCCATATATGACAAAGAAAAGTTAGCCATCATGCATGCCTTGGCCAAGTTTAGACAATATCTGGTGGGGAATAAATTTGTGGTCAAAACTGATCATAATAGTTTAAAGCATTTCCTCACACAAAAGGATCTCAATGAAATGAAACAAAAATGGGTAAGTAAGGTCCAAGTTTTTGATTTTGACATTGAATATGTAAAAGGGAAGAATACTATTGTAGAAGATGCATTGTCTAGGAGACCTTCATTTTCCCTTATGGACATTTCGAAAGATTGGAAAGATATGCTAATAGTAGAGTATGCCAAAGATACTTTTGTTTGTGATGTGTTAGATGGGGTCAAAGGATATTATAGATACAAGATATTGAATGGCCTAATCTACTATAAGTACCAAATATACTTGGTTCATGGTTCGAACCTAAAGCACGAGATCTTGAAGGAAGCTCATGATTCTCCTTTAGCAGACCATCCTTGTTTCTTTAAAACATATAAGTAATTAAGACAAAGGTTCTATTGGGAAGGGATACATGAATATGTTCTAAAGTATGTGAATGAATGCAATACATGTCAGCAAAACAAATTTGAACACACCTATCCTGCTAGTCTATTGAAACCATTTGCAATTCCATAACAAAAATGGGAAAGCATCTCAATGGATTTCATCACAGGATTGCCCAAGGATTTGGGTAAGGATTTTATTTATGTTGTGGTGGATAGACTAACAAAAATTTCTCATTTATTTTCTATTACATCATCTTTTACTGTTGCACAAGTGGATGATCTATTCTTTAGAGATATTTCCAGATCAAAAACATTGTGAGTGGTAGGGATAACAGATTTATGAGTGTTTTTTGGCAATAACTCTTCAAGTTGGTGGGCACTCAATTGAATCCTATCACAAGCTATCATCCTAAAAATGATGGCCAAACAAAAAGGGTGAACCAATGGTTGGAGGGGTACTTGAGGAACTATGTTGGTGAGCAACAAAAAGCATGGGTTAAATGGCTACACTTGGGTGATTTTTGCTACAATACTACTTTCCATATGTCTATTGGCATGTCTCCTTTCAAAAAACTTTATGGTTATGAAGACTCACCTTTGTTGAGAACATTCTTGGTGATAATAGATCCCCAAAAGCTAAATATTGGGTTGAGGAAATTAAAGAGATTTTGAAGCTTCTAAAAGACAATTTGCAGGTTTCCCAAAATCAACAAAAATAGTATGTGAATCAACACAGGGAGGAAAGAAATTTTCAAGTGAATGATTTGGTTTATTTGAGGCTACAACCATATAATAAAACATCCTTAAAATGGAATGGATTAAAAAAGCTTAAACCAAGGTATTATGGTCCATATAAGATAGTTCTAAAAGTTGGGGAGGTAGCTTATGAGTTAGAACTTATGGAAGGTCGAAAAATGGTAGAAAAATCCACAATGTATTTCATGTTTCATGCCTTAAGAAGGATATTGGTCAGCAAATTTATATTTCAGAAACAATCCCTCCATTAGATGATGAAGGACAACTCATACTTATTCCAGAAAAAATTGAAGGCAAGAGAAAGGAAATTGAGGAGCATAACCATAAGAGAATATTTGGTACAATGGAAAGATTTTCCAAGTGAGAATGCCACATGGGAAGAGGAACAAATTTTGCAGCATCCCAATTTGGAATTGATTGAGGGAAATCAATCTTGGCTGGGGAGGAATGTAATGTCCCCATCCAAATAAATCACTAGAAGGGAAAATTCCACCAATCTACTAGTTCCCTAGGTTGGGGTGGAACCATTTAGATTTGGAATAAGGGAGCTATAAAAACCCAAATGGACATTAGATTGAAAAGAATATTTTAAAAGAGGCTAAATAAATATTTATAATAGGAAAATAAGGTGGAACTTGGTCATGAGCACACATTGGTGGTGTGGGACTCACACAAAGCAAGATTCTCCATGCCACATAGAATCCTATTCTCACCCATTCGAATCCAAGGTGGAGTATAACTTTATTGGGGGATTTGGAAGGGAATTATACTTGGAATGAATCAATTAGGGTCAAATTTGAGAGGAAGAGTAACTCTCATGGAAGAGGAAGAGACATCTTAGAGGTATTGTGACACTTGGGAAAGATTCCATAGCTTGTATGACAACAATGTTGAAGATTCTATGACACTTATGACAAGGATCAAACCTGATTGCTAACATCTGACCTATATGACATGTCAGGGCTAAAAATAGCCTCCAATAGGGCGCACAAGTAAGTTAGGGCAACCAAAGATCCCCCCCATTCGAATTGATCGAAGAGGGAGGCTAGGAATTGTTGGACAAGTGGCACTCATTGGAATCTCTCCCCAATTCGAGTTGGCATGAAGCTCTTGGAGGGAATTAAAACCATGGAGGGATTGGAAATATAATAAAATAAAAGAACAAAGAAGTAGAGGATATTTTGATCATTTCTCATTTTGAAAATTGGAGAGCATAGCTTGTCCATGCAAGTTGAATGTTTATTCTTCTTGCCTTAGTACCAATTTCAAGGGTGCAAGATTCCCATCCTAATTGGAAATTGGAGAGGCCATTCAAAAATTTCTTTTGGAGCTTCAATGAATTAATTTTTTCCAGGTTTAATCTACAGGGAAGCTCGTGACCATTTATTCTTCAACATGTTCCCACATCTCTCTCACTTTTTTCTTCATATTCTTGCTCTTGGAGGAAGGGTACACATGGTGAGATGCTGATATCTTGGGGGAAGTACAAGGTGCTCCATTTATTTGTAATATAATTTCTAAACTCTGTATTTGATGCTCAGATGAACCTCAGATTGAAACTCCAAGTGAAACTATGTAAAAATGCCAAACTATGTATGAATGGTGCCATTTTCCCATATATCTTGTTGTAAGAGCTTGAAGTTGTTTGATATTGAATTGTTTCATCCAATATCAGTGGTTTTATTTACTTTTGGAGAGCCATTAATGTACTTAAGAAGTTTCATGAACCTTATGCAAGTCCTTGGAACATTTCTCTCAAATTTCATAGCAATTTATAATGTTTTTCTCTCATTTCCCCTGATGTGATGATATATTTACAAATCTATGGTTTATGGGAGTTGCAGTAGCCTTTAGGAACTGATTAATGATGAATTTGGGTTCCCATTGAAGTCATATAACTAATCCATGTCTTTTTTCTAAAATTTGGGAGGGTCGTACTGCATTTGGGAAGCCATTAGTGACCTCTACCCTAGGGGATTTGAACCTCGAAATTACTAGTAAATTCCCCATTTTGTCCTGATTTCAAATGAAGGTTGCAGAAGTATTTTGAGAGTGTCCAAGCACCTATCAGCCTCATTTTTATGTCCTAATACCCTTAAAATACCTTCAGGACCAATTCAAAAGACTTAAGATCCATTTGGAAGCACTTGAGTCATCACTAGTCCAAGGTTCAAATTGACCAAAAAATTGCAATTTTTCCAATTTTTCCAAATTTTTTTTTTTTTTAACAAGAACAGGGGAAATAGATATATATATAGAGGCTGTGCACAGCCATTCATTACAAGTTTGCCCAAAAATTTGACAGAGTAACAAGAGCTTGAGAGTTTATGAGCTCTAAACAAAAACCTGTATGAGTTCTAAACAAAACTTGACTAAAACTGTTCAAATTAGAGCAGGGATAGACCCTGACGAACTGCTGATTTAGGAATTTACAGAAAAACATAGTTTTTAAACATCAAAAAAGAGGAACCTGAACTGAAACTGCAAATTATCCATAATTTTTGAGGTAGACAGAAGCTGCATCCGGCTTTTCCTGCTTAATCTCCTGGTTGACCGTCAGACTGCCATGGACGCAGCTTCCCTGCGATTTCCCGATGAGCACTGCTATATCTTCCTGCATATTATCCACCTTGCCCATCAATTCGAACAGGTTGCGCTCCAGGTCGTCGATTCTGGAATCCTGGCAAGCGAGCTGGTTCACTGTGTAGCTCAAATCCTTGGCCATTTCCGCATTTTGATTTACATTTGTGCAAACTTCATTGTAGGTGTTACGCACAGACAGCTTAATGTCGACCATAGTGCGGCTCAGCGCGGCAATGGCCGCCATAATGTTCTGCATATTTCCCGCCCTGTGGTGGAATAACAGTCCTGGACGGGAGAAAGGAGAGCCCGAGTCGCCGAGGGAGAGCCTGTTCATCGCACAGTGGAGAGGACGAGCCATTACATTATGCAGCAAGGGAGGGGAAGTTGGCCCATTTAAGTGCAGTTCGTGAGAGCTGACAACACCACGAGGTCCCGAGTGCCATGCGCTGTGGAGAGGAGGGCGTGTGGCAGGGGCACGCAAATCATCGACTACGGAGGAGGACGGGGATGGGGGGAGGGGGACCCTCAATCCACTAAGCCCCATAAAACCCAAAACCATATAGTTTTTAACCATTGAAAAGGATTAAGGGATAAAATGAAAATCCAAGGCACCATTTATGTTCTCCATGTGCCCAATGTCAAGCAGTGTTCCTTTGTTGGCCGCTTCGTCAGCTAACTTATTATTTGATCGACGGATATGAAAGAAAGAGGACTGGGAAAAGAGAGGATAAGATTTTATTCTTTGCATGTACCTGTAAGCTCTAGATCCATGTGGGGCGGCGCCCCTTCTGATTGTTTGAATGACATGTCTGGAGTCCCCATAAACTCTGAGATTACCGATGCTGAGGGAGGATATCATGTTGAAAGATAGGACGAGAGCAAGCCATTCTGCTTCATTGTTTGTCTTGATTCCTAGTCCCCACGAGATAGATTCAATTTTGTTTCCTCCGGGGTCAAATAAGACCCCACCCGCACCTGCCACCCCGTTGCAATATAAATCCTTCATCAGCCAACACCGCTGCAGCATACATCCTCATGTGAAATTGTCAAATATATATATATATATATATAGTAGGAATGAGCATCACGATTTTTCCAAATTATTAAAAAGGGACCCTACATCTAGAAAAATACAAACCAATAAATCAATTTGAAAACATCTCTCAATTTGGTGTAAATTGAGAAATTGATAGGAGGCCTAGTGTCTATATAGTAAGTGAGAATGAACAAAAAACAATCCAATGTGATATATATTCTAGGAAATGGGTTTGTGATGATTCATATCCTCTTTATCCTAATGGAAAATTCCTTTATATGAGCATTGGATTTAACTGCAGAGGGAATGGGTAGCTAGATTTAAGATATACAAATTGGAGATGGAAACCTAGAGATTATAATCTTCCCATATATGAAACAAAACTTCTTACATCTATGAATTGTCTTAACAATATACAATTTTTTTTTTAAATCCCAAATCTATGAACAATCTCATTTAACTTAGAAATTGTCTTGATTTGAAGGTTGAATCCTACAAACATGTTGGATAGGCTGAGAGGAAGAGGCTCCTGTTCATCAAAGACTCCATCAATTGTAATTAGTGGGAATCATTGCTTTGCATTCTCGAAACTGTAGTGCTTGAACACATAAACAATTTCAAAATGAAATCTGCCTCAATTATGTTCGTATCTTAGGCAATCTTTTTTGAAATGCACAAATTATCAATTCTAGATCTATGGCCTAAGTTGAAATGAAATTACAACAAAGAACTTATGGAAAACTATTGCAAGATTATAAATGTAGTATGGAACTCACTTGGGAAACCTCTATAGTTGATAGTAACATTAATGTTAGGAATGCAAAAAATAAGTACTTGAGGCTCAACACAATTGAGAAATGTGGGGTTTCAGTTTTAAGACTTCGACGATCAAAGTGATGCCAAGAGAGTTCTTTTAGATCAATCACATGCACTTTTAAATTCAACATTTAAACATTTAAAACTAATCACATGTGGTCCATCATTAAAAAGAATGATAGGAAAATTTGATAAAATATTATGATTTATAGGAAAAAGAAAGCTAAAAAACCCTATATTAGAAACCGACACTTAAGAAAAAATAATTAAAAAAAATGAAACATTAAATTAAAACAAAAGAAAAACTAAAACTAAGAGAACACAAAATTTTAAACATTAATTATAAATAATCATTTAAGAGAATATATTTTTAAAAGTTTAAATAATAAATATGATTAAAATATTAAAAATTAAAAATTAAAATATATTTTTAAAAGTTTAAATAATAAATATGATTAAAATATTAAAAATTAATTTAATAAAAATTAAAAATATAGGAAATGAAAAAAAAAACTATAATCTATATATATATTTTTTGAAAAATAAAAATAAATAAACACCAAATAAAAGGAGAGTAAAAGGAAAAGAAAATAATAAGGAATGAATTAAGATATATAAATTGAAAGCATTAAGATAAAAATAATTGAAAACAACTCATGGGACGTAGAATAAACGATGAATGGGTGTACTGTTAATGCACTTCTTGCGTAAGGTCACCGGTTCAAAACAACATAGGTGTAAGCCTTACAAAAAAAGAATAATTGAAACAAAATAATAGAATATAGAATGCAAACAAAACAAAAATATATAAGGAATAAAAAATAAGAGAATCAAGGAACTTTAAGAGAAATTATAAAAAAAATAAAAATAAAAGAGAAAATTAAAAGATGGAGGAAAGAACCAAAAGAGAAAAGAAATTAGATTAAATTAAGAAACTTAATGTAACAAAATAAAAGATTAAATGACAAAAATTGAAGTAAAAAGAGGAAGAAAAAACAAGATAAAAAAAGAAAATTAAAGAAGAGAGAAATATTGTTTAAAGTTTTGGAATCCAATTCTTGTTGATATTTTATCCATAATCTCTATTAAGATTGTTAGGCCTCTTTTCAATTTCAATGAATTCCCTAAATTTCTTATTATAATAATAATCCATAATAACTAAAATCTTAACATCCTCAATATAAATATGATACTTAGTCTTATACTTAAAATTGAACATTAATAAACATCCTCAATATAAATATCATGCTTCATCTTATACTTAAAATTACATTAATAATAAATCAAATACTTCATCTTATACTTAAAATTACATTAATAATAAATCAAATCAATGTGAAAAATATTAAAAATATGAGATTATTCTCTTAAAATCCAATATAATCTATACATCACAAAAAATTTCAAATTTCAAATAAAATATCGAAAACCAATTTTTAGTACACCAATATCTACAAATAAATAAAACTAATAAACAAAAGAAAAGAAAAATATAATAAAGAACCACCATCATCGACACTCAACCTTTCCCATGTCCCCATTATAAAGAAAATGATATATTCATGGTGAAACCTCCCCTAAACTTGCTTATGGACTAGATGATCCTTACCCATGAAATGCAATTTTACATCTTGATTGTCAAAGGCACTTTAGGTAACTAAGATTTTATTTTCTTCAATAAACGGTAAAGGTAAATGCAAAGATTTTCATGGAAAAAGCCCTTGGATTTTATATTGTTTCGAACATCATCAACATATAATATTTTTATATATAACTATTAATTATAATATAATAACTAATTATAATGTCCTTATTATTAATAACTTAGTCATGACTATTATAAAGGAATTATTTATACCCTCAAACTAATGTATGATTATATTGTCCCATCATTAAATTGTTCAACATGTTTGAAACATTACACAAGTCTATTGTCCAATAGACATTTTGAATAACAAACGGTGTCATTTCCTCCTTAAATTTGGATAGTGGTTAGGACCCTTTAGATAGGCATTTTTGGTTGACTGTTTTGGTTGTAAGAATAATTTGAGGATTATGTTATGATGCCTAGGCTCCTAATGTGGTCGTATTCCACTATTGTAATGGATGGATCAATGCATCCCACTTGTAAAATGGATCATTAGTGGTGATTTCAATAAGTGATTGAGTAAGAGGGAAGTCCTGACACTCCTTTCCTACAATGGATAATATTAAACCCATTACAAATCAACTCTAGGATTCTAACATCAATCCTAAGCATATGTCAAAAATTGTCAAAAAGTAGTTGGTACACTAACTCCAATTGTCAAAATGGTCCAGTTAAAAGTTGAAAATCTATTCTTTCTATTTGAATATTTGATTAGTCACCTTATCCAACAAGTATAAGCATTTTGTCCTAGTGGATGGTTCCATTCATGTTAGTTTTGGAGTACACACATATGTTAGTGAAACATGATGGTCGAAAGGGCATGATATATTTTAATTTTATTAATGTTGCAACATAATACTAAGGGTTAGCTTAGGAAATATTGCCTAAGTATATGTTTTCATATCGCAATGTTCCAATTATATCATATATTGTTTATAATACCCTATACATTATGGTAGTTAAACTACATTATAGTAACATTAATTATATGTGGGTTAGATATTATAAATACTTGATATTAAATTACAAGCATAACTATATATATATATATATATATATATATATATATATAATGATTATTTTTAAAGGAATCACTCCAAATTTTTAATCTCAAAAACCAAACGTCATCACTCGAAGGTGAGACGTTGTGTGCAATTTTAATTTGAAATGACGTGAGGTTTCTAACTTGATTTAATTATCATGATGGATCTACTACCTTTCAACTACCTTTTATAGGGTGACTAATTTTGTGAGATTTAAATCCTGGTGGGGGCTATGACAACACATACACACATGCACACATAGTCCCAAGGGTTAGCTCAATTGGTTTGAACATATACCAAATGCATGTTGTTGATGGGGAAGTCACAGGTTCCAATCCAATTGAGTCTCTTGAGGTTCTGTAGTTGGTAGTTGACACTTTACTCCATCCAAATATTCTAGGGAAGAGAGGGGGATTTTAATATCTAAATGGAGGACATTGTTATCTACCAACTGCAAGAGTGGTTGGTAACCCCTAGGGATTCTAAACCCGAGGGATTTATTAGATTATAACCCATGACCTCCCCATCGAAAACATGTTTTTGGAAAATGTCCCTATTGATTGAGCTAATCCTTGGAGGTTACTCTTTTAATCCACTTATTTGTACATGAGTTACAATATCACTTAATATAATCCCTCTAGGTGAAACCACACATTCAACCATTATATCAAGGTGACTCCATATCTCCAACAAATACCCTCATGGTAATTGAACCTTGCCCATTAGTGAAAAAAACCTCGCTTTTCACCACTGGATCCAACCTATTTAGGATTGAATTGAAATAACATGGGGATTAGATTTGATCCACTTATGTGTGCATGGACTAGGAAATTACTTAATATCACTTATCTATGTGAAACCAATACACATTCAACCACTAGCTCAAGTTGGTTCCACGACTCTATAAAAACTCCTCACACAAATTGAGCCTTTCCTACTAGTGAAAAAATTATTGCTCCTCACCCATGGATCCAACATTTTTATCAGTTCATCATGCTAACATTTTTATCAACCCCCCCAAAACACACAACCCACAATTAAAAAAAAGGAATTGGCTACAACTTCTCTCCTTTTACCATTTAAAAACCCTTTATTATTTTTCCATCACTTCTTGAGACAACAATCATTGATGCTCCTGCTATTAAGTTATCATAACTCTCATATTAAAATTAGATATCATAGCTTTGTTAGAGCTAGAAACTCCATTAAACAACCACCATTAGACACCTCCATGCTTCCCCCTCTAAACGAAAAAAAAAGGTTTATCTCCTAGGAGGACCACCTAAATCTTTGACCAAGCTAATTTTAAGCAATTATTCATCCAAGTCATCATCAACAACAATATTTTCAACAATAGTATCATGTTTTTCACCAACAATATCACAAACCAAAATTTGTACTAAAATTCGATAGCCTTGTTTCTAACTTCCTATACAAAAGTATTATTATTTAATATAATTTGTTATATAAATGTATTTTTTTTAATGAAATACACATCACAAGAAACCCTCCGAGCACTTCTCCTGATTTCGAGGATGGCACGTCCCAGGGTAAACCATTCGGTTTCAATTTTGGAAATCTAACTTGAAACGGACATCGAGTGAGGCCCTCAACATTCATATAAATAACCTGCTTAGGGACTTAACCATATGACCTCTTACTTGCAGTTCACAACATTGGATCTAGCCCACCAAGCTAAATGTATTTGATTTTTAATAAACAATAATTTCAATTTAAAGTTTTAATTATAATAATTACAATTTCAAGATATTATGCAATTTAATGCAATAATTTAAGTTTATAGAGATTCAATGGATCTAAATAACTATGTTCTTGAAAGCTGCCATGTTTGTGCCTTCATTACACTTGTTAAGTTGTCCCTACTATGGTCATCAAACAAAGTTTAAATGTAACTTCACGAAAGTTGGGGCATCTTCATTTTCTCTTTTCACTTTTATTAAATGCCTTCAAACTTCATGACAATTTTTAGAAAGTTGAAATTTAATTTGAGAGTTTCATTTTGTTATTTCACTTGCAAACATATCAAACCTTACTCTCTTTGTTGGCATTTTTCATTATTCATGTTTCTAGTCAACTTCGTGTTGTGTAAAGCTATCTATAAGAATCCCTATGCATGGGGATCATCCTAGTCAGCGATCGAACATAAACATTTAGAAGAGACACCAACAACTATGTTTTGTATCCTATCCTAAGCACAATCAAATAAAATCTACACCATTAAGATACAATTGCTATTCTTTGAGCTGCAAAATGCGATAACTTACTGGAAGACCTTGTTTGCAGGCTATTTATTGGGTTACAAAAAGAACTTAATTGCAAATCATCAATTGCTTCCTTGCACTTATTGTTGTTGAGCTAGGGAATCCCATTCCAAAAACTATTTTGTCTTGATTCTAATTTCTTTGGATGAATAAATGTCTGTTTGATCTCAAACTTGATAACGTATCATTTAAAAACACTTGAGCTTATAATGTTATGAACCAAATGCCCAAATAAGAATAAAATTGACCCAATTCACTAATTCCATTCCTAAAACAAGTAAAATAGAGAACGTAAGAATGATGATCCTCTTTAAGAGGGAAACCTCCTATTACAAAATATCAAATGCATAACATAAGGCAATAATTTAAATGAATCTCCTTAATGTATAAATAGGAGATAACTAGGGCTAGAACGAAATAACAAGACTACATGAATTTAATTAATATAATGATAATTAATTAGGGGTAGGACTTATGGGATTAACATTCTCCTCCCCTTCAAACAATTGTTTCCCTCAACATTGATCAACTGTGAATATTTCTATACGAATAACTCATCTTCCCAACTTGCATCTTGTGTTAATATGTTCTTCCATTTGATGAGGTAGTCAATAATTGATCTATTCCTTAGTTGCTTGATCCTTGTTTCAATGTCTCCTTCAAGTTCTATTTTTTTCATCATCTTCATCAAGCTCTGTGTTGACAAGTCGAAATTACCTCAAGGCTAAGAGCAAGGGTTACCCTTAATGAAAAGTCCCAATTAAACTTGACATGGTTTGGGATAGGGAACTCATCTGGATTCTTTCTTGGAATCCATTAATGATTTTTCCTTTTTGGTTTACTGATTATAGCCCAGTGCATTGTTTATGATTTTCTAAACTAAAGAATGAAATGTGGCTAATCTAAGATGCAAATGCATATGTTTGGACATTAAGTTAATAGAAATGATGAAGTAAGGGAAAAACCAAACAAATTCATTTCAAAATTTCATGAATTAGTTCACTAAAATAAATACAAGAATATGAGTAAATGGATACAAAGCTAGAATAGCAAGCATGAAAAAAACTATTTACAATGTTATGCTAAAAAAATCATAAAAGCACTTTCATAAAACATAAATAAAAGTGCTACAACTACACCTATAAATACTCTACAATGCTCACACATTATTACACAAACCAAATGCTAATAAAATAGAGTATAATAGTCCACAACATATGTACGCACACATGAATCAAAGTTCTCTAGAAAATTGTTGGGCCAAGAGTTGGCTTCTCCTCATCAGAATTTTGCAAAATAGTTTACAAAAAGTTACAAGTCTAAGATCCTCTTTCTTTGGGTAAAGGATTATATTTATAATATAAGTCAATGGCTTCTAGTCTTCTAAGTATCTTTCACCCTTGGGTGCACCCCTCTAAACCTCTTCATTTCTCGATTTTGTCCCTTTTCTTGTTTGACAATTCAATGTAATTTGAGAGTTTTTTTGTTTAGATACAATTTTTTTTTTCTCACAAATGAGATATTTATGAATGGAGACAATATTTTTTCATTCCCACCTCCCTTCTTTATGGCATTAGTGTTATGTGATTCACATTGGTTTAATTCTAATTTCTTGCTACTATATAAGTTTGAAGATTTATTCTTATATTGTTGTACTTGAATTCATCAAACCTTTATCAAAATTCACCTTGAAATTTGTAAATAAAAGAGGGTACCTTTGTATCAAGAATCAACGTGAAGAATATCAAGAATTTGGTAGCAATATTCTACTAGAATTCAGCAAAATCCACACATCATGAAGTTCTCTAAATAAACTCTCAATAACCAAAATTTTCTTGACAAATAATACAAAATAAGAAAGACTAATCATAATTAATGTAATGAATGTAAAATATCTAATGATAAATAAAACTAATAAAATAAAAGAGAAATATAATAAAGAACTACCATCATCAACACTTAACCTTTCCCATATTCCTATTATATGGAAAAGGATCCATTCATGATGAAACCTCCCCTAAACTTGTTTAATGTCAACAAATAATAACTTGCCAATATACCAAAGGATTATGGATTAGATGATCCTTTCCCATCAAATGCAATTTTACATCATGGTTTTGTTAGAAATATGTAGAAATGAGCTGGTAATTGGTTGTCATTAGAACCAAAATAATTTATCGTTGGAATAAGGTTTTGAATTGGTTCTAGGGTGTATTAGCTATTTTTAGAGATCTAGATCCAACCATTTAGGATATAGAGAGTTTTCCATTCTCCTATATATGTAACACATTTTCTCAACAATAAGATAATGAAGTTTGATGTGGTTGAGATAGTGTGGTCTCAACATTGTGTGAATTTTGCTATACTTGTTTTTTATTTCTATTTTGGTATCAGAGCCAAGGGAAGGGTGTGAGAGTGAAATCAAATTGCACCATTGTTGCCAGAGGAGCCTGAAATTTTTTGAGTAAGAAAGAGTGTATCCATTTCAAACATATATTCAAACATATTGAGTCGTGGAAATGGAAGTAGTGATCCCATGAGAGATCCTAGCCCATTGACATGAAGAAGCCATGACGAATGCATCCAACAACATTTCTTCAACATGTTAATATTTTGAATGGTGGAACAGACTTGGCATTATAACCAGAGGTAGTATGGTAATAATATCTGCACAATTTCTATTTAGTGATTTTCAGGAAGCGGTCTCTCCGTCTAGCAGTAGAACGCAATCAAAGGGGATGAGGTGTGAAGGAAAAGGCATGAAGGATGTTGTATTCCATTCTATTACTTCCTAGTTCGAAATCACGATCTACTGAGTAGTGGTCCTTGCAGAATTCTATGTTGAGCTATCTTGATTTGCTGCCTACAAAACTCGGCCTCCCACAACCACCTTAGCAACAAAAAAATATTTTCTTCCTACACAGCTGGTCACGCAATTACCATGAGGGGTGTTTTCACTATTTCAAATCTCCAACTCAACTTCGTTGCTACCTTGGGTTCATTCCTTAAGATTTATGCACGGTCTAAACATTGACAGTGCTCTAGCTTGAGCTCTCTTGCCCTAGATTTAAATGATTCACTCATCAATATTCTTAGGTAGTTGTCTCAACAGATCCCATTTTTCTTAGTGAGATCATTGCTTCCTATAAGTAAATAATGATCAATTTCAAATTAAGGTAATTTCAAGTAAAATTTGTTGATTGTTTTGATGTTGTGGCGATTTTTATTTTGTGGTAAATGATGGAAAATCCATTGGCATATTTATATTTGAACGAATAAGCTAAATTATCACTACAAGGAAAAGGCCTTGTAGCGGAGGTTATAGCATATGTTTTTAGTGTTAAAAGATTGGTCCAAATTATCAAAAAAACCTTTGCTACAACTTTTTCCAATGGTAGCAGATGTTTTGGTGGAGGTTTTTATGAAATTTTATCATAACTAAAAAAAATCGATGACCTAAGGCGTTGGCAAAGGTTTTTTTATCGATTCCCTTTGTTGATATAAGCGCACTGGTGCAAACAAACACACAACGTATCAGTTCCTTTAATTACCAACATGCACTAGGGTGCCACAAAAATTTATAGGCATTGGTGCTTTTTAGCAATATATGCATTTGTCCTTGTTAATAAATATAGCACCGGTGCACACCAAAAATTTTGACAGTACCGTTGGAGTTGATTGGAACATTGAATTTCGTTGCATTTTTAAAATTCAATGATGTAGTTATGCTATAGTGGCACTTGGTGCGTTTATGGAGAAAGAACTGTGACATAATAATAACAAGGCATTGGGGCATGCAATGAGTAGTTTGTTGTACAGGTGCTCGTTCGGTTTAAACGCACCAGTGCTACATTTAGTCAAATGCATTGGTGTGATTAAAACTATCAAAGGAACTGATATTCATTTTCTCTTTGGTGAATAGAGCCCAGTGACAGTGCACTAGAATATTTATATTTTATTTTTATTTTTTTAAATTCCATTATTCATTAGAAATGGAAATATTTTTTATAATAGTATTCATATAATTTTAATTTTAATTATTGCGTTTGGATATAATGTTTGGATTAAATTATTATATCATAAATTTTTGAATTTTTGCATCCATTGTATATTTAGTCAACTATCCATATATTTAATCAACAATGTAACATTTCACAACGACATTGGACAATGCAATAGAATAATACATTTTATTTTATTATATATGATTAAGAGACCCTTTGTCATACAAAATGGGACAACATAAAGTCCACAATAATCAAAATGTCAACATGCATATAATTGTTACACTTATTGGTAACTCGTTGTCTTTCACTTAAGACACTATGTATAGTACATTATACATAATGTATAATTTTCATAGATAATTATTTCAAAATATACGACAACTTGAATTGACATCCAAATATATTGATCATCTTTCTTCATTGGAATTGTTGTCAGTTCTCAAGCCACTTTCATAACTTGGGTTATTTGGCCAAATGTTTTGTTGATTGCCTTGATTATTTTCCTCTTCTTCAGCTTCCATTTACAAATATAAAAATAAAGTGTAATGAGTATATTTACATTGGTGGCAGTGATGAAAATTAAAATAATAACATATATGAATATAAATTGAAAAGTAGCATACCATAGAAATAATTGAGTCCTGAATGATACACATTCTTTCAAAACTAAATCTCATGCATTCTCTCAACAACTCTTATGTTGGATCCACTCCATCCTTTGTTTGCTGCAAGTTTTATACCCCATAACAAATCATATATTTAATACAAAGGATTTTTTTTCTTTCATTATTTATAAAATAAGAGAAGTAAAACAACATAGATGCTTCCAAATTCCACAATTAAATTTTGATACGCCAGCATACACTCACAGCCCATACTTAACCCAATGTCAATCAATTCTTCTAATGGATCTTCTTTGTATGTTAACACATGTTTGAAGACATTCAAGGATGACCTGTGTAAATAAAAAAATAATATCACAACCAATATGAAATCTATTGTAAGGAAATCGCAACTACCCACAAAATTTGCTATCAAAGTCCCTTTTTTCCTTGTTGTCTCGTCTTATGTGTTGAATGAGTTACATTTTGTTTTATTTTATACAATAGAACAATTGAAAATTAATATTTAATGCCAAATTAAATAATTATATGTACATAATAGAAAAATTCAATGATTTCATACATTTGAAGCACGTTGCTATTGAAATGGCTCCTCCTGCGATGCAATTATGTCCATTTCCTTGACCATATCCTTATATACTTTTCTGGTCATCCCTACTAACATATTTCGGATATATCATCCCATTAATCCTTTGGGATTTTCATAATCTTCCTGAAAATTTAAAATGACATTAAACTATTTTCATACTGATATGAAAAAAAATACATCATAATTAATATTAATAAATGAATGCTTTGTAGTAGTAGATAGATATTCTATAAAAACATGTTTAGGAATATTTTTTTTTGAATGATTCTTTTTGTTGTTGTGTGTTTTTCTATTGCAAGTCTGATAGGTCTCATTGACCATTGCTATGAAAAAACGTCATGTAGTTTAGATATAACCTGATTCTTGGAATCATTGCATTGCTTTATGTACTATAAGTGGAAAGTATGTCTATATGTTCTTTCCACTATATCCCTCGTAGTTTTAATAAAAAAAATTTCCCCTTTCATTAACTTCCAACACCACTCCAAATGAGATAAGGACCAATTCATCATTCTTTACATCTCCCATAATTTGTGTTTTCTTATGATGAAATTCCCTTTTGTTGTTGTCCATCCCTTCATAACATTCAACATATGTGAATTATATTGTTTGAAACATATTAGAGAATATTATTAAGTACAATATTACAAAAAATTCAAGAAAAAATTCATATTGATTACTTTTTGATTCACCTTATTCGTCCCTCTGTAACTTCTTCATCAAGGTTTTACGCTCTTTTGCACTTAGATTGCAAAGAATCTTATTGAACTTCCTCATTTTTTGGCTTTGGATGTTGCAAATTAGCCAATACATTTTAGTTAAATTTACATATAATTAAAACATATTAGTTTAATATATAAATTACAAAGAACTTGCCTTCTTCGCAATTTTGGATGTGTTCCCATCATGTCAACTAGAATTATTGTTCATTGAACTCTTATCACACATTTTCTATCAATAAACAACCTGAACCATTAAATAGAGAATATATTAAATATATTATACAAATAAATTACATAACTTCCAAATAAAAAAGTAGTCTACCATTTAGGTGTGCTTCAATAATAAAAACACCCTGATGCATCTCATACTTGAATGCACCAGTGCACCATACTTGAACGCATCGTTAACAAAAACTAAATAAATAACATCAAATACATATTTCATGGCACAATTTATTTAATCTAAATAACCACTACACAAAATAGTGCGCCTTTACTATCAATGCACCGGTGCATTATAACAAAATGACCACACCCAAAAATTGTGTAATCATTTTTTAGAAAAGAAAAAAATAATAACTTTTTTTTAAAAACTGTCAAGGTTGATAGGTTTTCAGATTGGACCCAAGAAGTGGTCCCATCACACCCAACGCCTTATATATAAAACCAAAAACCCATTAAATCTAAAATGCTTAAAAGGAAAACTATCATAATTGTGAAACAATAGAGGGAGTTAAACCCTAATGTAAAATTTTGCAACCGCATAAAACAAAAGGAAGCATCAAGAAAAAAAGGGTTATGGCGTTGAAGGTAACTATACATTTTTTTTCCTGAATTTATTTAAAATTTAAATAGGTAAATAAATAAATCATGCATTGTGATGAATAGTAATAATTTACATACTTGAAATTTCTACGATACAAGGTTTTGTGTGATTCACCATACTTTACAAATTTCGATCTTTAGAATATTTTGGTTGCTCCAAACTCCTCCCTTGTAAGTCTCTCTTCTAAAACTCTCCCCTCGAAATTTTGGCAAAATAATGAAATAGTGATTAGTTTTTTTAAGCACTTTATAGAATTATTTTTTGACAAAGAAATTCCCATTCCTTTTTTAAGTTTATGGGAAAAATAATTCACACGATTTTGTATTTTTGATTTTTTGGATATCTGTGCGCTATATATATAGGTGCACCAATACGCCATAACATAAAACATAGCGTTAAGATATACCTTTTTAAAAAACATTCTGGAATATTGGTGCACCAAAATGATATGCATGCATAAGTGTGCTACTCTTTTTGGGACACATTGTATTGGCATACAATAGAAAAATAAAAAATATATCATACTATGGTGCATATTAAAAATAATGTTGCACTGGTGTGCCTATATATACTAAGTGCACCAAAGTCAATAATATTGAAAATTACATACATAACTATTCGCTATCAAATATAGTATATATTTTATTTTGCGAACATTTTTGTGGATGTTCCAACATGGTACATACGTGCTTTAGCTGCACTGGTGCGTACAATTACTCAGGAGGAACTAGTACGGTTGTATTATTATGACGCACATGAATAATTAAAAATTCGTATGAATTACTGTTTCAACTTAAAATGATATATTCATCTCAAATTTTCTTTTAGAATTCAACCACATCAATTACAATACTTCATAATATACATATGCTGCTTAAACTCATCTTATTCTTACAAAATGGTCACAAAACTATATTGGAAATTAGATTGTGATATGGTTCTCAAAATTTATTTAGGACTATAGATACATATTGATTGTTGATTTGACTCAAATGTAGGAAGAAAAGGCTAAACTATAAAATGGTCAATTCTTCAAATTCCATCTCATTCCATATTGTTTAAGATCAACGAGTTATCCCTTTCCATTTCTAGTAAATTTAGATTTTATTTATTATCTAATTGAATACATGTTATTTATCCATGTGAATCTGATTAACAATGTATTCAATTTTGCAAGATCTTGATTCGGGATCGAGTTTGGACGCACAAAATATTCCACTAGTTGCAAAATGTCATAAGCTCTTATCAGGATCAAGATACTGCAAGTAGTTGGTAGATGAAAATGGACAGCCTCTTTACCTCTCCAATTGTAACATGCCATCTTCTAGCCACAATCCTGATTCATCGACAGTAATTCATCATGAGCTAGATCTCTTTTATGACACCCCATTAGTATGTGGTTGTTCAAAATGTCAAGGGTTGAAGGAGAACCCTCGACGTGTCACACTCACCCATTATATTAATGATCAATTACCCAATGTTAATGGTTTAATACCCCCTACTACGGTGAAAAATCCAATAGGTGATATAGAAAATAAATGTAGGAACACTTCCCTATGCTCATATTTGGAAAAGTTGGAAGCAAAAACAACTAGGTTTCATCCTAAATTGACCAACCCTTTTTTTATTTTTTTCAGACAACTGAAAGCTCTAGTGATCCAAAGTATGATATCAATACGACCCAAAACATCTTTACTAGGAGATCCAAAAATTTATATGAATTGAGAGAAAAAATGTCCAAGTACACACCTAGGTCGGTCCAATTGTTGGAGGGCAACAATGACTTTTCTCTTCCCATGAATTTGCAAAGTAAATATCAAACTTGTTATAACCGCACTTTGTATGGAACTTGGCCGTATTCTCTACTTGTGCCTAATGTTGAAATCAAAATCGCCTTTTGTGGTTATATGTTTATGATTTCCAAGTCTAATATAGATGACGTGAATCTTGGGTTGTTTATCCTTTCACATGTACTTGTTCCACCCTAACATTCAATATCACTTATGCCATTTTGCAGTCCTATATATTGTCAGATGGATTACTTGAATATTGTTTAATACAATCATAGAATTTCCATGTCTAGTATGTGCATGAATAGTTATGTTTATGGAAACTTTAACAGGAAGAACTTGCTATATATCGATGGTCATCCACACACTCATGGAAACATTGTAGGGTGCCCAAATAGTTCTAGGTGCTCTTTATTTTCTGCAAATTGTTCATTTGAGGAACACTTCAATGACCAAGAGTTCTTTATGAAAATGAAAGCATCCATATTTGTTGTTGTGCATGCAATACATAGTTTGTCTTCTGGTGACAAGTTGTTGATGAACTATGAATTTCGTAGACCACCAACCACTCGTTAGAGACGCCTTGAATTAGGACTATCTTTATACATCCCTTTGGGGCATAAGACAAAAAAATTGATTAATTGTATTTTTTAATTTTCAATGGGATTGGTGTAAATGTGTTTTTTTAAACAAAAACTAAAAATATTTTGCGTTAATATGTTGAGCACAAAAATTCTTTACAACATATAATCCTTGTTTTCGGACAATCTACCTAAGCAGACTTAAAGGCCAGATCTCCCTAGTCCAACTGGATCTAGAACAAATACATACAAAATATAATCAACTTCCCTAGATCAATAGAAGTGTAAAGTAGCAAGTAAGTCTCTTACCTGAGATTCACAATTACCTTTTCTCCTTGCTTGATCCAATGCTACAGAGTGGCTGTAGTACCTTCAGATCTGCAGTTGCAAATCCATGTTTAACAAGTAGACACAAACAAGTAGTAAAAGCATATATCGCATATGATTGATCTAAGCTAACAGTTAAGGAGGTAAGCTCTAAACATTAACAACACAATAATGTATATGGGAAGATATTGTATTAATTGTAATAAAGGAGAGTACAATAAGAGAGAACGTTACAACCTATGCCTTAACGTCGCAACCTTCCTTCCAACAAGCCAAACCAAAGCCTCCAAGGATGAAGTAAGACTCCCAAATATGAACAAGGATCACCTAAGATAATTCCACCAGCATGAGAGTAGTATAGACCTTACTCCTTTCACATGGAGAGAGGGGTTGCATTTATAAGGCTAAAGGGATAGAGTAGGTTGAGGATTAAGGGGAGAGGGTTAAGGGATCCTCCCATTAGGTTAGGGAACCAAATTCCAACTCACCTAGAAGTTAGGGATGACCCTCCACCTCATCTAGCTTTGAGAAGGGCCTCAAAGATTCCAATTATCCATTCTAATCACCCCTGGCGCACCCTGTATGAAGGAAAAGGGCGCCAAAGGAGGGCTGGAGCAGGCTACAAGAGGGTTAAGTGAGCCAATGGCTCACTCTGTCAAGGTTATACCTACGACACCTAGGGTCTGGCGCTCCCTGACTGAAGGTAAGGTGCTCCAACCTACTTAAAGGAGGTAGAAAGGTAGGGACAACCTCATACTTAGTGTACTTTAGCTAAGGGAACTTTAGGGATTCAAGCACAGAGTTGACACATGGCTCATGATGACGAGATTTTGGTGTAACAGAATGACCCCCGAAGCATGAAGCTGAAAAAATAAGACAGGTGATATGCTTTGCAAGATAGATGGCAAGGAATTGTTGGCCGGAAGGTGCTGCTGCAGTACGCCTGACTCTGAGATACAAGTCTCACATGACTCACAACATGGCTTCCAACCAATACATTGCAGATCCATGGTAGTAAAGACCGATCGAGCATAATCACAGATACTGGACACAATCCTGGATCCATGATGATATGATAACACATCCACGACCAATACAAAGTGCATCTGTGTGATATGACTCAAACAATCTCCATCGCAACCTGGGTGAAATATGAAACAACGCAGGGTCTTCAAGCTGAACCCGCAATGATACGAATCTATCCATACGATTACAATTCTTTGGAGTCGAAAATGGTAGAAACCACTTGATTACCGGTCATTAATGTGTATCATTAACAAGCGCGAGGGAAATCACCATTGATGTCAATGATTCCCAAGGTATCATAGTACATACCATCAAGCGTGAATTAATGATTTGAGGTCGAACACTCGATGAGATCTTTCAATCAAGAGTCAATGTAAAATCATGTTGAAAGCGAGGTAACTTGCCATTGAGGCATGCAGGCCCAAGGTACTTGATTGGTTTCTAGATTCAATCCCCGGATGATGTGTTGAAGTCGAAAAGGATGAATCCGTCGAAGGAGGGCCATGATGAATCCCCCATCATCGACACAAAATGCAATCATAGATGTTTAAGGCGAATCAGATAGTAGAGTGATGTGTAAGACTGAATCAAGGTAAATTGACATGAAAGAAGGTATAGTGACCGCAGATGATGAATAACGAACATCTCTTGAACATGGGCATGGCATGAATTGGCAGTATTGAAATGACGAGAATGGTACCAACCCCTAATATAACTAATGATGAAAGCATTCTTCGGATAACCCAAAGGAGTGACAAGACTCATGGAATTAACAGGACTCGAAGACAAACATATTTCCAAAGTACTAAATGTATATGCAACTGAGTGCCATGTTCAAGAGTGACTACGTACTGCCATAACTACGATGAACACAATCTCATCCCTATTCCCCATCATAAATGACGAGTACCTCTTTTTTTTTTTAACGAGCTTGGGGAGGGTAACAGATGCTCGGTATAGCTCATCCCATGGATGAGTCCAATCCCAAATATTTTACAAACCTAGGATAGGATGGGTTTGTCCCATAACGAGCCCTTCGATGTCAGGTTTTAACAAGTCCAAAGAAGGTAAACTCAATGTCATTTAATTTTTAGAGAGTTTGAAAAGAACTAAATAAGACTCCACAGTTTGTTTTTTGTAAAAGTTAGTCTCCTCACCCGAAAAAGGATAAAACAACGTGAGAGAGAACTCTTCCAGTCATGATTAACTGGAGTGATCCATTTTTGTAAATAGTACATCCTGGTCCGAAAAATGGGTAAACTATCACCAGAAAGATGATTATTCAAATACTTTTACAAGCGTGAAAGTATCAAGTTCACTTGGCGATCTTTTTGTATTTAGGGAGCCTGAAAAGAGCTCAAAGAAGGACTCCAAGGGGTTCCTTTTTCGTATAAATTTAACGAGACCGAAAAAGCGATAAAATATAACTCGATGACTTATTCTCATCATTTTACGAGCACAAGAAGGAAAAAAGAGTAAGCTCGGTACCATTTTTCTTATTTTTTAACGGGCACGATAATGGCATCAAAAGCACTCGGAATATTTTTCATGTTTGAACTAGAGCACGAAAAGGTAAAAATTAAGCTCAAACCGCTTTTCATGTTTCAACCAGAGCACGAAAAAAGTGAAAAGTAAGCTCAATACCATCTTACTATTTTTAACAAGCTCGGAGACAGGTGAAAAGAATGCTCATGATGTCTGCTTCATTTTTTAACGATCTTGCAACATAAAATGAACTATTCTCGAGATTATTTTCATGGTTTAGCGAGCTCGAAACTCAAAAGAAAGTATGCTAAGGTATAATGCCCATTGGAAGGTTTCTCCCCAACATGATACCCATAGGTTGGAATTTTTTCCAAGCACAAGAAGCTGATGGCTTACCTCTAGTATGATTTCTAGAGGCTGAAGACATGCCCCCCAAGCTTCGTTTCGTTCCTCTAATATTCACTAGGGGAGGAAGAAGAAAGAGGATTAAATAGCATAGGCAAATGAAATGAAGGTTCATATATTAAATCTGGTGAAAGACTCGACTCAAGGGGAGGGGATCTGTTTCATTTTTTAACGAGCTTTACACAGGAATAGAACCATGCTTGTGGGGTACTGTTTCATTTTTGAACGAGCTTGAAATAGGAATAGAACCATGCTTGTGGTCATCTATTTCATTTTTTAACGAGCTTGACATAGGAAAAGAACTATGCTCTCGTTAAGGTCCATTGACGGGTTCCTTCCCAACATGATACCTAGAGGTTGGTGGATGCCCCCAACATGATTGCTAGCGGCTTAACAAGATTCCCCCAGCATGATTGTTAGCAGCTTAACATGCCCCCCAAGATTCATTTCTTCGACTACTCTTCTTCCTTACCCAATTAAAATCCTGGCTACTAATATGAATATGTTCACCGGGGGGGGTAGGAAGAACGAGGGTCAAGTGACACATGAAGATGAAATGAAGGTTCAAGTCCTACATCTAATGGGAGACTCGACTCAATGGGAGGAAGATCTATTTCATTTTTACACAAGCTTGAAATAGACAATAACTATGCTTGAAGGGATCCATTTTATTTTTTAACGAGCTTAAAACATAAATAAACTATGCTCATGATAACTTGTTTCATTTTTTAATGATCTTGACACAGAAAGGGAAGTATGCTCCTCAACGGTTTCATTTTTACACAAGCTTGAAACCAAAGGGAAAATATGCTTGGGATTGGTTTCATTTTTACACAAGCTTGAAACCAAAGGTAAACTATGTTTGGGAAAAGTTCCTACCCAACATGATGTCTAGAGGTTGGTAGTGTGCCCCATAGCATAAGAATCTAGGGGAATAACTCCAGCATGATGTCCAGAGGCTGGAGACATTCCCCCCATCTTTAGGGGGAAGAAACCACTAAAACATGTGCAACATTCAGGGAAGTCTTATGACTAGGAGTCATGCGATGAGTGGGTGTCACAAAGGAAAGCTGATCAATGGTCACCATATTCCCATGATGAGGAAAATACATCACTCGAAAGAGTGAGGACACTACAGCTTTCATTGCATAAACATCATCTCGTCCAAGGAGTAGATTAAAATCTAAGGTACCTCGGACTACCATAACATCAATACAGATAGTTTTCCCTCCTAAAGTGATAGGTAACTGAGGAAGGATCCCTAAAGGTCCAATAGGCCTTCTATTAAAAGCCATTATCTGGTCAGTTTCTGGCACAAGATGAGGGGAACCTATAGCTTTCCAAGCAGTTGAGGATAAAATACTAACATAAGCTCCTTCATCCACTATAATGCGAAATATTTCCTTATAGGAAACTCCTACAGATATCTGGAAAGGAACACTTGAAGGAAGACGAGATTCTGTTAGAGCATTCCAATCAAAGGAAATGAGCTCGGTACTTGGAGGGGGTCTTGTGGAAATGGATAGGATTTCCACTTGCCTAGAACAATCTGAACTGACTAGAGGGTGATTCCATAAAGATGGGTAACTCTTTTTGGCCAAATATGGCGATGAAAAATGGAAATTTTACCCATGTATTAAATTGAAGCCCTCGAAACTCATATTTTCCATATGAATTTCGACATGCGGTTAAAAAATGAAATATATAGAATTATGTTGGCTTTCCAATGATATTTTTTTAAAAATATACCAATGTCATTTACCATGTAAAATTTTCATTTAATGAAACGTGTGTCCTTAAAAATTTGAAGAGCGATTAACAAGTGGCTTATGTGTGTGCAAAATAATTTAATGTTAAATTAAAATTTTAAAAAAATTAAATATGTGAACATGATCTAGATAGAATGCACTAGTGCGTACATATTTTTATTTTAATTTTTCTCGAAAAATTATATTTATTATTATTTTTCGAAAGTGACCAATGAATATTTCAGCCGCATTTTGCACACATGTACGTGTGTGCGCCAAATATTTTGATTGTTTATGTAATTTGCAAAACTAAAAATACCCTTTGTAAGAGGACGCACTGATGTAGCACTTGTATATTTTTAAAAAAAAATTGGATGTGTATTTTGAATGTTGTTGATTTATCTTTGAGCTCATCCAAAGTTGTCGACTAGGTTTTTTAGGGTAATCTTTAGCAGAAATTTAAAAACAAATGACATATGAAGATAAAAATTCATAAATTTTATGTATATGTATAGAGGATTCATTGAATAATCCAACGGTATCAAGTCCTCCCATTAATGTGCATTTAATGACATAGTTTAAGCCTCTGAAAGGGAGACAAAATTTTCTTTCTGCAGTGAAAAGGGATTTCGGCCTGTTTTTTAGGCCCTCGATTGAGGTTTTTAAAATACCTCGATCGAGGGATAAATACCTTGATAGCTCAATCGAGGCCTTCTTTAAAACCTATATCAAGGTCTTTTAAATTCCTCGATCGAGGTCTTTTAAAACCCTCGATAGAGGTTTTAATACCTTGATCGAGGGTATGCGGCACAAATTTTTGGTGCTTCGCTTGCCAAAAATTGTGAACCATGTTCATGGATTAAACAACTAGGAAAACATCAGTGGTTTCCAATTCACTCTCAACTGGAAGAGTAGAATGAGATGAAGATTTAATCATGGTGACTACTTCAGTATGGGCATTCTCCAATAAAAGAGTGGGATCGAGTGGAGGTGATATCGACTTGACCACTTCAACTTTGCTCTTTGAAGAAAGAGTGGGATCGACCGAGGATGGGGCTGGATTGACCATTTCATCAAGCAATGGGGGGTCAAGGGAAAACTTATGACATCCAGTTGGAAGGTGTTTCTGAGATACATAATGTATTCCAACAATTGTGAGGCTTCATCCATGCGTGGACAAAGATAATTAAGGTGTATGCCCTTGCATACCAAACAAGGATTCTTGACTTTACCTTTTCGACTCTTAACCATAGAGTCACTAGTTGATGGGGTATCATCAGTATGATGTCCAGAGGCTGATGATATAGGTGGTTTGGAGGATTTAGACCACTCTTCTAACACTTTGGAAAGACCAGGACAATCCTTGAGAAGGTGATCACCCTTTCAAAGCTTGCAAGGGAACTTGGGTCTACTAGGTGTTCGAACAGGATGAGTTCCATCGGAGGAAGATGGTTTATGCTTGGTCTCTTTATTATCCTTCTTCTTCTTTATCTTCCTTTTCTTCTTCTTCTTATCCTCCTGATTACTAACACTACTGCTTTGATTAGGAGAGGAAGAAGAAACGGAAGAAGAAGCATCCGAAGAAGGGGAAGGACCAGTTTTGGATTAACACTCTTATGGTGGAGAGTTAACATTTGAGACATTGGGTACAGCCGGAATCACCAGATTGAATAATCATACCGGTAATCCTATGGTTAATCCAAGAAGATTTAAAGTGGTAATGAAGAGAGGACCAATATCTCCAATTGGAGGAAAGAAAAAAGGTACCCCTTGAAAACGAGCCTCTTGATTGGTAGTCCTAGAAGAGGGTTCCATATCTAAACTCTCTAAGTCCTTCTAATTATCATGCACAATAAATGCTACTCAAACTAAAAGAAACAAGAAAACTTGTGAATAGGAGGGATGTAAAAGATGGATCCTCACGAGTGTGTCAAGTTGTCACAACTCGTGATATACTGTAGGGTCCAACAGTTATACTCGGCCCAATTTTTCAGAGCACTAACCAAGGAGGATTGGTACAGTACCCTTGGCTGTATAACCCGACTACCTAACAATACGTGCGCACTAATCTCCCCAAGTGCTGTTCTCGGTGTATTGCGACAACAAGATGGTTGAAAGGTTTGCTCGGATGGTTCCAGGAATCCTAATGGTGTCTCCCGATATACTCAAGGTACGTGGGAGCGCCAATCCGTTTTGGTGCTGTCTAATGCACAAACGTATGACAAGAGCCTTCCGATATACTACCGAGTACGTGAAGCACCTTTCTATATACCCAAGGATACGTGAAAGGCCGTTTGATATACTGGTTGGTACGTGGAAGAACTGTAGGCCCCCAGAATGCAGTGCAAGCAGATAATGACAGTTGCCATGCTTAAAGACGTCGGAACACATCTCTAACTTAACACACAAGTTGCTAAACGTTTTTAACTTAAATGAGCGCTTGATTTTATCTTGTACGATTAAGTGAATCCATGAAGTGAAGGCTTGGAATTTAAACAAGATGCAAATCGTATCTATATGAAAATGCAAGTCTTATCTTCTGTGAATTCCTACGTAAGAAGGAGAGAGAGAGATATTTTCTTCCCAAATGCACAACCCAATGCAAATCCAATTTTAACTCTTTTCAAAATGATAGAAAGAAGTAAAAGATACACCCAAAACTAACCTGAAGCGATAAAAGAGATATTTTTACGAACACCAAATGCAATAATTATAATCCATTTCCTATCTTTTTACACTCGAAAAAGACACATCTAAGCTATGGAAAGAAGGATTCCAAAAATGTTTCCAATCAAATGCAAGACAAAGAAATGTGCTTAATAATCTTATCTAACTCAAATGCACACAAATCTGAAACAAGCCTTTCTTCTTCTTATGAGTGTAAGACCAAGAATTTCAAATGATCAAATTAAAGCAAGAAGAATATTTATGTTTTCCAAATATGTGAATATAGCAAAAGAGGAACAAAATCAAACTTCTCTTTGAACTAAAGTGGACATAAAGAATCAATCTTTTCCATCAATCACTAGATAGATCAACATGTAAAGGAAAGAAGATGCACAACCCAAGAAAAAGAGGCTCAAAAAGACGTGGATATCCCACACTTTTCAAGTCTTTAAAACAAGCCAATCACACCAAACCAAAATTTATCTTAAAACCTTAATATGGGTCAAAACGACTGTAGGATACACGATTCAAAAATAGAATTCATTTCGCTTAAAAATGCAAGCAAAACACTAATTTTGACTCAAAGGGCCAAACATGGATCAAAATCTCAAAATACCCAAAAATGGAGGAAAATGATAGTATGCTGTGTCTAGGGGTTCTGTGACTATAATATGCAACCTAGATATCATAATCAATCATACCAAAATCCAAAAAGTACGGAAATCTCTGCTGATCCCTAAGCTTTAAGGGGTTGGCACACCCTAAGACACTGAACCAGAGCGCCAGAGAGGGGTTGGTGCACCTTGTACACAGGCAGGGTGAGCCAGTGGCGTAGTTTGTATTTAGGAAAAGTGAGCCAACCAGACAGTGGCGCAGGGAATACACAGCCCAGGTGCACTTGTCGAATAACACACAAAAAAATGGCTAGACTCATCCTAAGGTAGAAGGGCAAGAGGCCTAATAGTGACCCTAAAGAGAAGCAAGGGATTCCAAGAAACTATTTAATGACAAAATATGATGGTGGAGGGGTTCGGGAGGCTAAGAAATGGATCACTAAGAAATCAATGGAATCACACTAAAACTGAAATCAAAGCTAAAGTATTCCCTAGTATGGTCGCCATATTTGTTTTCGGACAATCTACCTAAGCGGACTTAAAGGCCAGATCTCCCTAGTCCAACTGGATCTAGAACAAATAGATACAAAATATAATCAACTTCCCTAAATTAATAGAAGTGTAAATTAGCAAGTAAGTCTCTTACCTGAGATTTGCAATTCCCTTTGCTCCTTCCTTGATCCAATGCTCCAAAACCCTCAAATTTGCCACTGCAAAGCCCTATTGAACAAGTAGACACAAATAAGCAGTAAAAGCATATATCGCAAATGATTGATATAATCTAACAGTTAAGGAGGTAATCTCTAAACATTAACAACACAATAATGTATATGGGAATAGATTGTATTAACTATAATAAAGGAGAGTACAATAAGAGAGAACGTTACAACCTATGCCTTAACGTCACAACCTTCCTTCCAACAAGCCAAAGCAAAGCCTCCAAGGATGAAGTAAGACTCCCAAAGATGAACAAGGATCACCTAAGATAATTCCTCTAGCATGAGAGTACTATAGACCTTCCTCCTTTCACATGGAGAGAGGGGTTGCATTTATAGGGCTAAAGGGATATAGTAGGTTGAGTATTAAGGGATCCTCCCATTAGGTTAGGGAACTGAATTCCATCTCACCGAGAAGTTATGGATGACTTTCCATCTCAACTAGCTTCGAGAAGGGCCTAGAAGCTTCCAATTATCCATTCTAATCACCCATGGCGCACCCTGGATGAAGGCAAAGGGAGCCAAAGGAGGGATGGTGTAGGCTGCAAGAGGGCTAAGTGAGATAGTGGCTCACTCTGTCAAGGTTAGACCTATGCCACCTAGGGTCTGGCACTCCCTGACTGAAGGTAAGGTGCGCCAACCTACTTAAAGGAGGTAGAAAGGTAGGGACAACCTCATACTCAATGTACCTTAGCTAAGGGAACTTTAGGGATTCAAGAACAGAGTAGACACATGGCTCATGATGGCGATATTTTGGTGTAACAATCCCTTACAAAATGGGAAGCAATATTTTGCATATTTCTATTTGAATCCATCCTACATAGCTTCTTGTTGTATGCAAAATTTTCAAAAACTTCCTTAGAACTTTTCTATCTACTAATTTTGTCCGAGAACTATAAAATCTTACAAACTGGTTACAAAGGAAAACACATAAAGACATATTGAGTATGGCATAAAACTATCAAAGCTCTAGAGCCTGTTCATTCCTGTCCATATGGTCCATAGATTGGCTGGGTAACCGAGTTGTCATCCATGGGTCGAGATGCCTTCGAGAGTGAATTTTGACCATAACACCCTTGACACATTTGCATCACCTTCTCGAGGTCCTTCCTAACCTCATCAATCAATGCAATCTGCTCCCTCATGTTTCCATCAAGATCCTCAATGCGCAATTCCATACACGCAAGCATGCTTCTAATGTGCCATGCCTCTTTTGTTAGCAATATTATCCTATGAAGAATGCCACCCATGCCTTCATGCACGACTCTTAACATTTTCTTAAAGCATTCAATATGTCCTCCAAAATTCACAAAGATCTCCTTCCAAGACACCATGGATTCTTTGATTCCACCAGGGAAATCCTTGAATTCCTTCTCACTTAAAACAAAAACCTCACACAAGTGCAAAATTAGAGGCTTAATTCCAGAGAGGAAAGTTTCTTTCTTCCTAGAGAGGAAATAATGGAATGCAGTGCCAAATATTCACAAATTTTATCGGTTGCGCAACCTTCTTGGGGAAGAACATCTATAGAAGCTTGACCATAAATGAAATCCATATGGAAGTGGAACGAAACAAAAGGCCAATCCTCACTTGTTTGAGCCCCCTTCAGGATACAACTAATGAGACTAACAACTACATATATCATAACACTACATCCAATGAGCCCCTTTGAGCAATTAACTCCATTGCTTTCCTTTACATGTTAGCAACAAATACTCTACCACGTGTGAATTGAATTGGGAAGGGGGCTTAGGAGAAATGAAGTCCATCCACGTCCAAGCTTAAGCGCTAACAAAAGGGCCTTATGGATGATTCCGAGGGATCCTAGAACTTGAATACCACAAGAGGTGATTTCCCCCACTCTACTAAGATTTCCAATAGGGTTGAATATGTTAATTTTAACACTCCATTTGATAATTGTCATGGAATCGAGGCTTTTGATCGGGGTTGATCATCTAATACAATAGTTCCTTTTTCGAGCCAGGCCCCTTGATTTGATTTTTTATCTTCTTGATAATTTTTTCATCCTTAACATGCAAAAATTCCACAATATTTGGTAGTGGGAGATTCATAATATGCTTTTTGACTATGTTTCAAAAAGAAGAGATATCCTTGAAAGGAATTCTCATTTTTTGCATAAAAAATCACGAGTCACCAAAAACAAGAAGGTTTGGAATTTTTAAGCCAACCGAGATATCTAGACCTTTCAAAAGGGCCAACCATTATGCTTGATTACTTGTTTTCTTTCCTAGTCTCCAAGCATAGGTTTTCACTATTTTCCCACAAGGATCCATGAGTATCCCTCCTGATTCTTCCACCCCAAGGATTGATGTAAATGTATTTCCAATTTCAACATTTTTTTTTATAAATTGTTTGCAGGTTAACATTTACTATTGGAAAAAATTATCATGCTTCTATAATAATTATTGTTGAATATGTTGTCATTGACATCAATATTAGCCATTGATATCAACAAGATGAAGTGTCATTGGAATGAAGAAAACCATTTTTAATATGCCATGATCAAATGCATAAGTGAAATATGCTGATAAACGATGATGATAATAACCATAACCAAGAATGGAAGCCTTGCAGCATTACAAGAGAATCAATTCAAAACATCATATGTCAATATTGATCATATAACAAATGAAATATGTCATGTTATCCCCAAAGACAAATAAGTTAAATAACAGGTTGGATCTAACAAATGTAATAGGTTGGCCCTAATAAGAGGGAAAACATGTGTATAAATATTACAAGATGTGCCCTTAATTTAGGTAGTGTTTTAAAAGATGTAATTCAAAGTGAGAGCATGAGACATGTCTGAGGTTTCAAGACCAACATGGCGAGAAGTATGTAAGAAAAATTCATGATCAAGTTTGGTATGAGTCAACCTTCTTCTCCATGAATGATCTAGGATATAAATTCAGTATGTTCTAACTATGTTTGGTGGAATATTGGCCTCTTAAGGTTTGAACTTTCATTGGTGTAGAGGGAATATTTGATGGAGTTAAGGACTGTCATTTAGAACTATTTAATTTTTCATTTAGTAAGCTATGATTACAGGTTATGTGACTGTCAGGGTATTTGGTTGACTAGGTTTCCAATTTATATTATGAATAAAAAATGCTATATCAAGGATTAGATCTAGTCATGAAATACAAAATGTAAAAAGAAAAAGTTCGTCAGTTTAAGATTGAAGTCAATAAATGAGACAAAGATCAACTGCTACACAAGATATTGTTGTCTACTCTGTTGAATACTTGCCGACTTAGTTTAAAAGTTACAGTGTAAGGCTTGTTATCATGCTTCCTGTAAGAGAGAAACTATATACAAATAATGATTATAGTGAGACTCTGAAGAATGATGATAATATTGAGGTACTGGCATGATGAGGTTCTTTCTTTAGTATAGTTCGAAGGTTTGTATGATGAATTGATGATCTCCAAAGTATGAGATTTATGGATAAGGTGATAGAACAAAATTATATCCAAGGTATATAAGACCAGTCTAGGACTGATATTCATTTGGTTGTATGCGCTATAAATGTGGGTGAATTTGTCTTGATGATATTGGAAGGTTGTGTGCCATATTGTCTGGGGCATTTCATACTTTTTTGGGATATTTCTTAAGTCTATACATGAGGCAGATCAAGGTCAAATCAAAGAAAGCAATGAAGCCATTTATTGGGAAGAATTTGAAGTGTTGAGTAGTTGAGAAATTTGCTCAGATGCAGAGTTGGTATTACCAAGTAGAGAATGCACATCAGTGACGGATCATAGAAGGTTCTTGAAGTAAAGTTCCAATTATAGAGGTACTTAAACAATAAGGAAGATATTTTGGATATAGTGATAAAATTAAGGGTGTTGTAGCATCCTCGTTAGTTGAATCCTCCTTCAACTAGAGCTGAAAAATAAGGGCGTTGGATCCTCCTACCAGTTGTAGCTCGTGAACTTTAGAGATTGGAATCTTCTCAAACTGATGTAATCCTTCTTATGGTTTTTATCAATATATTATATTGAGGTTTCCACATACATATTGTGTACTACTTGTGTAGTTGTTGATGAGATCTTACTGATGTTGATCTACATATAATTAATGATGAATATATATTAATGTATGAATGTGTTTGAAGAAGTGTCAATTGAGAGAAAAAGTAGTCAAAGTATAGGACATTGATTCACCACCCCTCTCAATATCCCTTGGTTGTTCAACAATTAGTATCAGAGCAGGTCCTTCACCAAGTCTAACCAACTTGAAGGAGATCATTGAACACACACATGGAAGGACATGCAATTCTTTCTATGAATGGAGCACACATGGATGAATATGAAAATCTCTTCTCTACCAATGGATCTACGCTATTTGATGGTTCACACTATGAGTGCTGGAAAATAACAATTAAATTCTATTTGCAGGAACAAGGTTATGACATCTAGGAATCTATTTTGAATGGTTACATTGCTCCAAAAATACCACCAAAGACTATTTCTAATAAGGAGTTGATAAATAAAAATGAAATGGAAATGGATGGCATCTTGGATGGAATATTTTATCCTATGAAAAACAATATTGGAGAGTGTTCCTCAGTAATGGAACTATGGGAAAAGCTACAAGACAGTTACTCAAAGGAAGCATCTTCCATGAAAATAGTATAAGCATATCAAGGAGATGATCAAGAAGAAGCAATAACAAAAGAGGAAGTAGTTTCAAAAGAAACCAAGGACAACCCAAATGAACATGCTACTGATAAGTTAGATAAAGATTGTCTTATGACACAAGATGACAACCAAACTGATCAAAAGAAAGAGTCAGATCCAGAAATTGAAGAACATGTTGAAACAAATGATGAAGTTGAAGCTGAAGTAGACCTTGAAGTAGAACTCATTAGCACTCTTGATGAGTTATAAAAAGAAAGAAGACCAAGGATAAACTTAGGCATCAACTACTGAAGTATAAAATAAGAGTTGCAGAAGATAGGAGATAGAAATTAACACTAAGAGATCAACTACAAAAGACCCAAGAAGAAAAGGAAGATGAAATCAACATATTGAAGACTAAATTTGCTTCCTTAACAAACGAAATGGAAGGGACTGCAGTAGCCTTTAAAGAAGAAGTACAAATACCATTAGAAGATGGACACAATCTAATGTATTAACTAGAAAAGAAAAGAAAAATTTGTGATAATCAAGAAGCTGATTGTGTAGCAGCTTTAGAAGAAATTTGTAACTTGGAGAAAATGGCCAAGAAACAATACAAAGAGATTACCTCTCTAAAAACACATCTAGAAGAATCTAAACATACATAAACATAAATGGAAAAAAAGAAGTTTAGGAAAAGGAATATGAAGTCAAGGCATTACAAGAACAATTGAAGAAAGTAACAACCACAAATCTGAAGTTTGAAAAGAGCTCAGTATATCTAGGAGGAATTATTAGTCAGCAAAGGACTCCATTAGAAAAAACAGGGATCAGTTATGTTAAGGTATCTAATAAAAAGGAACTTTGGTTATCAACAAAAGTGGATGATAAAAAACTCAAAAGTTATGAGACTGATTTGGAATATGGAAATAAAAGAGACAATGCTTATCAACAAGTAGATGAACAAGGGAAGCTGAAAAAGGAACATGTAATCCAAATTAATTTTGTAAAGAGTGCATATCATTTAGATGAACTGTTGAACCAACATAGTGATCCCAATAATAAGGCAAGCATTGGATCTAGATGCAACCTTGAAAGATTAGATGATATTTCCAAGACACCAGCGAAGGAAGATGACAAGAACTCTAAAATGTGTGTGTGTGTAGCTTAATGAATACTGACTACTATGAAGAAAGCAAGAAGGTAAAATATATTGATCAGTCAAGAGTTGTCAAACAAGTATTTAGGAGGATTACCCCACGAAGATCATCTGCATCTAGTATCAAAACATTTTTTATGGCTATCGTTATTCTTGTCACAATTATGGACATAAGGATGAAAATTGAATAACTTATAAAGAGAGTACTCAAGCCAAATATAGAGGTATATATGTGATTTCCCAAAAAATATATATGTTACAATTGCCATCTCCTTAGGCACATAGCACGATATTGCAGAAGCAATACAACTATACCTCCAAGTCATGAGCATGCAAAAGTTTGGAGAAGGAAATATGAAGGACAGATCTTTAAAGAACATGAGGATTAGATTGCTCAAGATAATGAGAGTATAATTCTAGAAAAAACTTCTAAGGAGGAATAATATGATAAGGACCTTTCTTATGAATTCTATCAAAAAAATGTGAAAACCTTTGGTACACCAACTAAAGAGAAATTGCACTATTGTTCAAAACATTGAAGATAGATTCAATGCTGATGATGATTTATTAGCAAACAAAAATGTTGAAGAATTAGCATCTAAAGTTGATCCTAATGATGAATAGGATCCAAGACTGTACCAAACCTATTTTGAGGTGGAATAATGAAAAAAAAAATCAACATCAGCTAGCATCATATTTCTCCTCATGAATCCTTGAAGAACCAAGTTGAAAGACTATTTTTGTCTCATCCTTATGAATAGATAGTTGTAGCAGCCACAAAAGCATTTGAAATGACACAAAATTCCAAACCACTATTCATCAAAGCAGCCACTAAAATAATTAAGAAGGGCCATTGATTTATGCCAAAAATATTACTCTAAAAGAGATCCTTGTTTGTTAATTTGAAGAAAATATTTTAAAGAAATATTTGTTTGCATATTTTGAAAGACTTATTTGAGATATTTGAAGAGGTTTCTAAAGGACTGGAAATATACACAACAGAGTATATCTAGACTAAGGAAGGTGTGAGCTTGAAAGGAAAACCTATGAAGGATTAAATTAGACATCAAGTGTACTATGACATGAGCATATATGGAAGAGTAGTCCTGAAGCATTGATGACAACCTGAGAATATATTTGAAGCAATTTGACACCATCATTTGGAGTTGGTTTGTTGGAGACTTGGATCATACTTGAAGAATATTGAACTCGGTGGGAATACATTCATTTGGTTGAGTAGATCTATGTGAGAGGTTATTAAGAAAAGAAGTGTGGACTATCCAATGTTTTGTAAAGTGATAAAAATGTCCAAGATCTATTGAATGTGAAGCCATATTTGTGAATGTGTTTTGGAATCCAAGTAAAGAAACCAGAATATAATGAGATGTATACATCCAGTGGAAGTAGATCCCTCATTCATATCATTTGAAGTAGTGATGAGTTTAAAAGATAGTGTCCCATGTTATTTTAAGTTTTGGAGAGCTATTTGTATGAAAAAAATTTGGAGCAGCGAAACCCAAGAAGATCCTTAAAGCACAATTGAAATTTTTTGAATTCCAAGTAAATGAAGACTCTTGATGGAATACTAGTGAATCAAATGAGAAGACACTAAAAAATATGGATGAAGAAATCCTTCAAATAAAAGGAGATGATTCTGAGCATGAATATTATAACAATCTAAAAAACCTTAGCATACATGCATCCCATAACAGCCTTGTCAATGGTTGAAAAAAATGAAAACTTGTGAGGAAAGTCCTTGAGCATGTTGAGGATGTTAAAAAAAAAATTGTGAAATCCTTGGAGCAGCCTGTCAAGTGAACATAAATAGATATGAAGTGGGCCATTTAAATCTAAGGAAGAAGTACTTGAAGGATGGAAGTCAAAGAATTTGAAAACTGATTAACCTAACAATGACCAAACATAAGCTTATTGGGAGTAGATCCATGAAGATTACCTATAGTAGTAATGGACATAAAATTGCATCACATGAAGTCTTGGTGAATGAAAGTATTTGAAACAGAAACACAGATCAATGATGCATGGACGAAGAATTTGACATGTCCATGACAATTGAATACTTGCGTAGAAATATTTGAAGCAACTGTAAGATTTATGATGCATTTCCTTTCAAAAGATTGATCTACATGACATGGGAACATCAAAATGGTGCAGATTCATCTAGTTGCATAAAAGAGGAAGTATGAAGAGGAAGCATAATGACAAGGGGAGTAAGCATAAGTCCAAGACAAGCAAAAAAATGAAGAATATAATACATAAATTTAGGGGGATCATAAAAATAGAAAATGAATCTTGATAGGGGGAGTAGTGAAAATAAAGAATGAAAGAAGAGACATTGTTAAATTGCACGAGTATCATCTCAAATTCATTATTGAATCCTTGGAAGCCTTAGTTTAGGGGAAGCTAAGCTATTGAAAACATAAATGAAGGACAATATAGATGAGAAAGAGATATAAAAGAGGAAGATAAGAAGAACTTTTCCATTGATGTCAAAGGGGGAGAAGAGAACTAGTAAAACAAAAATAAAATTTGAAAGAAGAGAACAACCAGTAAAATCCAAAGGGGGAGAAGAGAAGTATAACAATTTTTGTTTTACTAAATATTGCAATCAATGCTAAAGGGAGAGATGGTTGAAGATGTCATTCATGTAAATATTAGCCATTGATTTCAAAAAGGTGAAGTGTCATTGGAATGAAAAAAATCATTGTTAATATGCCATGATGAAATGCATAAGTGAAGTATGATGATAAACAATGATGATAATAACCATAACCAAATTGGAAGCCTTGAAGCATTAAAAGAGAATCAATGCAAAACATTATATGTCAATAGTGATTCATATAAAAAATGAAATATGTCATGCCGTCCCCAAAATAAAAATACATTAAAGAACATGAGCTGAATAAAAGTTCACTCACACAAGATTACCAAAATATTTAGAAAAATATATAAAAATTCATTTGGATAAAAATAATATATGTATAAAAGTATGAAAGATGATTTCACAAAATAGAAATGCTTGTACATATAATCATTTAAAAGTTCCTTTAAGTGACTCTTCATAAGGGTTGTGTCTTGGGTTGATAATTAATATTAATCGTTATTTATTATTTATTTATTTGTTATTTGTTATTATTTATTATTTGTTATTATTTATTATTTATATTATATTATATATATTTATTATTATATATATTTTATATTTGTAACATTGCTTTCCTCTTCATAAATGTTGTGTCCTCAAAGCATAGTTTTTTGAAAGACTTTATCTTGTGATCTTTTAAGCTCGTAAGTGTGATACTTGATGAAACAAGGCGATATAATATTCAAATACTTGAACTGGTGTGTTTCATTTTCTGAAAAAGCACTGATCCACCCCAAATCTACTTTCATTGGAACCGTTTGATGATCGAATGATTGGATAGAACTTCTCATTCTAGGCTTCCATAAAAGTTGTTTATTTTGTCTTTGCTCTTTTTCAATATTGTAGTTGGTTTGTATGTAAGAATAATATTGTTTATTTTTCTGTTGACTTTGTTGTTGGTCATAAATGACTCTTATGATTTGGGTGACGTAAGGCATTCGAGCCACTTTTGGAGCGTTCATAGAAACCTCAATTTTTTGTGCTTCTAGTGCTTTACTGGTTGATAATAATTCAATGGACATTCTCTTTTCTAATGTTTGAATTTGAGCATCCGATGACTTCTCTATTGGGTAGGTCATCATTTATTTGTCGGCTAATGATCCCTTGCGATCTAACTCTTCTTGTAGAGATTCCTTATCATGCCTTAGATTTCTAATTTGTATGAGTAAGTCTTAATTATGACTCCTTAAACATAAGAGTTCTTACTTATAGTTTGAATTGTTGACTTCATTTTGATTGTCTTGATTTTTGTGCTCTCTTTCTTTTACGCTTTTTATTTTCTCTAGCAATTCTTGATTAACCCTTTTTAGGGAAGATATTTCTTCATCCTTTCCTGATAATTATTTTTGAAGATATCGATTCTCCTCTTCTAAATTTTGATTGCGTTGTTCTTTATCCTTCACCTTCTTGATTTGAAGAAGTAATTTCTGATTATGATCTCTTAGACGAGAGATCTCTTCTTCTTTATCTGTGATAACTTTATTGAACTCTTTTTGTATCTTCTGTATTGATTTCTGGTCTTCTTGCGAAATCACCTTCGAGATATATTTGAAGTCTTCATATGACGTGACTTCAGATTCTAACTTCATGTTAATGTCATGCAGTGTGATTTTCTTCTTCTTGTAGGGGAATGTTAGAAACTTCTTTTCAACATTTAAGATAAAAGTCCCTAATGTTTCTATCCAAGGTAATCCAAAAATTAGGTCACCATCACGACTCCACAAGGATCTAACTTATAATCTCCAATGTTCAGTTGTAAATTTCTTATTTCATATTCTTTCTTATTCCAAATGTCTATCCTTTCACCTATGTTTGAATCCATAATTGCTAACTCATTAGAAAATTTAACACTAATATAATTATTGCGTTCAACAGAAGAAATAGAAATAATAATGGCTTTCCCTCTAATTGTTCCTTTTATCTAAAATAACACTGAAACATAGGTTTTTGAAGTGCTTGGAAATATTCCTTGTTTTTCACCATGAGACTCCATTTTCTTTTGTCGTCACAATTTTCATCAATCTTCCTTCTAAGATGTCTTGATTACAAATTTTGTCTTATATATTATACTATATTCTTCAATACTTTAGTCTTTCTTTGATATTATCCCGCCACTTTTTTTCAAATAATAATTGTAATAACAATTATTAAATAATAATAATAATAATTACTATTATTAACAAATTTAATAATAATAATAATAATAATAATACTAAGGGTAAGGTATTAAGGCTTGCTAAAGCCATGCGCGGTTTTATAAAACCATGGATTGGTTTTATAAAACCGTTTGTTCCTTCTTCTTTCCTTTTTTTATGGAACCTTTTTTTTAACTTTCTTCTTTCTCTCATTCCTTCTCTTTTCTTTTCTACGTTCTTTTTTTTTCTTATTTTATGACCGTAGAATTTATTTTTTAGAGAAAATCTAAAAGTGAGGTCAAAAACCTAAATTTAAAGAAACTTTGACAATTATGTTTGGCCACAAGCCGGAATCAACGCTACTAAACGAGCCGAACAAAAGTTTGCTACAAGATTGCCAAAAGACTTGGAAAAATATATAAAAATCCATTTGGATAAAAAGAATATATGTATAAAAGTATGAATGATGATTTTACAAAATAGAAATGCTTGTATATATAATCATTTAAAAGGGCCTTTAAGTGACTCTTCATAAGAGTTGTGTCTTGGGTTGATAATTAATATTATTTGTTATTTATTTATTATTTATTCTTTATATATATAATATTCGTAACATAACAAGTTGGCTCCAAAATTGTAACAAGTTGTGTGAGAATTCTTAATAAGTTCAAGACCATGAAATAATTCTAATATCCAAGGATCTTGAAGCAAAGAAGTCCTCACAAGAATTATTCAGAGATTTGCAAGAATAATATTAAAACAAAAACATAAGAGAGAGGACTTAATTAATGTAAACTTCATCTCTATATTATTCATCAATATGAATACAATATATAATACATATTAGGAGAGAAATATAATGCCTAGAAGGCAAGTTGTAAAGCTAAAAAAAGGCAGGCTTAATAAAAGCATAAAACCCCCAAAGGTAGCAAAAGCACCTTACAAATCTGTTAAGAGGACAATGCATTAGCTAAATAAGGTATGGTAGCTAGTGAGTGATGAAAATGGAATGCGATGATGAATTTTGGATAGAATAAAATAAAGGAGGGAGAGTTGGGAAAATAGAGACAATTTCCAAGTCAAACTAGCTTTACCTTATCTACTAGAAAGCATAAAAAGCATGATAAAGTTGTCTAAAGCAGGGAGGTGTACTTCTAAGCCAAGAATAACATGAAATCAAACATAATTCGACAAGATCTTATCCAAAATCTACCAAATTGCTCCCTAGTGACTCGGGATAGCATGTGGTCCCATAAAAGACAAAAATTAGGCCAACTACATAGTCTAAACCTAAGAAATTAATCATGGAAGATTAATAAAATATATCATTAAGTCTAAATTGGGTTTTTGATGTTCCAACACCCCCCATTAAGACTAATTGTATGTGAGTAAAATATCATGAGGGACCGGGCAACTATGGCCTATGGTCACCCTTTAAAAAAATTTATTAGTCCATGTAGGTGAGGAAAGAAGGAAAACCACTTGGGAAGAAAACCTCCCCTCAAAATAAACATGGAATACACCATAATAAGGCTCTCCAAACTCCAAACATGTGAGAACTTGGTCAAATGCCTAGAGGAATATTCTTCTTGGGAAGAAGTGGAATGTGCTCACCAGGATTGAGCTTCTTGAGATCAGGTCCAAATGAGTCTTGATGATTTCCTCCATCTTCTATGCAACTATGAGAGAAGTTTCCAACCATAATCATGCAGTGGATCAGAAGCATGGCAGTAAGAGCAAAACCAACCACTCCAAACTGTAATTATACCTCTATAGCATCCAATAACACACCAAAAAGAAACCAAAGGAGAGGTTCTGAGCATGTATGAACTACAACAATTGGATGATGATTCAAATCAGAAGACATATGAGAGAACTTAGATATCTCTCCAACTTCTTGAAAAACGTACTAGCAATCATGTAGAAACTGGCATGAGCATTTACAATGGAAGTGAAGGTGCAACCAACAACCTTACACTGTATACTAGACTTCTAAATAACTATTAGATCACCTTCTTGGATATCATTTACTGGAAAAGGATCCTCAATATATGAAGTGTAACAGTAGAACAATGATGAGAGATGGAAAGATATGTGTTCTTCTTCAACAATAGATTTATGCCATTTGATCTTCAACAGTTGAAAAAAAAACTCTCTGAAATATTATGTTGGAATACTAATATAATCAAGAGCTCCCAAGCTCTGATACCATGTGATAATTCTAAATATGTTAAATACCATGAAAAAATTCTAATAGCTAAGGATCTTGAAGCAAAGAAGTCCTCACAAGAATTATTTAGAGATTTGCAAGAATAATATTAAAACAAAAACATAAGAGAGGTGTCTCAATTAATGTAAATTTAATCTATATATTATTCATCAATATGAATACAATATATAATACATCCCAAGAGAGAAAATAGAATGCCTAGAAGGAAAGTTGTAAATCTAAAAAAAGGCAAGGTTAATAAAAGCATAAAAACCCCAAAGGTAGCAAAAGCACCTTTCAAATCTGTTAAGAGGCTCACGAATTAGATAAATAAGGTATGAAAGCTACTGAGTGATGAAAATGGAATGTGATGATGAATTTTGGAGAGAATAAAAGCAAGGAGGGCGAGTTGTCCAAATAGAGACAATTTCCAAGTCAAACTAGCTTGACCTTATCTACTAGAAAGCAGAAAAAGGAGGATAAAGTTGTCTAAAGTAGGGAGGTGCACTTCTAAGCCAGGAATAACATGAAATCAAATAGAATTAGGCAATATCTTATCCATAATATACCCAAGTGTTCTGGAGTGACTCACGATAGCATGTGGTCCCATAAAAGACAAAAAATAGGCCAACTACATAGTCTAAACCTAGGAAATTAATCATGGAAGATTAATAAAATATATCCTAAGTCTAAAGTGTGTTTTTGGTGTTCCAACAGGTCAAACCTAATAAGAGGGAAAGCATATGTATAAATATAAAAATATGTGCCCTCAATTTAGGTAGTGTTTTAAAATATGTAATTCAAAGTGAAAACATGAGACAAGTTTGAGGTTTTAGGACCAACATGGTGAGACGTATGTCAGCGAAATTCAAGGACAAGTCTGGTATGAGTCATCCTTATTCTCTACGACTGATATGTGATATAAATTCAGCATGTTGTAACTATGTTGGGAAGAATCTCGACCTCTTAAGGTATGAAATTTCAATGGTGTAGAGGGAATATTTGATGGAGTGAAGGAATGCCATTTAGAACTATTTAATTTGGCATTTAGAAAACTATGCTTATATGCTATGTGATTGTATTCTAAGGGTATTTTCTTGAATGGATTTCAAGTTTATATTATGAAATAGAAATGCTCGGTTAGGGATCATATCTAGTCATTTAATTCAAAATGTAAAAAGAAGAAGATCGACAATCTAATATTGAAGTCAATAAATGGCATAAATACCAGCTACTACACAAGTGATTGTTGTATACTTTGTTGAAGACTTGTTGATTTAGTTTAAAGGTTACAGTTTAAGGTCTGTTATCATGTTTCATGTAAGAGAACAGATGTATACAAATAATGATTATAGTAAGACTCTAGAAGCATGATGATAATATTGAGGTACCGACATGTTGAGGTTTCCTATTTAGTAGAGGATGAATGTTGGGATGATGAATTTATGACCTCCAAGGTATGAGAGTCATGAATCAGGCTATAAAAAAATTATATCCAAGGTATGTAAGATTAGTCTAGGATTGGTATTTAGTTAGTTGTATACAATATAAATCTGGGTGAATTTATCTTGAGGATATTGGAAGGTTGTGTGCCATATTGTCTGGGGAATTTCATACAGTTCTGGGCTCTTTCTTAAGTCTGTACATGATACAAATTAAGGTCTGGTCAAAGAAAATAGTGAAGCCATTTGTTGGGCATAATTTGAAGTGTTGAGAAATCAGAAAATTTATTTAGATACAGAGTTGGTATTACTAAGTAGAGAATACATAGCAGTGAATGATCATAATAGGTTCTTGAAGTAAAGTTCCAAGTATAGAGGTACTTAAACAATAAGGAAGATATTTTGGATAGAGTGATAAAATTAAGGGTGTTGTAGCATCCTTGTCAGTTGAATATGACTAAAATTTAGGGGGTTGAATCCTCCTTCAATTGGAGCTGAAAAACAAAGGGGTTGGAGCCTCCTACCAGTTGTAGCTGGTGAACTTCAGAGATTGGAGTCTCCTCAACCTGATATAATCCTTCTTATGGTTTTTATCAATATTTTATATTGAGGTTTCCATATACATCTTGTGTAATACTTGTGTATTATTGATGAGCTCTTATTGATGTTGATATGCATACAATTAATGATGAATGTCTATTAATGCATTAATGTGTTTGAATAAGTGTCGATTGAGAGAAAAAGTAGTCAAAGTATAGGACATTGATTCATCCCCCTTCCCTCTCAGTGTCCCTCATGTGTTCAACACTTGTTTGGTATAATGTTGGAACAAACCAATTGCATTATGCTTACTAATATCATCGATGTAATGTTCAATATTTTTGAAATTAGGATTATGATGATGAGAAACCTATCTACCATCTTTCGTTGCACCCAAAATCGAGAGAAGGATTCAAGAAGAGTGAAAATCAAAGAGGAATCATACCAAGTATGGTTGAATCAACCACTTATTCAATTCCCATTGTGTCCAAAATCACTAGTTAAGAATGCCTACAATAATAGTAGTTCTTCACATGTTTGCAATGGAGGCAATGAAATCGAGGTTGGTATGGATGGGTTCTTACGAGATACAGGTGCCATAGACGCAATGTTGTTTGATGCATCCAAGGAAAATGAGCTAAGGGATGATGCTCATATCACTATTGCCTTCTTCCAAATCCTTCAATTGGATTCCACCACCCCTCTCTTTGGACCTGCTAGTCAAAGTCTACCTAGTTTGGGACAACAATGTTACTAGACAACTTGAAAGAAATGCAGGACATGTCAAATGCGTGTTTCTCGACACCTATAAGGTAACTAACTATCAAGTCGCTTATATTTTGAGGAATCTTGTCACACAATTAACATTGAAAATGGTTGATTTTATGAACGTTAAATGACATTGTACGTTTATATTTCCCACTAACTAAAGGTTATTCAAAGATAAGGTACTTTTGAGTGATAATGTTTTTCTTGATAGATGTAAAGAGGCAAATAAAATGTTGAAAATGTTGGGTTTTGAGTACATATCATATCATGCGTGTCCGAATGATTGTATTCTATATAGAGTTTAATATGCACGCAAAGCGATATGTCCAAAATGTGGGCATGACAAGTACTATAAATCAATAAAAGGGCAAAGCACATGGTCCTACTCATAATATATTGAAGAACATGCCTATAATCCCAAGGATTCAAAGGCTCTTTAATTGCAAAGAATTAACTATGTTATTGGGATGACATGCCCTTAAATGAAGTGAGTCGGGATTTAAGCAAATCCCAATAGATTCAATATCCATGAAGCATATAGACGATACATGGATCAATAAATTAAAGGATGAAGTATGAATCCTTCAATTTAGTATAGACATGGATGGCGTCAACCCATATTCCCTCCAAAGAACCAACTATTTTGTTTGGCTTGTAGTAGTGATCAATAAAATTATCCCCCCATGGTTGTCCGTGAAGAATGAACATCTTATGCTGGATCTTATAGTCCCTGGTAGAATACATGTGAAGAATATGAATGCTTACCTACAACCATTGATTGATGAATTCAAATAATTATGGGAAGGGATACAGGTATATGGTGTATCAAGACCCATCCCATCAGAGAGGAGTTTTACGTTGTATGGAACAAGTGCACACATCACACATAATTATCTAGGTTTAGGAGTTTGATCTGGTAAACATGTTTGATTTATTCATATTCATAACAATATTTTTTGGCATATTTAATCTAGTACGACTGTATTGATATTCAACACTAATGTTATTTGTATACCATAATGCTAACAGGTCTTGTAATGAAAGGGTATCATGGATGTAAATGTCGTGGACCTTTTTTGAAGGGTAGGTTGAATTAGTTGGGGTACTCTCATGTCGTTGGATGTTCTTCTTAGAGAGTTACATGAAAAAATTGGAGGGATTTGTTTGATAAAGGGAAAACCCCGAGGGGTCTATGGTAGAGGGGTACATAGTATATGAATCGTTCTATTATGCTAGCGAGTACATTAGGCAAATTGACAGCATACTAGGTGTAGTGATTTGGGATGGTGAACATGATGAGGAAAAAAGGGAAGGGGAGCTACTCCAAATGAATGGAAAAATGTGCATGATAAAGAGTAAGTCACTTATCTTTTGTTACATTTCTACATAGTAACTATTCACAATGAACTTCATGATCTATATTTTATCTATGTACTATATGTCGAGTTTATTTCATGAATACAACAACAAATTCAAAAATTAATCCCATCAATAAATTCATTCTTTACAACGCAGATGAAACACAATTGTGGGTTGCATTATATGAAGAGAAGAGGAGGAAATGGGACAATGATAGGAAATAATTCAGACAGTTGAACGGTAGAATCATGCCTTATATTGGCCATTTAAAATAAAGTACGCCAAATATTTGTCCCTACAGTTGGGTTGCTAACCAAGTCAGAGAGAAATATGGTGCATATGGTCATTACCCTCCTATTGAAGAGGATGCACCAAACATAGGGATCATGTGTGTTATCACCCCTATCAACGTTCCTGCCAAATAAGGAAAGGGAACCCCCCTACTAAAACCCCAAGTATGCCCATTGACCTCTTACAACAAATAAAGAGTCAAAAAACCCAAAAATGGCTAAGTATCAAGCCAAATGATCGAGCCGCAGTGAGAAAAATGGGAAAAACAAGGCCATGGAATTCTTCCGCAATCTACAACGGTTGAATGGTCGAGATTGAATAAGAAAATCCAAATCTACAGCTGAGAAGCGATCCAAAACTCATCCAATCAGGAGGCTTTCCACTTTTCTGACTTTTTGAAGTTCTCACTTTCCGCATCCGCATTGCTGATTGTGGAAGTTGGAACGATATTTTGTCAAGAGCACAGAAGTGGGTTTCCGATTTCCACAACCTGCATTGCGGAATGCAGATTACAAAGGCATGATTTTTCTAGGAGCGTGGACTCAAGTTTTCAATTTCCGCAACCTGCATTGCGGAATGCAGATTGCAGAGGTGATTTTCACTAGGTTGTGTGATGGCATTCCGAGTTTCGAAACCCTCATTGCGGATTACAGAAGCGCGATTTATCCAGACAAGTAGGTTTGAATTTCCAACTTTTTGAATCCCGCATTGCGGAAGTGAAATTTGGCAAGGTTCGCTCAGGAATTCTGAGTTCCGAAACCTGCATTGTAGATTGCGGATCAAAGATTTTTAGCAGAACAGGGTAAATTTTGGCCACGGGAAATGAAGAATTTCATAACCTGGAAGCCACGGGAACTGATTTGGAAGCCAAAGAGAATCATATCCTGGTTAGCTGTCCAAATCAACCTAAAAAAACCCAATCCGAAGGACAAACAGGTGGTTTCTAGGGTCCAAATGCGCACTGACAACGCACAAAGTTTCCCACCGGCGCGTCTAATGGAATCAGAGGCATTTGGTTCGAGTAGTTCAACCTGAACGACCTCATCCTTTCCAGTTCTAGACTATTTTCAGTTAGTTAGAAGTTGTTTGATATTTTGTAAGCCTATAAAGGCAAATTTTGAATTAAATCAAAGGGTTGATGTTTATGGATTCTAAGATATTAAAAGCTTTGTGTATGTATCAAGCTCGACCTTTCAATTCATGATAAGACCTGATTCGGGAGCAAAGATTCCTGTGATGAGTGTTTTGATGTTTGTTATTTCCTGTGCATGTGTCCTTAATTTGTATTTCCATTTATTGTTTGCTTTTGCACTATCTATATCAAGAATACATGGTCTGAAATTCATATTTTATGCTTCATATGCATATGACTAGATATTCCATCCTTTCTTCTTGAAGTTTCAGGTTAGAATTCCTTTACAAATGCTCTAGCTCTGTTATGGAATTTGTTTCCTTTTCTTCCTTCATCTGTTGATATCTTTGACTTGAGAAAACCTCATATACCTTGCCTCTACCTCTTAAATTGTGGTCTAAATCAGTCATTTGTGACTATAAATCCACTGAAGTTTGACTCCATGCTCAATGGTGCTCTTGTCCTTAACCCCAACCAGCTAAAAAATCCTTATAAGTCATTATCTGAAGGTCTAGTCACCACTTTCACCCATAACCAGCTTGTGCAAATAATATCCTGTGTTGAGTGAATCGTGAAAGAGAGAGCCCTCTTTGTGCTTGGAAAGGCTAGTTCCTATCCACCAAAGCTTGGTTTGAAACAGTTACCTCATGATCCCTTCTGCTCCAACCCAAGAGAATCTTGAGTGATAACATTCTGGCGACCATACTGGGGATTCAAAAGACTTCTTTCCCAGAACAAGAATTTCAAAGCATCAAATAAGATCCCTGAGGGAAAACAAAGGATTGAAAATTTCAAGGTTGTAATATTTGCCCTAGCGACTCCAACTTTCAGATTGGCGAATTTATTAGAAGAATTCTGCCTTCTAGAAGGATACCTACCAGAAGTTAGCCAGATCCTGAACTAGCAAAGTTTGTATCAGATCCTGAGAAGATCATCAGGAAAGCAAAGAAAGAACAAACATGTATTTCCCCATTAACTAGGTCTTTTTCTCCACCTAAAGAAGAGGTACATGCTATAGAGGTTGTCTCTTGGGATTTAAAAACTGAATAGTCCTCATTTAGGTCTAAATATGAATCATATCTAAAGAAAACCCCGTTTGACCAAAGAAAATTCCAAACACATTGTCTGAGTGCTTTGTGGGAAAATTTACAAGCTAAAGAAGAAAACAACGAATCATTTCTCTTCACTAAAGCTGCTAGCAAAAATACCCAAGTCCTGATTACTCCTCCTACATATGGAAAACATCATAGAACATACACATATATCATCACCTATCAAACATAAGCACCATCTTACATACACATAAAAAATTAGCTAACACAATTTGACATACACATCAAACATTACCTAACATACACATGTAAACATTACCTACCATCACCAAACCTATACATTTAACATATTTAAACATCATATAACACACAAATATAATAATAACATCTAACAAAACACAAGCTACATTAATATCTAACATATTAACCATTATACACATCTAACAAATGCCATTTAACACACACATCTATCAAACACACCTAGCAAACATATCTAACCTGGCCTAACATACACATCATCATCAACATCGACTATGTGAAATGTTGAACAATAATATCAAACTCATGATACATGCCAAATACACATCTTGAGGACCATCTCCAAAACCAGAGGCATCAGTACCTCTACCAGCAGATCCAGAAGCATCGACACCTCCACTAGAAAAGCTAAAGGCACTGGTACCTTTGTCATGAAACAACGCAATATGGAGAGCAACATAGTCAATATCTCCCTAATGATGTATATCACCTGCTGTAACCCTTGTATCCATATCCTAGGAAATGGGTGGAGTAGGAGATGGTGGATGGTTGGGTCAGTGAGGAGAAGAGATTGGTTGGTTGACCTATGGATAATGAGTCAGAGATGGTTGTGAGTTCGCTGGGTATGGAGGGGTAGATATTAGTCGATTGTCATGGCGAGGAGGATGAGGAGGAGGAGGTGGATGAGATGTCGAGGCTTTGTCCTCATGGTGAGGAGGAGGAGGTGGATGAGATGTTGAGGCTCCATCCTCATGGTGAGGAGAAGGAGGAGGAGGATCACCGCCCTCATCAAATGTAGAATCATCCTCTAAGCTCTAGGCATATAGAAGGATGGATGCACCGATGATATACTACATCAAATGCCTCATATCAAGAGGAACCATCTTGCATATCTCTACTAGGTCAGGGTCTTGCATGATCTCCTGCACCCATACAAGATGGACTCCCCGTTGATCCAACAATGTGAACAACTTGTCTGCCACATCTTCTCAAAACCTATCATCTAGCCTTTGTCATAGGTCGGGTCTAGGAAAGACATGCAACTCAAAATACTACATATCCTCATCAACTTGACGTGATGGATCCCCCTCCCCATCGTACATTCCAATGTCTACAAAATATATAGTTCACAACAATAATTGGACAATTTCACTAAACAATTTAATAAAATAATTTAAAGAAAATGTTAGAATAAATTTCATTTGCATTAATTAAAACAATAAAATGCAACTAGATTAATTTAAACATAATGATAACATTACCTTTTTCATTCAATGGATCAGCTTGGGTGAAAAATATGTTGTGGCAGACTCTCAAATCCAACCCCACATACAAATATGGCACAAGGTCCAATGTATGGTCCTCCTCACTGGATAGCATCTCCAGCACCTCTGATGTGATCTTCACTGGAAACTCTGGTTAGCCCCTCTTAGGAAGCATCTGTCCCCACATGTGCATCCAAACCTCGGTCATCTCCCTAAGGGGGCAGTGGTCAAATGATGGCCTCATGGATGGAAAAATCTAAAAAAATAAATCAAAAAACTATGAACCAAAAGGGAAGTTCACCCTCCCATCAAACTATGCATGACATTGATCCAGAGCAAAACAAAACTACTGCAAAAAATGGTAGACCACCTAATTCATTTGGTTTCCGCACTAAAGAGTCTATATAAAATAAAACAGGGAAACTAATGAGCTTCCCATCAGTGGTGAGGTGTGTGATGTTCATCACCAACAGTGAGAAGCACCTAACCTACTCTACACTAAAAGAAGAAATCCATAGTTGTCCGTGCACACTTGAAAATCAACAAGATCAGTGACATCCTCACTGATATATATCTGAGAGTAAGTGAAATGACTCTAGTGCAACACCAACTGGGACATCAAGGAACTATGGAAAATAATCCCCTCCTAGATAACCCAATGATGAATTATTTGTCCTCTTCAAAGGGATAGAACCACTAATTGGGACTAATATGAAAGTAATGTCTATGTTGATCCCAATGACAGATCAATTGCATCAATAAAGATGAGTTCTCATTGAGGGATGTAGCCTCCTGATATAACTTCAAGAGGCCAACAAACCTCAAGAGGTATCATGTCCGATTAGTAATGGGGAGAGGGTACAAATCGCTCTCCCTCTCTCTTACTCCCACTCCCATACAACATTGTACAGGTCAACCTGTGCCTACTACTACTGATGGGACTCTCATTGCATATGTCTCTAATTCACATATAACATTGATCAGTCTCATAAATAGACCTACATTAAATATTTCATTAAATGATCATGTTATTTATTAACATCAAATAATATTTTTTCCTTATACTAAATGAATTTAACAAGTGGTGCGCCTTAATTACAGTAAAGAACTGACCTCAGTGCTCTTGGAATACATGTGCACTGCGAATGGTGTGCTACAATAACATAAACGAAAAGGGTACGCAAATAAAATAAATCAAAATTTAAATCATATGGATATTCGATGCATTAAAATGCTAGAAGCACCATAAACGGTGTGCTATGTTGACCCTAGCACACAGTGGGTGATTTTTTTATTGAAAACAAACACGATGTGTTTTTATAGCAAAAGTCCCAGGGCGTGTATTCTACTAAAATGGATTGACATCATTTTATAAATATAAAAAATGGTGCTCCGATCAATAGGAAGCATGGGTGCAGTACGAACACGTCGGTGCAAGTATTGGATTTATGATTAAGTATAAGTCATCCAAGTCCTTTACAAAAGGCCATCATGCTACGTCAACTTATTACAACTTCCTCGAGGAGTATGAACATGAATTTTTTTTAAAAAGGGCTAAAATTGGCCTGTTGGACTTTTGAACACTGATGTTGAACAAATGATTTGTTCAAGTCTTTGGAGGCTCACTGAGAAATCAACTAAGTGCAGCTCAGTGGATAACATCTGGCTCCAACTACCGGATGTGTGGTCGCTTTGATTTTCAATCAAAGAGAGTATGCGAGAATTCCAAAATATCTGGTTCCTGCACAAAACTGAATGGCATCAGTTACACACATATATAAAATTGCCAAATGAAACATAAGTTGCAATAATGTACAAGAATATTTTACAAATGAGTAATGTACAACAATGATATACAACAATAATATACAACACCGATGTACAAAAGAATAACTTGAAGTAAAGTACAAAGAAAAGGGTTTAGAAAATGTTGTGATGCAGAAGATGACCCCATGGGCATAAGATATTGTCGTTGAAGAACAATTTTACAAGTTGCCCATTAATTGGCAAAGTCAACTTTTCTCCATCCATTGTGCGAAGATAAAATGAATTGGCATCGGCTGATTCATGAATGATTTGCGGTCTTATCAGAGACTATCAAAATTGCCATGCTTCCATGGCTTTTCCCTGCGCTTATCCCATAGTAGAACAATATCCTCTAATTCTTGAAAGGCTTTGGGTCTAAAGACTTGTCAAAAGTCCTCTTTACTTTGTCTTGATTTTTTATATTCTGATCTAAGGCCTTTTGTTTGTTCTCATCTAATTCAACCTTTTGATTAAGTTTGTTTTGAACCACGTCTTGATCTGAACTATAGGCATGAAGTATCTGATACATTGGAAGTTGAAGGTGGATAGGCAAGGTGACTATTAAACCATACAACAACTTGAAAGGGATCTTTCTTGTTTCCATTTTCTTAGTTATTTTGTCTGCCCAAAGTGAAAATTTGATCTTGCTATCCCATGAATTCTTATTAACCGCCACCATTTTCTTAATTATGGTCATCAAGATCTTGTTACTTGACTCAGCTAGACTATTTCCTTGGGGATATTAATTAGAATAATGGGATAGGATAATGCCATATCTAAAGCAGAAAGAGGAAAGTTCTACTGAGCTAAAGGCTTGGGCATTATTAGTTTTTATTTTGGCTTGCACACCGAATCTAGTTATGATTTTATTTTCCTTGAAATTTATAACTACCTTATCGGTTGTTGCTTTGGTGGGAATGGATTCCACCCACTTGGTAAAATAATCGGTAGTTGTACGAATACAAGTATGACCATTAGTTGAATTTTATTTGAACTAACTAATGAAGTCAAGAACCCATTGTTGAAAAGGGGCTTGAACAACTATTGGATGTAAGGGTAAGGATGTAAACCTTTGCTTCCCAGTGAACAACTAACATTGTTGGAAACATGTGAAAAAATTGTGCACATCTGTAAACAAACTGGGCCAATAGTAACCTGATCTAAGGATTTTATGGGTCGTTGTGTCTGTTGCAAAGTGCCTTCCACAAAATCCTGAATGGAACTCAACCAAGAGTTTTCTAGACTCTGGATCATGGACACAACTAAGTATTAATCCATCGGGGTTCCTCCACCCCAATCCTTATTGAGTTATACAATACCTAGTGGCCTTTAACCTTAATTCCCTTCTTTTATGATTGCTTAGAGGATTTGGGAAATTAAGATTAATAAGGAAAAATATTATATCTGAATACCACAACAATTGTCCTAAACATTGAAGCTCTGCTGACATGATCGGTGTTGACTCATTACTCTGATAGGCCATCCCTAGTGCCTTCTCATTACCTTACGCCATCATCCTATCCAAACCCTGGACTTTGATTAGCTTAGTGGGTTTGATTTCTGTGATATTCTTGAATTTTAGAAACCCAATTTTCCCTTATCCCTAGACAATCTTGCTAAGACAAGATGTCTTTGATGACAGAATGAGGGACATACCCTACTGCCTTTGAGTAATTGACATACATTCGAAAATGTCTAAGAGACTTGACCAATACATAAGCTTTATTTTCCATGTTGATGTACTTTAACTCTATGTCTTGCAAGTCTCTGCTCATGAATGCGATGGGTTGCTCGAACCCTTTGTTGTTCTTTTGAAGCAAACCCCTGCAATGGTATCTTCTAAGGAGAAGGAGAAAATATGGAAATCCTTAGAATAATTTGGGCTAATTAGGATTGATGACTTAGAAATGCCCTCTTTAATACATTTAAAATCTTCTCTTCCTTCATCTTCCCATTGCAACTTAGCATCCTTTTTTAACAGTTTTTGCATTGGTTTCATTAATTCGGCCAAGTTGGGAATGAACCTCCTAATGAAGTTGATTTGACCATTGAATGACTGGAGGAATTTCACATTCTAGGGAATATGCATTTTATAAAGGGCTTCAATTATTTCATGATCTATTTTAACACCATCCTTGGAGATTATGCGCCCCAAATTTTTACCATCATCCACACCTAGTACTAACTTAGCCGGATTTAAAGAAATACCATGATTTTTCTACATCTTTTGAATACTTGTTTGAGAGGACCTATGTGATCTGATCTTTCTATTGAAAACACAGTTAGGTCATCCTGGTAAATTTCAATAATCTTGTGGATTAGCTCCTTGAAGGAATAATCCATGGCTCTCTGAAATGTGGCACCTACGTTAAGCAAGCCAAATGTCATTCTCAAATACTCAAAAGTCCCCCAAGGTGTGGTAAATATGGTCTTGTTTCGATATTCCTTCTGAATCAACACCTGATTGTATCCAGAAAATCCATTCAACATGGACATCATTCCAGATCTGGTTACTCTTTGCTGTAAGTTTTCCATGTTAGGCAATGGGTAATTGTCCTTCTAACTGATATGTTGATATTTATGAAATCTACACATAGTATTATCTTCCCATTCTTTTTTCTTATTATGACTAAGTTGGAACACCGGGATGAATGCCTTCTTGGTGCAATGATTCCTGCAACCAACATCTTCTTCATTTCTTGTTGCACCATGGGTGCCAACTTAGGGTTTATTTGCCTTAATTTTTGCTGAAAAGGCTTGACTTCTTTTATTTATTGTTTAAGAGGTATAGTATGTTGAAAGGAATCCTCTTGATAGGCCTTGAGCTTGTGATATGTAAATGCAAACACATCTCTATACTCTTTAACAAGGTTTATTAAATCTCTTTTTTCTTTTTCGGGGGTATTTTTTCCAATTTTTATCATTTTGGGATCTTTGCACATTCCTATGTTTACCTCAATGTAAGCTCCAGGTTTTATTGACTCTTTTTTGTTTCTATGCCTGTCTTGTCTGTCAAAAATTTGCTATAATGCCACATGACCATTGGGAACTGGATTTCTAGGCCACTCATCTTCTTCTGGATACTATTTACCCTCTTCCTGAAAAATGACTTGAAAGTCTGAAAACTCCTGAACATTATGAATGAACCTCAGAATTTGCTCATCATCTCGAAATACTTGCCAATGCTCTAGGTTGTTTGGAACTGATGGTATGAAATTAATCTCTAATTTTCCATTACCCTTTATTGGTTCTTCTGGAGGCTGGAGGGTTGAACTACTACTACGAGCTGATATGCCATGTTGTTTTGCTCTCTAAGAATTGCAATTAAGTCTAAGGCATCGAAGAATTCCATCGTATCCCATACTACATCCCTATACTTTTTAAATCGTTGACATTTGCATGAATACTTGCCTTTTACTTAGATGATTACTAGGTTTGAGTCACCTTTAATATTTAGAATTTTAATCCCCATATCCTTAGCAAATTCCAAACCAAGTAGAATTGCTTCATACTTAGCTACATTATTGGTTGCCTCAAATTCCAATCTGAAAGCAAAGATGGAACTTTTCTTACTAGGTGATTTGATGACAATACCTGCCCTTTGCCAAATTTTGAATATGCACCATCAAATTTCATCTTCCAAACTTCATCCACTTATTCTTCTTTAAATTTTATCTTTAACTAGAGCCAAGAAATTAGATAGGATGGCATAATTTCCCACATTATCTGACTGATAAACATTTCCATTTGATGGGTAATTAGGATATTCTACATGTTTTTTCCTTTCTTTCTTGTTATAGAGTTTAGCAATATTTTTTATTTTTTATTTTTTATTTATTTATTATTTATTTATTATTTATTTTATTTTATTATATATATATATATATATATATATATATATATATATATATATATATATATTTTTTTTTTTTTTTTTTTTCTTTTTCTGATGCAAGCACTGTGGCATAAGTCCAATCCATCTGGATGGAGCCTCCTAGGGTAGCACCTCACTTTCTTGACAAAAGCATATCCCACTTGTTCAACACATCAATCACTAGAACATCCATGATCACATGAATATTAGGATATTCTGCCAACTTGACTAGTAGATTTATAATTATGCCAATCGCGTCGATTTCTCTAGAATCCATGGCACATACATTTTGATAAGTTTTAGTAATTTTTAGGTTCATTTGTTCCATAACATTTCTAGTCATTATCTTTGATGAAGCCCTTGAATCTAACATACAGTTGTGTAGAAGAAGACCACCTATCATCAATGATACATAAAAGGGGGGAATGATCTTCTTTACTTGGATCCATAGTATGAAAGATAACTGGGGGATCATTATAGGCATTTATCTTATTTGGGGGAGCTTTTTCTTTAGTCTTCTCAAAGGTTTTTTCCTCAAGATTCTCTATGGCATTTAATAATTTTTCTTTCTGACATGGGATCTTGGTAAGTAACCCCTTTGAACTTTGACATTTCCAAAATCTCCTCGGGTGAGGGCTTCTCTCCAAACAACTTGGTCAAATTGTCTTTCTCATGAATGTACTCTTTGGCTTGCCTCTAATGTTCGTTAGAAACAGGGTAAGTGCGGCTCACAATGTTGATATAATCATGCTCTCTTGGATATTCGTCTCAGTTATTTGTTTCAGGAAACCCTTGCTTCATGATCTGACAAGATGAGTAACAAGCAGATTCTTCATGGAAGTCTTTACATGACCTACAATAGGGAAGTACCTATTCTACTATATTGGTTGTCTCAAGTTGATTAGGAGGCCTCTGATCTCGAGGAGGTACTTTATTTTTCTATCTTTCTTGGTTTCCTTTGGGAGGACACTTTTGCATTTGGGAAATTTAGGCAACATGTTCCCTTTCCATGGTGACCATCCTATTCTACATGGCATTCATATATGATGTATGGTTGGCTACCAAAGTTTTCATCATGTATTCCATTTCTTTTATGGACTCATTAGTAGATTCTTTTCAAGTTCAGTTTCAATGGATTTTCCCTTTGATTCATGTTGTTTCTAAGATGAGGTCATTCCGATCGTAAAGCCAAGAATATTAGACTTGCTTGATGATTCCATGTTTAAGTCAACTTTCTCAGCCAATTCTTGGGCACGTTTCAGATCCTCTGGCTTCGTATCCCTCGGTTGATACCTCATTTCACCATTGAATGATTCTATGTAATATGTAAGGACGAAACCATATGGAGGCTTAATATTTTGGGGAAGAATTGAAATTAGATCGTTGAATATTTTATTAAACTCTCCCATAGTTTCATTTTCATTCTTTTTCATAGTGTTGAGAGTAGCCAAAAGGTGTTGGTCTTCTTTCTTATTCCCCCACCTCTTTAGGAAAGCCTCTTGCAATTCTTTGAAATTGTCATTGTTTTTTTGTTTTTTTTTTTCTGAAAACCAATCGAGTGCATCTTCTTCAAGGGATAGCATAGACAATTTCATCTTGACATCTTCGTACTGAGCATTTAAACAACTTTTGGTATAACAAGTCAAAAAGGATTTACAATGGGCTATAGCACTTTACAACATTATTTCCTTTAAAAGACGGCAATTTATCAATTGCCTTTTCAAGAACAACATGAGGATATCCATTTATAGCAGTAAAATCCAACTGACTAAATTAATCACTCATTTTATCAACTTGCCAATTATTAAACAATGAGTGAATATCTGGAAGTGACTCAAATCTAAGATCGTCAAGGATTCTACGATAAGATAATTTACTTTTCCTCCTGTGATAAACATGTTCAAGTTCAAGAATGAACTAAAGCAAACCTTGTGAGTTTCTTCTTGTAGAATACCTTGTTAAATTTAATGATAGTGGATTCGCCAGATGATCTTAGTCAATTTCACCATTTCACTAGATACATCAAACAAAGCAAAAAATAAAAAATAAAACACAAAAGTCGTATTCCAGGAATAAAAAGATTTATTCTCGACAACGACGCCAAAAATGTTGCCGCTTGAATATGCACCTGGGATAACGCGACAAAAATATTCAAGCTGCTTTGTGCATCCTTAGGGACAAGTCTCGAGTTGAGATACTGTCACTCAACACTCAACTCCTTTGTCTAGGCTTACTCCTAGCGAATCCAAGGGTGGTAGACCCTAAGAAAAGAAACTAAGGATTTTAAGCTAAGTTTCAAAAAATGAAACATAATCTAGGAGTCAAATTATTCAACACAAGAGAAAAATAACATCAAACTTCATAGCATTCAACATACATCATCATCATTAAAGCATAAACATTTCAACATAATAATATATCAAATAGCAAGACTAGTGCCGAAATGAAATGCTGAAAAGGAAAACATTATACAAATGTTCTTGGAAAATTTTATTATTAAAAGTGATGGTTGTTAGTGGGTTTGTTCTTCGTTTGTCCCCCTAAGACACCTTATTGAATTGAGTGCACGAGTGCAGCTTTACCAAATGTCCAACGGGGAGAGGAAAAACCTCATTAATGAGTATCCCCATGAATCCATGGTAGCCACTCTCTGTGACCTCCTGAATTCTCGAAGATTAGCTTTATGTGGATTGTCCTATTTATACTAGACAATCTAATACCTTTCTGGTGTGACCAATTGATCGGATGATTTGCAAAGGTACAGAGCATATAGGGAATAGAGTTCAGTTCGTTTTACAAGAACTGAAAGCAAATTGAAAAAGTAAAAATGTTTTCTAATTAATCTAACCATGAATCTCTTTTCCATCCAAACTCCACCTACTCGGGAAAGCCCTTTCATGGAACCATACTTCAAGAATGTGCGGGGGTTCGTTACTTCGCAACAACAAGAAACAAAAATGGAATTTAAAACTAGCTAAGTGCAATGAGTGCAATTGTTACAAAAATGAAAGATTGTCATCCTGAGTGATTATGTGGCCTACCATTTAAATGGAACCAACAAACGGTTTATTTTAGCTTAGATTAGTTAAATAGAGCAAAAGAAATCAAAGAGAAGGGTTAGAGACAATCACACCATGAAAAGTGACACGACGCAAATCCCCCCAAGGGGGATGGGGTGTGGGCACTGGGTAGCTCACTTGCTTCTCTTTATTTTTTAGATGTTTACAACACTTTGAAGAAGTGCCTTTGGTTCCTTACAAATTGGGATCCAAAGGCTGACAAAAAGATTAGAAAAAATAGCCGAAATAAAAAGGAAGTGTCCTAGATGGCCCAAAAATTCAAAATTTTGTCAGAGTTTCCTCCTACCTATTCGTCAATGTTGTAAAAAAAGTGAGCTCTAAGTAACAAAAGACGCCCAAGAACACTTTAAAAGTGTCTTTGGATAGTCACAAAAAATAAGCCTATAAAAAAGCTAAGTTAAACTACAAATTAAAAGACCAAAATAATTCAAGAAAGGAGACTTTCTTCAAGATCTTAGCTTTCCTTTTGGGGAAGCCAATGAAGAGCACTTATATCTTGCCAAATATATCTTTACAACTCAGAAAATAACTTCTACTTCGAGCCTTTAAATGAACTATGTAATGACTTGCAAAAGTGAAGAAATCTACGATAGATCTAGTATGAAAAATGAACTTTTTAGTGACTAAGATCTAATCATGTAAATAAATAAGATCTAAAGATAATTCTTGCATAAACAAGATCTGACACTTAATAGAACCGATAACCAAGAAGCTTTAATTTAGAAGGAGAGAGAGAAGAAGAGACGGCTTGGTGCTGGAATGATCAACTGAGGGGGTTTCTGGTGGAATGTCGAGGGACTATGCCGTGTAAGTATTTGAAGATGACAAAGATACAATCCAGCTCAATTCCTTTTCCATGATACCTACAACTAATTATAGACTTGCAAAGAAATTTGTGAGATCTGGTAATAAATATAGAGAGAGATCATAACATGTCAATAAAGTTATGCAACAATGCTAGATCTAGATCTCTAAACATACATATGTAAAAAAGACATTGCTAATAAACTTATTAACAATATTATTTTCCTATTGATTGATAAAATCCTCCCAAGGACAAACTCACAAGATCCAAAAAGCAAGATTACGTCAATATGATCTGGCAATGCTCATCCACACAATACACATGACACCATCTAGCCTCCAAAGCTTTCTCTTATTCAAGAAAAAAATACTACACTATTACAATTTGTAAGCCTATCCTAGAGCAACTCAAATTAGTTTGCAATGGAGAGAGAGAGCCTTTCTCTTATAGCCAAAGATTCCAAAGGGAGGCGCATTCCTAATTGACAGATAAGGGTGAGTTTGAAGAGGAAATAGTGGGATTGGTTGATAATTAACTTGAAGTGAGCGGTGTCACCTCTCATGAAGAGGTGCGCCCTCTTCCTTAGAAATTTCAACCACCATAAAAGAGCTTGGCATGTCACAAATGCGCCTCCTCTATGGAGATATGCACCCCCTCCATTTGAGACTAACTTGCCTTGCTTTGATTTGACTCCAATCTCCTCAATTTAGACTCAATCAATCACTGATATGATCCTCAATTCAACTAAAACATGTCTGGGACAAATCTCCTTTGATTGTGGGTTGCTGATTTTTTACTTTATCATGTCTTTTTGGCCTTTTTAGAGAGAATTTTAATTTAAGTGATAATAATCACTCAAATTATCCTCAAAGTGGCTAGGGTTATAGTGGGTGCTCTGGCTTAGAAAATGAGCATCCCCGTGGAAAATTCCCCTTCCTAACCACACTTTTATGCATTTTTTTATTTTTACAATTAAAACATTAAAAAATTGACTTGTTTTACAAAGAAATTTTTATATTTGTGAAAAAAATATATAACCTATGGGGGCCCTAGTACATGTTCATATGAATCAATATTGATGACTAGCATGGTTATATACACAGACACTTAGAATTTAATAGCCTCCTAAGGCCTAACCACAAAGCCAAATACTTTAACTTTGGAGGCGTGAGTGAAAAACTCAGAAATTATGCATCCCTTAATAGCAACATATACTTAACAAGGAAAAAAAACTCTAGAGTATTCGATTGATGATTAAGTCTAAGTTAACCAAGTCTTACAAAAGGCCATCATGCTACGTCGGCTTATTACAACTTCTTCGAGGGGTATGAACATGCAAAAAAATTAAAAAGGGTCAAAATTGGCCTATTGGACTTCTGAACATTGATGTTGAACAAATGATTTGTTCAAGTCTTTGGAGGCTCACTAAGAAATCCAACTAAGTGCAGCTCAATGGATAACATGCTACACATTGGAAATGCACTACACACGGTGCACCCTGTAAATTTACACGGTGCACCATATGTCACAATGCGAGCTAGACGACTCGAACACACTGTGCAGGTTTTTTTTAAAGGCAAATGAAACTCAATTTTAATTTTATATCCCCTAAAAATTTAAATTAGGACATAACAAAAAGTTTACTTGGTCACTTGCACTTCGGGGAGGCATGGTTGCGATGTATACCAAATCTCAAAATTTTCCCACTATTTGCCAAAATTATTCAAAATCCACTCAACAAGCAACGAAATATAGCAATGCTACCACGTTGAGCACCAATGGCAGAGCCTCTGAACAATGAAAATACGACATCGATGCTTAGGTGGTCAAAAGCATTACAGACAGTGAAAATGGTTTTTTCATTCGATAATTTATTTTTTATTTTACCTTGTTTCGGTGCACCCAAAAAAAATGCACCGATGTAGTGACGGCGAACGACCACACCATAAATTAAAGTTAAAAATAAAAAATTACCCTAATCGGATGCCCTCCATTATGGACGCACCAGTGTGGTTTAAAAAATTAAACGCATCGATGTCAAATATAAAATTACAAAAAAACATTTTTTTTCGTTCGGTTTTTAACCCTAATTCAATGCAGTAATTTATCTTACACATTGGTGCGGTGGCAAATCCAAATGCACCGCTGACAATTAGAAAGAAATGAAATATTTTTTCATCCTGTTTTTTTTTACCCTATATCGATGTGTATCTATTGAAACACATCAGTGTGTTTAGGTTAGGTAAACGCACCATGGGTGAATATAAAAAAAAAAATTAAAAAAATTGTGGTTTTTTGTTTTCCCTACTTTGATGCTTTCAATTATGTTGTGCACCGATGTGTCGAAGTAAGTTGAACACAACAATTGTAGAATTATGCAAAAACAAATTGCTTGACGATGTTTTCAACCACGATACTACATTGTTTATGTCTGCACCAATATATACCCGACTAAGCGCACTAATGTGTTTTGATGTATTAAAGCAATGAAAAAACATCCTCTAAAACCTCCGCCCACTCACCTCCGCTAGTGACTTTCGCTATAAAGGGATATTTTGGATCCTTTTAGAGAAGCATCCGCAAAACCCTCCGCTAGAGGATATTTTCCTTGTAGTGCTTGTATGTGATTCCACCCTACAACTTCCACTAGTTCACATATTATTTTCACAATGTCTACACAACTTATGAAGAGAAAATGACATAACAGATCATCCAACAACCACTTGTTGCATCCCCATTTGTTATTTCATATGAACTTTCCTTAATACAATTTAAGGAATGGTGTGTTTCATGTTCATTTATAAATAATAATTCATAACATATATGCTTCTTAGTAAGTCTAAACATATAACTTAGATTTGTTAAAGTAATAATGTACTTTAATACTTAAGATAATATATTAGACAATATATTACAGAATAATTAAATATTTATTAATATATTAGAAATTATGTTTGAGCCTTGTTTTTGTTTTTAATATATGAAAATAAGTCGTAACGGCCTTAGATTTACACCTTATCACATCAAGTCTCACTTCAATAAACACCCAAAAGTGATTAGGGAACTGATTATGGTCAATATATCAAAGAGAAGACTCCATACTCAATCAAACCTAATCATAAAAGCATCGATAGATAACTAATTCAAATTCACTTAATAAGGATTGTTACTTGGTTTGTATATATATATATATATATATATTTTACAAATATCAAGTTAATTTTTTATTTCTTTGCATCTATTTTAGATATATCATCATTGTTTGTTAACCCTTGTCCATTACAAATAACACAATATTAATTTTATTTATTTTCCTCATTAAAAAATGAGCCAAGGATGACAACATATACATTGATTCGCAATTTTGAAATACTAAACAATTTGAATTCTTTTATAGATAAGGTTGTCCTTGCCAGGGTTGATCTTTCTTCCTTGTTTAAAACAATGTGGAGATTATTTTTTAACCAAGATCTTCACATGTTAACACAATCCCAATATCAAGATAACTAAGAAATTTGCAATGTGAAAAATGCATGATACTTTTTAATTAATGAGCCATTATACCAAGTTTCCTTGTAATGAGATAAAAATATTAAGGTTTATTTTACCAGATAAAATCTATTATGATCTATTATATGTATTACATATAATAATAAGCTATCTTAAAAAGTATCTAAAATAATGGCATTCCCAATTATTTGGTCATGATTTTAAATTTACAGTCATTTATAAATGATTTTTCATAATCATTTAAAACATTTAATATTAATTATATTTATTCTAAACTATTATTAAGAGATATGATCCTATCAACTTGTTTATATATATTTTAATTAATCTCTTCTATATGCATACGAAGAAATAATAACAAGAGAATACAATATTATGGAAATGTAAGTTTTAAAAATAATATGATTTAAAAACTTTGAACATTTTTTCATATAAAACATGTATTTCCTCATATTAATAAGTATAAATATTACAATATAAATGGTGTTTTACATATTATTTCCACGGGGCCTTCATTATCATAGTGAAACAAAAATTCAAAAATAAACATGATGTGTTGACTAAATAAATGGAAACATAAAATATTCTGCATAGAATAGATTCCAAATAAATCGATAATATTTTGCAATAGCTTCCTGCACACACAAATATTAAAAATTAAGTTAAAATAAAACAAAACAAAAAAATATATAATATATATATATATGAAATCATTTAACCAACATAAGTAATGCATTCAATATAAATAACGAAATTACCCACCAAGGAAGAGAAACGCGAATGAACTAAAACGTAAACAAAAAAAATTCAATGACATTTCTGTACATGGAAAAAAATATCTACATAATGTTAAACTTTGTAGTAATGTGTGCAATATTTAAAATCATTCAACCCTTATAGTTAGGCTTCAAGATGCTTATTTCATCACAAATGGCTATCAACCTGGTAAACAAACATCAAGCATTTTCTACGATATTTTTTCGATATATAATATTTTCATTTGACTTACATAGAGAGTATGGATATTTCATTCCAGGTCGCATGCCCTCTATGAAATAAACCTATTGTCGTAATATTATCTTCATTTTTTAGATATGTAATCTTTTCAATTGACTTATTGAAGTACTAATATTTCATTCGACGTCTTGTGCCATTCTGAAATAAACTTAATGTCATAATATTATCTTGATTAATATTTCACAAGCATCAAAATCTAAGTACAAACCAGATTTAGGATTTGTATTATTGATAGTATGATTGTTGATGTAATAATGCAACTATGGTTGAGGAGTAGAGGATACCCGCTAACCTGGTGTTGAAATGTTAACTAGGAAAGTTGTCCTCCATGTTCAGATGCCTTAGCATGGAGGTACACTTACTGTATAGTCATAAGGAGGAGGTAGTGGGTGAGATGCACTCTACCAGATGGCATGAATCCGATGGCTGTTAATTTATCCAGAGATCACTACTCCATCTGGATTCCCCGAGATCTCAAGCAGTTTGAGTCTCTATAAATCAGAAATACAATAATGACTTAAGATACAAACACTATAGATCTCTTAACATTTCCATAATGAAAATACACAGCAGTCACACATAAACTCACGATATACCCTGGAAACCCCAAACGGGGAAAAACCAACTTTTTGTGAGGCTTTCTTCTTTCTTGAGCCCAGAGCAAAGTAAGAATATATTTAGTACATACAGTTCTTCATAAACAAATAACCAAATCTAACGGGTTAGAATAACCTCAGATCTGCAGCAGCTACAATTGCTGCACTTGAGTAATGCACCCCCCTGCTGTCAGTTTGGATATGAACCTTTTGAAGATCTGACTATTCTCGTCTCAGGATGTACTATCTCCCTCTGTACTCCATTGCCCTGATTTGCTCTGTTTGGAATGGTAGCATGCTCTGTTCAACGTCTGATGCGCCCCTGCAGTTCTACATGCAGAAGTGCACCCCAAAAACTTGTACTGAATCAGATCTCAACAGATATGAGCTCTGATCATCACAGTCCTTCCTCAATCACTGAGGAAGACCTACCTTGAAAGTCTCAGCTGCTCAATCTATCAATCGGATGCACATCGAGCTTCTCTCCTCAGGAAGTGTGCCCCTCCACAACTGCAAGTTATCCTCTATCTGAATAGTATGTAAATCTCTTTGTTGAGCTCTCTCAACTCACTGTATCTAGTAGCCAAGTGCCTCTGATCAAACGAGGTTTGATCCAACTCAGATCCCCTCACTCTCCCTACTGCAGAAGATCCTCTCTCTCAGAAAGTCACCCTCTGCATGCACTATGTGCCCTCCTGACTCTGACTAGTCTGCTGAGTAACCTTTATCGGTGACCTTCTGCCTCCTTATATCATCTCAATGATCAATTAGGTTTACCAAAAACCTAATATCAGTGCATGCAAAAATTCACTTTTGCATGCATTTTTAATTAATAGTTGTACAAGCAAAACTCATGCATGCATGAGGCAAAACACCCCAGAAGGTCTGCATGCATCCATTGTTGGATTCATGCCACTGAGTAGAGTGCATCTCACCATCTACTCCATCATGATTCCTATATTGTCGATGTACCTCCATGCAAGGCATCTGAATCATGGAGGACATTCCGAGATACCACTATCTCTAACACTCCCTCTTATCGAGGGAAGTCCAACCACTGATGCCTGGATCCAACAAGTCCCATGTTGCTGACACTGGCCCAACTGTTTTTCCTGTCAATGCTTCCCTCTGACCTATAGCACCCTGATCCAACTCCATCAATGTGGCTCTGGAAGAAGCCCCCTGATCAACCAATGACTCTGTCATTGAACTCTGATTCAAACTCCCTATGAATCTCTGTTGTAACCAATCACCCAATCTACCATAAAGTGGGTCTACTTCCCTGTAGGTGATCTCCCTCTGTCTCTGAGTTAACTCAACTCTCTCCTGAGCTAAGTCTATCTCAATCATATCATACGAACTCAGTCTTCAGCTAGTACTTGTATGAGCATCATGCTCATCCATTTGATCTGAGTCCAAAGACTCACTCTGTGATCCAGGAGGATCTCCAAGATCAATCAAAATGAAAGTCTTCAAAAGATGCAAAGAAGCTTACATACGGGTAGAGCTTGTCAGGAGCTTTCCGGCAACGTTCGTTTCGCGTGAAAGGACCTCCGAATGTGGAAGTTATTAAGTTTGGAAATTTCGACATGAAGGTTAAAAATGAGGTAAAAAAGAGCAAAAAGGGGGCCACGTGACAGCACCACAGGGTGCCACATGGACAGGTTGATGACTTGGCAGTGCTTAATTGGACTAATCAGGGCCTGCCATGTGGCAGCCTTGTTCGCAATTGTTTACACAATTTTATAAAAAATTATGGTGGTCGTGGGGATCCAACCCACGACCTCAACCTCCACCAGCGCCTCCACAGAGCCCGCCTAACCATGTCTCCCGCAGGTGTTACTTATAAGGTATAGTTCTCAACTTTTATTTAAATTTGAAGGCAAGTTTCAACCGAAAAAAGGGCGGGATCGAGGGCTAGACCCTCAACCCCGTGGCCAACACCGAGGCTATGTGTATGTAACCAACCAACAATGCAGAACAGTGGAGCCTACGACGTGGAAGCCAAGTCATATACCAAACAACGTAACCGGTGGAGCAATGCCAACACTTCAAACACCAAGTGCCAGCCAAGCCAAACGGTCCAACAATACAACGCCGTCACAATAGAACTAAACTGCCAACAAATCTAACAAAGTGGAGAGGCTCGCGAGTTTGACCCCAGGACCTCTGCCCCAAAGGCGCAGAGCTCTACCACTGGGCCAAAGCCCGTTTGTTGGGTGGCATATGGTGGTTTTTATTTAAAAATCGAAGGTGAATATCGAGGCCCAAAAAGGGCGCGTGGCACTCCAATTCGCACCCAAACGCCTATTTAAAACCATGTTTGGAACAACGAAAAACTACACACAGAGCATAGTTTGCACAGATTCCAAACCACAATACGTGCATAGATCCTGAGGCAGGTACAACCATTAATGGGAATGATTCCCGAGGTGGGAAATTTGTATAATCTGTATAGTTGCAAGCATATTTGTCTCGATTTGTGTGCCAGAGGAGGCCTCAGGAAAACATAGTTGACTTTATACTCATTTTTCTCAGAATTTTAAGAGGAACACAGTGGTGCGGTCTGTTTCTGAGTTTGACTAACAGAACTCAAAGGTGTTTCCAGAACTCATGTATGTAAGCTTTTGAAGACTTAATAAGATCGGCCTTCTCATTGGAAGTGGCCCGAAGACGGAGCCCAAGAAAGACGATAATGGAAGTCTACAAATTTTTGGTTTGCATACTTATTTATTTGCTTATGTGTATGATTTAAGCAATTAAAATTAATCTTTTAAATCCTTTTTATGAGAATTTACATGCAAATTTTATGGTTAAAAAGATCCTGAAAGTTTTCAAATCAAGTTTGGTATCAGAGTAGCTTAACGATTGCATTGTGAGTTTGTGAATGTTAACAAGACCAAGGCTTCAGAGAGGTGAAGGAGAGCTTGAAGAATTTGATCAAGAGGTTGGTTCAAGAAGAGGAAGAATGGCTTCAGAAAAATGTGAACATGGGACTTCTTCAATCCCTTCTGAAGGAGACTTCCTTAAAGCTTTCATGAGGAAGAAAAGTATGGTGGAAGAGCTGTATCAAGATCGGAAGAAAGGTGAAGAAGGTGGTTCATCTCATGCTAAAGGTAAAGACGAAGGAGGTGGCGAGGAACCTCCTAAAACTCCTCCATCTTCTCCATCTTTTCTTGATGGATCTTTACATTCTTCACCTGAAAAACAAAAAGGTAATTTTAATGTGCCTCAATTAAAGCTTGATATTAAGTTTGACTTACCTCTTTATAATGGAGAGCTTAATGCTGAAAAATTGGATAATTGGATCCGTCAAATAGAGGTTTATTGTAGGATTCAAAAGTTCACTGAAGATAGCATAAAAATTCAGTTAGCTTCTCTCCGACTTGGAGGGACCGCTCTCATATGGTGGGAGAGCAGAACTCAAAAGGATATGGCCTCAAAAGGCAACATCATCTCCTATTGGCATGAGTTCCCTTCAGCATTAAAGAAGTAATTATATCCATTGGGCTACATGCAGCAAGCCATGATGGATTGGCAAAATATGAGGCAAGGTAAGGGTCAAAGTGTGCAAGAGTACACACAAGAATTTAGAAATAGAGCTTTAATACGTGGTATACCTCTCTACACTCAAGAAATTCTTCTCAAGTTTATAAGTGGATTACATAGTTATTTACATCATATGATACTTATGCTTAATCCAACTAACCTTGATGAGGTATGCGTTCAAGCGACTCATATGGAGTCTAAAGGGAAGAATACAAATGAAAACCTTTCAAACCTGATGGAAACAAATTCAAAAGTAAAGGGAAAGGTAAGCATACAGCTACAGTAAAGAAAGAATGAGATAACCCTACATGCTCACATTGCCAAAAAAAGGGTCGTGATGCATCCAAATGGTGGAGGCTTCATCCGGAGCTCAAACCTAAGAAGTTTCAGAATAAGGAGGACAAGAAGACCACTACTACAACCATCCAACATGATTTGGGATCTGACTCAGGGGATGAGACTAAGATTGTTGCTACAGGCATACAAGGTAAAAATCCTTCTACTTCTAATACAAAGCATGAATATGTTGTTGATGAAAGAAATAGAAGTGAGTTAATTCATATAAGAGTTATCTCTAAGCATATAAAAATAGATACTCTCTTTTATAGTGGATCATAAGCCAATCTCATTTTAGAAGAGATAGTTAAAAAACTTCATTTGGAAACTAAGGTACACCCTAAACCTTATCCTCTTGGATGGGTATGTGATAATGCACAACTGCAAGTTACAAAACAACGTAGACTTAGGTTTGCTCATTAGAGAAATTTTGAGGTCTAAAACGGGTCTCCTAAGGAAAATTATAAAATAATAGTGGAAATAATAAAATAATATTAGCATACCACATCAAATTTTGGAGGAAAAAATAAAAACTACTTCTTCAATTCATATTTTCAACTTGTCTCCCTGTATATTCACTCAAATTTCGATCACGAGCAGCCGTTGGATGGGGAATTCAATTCCGCATCCAACGAGTACCCACTCGGCATACTTTTGATAGACCCCGCTTCCCTAAAAATAAGAAATACATGAAAAAACGTGATGATGGATGGAGAATTCAATTCCGCATCCAACGAGTACCCACTCGGCATACTTTTGATGGACCCCGCTTCCCCAAAAATAAGAAATACATGAAAAAACGTGATGATGATGCATCGGCATAACGTGATGATGACATCATCATCACGTTTTTTCATGTATTTCTTATTTTTGGGGAAGCGGGGGTCCATCAAAAGTATGCCGAGTGGGTACTCGTTGGATGTCATCATCACGTTTTTTCATGTATTTCTTATTTTTGGGGAAGCGGGGTCCAAAAGTATGCCGAGTGGGTACTCGTTGGATGCGGAATTGAATTCCCCATCCAACGGCTGCTCGTGATCGAAATTTGATTGAATGTACAGGGATACAATTTGAAAACATCATCACGTTTTTTCATGTATTTCTTATTTTTGGGGAAGCGAGGTCCATCAAAAGTATGCCGCCGAGTGGGTACTCGTTGGATGCGGAATTGAATTCCCCATCCAACGGCTGCTTGTGATCAAAATTTGATTGAATATACAGGGATACAATTTGAAAATACGAATTGAAGAAGCAGTTTTTTCACTTTGACATTTTTACCTTTTTACTTTTTTACCCAAAAATGGTGATTCAACCCCCATGGTTGACATCATCACCTTGAATCCTATTGGTTGATTTTAATAGTACATTCCTTTTGTTTTGAGGCCCATTTTTTACCTCAAAATTTCTCTAATGATTACTTCTAGATTCATTGATGAAGTAGATCTGGATGTAGTTCCATTGGATATATGTGGTATTGTGTTGGGAAATCCTTTTCTTTATGATAGGAAGGCTATCTTTTACAGGGAAGATAACAGGTATGAGCTCACTAAAGATGGTATTGAATATGTTGTTCGTTCACATCGCATAAAAACTAATCTTTCATTAGTTTCTGCAAGTCAGATGAAGAGGCTAGTAAATGCTAGTAAGAATTTTGTTCTTATGATAGTTAAAGCAAAGGATGTTGGTCAAAGTGAATCTTTTAAAGGATGTGATCCAAGACTTAAGAAAGACTTAACTAAAGTTGTAACTGAATATGATTTCTTGATTCAAGAACCTAAAGGATTACCTCCAAAAAGAGAAATCCAACATGAGATTCTCTTATAGCAGGATGCACCACTTCCTAACATTGGCATGTACAGGGCTTCAGTATTTGAAAATGCAGAGATAAAGAAATGGTTTCAAGAATTGCTTGAAAGAGGGGACATTCGACCAAGCTCCTCTCCATGTGGTCACCCAATTGTTTTGGTTCCAAAGAAGGATGACACATGGCGTATGTGTGTTGATTACAGGGCATTAAACAGAATCACAATTAAGAACATGTATCCTCTTCCCCGAGTTGATGATCTTTTGGATTAGCTTAAGAATGCAACTTATTTCACTAAGTTAGACTTACGAAGTGGATATCATCAAATTCGAATCCATGATAATGATATATGGAAGACTGCTTTCAAAACTAAACAAGGATTGTATGAATGGATGGTAATACCCTTTGGGCTTTGTAATGCACCCGCAACATTTATGAGGGTGATGAATGATGTTTTTAGGCCCTTCATTGATGACTTTGTCATAGTCTACTTAGATGATACTTTGATTTTCCGCCATACTTGGGAAGAACATGTCAAGCATGTCAAGCAAGTTTTGGATGTACTTTAAGAGAAAAATTGTACTTAAATATGTCCAAATGTGAGTTTGGGAAGACATCTTTGGTGTATCTAGGTTACATTGTAGGGGGTGGTGAACTGAGAATTGATCCCTCTAAAGTAGAGGTCATTGTCAATTGGCCCAAGCCAAATAATGTAACTGAGATAAGAAGCTTTTTGGGACCTACCCAATAATGGAGGAAGTTTATTGCTAACTTCTCCTTCATAGCTTCTCCATTACATGCTTTGACAGGTATGAACAGAGTCTTTCAGTGGGAAGGAAAAGCACAAAAATCTTTCGACACTCTGAAAGAAAAGATCAGTACAGCTCCAGTACTTGCACTACCGAATCTACAACAACCATTTGAGATAGAGACTGATGCTAGTGGTTATGCCATGGGGGCAGTCTTAATACAACTTAAAAAACCAATATGCTATCATTCTGAAACCTTCTCTAAAGCAATAATTAACTATCCAACCTATGATAAAGAATTGTATGCATTAATACAAAGTGTGAAGAAGTGAAAACATTACCTATAATGGGTAAGGAAACAATTATACATATTGATCATCAACCACTACAATATCTTCAATCTCAAACTAAGCTACAACAATCAAAACATTTTAGGTAGATGGGTTTTCTACAACAATTTCATTTGATCATTAAGTATTAGAAAGGTATTCAGAACAAAGTTGCAGATATGTTATCAAGGCCTTCAACAAATGCTTCTATTGTTATTCAACAAAGTCCTTTGGTACATTCAAGTTATGTTGAACAATATACTAAGGATGAAGACTATAAGGAAGTATATGAATCACTAATACATGGCTCTCAAAATGAAGAATTGAACTGGCATGTTCATGACAAGTTGTTGTATCATCTTGGAAAAATCTCTATTCCACAAAGTGAAAGAGTACATGTGATAAGAGAAGCTCATACTTGTCTTATTTCAGGACACTTTGGTGTAGGAAAAATTGTAGCACAATTACAAAAGTTTTGTTATTGGCCTCGAATGAATGATACTGTATCCAAATATGTAAAAGGATGCGTTATGTGTGCAACAAGTAAGCCAAGTAACAAAAAGTTAGGCTTGTACACTCCACTTCATGTTCCTTCCCATCCATGGGAAAGTGTTTCAATGGATTTTGTAGGAGGGTTACCAATGTCTAGAAAGGGACATGATTACTTATATGTTGTTTTGGATAGATTCAGTAAAATGTGCATTCTAATGCCTTGTAAAAAGCAGATCACAGCTGAGTTGATTGCTCATTTGTTCTTCCAGTATGTATGGGTCCATTTTGGACTACCTACTTCTATTATATAAGATCGAGATTTCCGCTTCCTTGAGAAATTTTGGTCATCTTTATGGGAACTTATGGACACAAAGTTAAAGAATAGCACAACATTTCATCCACAAACCGACGGACAAACTGAAGTGGTCAATCAGACCATAGTACATATTCTTTGAGGATATTGTGCCAAGCATCCCAAGCTGTGGGATGAACAGTTGCATTATGTTCAACATGCCTACAACAGAGCTATGTACTCTTCAACACAAAGGTCTCCTTTCGAGACATGTTTTGGTTATTTGCCAAAGTCTCCCTTAGACTTTGTTTATGGGAAAGATGTAGTGGGATATGGTCAAGTTGATGCGGATAAAGCTTTGAAGTTTATTCAACGGATCCAGTTAATACATCAAGCAGTACAAGAGCAGTTGGAATCAAGTCAGACCATGTTTAAGAAAGACATGACAAACATCGGATGGATCATCATTTTCAAATTGGTGATCGAGTATGGCTTCATATCAGCAAAGACCAACTCCAAGGTGAAGGTAGAAAGTTGAAACCAATCAGGTATGGACCTTTTACAATTTTGGATCAAGTTGGTAATAATGCTTTTCGATTAGATTTGCCTCCCTATATGCAAATGTATTCCGTTGTTAATGTGGAAAACGTGAAACTGTATGAGCCTCCTATGATTGTGGACCAAGATGTACAAATTCAAGTACCTTCTGTCGATGAGTTTCCTCCTGAATATCTCAATGAGCTTCATGAAGATGTTATACTTGATAAGAAGGTCAGATCTTCATGAAGAAGCAACATGGAATTTCTTCATGAAGGGCTTAAAGGAATGCATCCAAGCAAAGCACAGTGGCTAGAGACCGGAAGAGTGAGGGAGTTGTATCCTCACTTGTTTTCTGGATGATTCTATGCTTTTGGTGGCCCAAAAGATTCCTAGTGGGAAGGTTTGATCCAGGAGGATATCCAAGATTGATCAAAATAAAAGTCTTCAAAAGATACAAAGAAGCTTACAGACGCGTAGAGCTCGTCAGGAGCTTTCCGGAAACATTTGTTTCGCGTGAAACGACCTCTGGATGTGGAAGTTATTAAGTTTGGAAATTTTGGCATGAAGGTTAAAAATGAGGTAAAAAAGAGCAAAAAGGGGGCCACGTGGCATGGACAAGTCAATGTTTGGAGCCACGTGGCGTGGACAAGTCAACGTTTGGAGCCATGTGGCAGCACCACAGGGTGCCACGTGGACATGTTGATGACTTGGAAGTGTTGAATTGGACCAATTAGGGCCTGCCATGTGGCAGCCCTGTTGGCAGTTGTTTACACCATTTTATAAAAAAATATGGTGGTCGTAGGGATCCAACCCACGACCTCAACCTCCACCAGTGCCTCCATAGAGCCCGCCTAACCATGTGTCACGTAGGTGTTACTTATAAGGTATAGTTCTCAACTTTTATTTAAAGTTGAAGGCAAGTTTCAACAGGAAAAAGGGTGGGATTGAGGGCTAGGCCCTCGACCCCATGGCCAACACCGAGGCCATGTGTATGTAACCAACCAACAACGCAGAACGGTGGAGCCTACGACGTGGATGCCAAGTCATATACCAAACAACGTAACCGATGGAGCAATGCCAACACTTCAAACGCCAAGTGCCAACCAAGCCAAACGGTCCAACAATACAACGCCACCACAATAGAACTAAACCGCCAACAAATATAACAAACTGGAGAGGCCCGTGGGTTTGACCTTGGGACCTCTACCCCAAAGGCGCAGAGCTCTACCACTGGGCCAAAGCCCGTTTTTTGGGTGGCATATGGTGGTTTTTATTTAAAAATTGAAGGCAGATATCGGGGCCCAAAAAGGGCACGTGGCCCAACAATTCACGCCCAAATGCCTATTTAAAACCACGTTTGGAGCCACAGAAAACTACACACCAAGCGCAGTTTGCACAGATTCCAAGACACAGTACGGGCACAAATACCGAGGCAGGTACAACCATTAATGGGTATGATTCTCGAGGTGGGAAATCTGTACAGTTGCAGGAAGAGTTGTCTCAATTTGCGTGCCAAAGGAGGCCTTAGGCAAACATAGTCGACTTTATACTCATTTTTCTCAGAATTTCAAGAGGAACGCAATGGTGCAGTCTGTTTCTGAGTTTGAGTGACAGAACTCAGAGGTGTTTCCAGAACTCATGTATGTAAGCTTTTGAAGACTTAATAAAATCGACCTTCTCATTGAAAGTGGCCCAGAGACGTAGCCCAGGAAGGGTGAACTCCGTTATCATCTGTTGTCTACACATATATGGTTTGCATACTTATTTATTTGCTTATGTGGATGATTTAAGCATTTAAAATTCATCTTTTAAATTCTTTTTATGAGAATTTACATGCACTTTCACATGCAAATTTTATAGTTAAAAAGATCTTGAAAATTTTCAGATCACTCCCCTGTGTCTCATCAACTCCATGAGCATCTCGCTCATCCATTGGATAAAAAGAATCACTCCTCTAATCCTCAACATCATGGTGAGCATCTCACTTACCCATCTGCTGAAAGAACTCACTCCTCCGAGCACCATCCCTGTTGTGAGCATCTCGCTCTCTATCCTCCTCTAACTCTGATGAGGATGCACTCAACCAATTGGATGTGCCTGATGTGGGTTGTCCTCGAACAAAGTACTCACCATCAATCTTGTGACCCATCAAGACTAGATAAACTCCCTCTGGATATGAGAATACAAGCTCTCTCTGGAACACAATTGAGTAACTGGCAGCATCCAATGCTACCACTAAGAGTATACTCCCTCTCGGTCCTAGAATGAAGAGGAGTCATGACCGCTCCAGGAGTTCTCAAAACTCGAGTAGGAACAGTACTCATCCCAACCCTTTGACCACATACTCCCTCTTAGTGAGGACGATACTTCTGGAAAAGCATCCACCAGCATCAAACACATCCCCTATTGCTGCAACTTCTCCCTCTGAACTGGAAGACTTCTCGGCAGCATTTGTAGCACTCCGATATGCAAATCTGTGCTCCTCCTTTATCAGTGTCATCTTGAGAGAAGCATCATGCTCTCCCTCTGTCATTGATACTGAAACTGCATCCAAGGTCTCCCTGGATCCACATACAGGCTTTCCCAGCAACTTGTACAACTGATCATGTATAATGCCATGCCTCATTGCTGCATCCAAGGTCACTCCCTTTAAATATAGAAGCTTGTAAATATTTGATTTAGAGATCACTACTCCCTCTGAAATGCCCTAAGATCTCAAGCGGTATGAGTCTCAGTATCAATATATGCTCATAAAAATATAGACTCAAACAACTAGATCTGCATTTATCAACTGAAATATAAATGCAATCACACACATAAACAACAGATATACCCTAGAACCCTTTCGGAAAAAACCAGCTAACTGTGGGACTATCTTCTCTCTCGAGCCCAGAGCATATATATATATATATATATATAAATGACAATACAATACAGGATTACCTTAGCAGGTAACTCAATCCCTGAAACAGGACAGACTCTAGATCTGCATGCATCTAGTTGATGCATGCACTGAAAGAGTAAGCCCTAACTGTCAAACTGGATCTGAGTGATCTAAAGGTGCCTCTGATTGATCTACCCTCTCTGTATCTCACTGCTCTGATCTGCTCACTCTGAAGACTGCCCTCTGATGAATTCGGCCTCCTCTACATGCACAAGTGCGCCCTCTCCTCTGGATGTCAAATGCTCGTACCGGTCCGGATCTCAGCAGATCTGAGCTCTGGTCGTCCCTAACCTTCCTCCAATGCTGAGGCAACACTATCCTGGAAGTCTTAGACTTTGAATCAATCAATCCAGCTCAAAACGAGCTTCTCCCTCCTTGGGAAATGCGCCCTCCTCCAAGAGAACTCGGCCTCCTCCAAACTAATCAGAAAACACACTGATGAGCTATCTCAACTCACAGTAATGGGTGTCTAGCAACTCTGGAACTGAAGGTCACTGATTTAGCTCAGATCTGACCTTCCTAGCTCTTGCAGCAGCTCCTCTTTCTCTCAGAAAGTCGCCCTACATGCACAGCTACGCCCTCCTCACTCTAGCAGTATCTCTCTCCGACAATGCAACTGAGTAACGTCAACTGGAGACCCCCTGCCTCTATAAATAATCTCACCGATGAATTAGGTTTGCCCAAACCCTGATTCTTGGTGCATGCAAAAGTCACTTTTGCATGCATCCAATGATCGTTGTACGGAAGGTCCGCATGTAGCCACCACTAGACTCGTGCCACTGAGTAGAGTGTATCTCACCCTCTACTCCATCTGAATGCCTATGGAGCTAATGTACCTCCATGTAAGGCATTTGAACCATGGAAGACATCTCGAAGTTACTGTTATCACCTAAACTGTAGTTACCCCTATGGATGTATCCACTCATGGATGGCAATAGGGAAGGGCAACTCAAAAGGTGCAACCACGATCACCTCGACCTCCAATATATGGTTGTCACGCCAGTCGAGGCAACCTTCACTTTATGTTATCTAGCCCAGACAACAAAGGGGGAGACCCGATCTACTCCCGACAGGAGAGATCAAAACCAAGACACCAAATCAAGTTAACTCTAAGTGAAGTAAGGTGTATGGTTTATCCTAGACCTAAGGATGAAGTCACAAGACAAGTGAAAGGTTCAATGAGTATAGCTTTAGTTCATTGTTGATGTGAGAGTGACTTATAATATTTGAAATGAGATCCAGGATTAAAGTACTAGTCAATGGGAGAAAATCCATTGCCTTGGGAACCGTGTCCAATGCAGGGTAGTTTAGGGGTTGAATTAGGGCTAACTAGTACAAGTGACAAGCTTGATCATGAAGTATGATAGCATCAAAGGGTTTAGCTCACCTTTCAAGGGTTAAACCACAAGTTAATCTAACAATCTAGGAAAGTCAAATTGACTTGGAGAGAGACCAGTGCCTTGGGAATTGGGATAATGGAGTCAAAGTAAAGTTAACTTGTGGTTAAGGACTCCTATTTCATGAGACAAGTGGGCAATTAAAGTCTTGATGGATGAATAGGTCTAGATCTAGGTTTGACCTAAGTGGACCACAATCCCTTAAAACAAGGAATGTTATCCCCAAGGCAAGATTTGACAAAGTGACCTACTAGACCTAGGTTTTGAATTACTCCCGTTCCAAATCCACTGAAATCTCAAGTACCCATGTCCTAGAAGTGGGCCAACTCACTTCTCCAAGGTGGTGCGACTTTACCCAGGGAGGCCTAAAAGTGGGATAAGTGGGGTCAAGACAAGTCCAATGGCATCCAAACTTTAGATCCAAGTAGGTTGATCAGGTGAGGATATGGATCTATAATTTCAAGGCAATCCGATGGCTAGATCTTACTAGATCTGAGTTTGAAGATACCAAGTGGTCCAAAATGGAGATTAAATCCCTTAAAATGTGGAATAGGGCCCACAAGGTAAAAATCAGAAAAGTGACAATCTGGGGGTAGGTTATTGGATGTATAGATCACAAATCAAGTGGAATCTCAACTACCCACATACTAGATCTAGGTCAACCCACCCAAACTAGGAAGTGCGCCCTTGCTTGGAGAAGGCTAAATGCCTTGGGAAGAGGGTCAAATGGAGGCCAATCCTCACCAAACTATAGATCCGGGATGCCATGGATACTATAGAGGTGGGTTTTAAATATCTTACCCAAGAAGCCACTAGATCTTAGTAGATCTAAAAAAATGTAAAAATGGGGGTTTTGATTAATTAAGGTTTTAAATGTTTTAGACAAGTGGATAGATCATGGAGATAGAACTTACCTTGAGATCATACCTGAGTAATGAAGAGAGATGCTTTGATGTTAAGGAAGATTCCCGCAGAGATCAAATGAGAGATTGTTGATTTCGCTTGCCAACTTGATGCCCTAGCCCACAAGTGCGCCCTCCTCTACCTGTCAATCCAAGGAAAATCGATTTCAATCAGAGAGGTCAAGTATGGAGGAAATACAAGTAAAATGCAATGATAACATAGAATAGAAGGTCCTGGGATAGTAATACTCCCTGTTACCAACGAAGAGATCCAAAGAAGAAGTAGGGAGAGTCTTCCCCTACCAATACTTCCTTCTCAAAGCAAATCGGCCTCCACCTGTAGATGCAAAAAACGTGGTACAAAAGATATGGCAAAACAAGATCTCCAATAACTCAGTGCAAAGGAAGAACCAACGAGCGAACACCAAAAACATTCACCACAACACTGGAGATAGATGCAATAATAATTTTCTATTCCAATAATCCAGAGCCACAAGTCCCTTTACAATGAGAAGCTCTCTCCTTTAAATAGGAAGGAGAGGCATCCAAATCCTAACCACTTTTTAAATGAGTGGCTAAGATTAAAAGATACAAATGTCTAATCAATGGTTGAGATGAGCTCAACAATAAAATACATGGATCACTAATAAAATATAATATAAGTGGACAAAATCGCCCTAGAAGAGGGGAATCCCACCAAATCATGATGACAAAATATAATAGGAAGCTTATGGTGGGTCCAAGGGGTAATTTTAGCCACCCTTGGTCAATCCCCATAGCACAATAATAATAAAATTGTCATCAATATACCAAACCGTGCCTCTATGGTCAACTCGTAGGCCTCAAAAGACCTCAGAAATCATCAAAAAATGCCGTAAGTGATGGATGCGGGCCCCGATGAAGCTAAAACTGCTGGAGGAGGTGTGGAAGACATCAACCCATCATCACTGATCATCCCATGCCAAGACATTGCCTCAGTAGCCCAAATCGAATTCCTCAATAACCATTTCTACCAATCCCGAAATGCCTCAGGAAGCGTGAAACTGCCCCAAACTGCCTCCTGGAGTGCCTACGCTGTCAAGGTGAGGGCACCACTGTGTCCGGGAGGGGGGTAATATGGTAAAAACAAGTGGTTGGACCACCCCCTCCAAGGACAATGCCCTAGGTCAACCGGATAAAAATCACATCTGCTCTGACAGGGTCTCCGACAGACCAAAACTGCACTGGGATGGCCTAATGAGGCTCAATCATCACTGTAAGTGCCCGGAACTGAAAACGAACTGTCTCATTGGACTCAGAAGGTCCAAATCCATCCAAGATGTGTACTCATACACCATATGAGTCTCTGCATGATCAATATATATATCCAATATACCGGAACAGGTGAAATAATAATAATCTGTAAATGATCAAAAAATGTTGTAAACCATGAATCATCATCATAACCCTGTAGCTGCTGCATAGAATCATCATGTACATGTACATAGACCATATATCATCAATCCATATCATCACAAGGTCCAACCATCTCATGTCCTATGGTTGACCTTGGTCAAACTAGGTTTGACCAAGTCAACATGACCAAATATAACTCAAATCTATCATCAGAAGCTGCTGCAAAGTGTCAAAAGTTAATGCATGCCCTACAACTTATTCAAATAACAATTATAACACAAAGTAATCATTACTGGCGATCTAAATCCAAATATATAATCTCATTAATTATTATTATTACTCAGACCAGACTTTCAAGACCATACTCACTTCATAGCTGTGATCAATTTGCTAGTGAAGGGTGAAGGCTAAAATAACTGGCTAGGCTAAGGGATGACTTGACCGACTTAACTTTGTGACACTTTGGCAATGGGAAAGGGAATACACACCATAGTATACACTGAATGAGCAACAACACAGGGAATGGCGGTGTCTCACAAATGGATAAGTTATTTAGAGAGTGCTTATTCAACTTAGGCATCATGTCTATATCAAGTTGATCCAGGTTCATTAGGATCATTCAATTTCATTTCTTGGCTTTTTTAGCCTACATAACCCTTCGGATCTCATGTGTGCTGATAAGCACAACTAGTTGCAGCTTGCATCCAGGGCATGTTTTTCATACATATATAAGGTTAGCAATTGTTTAGATATAGCTTTTAAGAATCATTGCTTTTGGACCTTTCTTATACTCTCCTAGGAGTATTTTTTAGCAGTTCATCGCTCTTGCCCTTTTTAGTTTCCATGGGCGAATTTATCAGTTTCCATAAATAGTACATGAGCTTTCAGTTTTAGCCAACAACATCTCAAGTGACTAGGGGGAGTTCGAGCCAATGCCAAACATCGGGACAACCGACCAGAATGATTTAGGCCTACAATCCAACTCACCAAAGGTAAGTTCTGTCACCAACTTAGAGCCGAGACACAGTAAACAGGGAAGCTCATCCAATATAGAGGCTACAGTGGGGAAAAGTCCTCCATGCCACTAGTCAAGTAGTAAGTCAGGGTGATAAACTAAAAGGTAGGCAATGAATGGATGAAGACAATGAATAATGGAGCCAACACTAGCAAGCCAAGGTATGGTGGAATGATCACCTCTATTCTCCCTAAGGAAGGTAAAACCAATGAGTATGAATAGTGAACTTCTAAGTCTGAGTAGGGACAATATAATATATATAATAAGATCAACCAGGTCCACATATCTATATGATCGCCAGATCATGACACTAAGTGCTAAGACATGCTATAAGAATAAGTATAAAAGCAATATAACCATAACACAATGATATACCTGCCAAGTCATATACCTGAATGCTCATCAATCTGAACCATCATCTGTCCTCTGAAACTGCTGCTGTAACTCTGGGCACTACTGACTGCTCTGTACAACTGGTATAATGGCTACATCGGTCATCTCTCTGAGTGTCCCGAAACTCAGTCATGGCATGGGGAATACATACTGTTGTCCAAAATCTGATAGTGATCCAATATAGATGCTCATCTCAGCATCTCAATGTAAGGGAACTGGTTGAATAGTGTACTGGAATCAGAAAAATAATGTATGGTAGCCCAGCTACTATATATGTGATAACAGTTACCACACTCTAACACTCCCTCTTAACGAGGGAAGTCCTACCACTAATGCCTAGATCCATCAAGTCCACTGCTGCTGACATTGATCTAACTGATCTGCCTATCACTGCTCTCTGAACTGAAGAACTCTGATCAATCTCCATAAGTGTGGCTTCAGAAGAAGCCCTCCTATCAACCACTGCTGACTCTGCCACTGCACTCTAACCCAGATTCCCTTTGAGTCTCTACTGTTGCAACCAGTCCTGAAGACTATTGTCAAGTGGATCTACTACTCTGTAGATCATCTGCCTATGACCCTGAGTTGACTCAGCTCTGTAAGTCAACTCCCTCTGTCTCTGAACTGACTTAGCTCTCTCCTAAGCCAAGTCCATCTCAACCATGTCATACCAGCTCACTCTCTGACTGGTGCCTGCATGAGCAGCATGCTCATCCATCTGATATGAGCCCGAGGGCTCAATCTCCTGAGACTCATCACTGTCAAGAGCATCTCGCTCATCCATCTGAACTCCAAAATCACTGCCCTGATCCTCATCATGGTGAGCATCTCGCCCACCCATCTGCTGAAAATGCTCACTCCTCCTAGCCTCATCTCTGCTATGAGCATCCCGCTCATCATCCTCCTCTGCATCTGAAGAGGATGCACTCAGCCATCCAGATGTGCTCGAAGTAGGTTGTCCATGAACCAAATAATCACCATCGATCCTGTGACCCAATAAGATTGGGTCTACTCCTCTAGGATAGGTGAAGAATTGATCCTTGTGAAACACTACAGGGTAGCCTGCTGCTGCCAAAGCTGCCACTGAGAGGACACTCCCTCTCAGTCCTGGAACAAAGAGCACTCCTGAAACCTCCAGGAGCTCCCCGCGGTCAAGCAGAAATCTCACTCTGCCCACTCTAGTAACCAAATGGTCAACCCCCTGAACATCCTGAGTCAACTGCATGGATGTATGCTCTAGGATCAGGAATGCATCTCGCACTCCTATCATATGACTGCTGAGAGTGCTTTCCACTCTCCACCTCTGATCAACCTGAGCCTCTGGTAGGCTACTATCATGTCCTGACTGAACCAAGGCCAGTGAGAACTCCTTCTCAAACCGAGAAGAGAACTCATCAACCTCCTCCGCTGCTGCCACTTGCTCGTCCTTCGCTTGCTTCCCCTTCTTCTTATGCAAACACTGTCCCGCATAATGTCCATAATCGTTGCAGGCGAAGCATTTGATCTTGCTCAGATCCTTCTTATGTCTGCCTCTCTGTTTCTCGCCTGCTACAAGAGCCACATCCTCCTCTGGAATAGTAGAAACTGAACCCTGAATGTACCCTCTCCGGATCTCCTCTTGTGTGAAATCATCCCGCAGGCGATCCCACTTGGGAAGGTTCTCTCCAGCTATGATAGACTGAACAAACACTGCCCATGGCACAGTCACGCCATTCAAGGCTTGTCGAACCAGCTCACAATCCTCTATCTTCTCACCAACTGCACCCAACTCATCTCTCACTTGAGTTATCTTGGTGAGATAAGTCATCATGCTATCATCCTTCCCCATCTTGATGCTTCTCAACTTCTCCCTAAGAACCATCTTCGTATTTGCATTGGAGCTCTGCTACAGACTAGTCAACGCATCCCACATCTCAAACACATTGTCCTTGGTAGAGACATGTGGGATGATGTGGTCCTTGATCGCATCAAGAAGGATCCTTTGAGCCTTCACATTTTTCTTATCATACACTGCTTTAGCAGTGGCATCAAACGGAACAGTAACACGATTTGCAGTTGTGTTGTTCACAACATCCCATAGCTCACTCTCTTTTATCAAGAGTGTAATACGTGCCCTCCATGCACTATAGTTGGAGGCACCATCCAACCGATCCTCCACCCTCAAACTGGTAGCCATACCCTCACAACTAAAAACTGTAACCCACAGTAAATTAAGAGTCTCTCCCGATCACAGATCTGGTAGATCTATCACAGATCTAGCCACAAAACCAACTGATCTGATAGATCTGACCTCTGCAACCTCAGATCTGAACTGTGCTGTTCAGATTTGGTAGATCTGGTCTCTATCTCCACAGATCTACTAGATCTATCTCAGATCTAGTCACCAACATTGTAGATCTATGTGGGACTACCCACTCTAACCCTCAACAGGGCTCTGATACCATGTAAATATTTGATTCAGAGATCACTACTCCCTCTGAATCGCCCTGAGATCTTATTGTTTGCCGAGATGCACACCAGCAGCAGAAATCTTTCGAAAATTGTCTCCTCACTACGAGTGGGAGAGGTGTGACCTTGGGGGCAAGCAATGAGCCAGGTACTGTCACTTGAATCCCAGCTCCTTTGTTGAGGCAAACTCCTAACGAAGCCAAGGGGGGTTGTCCCTAACAAAGAGTTTTCTATGGCTCTTATGTTTTAAGTGTCTTTATGGTGAAATGATGTGGGTGGGTGTTGTTTAGGAGTTTTTATGATGATCTCAGATTTACAATAATATAAGCAATCCACGTTGCAATTACAAAACACAAGGCTTGAGATGAACAATATATAATGATGACTTGGAAATTAAAGGCATCCACAGATAGATAATGATTTAAGCAAGTATAAGGGACAAATGGTCCAAATCAAGGTGATACATGTAAGTTTTGAAGACCAGTGCCAAATGGAATCAATAAGTGCTTGGGGATGCTGGAAAATGCAAGTCTCAAAAGTAATGTTCATGAGATCGTTTTGAAAATGTTCTTGGTTTATTTTATTGTAAATTTTAAGTAATCTTGTTTTAGGTGTCTATGGAAATCTAACCGGAAGAAGTACTCTAGGTGGCCCCGTTCAAGGACATGACAGACCGGCCTGGCTCACAAGCTAGGTGTTCAGAGAATTTAACCAGCAAGTGTCTAGGTTGGGTTGCCCGGCGCCCTCACTAGGAGTTCCCCACTTTTGAGTACTTATCGAATCAACGCCGGTTCGTTGGTTATGGGGTGAAAATTTTATTATGGTTTGAATCTTGCAAGATTAAACAACCAACACCGTTTCTGAGTATTCCAACGCCTTTCAAGGTTGGGCAGAGCATATGTGGCGTGGAGAAACAAGTAAATTCAAATTTTATTAGGGAGTGTGAGTTGGGAATGATTTTATTACAACACAAGAAAAACTCTCCGACAGAGTGCGCTCTTGACTTGTCTTATGACAAATGTTCAAGAGTCTTATGATGCACGGAATTAAAACACTGTACTGAAAGTAAAATCTAATCTAATAGAATCTCTTTCAGGTCAAAGACTGTACTCGGGAGAGCATGGGGATAAGTAAAATAAAAGCAAAAAACAACTCTCCGACAGAGAGCACTCTTGATCCACTATTGGTGAGATTCAAAAGATTTCTACTCTAAACAGTTTATATCAAAAATGAAACTACTTAAGCAGATGATGAACAACTAACAATCACTTGCAAAATGAAGCTAAACTAGCAATTAGTCTCTAAATGCAAAAGGAACTAAACTAAAGAAGAAATAAACAAGACACAAGACACACTTCCCCAAATGGGGGAAGTTGGATGTGGGGGCTTAAAAACCCCACTTGCTTTTTATTAATAAGTTACAATTGTTTTTTGGGTTTTTGAGGAACTTGTCAAAAAAAAGGTTTTGCTTTCTTTGGTTTGCTTAGCTCTTTGACTCTTTTCTTGCTTGATTTACTTTTTGTTCACCTGTAGATAAGAGCTTATGCTTGAGATCCACTTGTGGTAATCGAAGAGAAGAGAAGATTTAACTTTTATGGTGGAAACGAGAAGAATCCGAGCCCTTCCTTTTGGGTCTTTTGATAAAGATGAGATCAAATGAAGGCCATTGAGCATTCGAGGGTGAGGATGCATTTGAGGTCTTTGAAGAAGGGGAAGATGCAAACTAGCTCATCCCTTACTCCAAGATCTACCTGAAACTTGTTAAACAATACACTTAAACAGAATAGAGAGATCTTAGTATGTTAGCACAAAAATAAATCAAAGAGCATGTATTGAGTCCAACTAAAGCATGTTACTTCAAAAAATTTAAATACTAATCATAAACAAGTAACTTGATCCACAAATACTTACCCTATGTGCTTGAGAAAACAAGCCTTCTAAGCTAGATCCAACTCCAATAGATAAGCATATATTAAAAATTGAAACAATGTTACCGTTATCACCTAATTAGTAGTTGCCCCTAGAGATGGATCCAAGGTGGCTGGCAGAGGGGATGGGCAACCAAAGAGGTGCAACCAAAATAGCCTAGACTCTCAATGGATGGTTGTCACGCCAATCGGGGCAATCTTCACTTTATGTTATCTAGCCCAAGACAACAAAGGGGGATACCCAAATCTACTCCCGATAGGAGAGATCAGACCAAGACACCAGATCAAATCAAATGTGGATGAAGTACGTAGGGTGCATGGTAAACCCTAGATCTATGGAAGAAGTCACAAGATGAGTAATGGGTTGGATCAAGAGGTTTAAACAATGTAGATTTGGTCCAACTTGGTTATGTGAGTGACTTAGGATATTTAAAACAAGATCTAGGATCAAGGTACCAGTCAAAGATGAGAAAATCCATTGCCTTGGGAACCGTGTCCAATGCAGGGTAGTTAAGGACCAAATTGGGGCTAACCAGTACCAAAGATAAGCTTGATGAGTGGATATGACAATGTCTAGGTGTTCAAGCAGTAAGACAAAGACCAAACCATAAGCAAACTCAACAAACCAGAAAAATCGTGAGGGCTTGGAGAAGGATCAGTGCCTTGGAAAGTGGGCCAAATGGAGTCGGATGTCCACCAAACTGTAGAGTAGGGATGTTGAGGTGTAAAGCTAGGTGGATCTTGAAAATTAGGATCATCCAATGGATAGATCTCAGTAGATCTATGATCTAAGATGTATCATTAAGTGACCCAAGTGGGGCTCAACCCTCAAAATGAAGACTGGGGCCCACAAGGTGAAAATCACTAAAGTGACACACTAGGGGTAGGTTATCAACAATGGAGATTAAGGATCAAGTGGGATCTCGCCTACCCAGGTACTAGATCTAGCCAAACTCACCTGTCCAAGAAGTGCGGCCTCACTTGGAGAGGCTAATTTGCCTTGGGAAATGGGTCGAATGAAGGCCAATCCACACCAAACTATAGATCCGAATTTCCGTGGATGCTATAGAGGTGGGTTTTGAATGTTTTACCCAAAAGCCAAGCAAAATCCAAGTAGATCTTAGTAGATCTGAGAAAATGTAAAATGAAGGTTTTAACTTATGAGGGTTTTCAGTTACTTAGACAAATGGATAGATCATGGAATGAGAAATTTACCTTGAGATCATACTTGAGTGATGGATGAAGATGCCCTATTGTTGAGGAAAGTTCCCGCAAAGATCAAATGGGAGATCTTCGATTTCTCTTGCCTTGAGATGATGCCCTAGTCCACACGTGCGACCTCCTCTTCCTGTCAACCAAGGAAAGCGATTTCAATAAGTTGAGCAACAATGGAGGAAATACAAATGAAAAAGCGAATGATAACATGAAATAGAAGGTCCTGAGACAATAATACTCCCTGTTACCGACGAAGAAACCCAAAGAAGAGGCAGGGAGAGTCTTTCCCTACCAATGCGTCCTCCTTGAACCAATTCGGCCTCCACCTGTAGATGAAAAATACATGGACAAAAGATATAGCAAGATAATCTCCAATAACCCAGTGCAAAGGAAGAACCAATGAACGAACTCCAAAAGAATTCACCACAACAAAACAGATAGATGCAATAGTATTTTTCTATTCCAATAATCCAGGGCCAAAATTCCCCCTTACAATGAGAAGCTCTTTCCTTTAAATAGGATGGAGAGAGGCCATAATCCTAACCAGTTTTTGAATGAGTGGCTAAGACTAAAAGATCAAAAGATCTAATCAATGGTTGAGATGAACTCAACAATACAATACATGGATCACTAATAAAATAATACATCAAATGGACCAAATCGCCTTATGAGAGGGGGTCCCACCAAAAGTGAATGATAAAACAAAAGATCTAGCTCATGGTGGGTCCGAGGGGTAATTTCTAACACCCTTGGTTAATTCCCATGGCACAATATCTACAAATAAATAATCTAGACACCAAATCGTGCCTCTCTAGGAAAGTCGTGAGCCTTTGGAGGCTCCAGAAAATCATATAAAATGCCAAATGTGATGGATGTGGGTCCCACTGAAAGCTAAAACTGCTGGAGAAGGTGTGGAAGACATCCCACTCATCATCACAAATCATCTCATGCCATAACTTTGCCTCAGTAGCCCAAATCGAATCCTTCAGTAGCCATTTTCACCATTTCTTGACTCCCTCGGGAAATGTGAACATGCCCAAACTGCCTCCTGGAGTGCCTGCACTATCAAGGTGAGGCCACCAGGCTCTTTGGGAGGGGGGTAATATGGTAATATCAAGTGGTTGGACCACCCCCTCCATGCACAACGCCCTAGGTGAACTCATCAACTCTCTGCTCTGCTCTAACAGGGCCTCTGATAGGCCAAAACTGCACTAGGATAGCCAACTGAGGTTAATAATCATTGTAACTGCCCGGAACTAAAAACAGACTGTCCCATTGGACTCAGAAGATCCAAATCCATCTAATATGTGTACTCATACGTCATATAGACCTCTGCATGGTCAAAAATAAATACTCATCATATCCGGCAGACCAAATAATAATAATCTGTAAAAATGCTGAAAAGCACAAATCATCATCATAAGCCTGAAACCACTGCATAGAACCACCATGGTGACATGTACCAGACCATATATCATATCTCTGTATCATCTAAGGTCTGCCACCTCATGTCCTGTGGTTGACTTTTGGTCAAACTGGGTTTGACCAAGTCAACAGACCAAGATATAACTCAAACTGTCATCAAACTGCTGCAAGGTGTCAAAGGTTAAAACATGCTTTACAATCCATTCAAATAGCAATTATAACAAAAAGTAATCATTACTGGTGATCCAAATCCTAATATATAAGGTCATTAATTATTATTTATAACTTAGACTAGACTTTCAAAACCATACTCACTTCATAGTTGTGATCAATTTGCTAGTGAAGGGTGAAAGCTAAAATAAAAATGGCTAGGCCAAGGGATGACTTACTAACTTAACATTGTGACACTTTGGATATGGAAAAGGGGATATACACCATAGCATGTACCGGACAAGCAATAACACAGAGAATGGCGGTGTCTCACAAATGGGTAAGTTGTTCAAAGAGTATTTATTCACCTTGGCAGATGCTCACAATCCATAATACAAATGAGGCCAGCAATCTTTTTGATATAGAGTTTAAGTTCCATTGCTTTTTGGGCCTTTAGTTTCCATATCGTTTGATCTATGTGTGTTTATAAACACATTGCATAGATTTACATTTCATTAAGCTTCTTGCTACAGGTGTGTTTTTAAGGCACTTGTTTACCTGAGCACCTCCAGGTGTGTCTTTAGACATCTTGTTTACCTGGGTATTTACATTTCACAATAGATATAACATTTGATATTTCTTTGCCAGATTCATTTGGCTTTTCACAATAGATATAACATTTTCTTTTCACAATTTTGCATTCATGGCAGTACTATCTATTTTAGATTTAGCCAAGAACATCTTTAGTGACTAGGGGGAATAATCCAACTCACCAAAGGTAAGTTTTGTCACCAACTCAGAGTCGAGACACAATAAACAAGGAAGCTCATCCAATACAGAGGCTATAGCGGGGAAAGGTCCTCCATGCCACTAGTCAAGTAGTAAGTCAAGGTAATGAACAAACTGGGTAGGTCCTGGATGGATGAAGATAGTGAATAATGAACCAACACTAGCAAGCCAAAGTATGGTGGGAATGATCACCTCTATTCTCCCTAGGGAGGGTAAAATCAATGAGTATGGATAGTGAACTTCTAAGTCTGAGTGGGGACAATGATATATATATATATATATATATATATAAGTTCAACCAGGTCCACATATCTATATGATCGCCAGATCATGATACTAAATGCTAAGACATGCTACAAGAATGAATATAAAAGCAATATAACCATAACACCAAAGTATACCTGCTGAGTCATATACTTGAATGCTCATCATCTGAACCAACATCTGTCCTCTGAAACTACTGCTGTAACTCTGGGCAATACTGACTGCTCTGTATAAATGGCTAAATGGCTACATTAGTCATCTCTCTGAGTGTCCTGAAACTCAATCATGGCATGGGGAATAAAACTGTTGTCCATAGTCTGATAGTGATCCAAAATAGATGCTCATCTCAGCATCTCAATGCAAGGGAACTGGCTGAATAGTGTACTGGAATCAGAAAAATAATGTGTGGTAGTCCGGCTACTATATATGTGATAACAGTTACCTAAACAAAACACCATTAACCATGCATGCACAAACTTGACCTCCAAAGTCTCAATCTTATTCAACAATGCACAAAGGCAAAATATTACACAACATACGGGCAGAGGTTTCTTGCACAAAGAATCCACCCTAAGAGAGCTCATGGAGCCTCTCTTTATACAAAAACTAAGAAGCACCAAGCCAAATTCGAATTGGCATGAGAAGGGACAAACTCCAAATCAAGTGAAGTCGAATTTCAATCACAAGTCAAGCTTGGAGTGAGATCTAACAAACAACAAAGAGTTGAAGTAAATGTGAATGGGGAGGTGGCCTCCACCTTGGCAAGGCACCCCCCATCCTTCCCTTGTAAACTCCACCAAGCCAATCGTGATGATCCCCATAGGATTGACGTGAGCATCTTTAGAAATGCGTGAGCCTTGAGAAGGAACCCACTTCGAGTTGATGTAGGGATTGCAGCGTGAATGGTAGGTGGAGTGGGTGTGATTGGTAGAGGTGGCATCCACCTCACCATTGGAACAATAGCCCAACACCAAGCTCAAAAGGAGGTGGACCTGTTATCACACCATGGTAGCAAGGCTACTATTCTTGCTTAGCAGATATCTGCACATTCCAGAGCTTCCATTATTCAGAGCTTGGCTATGATGATTGTATATTTTGAGATCACTCATGATCAGAGCAGTGTATTATTCAGACTTATGTTAGACCTTGTGTCAAGGCTGAGCCTTGAGAGTTCAGATTTGATGACCGATGTGACCCTTTATCCCATGCAGTTTCCGTTCAGTGCCTAGAGATGTATCGCGGCAGTGTTTTCAAGTGATATATGATGATTATTCTTGTGATGATGTTGTATGACTTATGGATGTTTTATCGCTGACTGTGGATTATTATCTTGTTGATTTAGTCATGTTCACAGCATCTGCTTGGTATATTATTCCTGATGTGGCAAACTATTTAAAATGAACTCTAAAATGAACATTTCCTTGCACATTTAGGTTGTTTAACAAAACTCACTGATTTACCACCTTACATAGATATGGTCTTTCCTGACACCAGTTGTCTGCTAGTTTAGGCTCCATATTCACTTGACTCCATCCATACATGACTTTCCTTATTTGACTGTAAACCCTGACCTGTCTCATTTGACTTTCTGATATTGAGGACTTCCCCATTTTTCTACCTCTATGTTTGGACTGCATCCCTGTATGTTTAGTGTCTCGGCTCTAAGTTGGTGAGTTGGATTGTAGGCCTAAATCATTCTGGTCGGTTGTCCCGATGTTTGGCATTAGCTCGAACTCCCCCTAGTCACTTGAGATGGTGTTGGCTAAAACTGAAAGCTCATGTACTACTTATAGAAACTTATAAATTCACCCATGGAAACTAAAAAGGGCAAGAGTGATGAACTGCTAAAAATACTCCTCGAAGAGTATAAGAAAAGTCCAAAAAGCAATGGTTCTTAAAAGCTATATCTAAACAATTGCTGACCTTATATGTATATGAAAACATGCCCTGGATGCAAGCTGCAACTAGTTGTGCTTATCAGCACACCTGAGATCCGAAGGGTTATGTAGGCCAAAAAGGTCATGAAATGAAATTGAATGATCCTAATGAACCTGGATCAACTTGATGTAGACATGATGCCTAAGTTGAATAAGCACTCTCTAAACAACTTATCCATTTGTGAGGCACATCCATACCCCGTGTTATTTTGTCTAACACAGAGTTTGTAGTTTTCCCCTTCTCCCAGTCCAAAGTATTTTTGAGTTGAGTAAGACAAGTCAACCCCTTGGCCCAACCTTGTTCCTAGCCTTCATCCTTCACTAGCAGTTTGACCATATCCAATAGGTGAGTTTGTTATTTAAACTATTGTGCAAGTAATTTCAAATAACAAAGGAAATATGCTAACTTAATCAATGCCACTGAATGGATGTTATACTTTGAGTTTGGCTGTGAGAATGATTAGAGAAACATGTCTTAGTCTACTGATGTGATTTATCCTTGGTTGTATTTTCTTGGGATCCGTGATGATGTGGACCATATATGCTTATGGATGATGATTGATGGACCCACATATTCTTGATGATGATGCCATATGATGGATATATGATGCAGATGATGATTGATGCAGTTCAGCAGTTTTATTTATTACTCAAGATCATCAGATTATACACTGTCCATGTATGGTGGACCCTACAGCTGGCCCATTAGGGAAACCCATGGTGTATGAGTACACATTCCTAGTGGATTTGGGTCTTCTGGATCCAATGAGACACTTATCTTTCAGTTCCAGGCACTTCTGACAGTGATTGATGCAGTTTTACACTTGTTGACCAGATTTGGGGCTGATTTCCCAGCCTGAGCAGCAGGGGCCATGAGAGGCCAGTTCACCTAGGGCGCTGTATGAGGAGGGGGTGGTCCAGCCACTTGTTTTTACCATTTACCCCCCCTTCTGGAGAGCCTGGTGGGATCAGTTGGACAGCGCAGATGCCCTGGGAGGCAGTTTTGGCACTTTCACAGTTACCGAGGCAGTAAAAAAATGGGATAAAGTGGTCACTGAGGAATTCGATTTGGGCAATTGAGGCAAGGTTTTGGCACTTGGTTTTCATAGAGGTCTTCCAGGGTGATCCCACTATCTTCCAGCCAGTTTTCACCATGTGGGTAGGCCCACAGCGATCACAGGAGGTCTTTTACTGCTTGCCTGTCACAGATTTTGAGGACAGATTGGGTCATTTATATTATCTTGGACATATTTTATTATTTTATTGTGCCTTGGGGATGAGCTAGTAAGGATTGATGCCTCCTAGCCCCACCATGTGCTCCATATGTCATGTCCTAGTCATTATGAGGTGGGCTTTGGTACTTTTACCCCCTCTAGTGGATGACGTCACCCTCCATGATTATTTTTAGACTATGACGTCATCACTTTATGAGTGATCCATGTGTTATGTTATTATGGTTCATCTTAGCCATTGATTGTATGATGAGATCTTTTAATCTCAACCACTCATTTGATGTAGTATTGTAAAGTGGTATAGGGTTTTGGTCTTTATTATCCTATATAAGGAGGAGACCCCCTATTGTATAGCTCACCTTTGGAGCTCGGGAATATTGGAATAGAACACTTCTTTGTGGAGCATATCTCTCTTGTCTTGTGGATTCTCTTGCATCTTGAGTATACAGTATCTCTTCTATGTATCATTGTGGATTTTGGTGCTTCTACTAGTTTTCTTGCAGGAAAGTCAAATTGGTGGAGAGGAGGGCGATTTCTTGAGGGTTATTGTTGGAGGGATCCACATAGTCTCTCTTGGGTTGATCTTGGTGAAAGGGAGTATCATTATTGTATCTTTGTGACATAGTTGATGCTTTCTATTACATCTTTCCATCATTTGTATAATCATCTTACTTGGCTTGTTTCATGTGATATTGTCTTGTAGGAGGAGGACGATTTGGCTATCTTGGAGGAGGATGTTTTGGTTGGAGCTCTTGGATCTCACTCTTGAATATACACATAGGAGAATGCTATCAATTTGCAAGGTGGCCACAAGCAATTGAGGTAAGATCTACAAAGTATGTGCCTCTTTCCATCCATTCTCTCTTCATTGGTCACAAACCCTAATTAATCAAAACCCCAATTTTGGTTTTTCTTAGATCTACTTAGATCTAGCCTTGCTTTTGAAAAGATATTAAGAACCCACCTCTATAGCATCCACCCCTAGTTGGATCTATAGTTTGGTGGTGATTGGGTTAAAATTTACACACTTTTCAAGGCAATATAGCTCTCTTGAGGCAAATCGCACTTCTTTGGGAGAGGCTTGTTTGGTTAGATCTAGCATATGGGTAGGTGAGATCCCACTTGATTTGCAATCTACATACTTGATAACCTACCCCTAGACTCTTACTTTGGTGATTTCTACCTTGTGGGCATCATTCCACATTTCAAGGGATTAAAACTCCATTTTGGACTACTTGGCACCTTAAAACTCAGATCTAGTAAGATCTAACCCTTGGATTGTCTTGATTTTCTAGATCCACATAGATCATTGCCTAAACTACTTGGATCTACAATTTGGTGGCCATTGGGCTTGTTTTGACACACCTTTCCCATCTTTTAGCCCTCCTTGAGCAAGGTTGCACTTCCTTGGGTGATTGAGTTTGCCCACTTTGAGGACGTGGGTAGTTGAGATTTTTGTGGTTTTGGAACGAGCACACCTTGAAACCTAGGTCTAGAGAATCATTTTGTGACGATCTGCCTTGGGGGTAGCATAACTCATTTATCTAGATCTAAAGTGAAGAGTGTCTCGGTTGGCGTAACTCCCACCTTGCATTGGGAATCGTGGCATCTCTTGGGTCACCTCTTTAGTTGTCCATCTCCTCTACCATCCCGGATGGGATACCACTAGGGGCAACTACAAGTTGTGTGATAACAGGACCCACGCTACTTAATATGCTCACCATCCTTCATGATCAATTCGTAATCTCAAACCTTAATTTCACATGTGTTTTATTACTTTAATATGGTCGTACACCATATGAAATCAACCTTCAACCTTTTCCAAAGTTAAAAAATCATATTTTTGTCCTTTTGTTATTTTTGTCTCAAGTGCATTTTCTCTTTTTCTGGCAATTAAAGTGTAGTTTGTAGCATCTTTAGCGAAAACTGGCCCAGAGGCGATGTAACTTCTTGGAATCTGAAGAAAGAGGGTGCTATGGTAAAGAGGATGCTCTAAGCGTCAAAATGAGCCTCCCCACGCCAAATTCCGCCTCCGGATGAGATTTTTATCACACTTAGAAAAATTCCATTTAAACCATTAAAAAATGGTCTAAATTACGGAAATAATTATTTTTCTCGGAATCAAACAAAACTCCTAGGGGACCTAGTGCATGTTCATACAACTCAATCGAGATGGATAACACGTAAAAAATCCTAGACACAAGACTCTAATAACCACCTTAGGTTTTGACCACCATGGAAAATACTCCAGCTTTGGATGTTTGAGTGAAACACTCAGAGATTATACGCCACTGATGAGTAGCGCATAATTCCTAAGGAAAAAACACTCTAGAGTATTCCCCAAATGGCTAAATCTAAGGATAGCGGAGTCTTTTATAAAAGGACCCCGTTTGGACCAACTTTTTACAAATTCCCCATGGGGGTATGAATATGCAGTTATTACAAATGGGGGCAAAATTGCCCTGAAAAATGACTTCTGAACTTCTGAACACTGGTGATGAACATTGAACATGTTCATTAAACTGGCGGCTCACAAGAAATTCAGTTATTGTACAAAATAGCTGGTAACAGATCTCAAGCGGTATGAGTCTCAATATCAATATATGCTCATAAAAATATAGACTCAAACAACTAGATCTGCATTTACCAACTGAAATATAAATGCAATCACACACATAAACAACAGATATACCCTGGAACCCTTTCGGGATAAACCAGCTAACTGTGGGGCTATCTTCTCTCTCGAGCCAAGAGCATATATATATATATATGACAATACAATACAGGATTACCTCAGCAGGTAACTCAATCCCTGAAACAAGACAGACTCTAGATCTGCATGCATCTAGCTGATGCATGCACTAAAAGAGTAAGCCCTAACTATCCAACTAGATCTGAGTGATCTAAAGGTGCCTCTGACTAATTTGCCCTCTCTGTATCTCACTGCTTTGATATGCTCACTCTGAAGACTACCCTTAGATGAATTCGGCCTCCTCTGCATGCACAAGTGCCCCCTCTCCTCTAGATGTCAAATGCTCGTACTGGTCCAGATCTCAGCAGATCTGAGCTCTGATCATCCCTAACCTTCCTCCAATGCTGAGGCAAGGCTATCCTGGAAGTTTCAGACTCTGAATCAGTCAATCCAGCTCAGAATGAGCTTCTCCCTCCTTGGGAAATGTGCCCTCCTCCAAGAGAACTCAGCCTCCTCCAAATTAATCAAAAAACACACTGATGAGCTATCTTAGCTCACAGTAATGGGTGTCTAGCAACTCTGGAACTGAAGGTCACTAATCTAGCTCAGATCTAACCTTCCTAGCTCCTGCAGCAACTCCTCTCTCTCTTAGAAAGTCGCCCTACATGTACAGCTACGCCCTCCTCACTCTAGCAGTATCTCTCTCTGACAATGCAACTGAGTAACATCAACTGGGGACCCCCTACCTCTATAAATAATCTCATCAATGAATTAGGTTTTCCAAAACCCTAATTCTCGTGCATACAAAAGTCACTTTTGCATGCATCTAATGATCGCTGATAGTGCATGCAAAACTCATGCATGCAAGGTTCAAAACACTCTGGAAGGTCCACATGCACACCATTGGACTCATGCCTCTGAGTAGAGTGTATCTCACCCTTTACTCCATCCTGATGCCTATGCAGCTAATGTACCTCCATGTAAGGCATCTAAACCATGGAGGACATCCCGAAGTTACCACACTCTAACAAAGCCTATGTCCATCTCGAAACACAATACTATATCCCTCATCATCCATCGCTGGTACTAAGGATAAATCTATCTGCTCTGGTACATGCATCCCTCCTACCATCCTTAGTAAACCTTCTGACTCCGGATGGAACATCATTGAACCAACTCTCCTCAATGTTAGCCTCTCATAGCAGTCTGAGTCTATTTCTGAAACACTGAGGAAAACTTCTCGTATTCCCATCATGTGGCTAGATGCATAAATGTACAAAGTCCTAAAGCCATGACTCTATAAATCTGATAACATTGTTGATTGAAAATATCTGAATCATATCTAACCTGTAGATATGTGCCTTGGTGAACAAGCTAACCCTCTCTTTCTTAGATCTAGGATTCGCTCTCCCAGATCTGATCTCTGATCTCACAAATCTGGTCTCTACCCTCACAGATCAGATAGATCTGGTATATATCCTCACAGATCTGACATCTACACTCACAGATTTGACAGATCTAGTGTCTATTCCCACAGAGACGCCTCCCTAAGGCGAGTTAGGGAAAGTACTCATTTTCCCAAATCTATGGACAGGACTGCAAAATACTTGATGCCCTAGTTTCTTCAATTTCTACTACAGATTTGTCGGCTCTTAATTCTAATGTATCTCATAACTTTCTGCTCCTCAAGGTCTGAAACTTCGTTCTGTGATATTATGATCTATCCTCTATCCAACCCCACGGGTTAGAGCAGGATTGGATTCACCAAGTGGAACTTATGCTACGTTTCCCAAGATGACTTGTTTATGGACTGTTTTAGCATAGCGAACTTTTACAGACTGCCATGTGTCACTGTTTCATCTTCGGGTTCTGAAACTCGTACCAGAGAAACTACAATCTGTGCACTTTCTGGAACATCTTACGAAATTCGATTTGGATCTTCCTAACCCGAGATATAGCATTTCTCCTTAGGTCACCTGTTTAAAACTGAATTATGGAGGAGGCTGGAACCTTGATTTTCATGGATCATATCTACTAAAGTACAACGAATCTGAGGCTGAAACTCGCACACAATGTACATGAACCTTTCATCTTCGGCATGTTCAAGTTTCAAATCCTTAACCTTCGCCAAAAGTGATTTATAGCGAAAATTCCAAGATGACTAGTTTCTGGAGAAAGAGAGAGAGATTTACCCTAGTGAAAGCTACTCTTTTCAGTCTAGCTCTGATACCATGTTAAGTTTATATGTTGCAATAACTTAGATTCCTACTTCATTAGCATTTAATACATTTTCACAATAGCAACAACATAAATAGGATCTTTGAAAGACACAATCACAAGGTACACAACAATTTATCCTGGGAAACCCTCAAGGGGAAGAAAACCCAACAAGAACTTCCTCAATATAGATTACCAAAGTACAATGCCCAAAAATAAGTCTCACAAAGACGAGAGACAAAACCCAAACTCTAGATCCAAGTACAATCCTCCTCCTTCGCAATCTTCCTCTCTCCTCTAGTGCGCAATGCTTGAGTGAGTGAATGGTACAAATGAGAGGAAACACTCTCTATTTATACTTTACCTTTTACTTGACATTTAACCTAACTAGGTCGGCATCACTAACTTAACTGGGTTGACCTCTCTAGGGAGACTCAAATAATATTTATATTACATTCTTTTGGGTACTAATGACCCAACTTATAATGGAGGATTTACCTCATGACTTTTACATGACCTTTTACATTAAAGACATCTCCCGAAGGAGGAATAATACAAGTAGAATATTCTTCGAAGTTACATTATTTCAACACTTCCAACATTGGTAGGGATGTCAACATGGGAGGTACGGTTAACAAAATAGTTGGCCCTAAAGGTGTGTGACTTCTCACAACATACACATATTGGACATAATTTTCATGTACTCTAAATCATGAGTATGTATGCATTCTTCGTGTTAGGTATGGTTGTCGATTAACATGTTCCTAAGTTGGGACTTCTCATTACATAGGCCATATTGGACTTAATTCATATACATTGAATGCTTGAGTATCCTTGAATCTATGCTAACCTTGTAATGCTCTCCCTCTTCTCCTTTGTATTTTATATGTCAAGGAACAAGCTTCAGTGATAAGGTTCATGGCTAGTCATTATGATGGGAATAACCACCCCTTAACATTCACTAAATGTTGACGATAAACTCAGTTATACAAAGAAATGAGTGACATGAAAAGCACTTGCTTGACTTGCTAGTCAAGCTAATCAAAGTCAACACACATGGCACTTCTTGACTAATTTGGTAAGCTATGGCTATGCTATTGTTTATTACAAAATAAATTCATACAAGTGGTTGACATTTAGTGCTAAATATTTATCAAGCTATTAAGAAATGTAATCCTGGCAAATGGCTAGGTTCAATTGTTGGGAAAGCATTATCAATGTAATTTTACCATAGGCATTGCAAACGGTAAAAACTTCCAAAACAAAAGTCCTTTCACATGTTTTATGCTAGAGCAACATAATCTTATCATAGGTAGTACATATAATGCAATTGAAAATGGTAAAAACTACCAAAATGGAAGTCCTTTGATCTGTTTTATCCTAAAGCATTTTGTCTAAATATTAATTTTGCAATGTTTTGATTATATCATATAGGTACACCATTTTACTTTTACTTGAAGTCAACGACAACATTTTATTTGCTTCAAATGTAAGTAAAAATGCAAGACCATGTTAACTAGGTTGAAGCATTACAAAAGATATTAGAATTAAACCTTGAATAAATCAAATGAATACCTATTGAATAGTAATTACTAATAACGTGAGAGCAGAATCAAAACTAATACATGAAAAGCATGGAATGATTGTCACCATTAATGATTGTCACCATTAATGATTGTCACCTTAAAACAAAATTAGCATTCATACTCAAACATAGTTAACATCCAAAAGTAGTAATATTACATACCTTTGTATAACGTGATTGGTCCAAAATCCACGTCTGTCCATAGGACAAAAATATATAGATATGATAAGAAAAATATGTAAAATTCCCTTGATTTATGATAATATATGGAACTGTCTATAAAGTTCAAAAAAAAAAAAAAAAATGATTTGTCTACAATGTACATACAGAAAATCAAATGTTCACTGCTTGAGGAGTGATCCCTAACTAATATCACTCCCTAACTAATAAGAGCGACCACCCTTTTTAATCTAACTACCTCCTATGATCACTAAGTTCCTACACTTTGTAGTAAGTTGCTTCATGAGTATACAAACAAATAACAGATGCCTTGTGGAGAAAAACTTGTGAAGATCAAACTTTGAGAAGAAAAATTAGGAAAGAAAACTTCAAACTTTGATGAGCTTACAGGTAGATGTTTGCAACTTAAGTGAACTATATTTCCCTTATAAAGTAACTACTATACATTCCTAATGTTTATGTTAGATTAAAATAGTTAGTGAATTACACATGTTGTTCAAGGAATAATTATTATTTATTAGTATATGATCACATTCTTTATTACTTTATAACTGGATTTTTATTTAAGTCACAAGGTCATAATTAAGATATCATTGCAAAGCCCTTCATAAGAAAGTCATACTTAGTTGACTAAACAATGGTGTTTCCTTGCTGTTACACACGGAGCACCTTTATGTGTATAAAGAGCCTTTAATTTTGAAATGAGTTACCATCACATCAGTATTGTGATAATAAGAAACAAACAGCAGCAGCAAATTAACCCAATATTGAATGAGGTAATGTGATGAAGAGATATAGCAATAAAGTCATCCTTCTAGGTGACTTTAACACCCACACTAGAGCTCTCCAAAACCCCCTCCGCAACTGCTAAAGGGCACGTTTTGTACTCAAGAGATGAAGGTTAGCAAGAATCCACAGGTTATCTGATGATGCTTTGCGGCCCATTATAGCATATGGTTGACACCTCCCACAACTCGGGGTATCCCATGATCTATTGATACTAAATGGCCTCCCATGTTTCCTAGCTACTCAACACTTCACGTGCTTCCCATAGAGCGAGGAAGCTAGTGTAGTGGATTACGTCATGGCCGACAAGGATCTACGCTTTCTTATAGAACATCTTTTAGTTATCCCCATTCCCCTAGCAGACAATGCCCTTCTCTCCTTTTTCCAATCAATCCAACCATCCCCCCTTTTAACCCCACCACCCTTAGGCCCACCCTAGACCACTATCCTCTTTGACGAGGGAGACCCAAATACTTTCTCTTCCAATCTTCACCAAATGCTACCATCTGCCACCCAATTCTTATCACTCAACTCTGCATTTTCCAAGTACAAATGCCTTTCCTTCACCATATGGGAAACGACCTTGAAATCCTATTCCCATATCACTAGGTCCACCTTCCACTCCCCAATACCTAGCTCTTGCCCCATGAATAAATGATAAGACACAAACTGCAAAGCTCTCCATATTCGGCTTCATCGTTCCTTCTCTTGAGACCACCATTCCCTCCCTAGTCTGAAAGCTTCATACCATTGCCTCCTCCACCACAAGAAACGTCTACATATCTCAAAGGGGACGTCCAAGACAACTCTGAAAACATGAAGGCAAGGGTGGCCATATTTAGATTGAATGGAAGAGCATCTATATGGTGGGATCACCTTAGACAAGTCAAGAAGCTCAATGAAAGGAAGATTGTGTGGAAGCAATTCAATAAGTACTTCAAGCTAAAGTACCTCTCTAATAGGTACTATGACGACAAAATCAAAGAGTTCCATGAGTTGAAATTAGGACAAATGGCCATGGAAGAATATGCCAATAAATTCTTGGAGTTGTTGAGATATGTCAAGTATATGAGAGATGATAATGTCAAAATTCATCGTTTTCTAAATGGACTACCTTAATCATGCAAGGGCAAAATTGAGTTTGATGAACCTCAAACTCTAGATGAGACCATAAGAAAGGTCGAGTATTGTTATGATCAAAACAAAAGCAGGCCAAAATTCCATAAGGCGTAGAAGGACAAGAAAAATGAGAAGTTTGCCCAAAAAAAGGGGTTCAAGACTTCAAGCCTCCTTATTTCAGAAATCAGCAAAGGCAGCCACCACAGAATGTGACTAAACCAGCTAGGATGATGGGAGACAAACCAAGAGAGCCACTTCAATGTTGGGGATGTGGAGAGGACGGGGATGTGGAGAGGACCAATTGCTTAGAAACTATACACATTGAAATGGGAGTACAATACATGTTCACAACATCCAAGAGGATGAAACTGTAGGTGATGTAGCAAGGACCGTCCCTAGAATCTATGTTGCACTAGAGTACCGCTAAGTAGATCATCAATCAGTTGCGGTTGAGACTGAGCAATCTATTTCTATTTTGATTGACCCTGGATATACTCACAATTATATCACTCATAAAATTGTTGAGATTTGTGTTTTAAGAAAACAAAACATAGTAAATCATGGTTGATCCAACTAGCCACTAGAACCAACAAGAAAGTTAGTGAAATGGTGGAGGAATGTCCATTAGAAATGGATGGACTCTTCACATGGGCAAATCTAAATATTTTGCCACTTGGTTCCTATGATATTCTCATTGGAATGTACTAATTAGAAGCACACAAAGCTAAATTCAATTGCTACAGTAAAACCTTTGAGTGCATTGATGCAGAAGGAAACCCAAGGGTAGTAAAGAGCATTCCAAAGGTGGTTTCTATTAGGCAAATTTCAGCCATGCAACTGAAGAATTTCTTTAGAAAGGGTTGTCAAATGTATGCAGCCTATGTATTGGATAAAACAGAAAATAAAGTTCTCAAGTTGGAGGACTATCACGTGTTGCAAGAGTTCAAGGATGTGTTCCTCGATGAAGTGCCAAGACTTCCCCCAAAGAAGAACATTGATTTCATAATTGATCTTGTGCCAGTGTCCAAGACACCTTACAGAATGAGTACACCAAAATTGCTATAACTGAAAATGCAATTGCAAGAATTGTTGGAAAAGAAGGACATTTGGTCAAGTGTGTCTCCATGGGGAGTGTTACCAATTGAGTTGCACTTAGTTGGATTTCCAGAGAGCCGCCAAAGTATTGCACAAATTCTTGTGCAGTCCAGTGTTCAGAAGTCCATTAGGCCTTTTTCAGGGCCCTTTTATAACTTTTTTTTGCATGTCCATACCCCCATGGGGAATTGTAATAAGTTGGTCTTGTTATCACATTTATAGTAGTCGGGGCTACCCTATCTTCAAACCAGATTCCAATACTTTTTTGAGGTAGTCCTTTACCATGAGATGACTGAGATCGGCAGTTGATGAGCAGTTATTCTATGATCACTCATGTTTTCAGCAGCCCAGAGCAAACATTACAGCCGTATGCCATGACTAAGCGTCATGACCTCAGATTTGATGACTGAGGTGGCCATTTCCTTCCATACAGAGCAATGTGATAGTGTCTAGAGTTATGCAGCAGCAGTGTTCCAATGACAATAGATGGTTCAGATGATGGATACAGGTATATGACCCAACAGGTATATGGCTATGCATTATTGTGCTCTTTCAATTATCGTAGTAGCTTGACTATGTATCTAGTAGTCATGATCTAGCAATATTATATATATAGATATGGTTATTGGTTGACTGATTGGAATTAAAGTGGTCTAATTACTTAGAATCAGAATTTCTTGTGTATACTCGTTGGTCTCACCCTCTTAAGTAGTATGGACTTGGTCATTCCCACCGTTTATGGCTTGCTAGTTATGGCATCACCTGTCACCTTTCCCCATCCATCCGTTCTCTTCCGTATTTGGTTTTACCTTGACATACACTTCAGCCTGTGACATGGAGGACTTCCCCACTTATGCCTCTATGTTGGATAGACTCCCTGTTGTTTTGTGTCTCGGCTCTGAGTTGTGCAACAAAACTTACCGAAGCTTTGATCCTTCTGGGCCAGGAGAACTCGCTGGGGTTGGTTCCTAAGCTTCGGTGAGTTGGATTTGAAGCCTTGACCTCTCTGGTCAGGTTCCCCCGATGTTTGGTCCTGATTGTGGATGATCCCCCTAGTTTCCTGAGTTATGTCAACTAGACTTGAAGCAAATTGCACTACCATCATTACATGCATATGTGACTGATTGTTATATCTTCTATGCAAGCCCATGGTTATAAAATAAAATTGTGCTTTTAAGCACAATGAAAGAGGGCTATGAAATGAAATATAAAGCACCCTGGATGAAAGCTGCAATTAGTTGTGCTTCTAAGCACATGCGAAATCCTAAGGGTCATAAAGGCCTAAAAGCAGTGGTTAAATTTATGCTAAATTTAAAGAGTGTTGGCCATAATTAAAATGTAATGATTAATTCTTCACGGAGCCTACGGGTTGGGATGTGAGATAGAGTAAGGGACAGCTAATTCTAAGTGTCCCCTAGAACCTCAAGTTACGATTAGTTGTGCACCCAGTCACGGTGATTATAGAAAATATCCTCACGGAGCTTGATTCAAGCTTGGATGTGAGTTGTAGACATTTGCTAAAGTTGAATAGGCACTCCTCAAATCAACTTATTCCATTTATGAGACACCACCATTCCTTGTGTGTTTTCTGTCCAACATATGCTTAGGTGATTTTCCCTTTTCCCCTTATCCAAAGTGTCACAGTGTTGAAGATTTTGTAAAGTCATTCCCTTGTACTAGCTTTGTCCTTTTCACCTTCACCCATTTCTAGCAAAAAGGTCACGTCCATGAACTGAGTATACACTTGAGGGTCTTTCTCTTAGTAATTAATTATTTTAATCCAAACTTATATTTGATGTATTACTGCTTAATCGCCAGTGAAATGCTACTTCGTACTTTAGTCCTGCTATTGAAATAATTAAAGGATCATACCTTATCCATTTGCACTTGAAGCATCAATCAATTTGAGCCCGGGTCATTATTTTGATCAGTTTTGACCTGGTCAACCCAGTTTGACCAAAGTCAACCGCAGGATCTGAGATTAGTTGGATCGATGATGTTCGAGATTGATTATTTGTGGTCCTATGATGCCCACTTGATGGTTCCATGCAGCAGACACAGGTTTCATATGATGGTTTGATGGATTTCATATTATTATTATTATTTACAGACCATTATTTTTATTTCTCCGAGCATGGTTGAGCTTACAGATGATTATCCAGGTGGTCACATGGTGTATGAGTACTCATCTCTACTACATTTGGGCCTTCTGAGTCCATTGGCACACTCAAATATCAGTTTCAGGCACTTTCAGATGAGTTCATGGTCAGATTATCACTTTATTGCATATTTGCCATATAAAATGGCCTGTCAGCACATTTTGAGATTATTTTGGTTCACCTAAGGCGCTATAGAGGGAGTATGGGGTCCAGCCACTCGTTATTACCATATTACCATGCTCCCAGACATTTCGGTGCAGTCAGATTTGTGCCCGGGGCACTAGGCAGAGAGATACTGGAATTTTATTATTTATAGGTGATTTTCTGAGGATAAAAAATGGAAGAAATGGCTACTGTGGAAATCGATTTGGGAAATTGAGGCAAAGAATTGGCATGAGGTTTGTTCAGAAGATTTTTTTGATGCTTCCCACACCTTCCGGCACAACTTGCAACATTCAGTGGGGTCCACACACACTCCGAGCTAGTATTTGGAGATTTTGGTATGTCATTGAGGGGCCACGATTTGGTCATATGGTCATAGTATGATGTTATATTGAGTTATTATATGTTATTGTGTCGTGGGGTAATGCTAAAGAAGGACATGTTACACCTCCTAGCCCGACCATGTGCTTATGTCATGTGTCTTACTCACTTGTCATGTGGTGCGTCCCCCTTGGACGTCTTAGTGAGTGCACCCCCTCTATTTTTGAGTTGATCGATGTGTATTGTATTTGGGCTCATCTTAGCCAATGATTATCATTGATGTATCATTTAATCTCAACCACTCACTCAAAAGGTGGTTAGGGTTTTGGTCCCTCTCATTCCTATTTAAGGAAGAGACTCCCCTCATTATAAAGGGACTTTTGGCTCTTGGCTACTGGAATAGAAAATATATTTTGTGAGAAACTCTTGTGATCTTGGTCTGGATGTTTGGCTATGTTGATTGAAACTGCTTTTCCATTGCATTGAGGATCTTGGTGAATATCTTACACATCTTTCTATCCATATTTTTACTTGCAGGTGAAGAGGACTATTTGGAAGAGGGGTGCACTGGCTGAGGAGACTCACCTTGTCTCTTTCTCTCCAATCCAGTCAATTCGGGGAGTAGTTTTGTCTTCGTACCACTTAATCTCTTTGTTAAATTCTTCATTTGCATTTATCCTCATTGTTGCTTGCTGGTTGAGTTGATATCCTTGGTTTTGCAGGAAGAGAGGGGCGCATTAGTGGATTTGGGCAGTTCGTGGGAGCAAGATAACGCATCAAATATTCATTTAATCTTTGCGGGAGTAGTCCTCGTCATACCAACATCCATTCTCATCATCCAGGTAGGCTTACAAGGTACGTATTTTATTCTTCTAACTTACCCATTTGTCATTTACGTTTAAGCCCTAACTGCAAAATCTTATAAAAATTCTGTGGGTTTGATTATTTGGTTTACTGGCAAACCATTTATGGGTTTTTACCTCTAGGCCTATCCCCAGGTGGGTTGTCAAGGGTGTCACCCTCTGAGGACTCCATTTGCCCTTTTTCCTAGGCATTGATCCTTTAACCCTTGCGCCCTCCTTGGTTTGCTTGTCTTTCGGGTTGTTAAACCCTTTTTTTTTAGCTTGTGTGCCTTGATACTGTCAGATCTTCCTTCAAGCTGTGCTAGAAAGCCTTAACTCTTCCAGATCTACTACTTGGGACCATTTTCCCCTTTTCAATTCATGTTTCCCAACGCAGTTAGATTTGATCATTTACCCTAGCACTTAAATCCTAGATTTGTTCTTAATCTTAAAGTGATTGTGTCTAATACATCTAAGTTTGAATCTCATCTATCTTAATTCTCCACAGTGACCTTATTCCTTAGATCTAGGGTTCTTCACCCCTCACCTTATGTACCCTATTGAATAGCTTGATCTGGTGATTGGGTTAGATCTCTCCTATCGAGAGTAGATCAGGGTCTCCCCCTTTGTTATCTGGGGCTTAGATAACAAAGAGCGAAGAGTGCCTCGATTGGCAAGACAACCAATCCATCTTGGGAATCGAGGCCCTCGCAGGTCACCTCTTTAGTTGCCTGGCTCCTCTACCGTCCTAAATAGGATCATCATTAAGGGGCAACTACAAGTTGTGTGATAACAGGTCTAAGCATGGTCTTTTTGTAACAGGCTTGGCTTTCCTTAGGTTTATCTGTCAAGGGGATACTCTAGAGTCTTTTTTAAGAATTATGCGTTGCGGTTCAGTGACTTATAATTCCTGAGTTTTTCAGTCACACCTCCAAAGTTGGAGTATTCACCTTGGTAATCAAACCTTGGGAGGTTATTAAAGCCTAAGTGTCTATGTATTTTTTCATGCTACCCATCAATAATGAGTCGTATGGACACATAATAGGTTCCCTTGGAGTTTGAGTCAATTCTGAGAAAAATAATTTTTTCCACAAACTTAGACCATTTTTTAATGGTTTAATTGGAAATTTTCAAATTCTAATAAAAGTGTGATTTGAAAGCGGAATTTGGCGCAGGGATGCTTGTTTTCATGCTCAGAGCGTCCTCTTTACCCTAGGACCTAGCCTTTCTATGTTTCGCGTGATTAAATTATCACTTGGAGCATTTTTCCTTATCAGGCCGACAGAATGGAAAATAAATGCTATTGGCGCGACAAATTGAACCAAAATATAATTAAAAAAGCAATTATCATGTGCCAAATGAGTTGGCATTATGTCTCTTATGGTGGGAGAATACATTCCCAAGGTTAAAGCGTCACTTTTGAGTTGAATTGGGAAGTCAACATTGGACATCAAAGTTAGAGGAGCGTCCCTCTTCACATGGGCATCTTCTTCCACATGGCGTGTATTGGCGCGTGTACCAGTGCAAGTTTTTGGTTTAATCAAGAATTTGAGAGCTGACTTATTTTCATGCCCCGATATATCCATGCTTATGGACATAGTAGTCATAGATTTACCCCCAGTCTACGGAATGCTTTTGTGTAGGAAGTGGTCTGCTGGATTAGGGGGTCATCTTCAGATGGACTTATCATACGCTAACCTTTTTACAATGGTCATCTTGAGAGTTTTGAAGATGGTATCAAGAACACTTATGGTGAGGGGGAGCTATTTCCTGAGGGTATTTTTATGGCCATGGGTAGCCTTGGTGAGGATCATACTACTGGAAGAGAAGAGATATGGAGATCCTTTAGGGATGCTGACTCTTCTGAGGAGGAAAATGATAGAACTAGTTTTGCTAGAGAAGTAAACCTTGAAATGCATCGTAATGAAGTGTCTGAGGAAATTCAAGCCTTGAATCAACTTGGTCATGTGGAGCCACAGAATGGTCAACTTAATACCATCACTGAAGTATATGATCCTGAGAACATTTTAGAACAGGAAAGACGGGGTGAGCATATGCCAAGAACAGATAGGGAAATCCTTTTGTTGGATGATCATAATGTTGAAAGAGAAAGACAAGGGCTTAATCACATCCCTCCATTGACAAACCTTAACGAAGGAACGCACCCTTTCTCCTAGGTGGGGAAGTAATGATGAGCTAAACTAAGTTCACTATTCTGGTGTTCCTGATCCATGTATCTCACATGTCTTTAGAAGATGGTGTATTGAGGCAAGTTAGTGACGACTATATGAGTTGGCAAGAGCATGCCTTGGTACATGATGCCCCTGAGGGAGAATTTTCATTGAATAATCTGGTAATCTTTCAGGAATCTCCCCTTGTTACCACTGCAACCAACGAAAGTGAGCTATCATTGAGATATTCCTAGTTTCCTTTTTCCCCGTGAGTTACCTAGTGGTGAGGGTAGTATGCACTCTAGTGATTCATCTCGCATTCCTTACCCCTTGCCAACACTCTTAGAGCTGGAAGTTCAGAGGTCTCAAGACAATTTTGAATCATTCAACACCTCCCACGATTCAATTTGCACATCTAGAAAGCATGGTTGTTCCAATCCCATTTGGAGAGGGTAGTAGTAGAAGCAATGAAGATCATAATATACCATCTCCATTAGAGGAAGAGGATGAAGAAGTTGTCAAAGAGTTTTGGACTGTAGGAGAAACCCCCAAGTATATTATTCACCCACAGAATGAAGAACCGAGAGAAGGACATGAAAGGAGAAGAGTGATTCAGGGAGTTCTTATTGGTAGGGTAGCCATTCCTTTAGATGGTAGTCCTCCCAGATTCGATGCAGTTCCTCCTAGAAGGAACTCGAGGATATTTACCCCTCAACCAAGATACTGTATTGATGTCCATCCTATTCCGACCCGCAACATTGAAGTAATCCCTCAATCTGTAAATCGCAGTAAATTTTTTAGCGGTGATAAGGTCATAGTGCCTAATCATATATTTCACATAAGATCCAAGGGATCAGGTGACATTTGGGTTGGACCACTCACGGTAGAACGTTGTATTGACAACATGAAACCCTCACTACTGGGAGTGGACAACAGATATGCTACCTGTTATCACACAACTTGTAGTTGCCCCTAGAGGTATCCCATCCGGGACGGTAGAGGAGTCAGGCAACTAAAGAGGTGACCCAAGAGATGCCACGGTTCCCAATGCAGGTGGGAGTCACGTCAACCGAGGCACTCTTCGCTTTAGGTCAAGGTGTAACTAGACCAAGGGGGAGACCCTATACCCCAATCACAGTTGATTGGATCCAAACAAAGGTTTCTAAGGGTAGGCAAATGATGAGTTACGGAAACCAATGCAAGGCTAAGTGGTCCTAAGAGTTAAGGAATGGTTGAAGGTGGTGTAATGGATAGTTAGTGTTTCAACCTATGTATGGTTTAGGCCACTTGAAGGGGTATGATTACTAGGTGTAGTACCATGTGTTTGCACATGTGGGTCTTGTTTTCTTGGGAAATGTGAAACGGTTCTAGGTGGGCCCACAAGGTGAAGTTAAGTGTGATGTTGGTACTATAGGTTAGGTATAGGCTAGATCTATAAGTTGGAGTTGGTTCTAGGAGTACCCATGTGCTAGATCTAGGGTTTGACACAAATCCCAAGGAGTGCGACTTGCTTGAAGAAGGACTAGTGCCTTGTTGGATGGGCTAATGGGGTCAAGAAGTATGTCAAAATGTAGATCGGGACACCTAGAAGCCAAGTCAAGTGGATTGAAAGAGATCCAATGGTTGGATCTTACTAGATCTAGGTTTTTTAAGTGATTGCCCTAAGTGGACCACAATCCCTTGAAACAAGGAATGCAATCCCCAAGGCGGATCTTGACAAAAGGACAGTATGGACCTAGGTTTCAAGGCATGGGGATTCCAAATCCACGAAAAACTCAAACACCCACCTCCTAGAAGTGGACCAACTCAAATCATCAAGGGGGTGCGACTTGCTCAAGGAAGGCCAAAAAGTGGGTTTGGTGGACCAAACCAAGTCCAATGGCCACCAAATTGTAGATCTGGGATGCTAGTACCCCGATCTATGTATGCTCAAAGTTTCAAGTGAACCCAATGGCTAGATCTTAGTAGATCTGAGTTTTAAGATGCCAAGAAAATCAAAAAGGGGGTTTTAACCCCTTAAAACATGGAGAGATGTCCACAAGGTAGTTTTCACCAAAGTAAAGATGTGGGTATAGGTTATCAAGTGTCTAGATTCCAAATCAAGTGGGATCTCACCTACCCATGTGCTAGATCTAACCCAACAAGCTTCTCTTAGGAAAATCGATTTAGGTTCAAGAGGGCTTTTTGCATTGAAAAGTGTGTCAATTTTTAGCCAATCACCACCAAACTATAGATCCAACTAGGGGTGGATCCTATAGAGGTGGGTTTTTAATATCTTTTCAATTGCAAGGCTAGATCTAAGTAGATCTGAAAAATACCAAAAACAAGGGTTTTAATTTGATTAGGGTTTTTATGATCTAGAAATTATGGAAGATTCAAGGAAGAGAAAATCATACCTCTTGGAACATACCTGGATGAAGAGATGAATGCTAGTTGAGACGAGGATTACTTTGCCAAAGATCAAATGGAGAATTGTTGAAGCCCTCTTGCCAAATCGATTTTTCCAAGCCACATGTGATTCCTTCTAACCTGTCAAGCCAAGGAGCAAAGCATCAATCAGTTTAACAAATTGAAGGTAGATACAAGCAAGAGAGAGAGAAACATAGAATAGTTGACACAAAGGCAAAACTACTCCCTGTCAAACCCAAAACGACTTCTTCCAAGCTTGAAGGGCAAGCCTCCCCACCAATTCGCACTTGTCAAAATCGCCCTCTTAACCTGCAAATAAAATATGGCAAATATGCAAGATAGCTACAATAGATCCTCCAGTGCAATGGACAATAGCATTTACAATCGAAACAACCAACATTCACTCCCATCCAAGCATGTACTCCAAAAGATAAAAATTTTATTCCAAGAGCCAAGAGCCAAAAATCTCTAGATGATCTTTACAATGAGAGGCTCCCTCCTTAAATAGGATGGGGAGAGAGTACAATCCTAACCACTTTTTACATGAGCGGCTAAGATTAAAAGATCTCATGATCTAATCAATGGTTGAGATGAGCTCAACAATAAAATACATGGATCACTAATAAAATATAATGTAAGTGGACAAAATCGCCCTATAAGAGGGGAATCCCACCAAATCATGATGACAAAATATCATAAGAGGCTTATGGTGGGTCCAAGGGATAATTTTATCCCTCCTTGGTCAATCCCCATAGCACAATAACCAAAAAATAATCAAGAATGTACCAAATCGTGCCTCCATAGTGAAGTCGTGGTCCTCAAAAGACCTCAAAAATCCACAGAAAGTGCCATAAGTGATGGATGCGGGCCCCGATGAAGCTGAAACTGCTGGAGAAGGTGTGGAAGGTCCCGATCTATCATCACTGATCATCCCATGCCATAACTTTTCCTCAGTAGCCCAAATCGATTTCCTCAACAGCCATTTCTACCAATCCTGAAATGCCTCGGGAAGCGTGAAACTGCCCCAAACAGCCTCCTGGAGTGCTGGCGCTGTCAAGGTGAGGGCACCAGTGTGTCCGGAAGGGGGGTAATATGGTAAAAACAAGTGGCTGGACCACCCCCTCCATCATCAGCGCCCTAGGTCAACCGGATAAAAATCACATCTGCTCCGACAGGGCCTCCGACAGACCAAAACTGCACTAGGACAGCCTACTGAGGCTAAATCATCACTGTAAGTGCCCGGAACTGAAAACAAACTGTCTCATTGGACTCAGAAGGTCCAAATCCATCCAAGATGTGTACTCATACACCATATGAATCTCCGCATGATCAAAATAAATATCCAATATACCGGATCAAGGCTAATAATAATGCGCTGTACATATACAAACACTGCTGCAACCCCAGAATCATCATCATAACCCTGTAGCTGCTGCATAGAGTCATCATGTATGTATACATAGACCATATATCATCTATCCATATCATCATAAGGTCCAACATCTCATGTCCCATGGTCCTCCATGGTCAAACTAGGTCTAACCAAGACCAAATATAACTCAGATCATCATTAATAGCTGCTGCAAAGTGTTAAGGTTAATATATGCTCTACAACTTATTCAAATAACAATTATAACACAGAGTAATCATGACTGGCGATCTAAATCCAAATATATAGTGTCGTTAATTATTATTATTACTCAGACTAGACTTTCAGGATCATACTCACTTCATAGTTGTGATCAATTTGCTAGTGAAGGGTGAAGGCTTAAATTAACTGGCTAGGCTAAGGGATGACTTAACTGTCTTGACTTTGTGACACTTTGGCAAGGGAAAGGGAATACACCATAGTATATACTGAATGAGCAATAACACAGGGAATGGCGGTGTCTCACAAATGGATGAGTTGTTTAAAGAGGGTTTATTCACCTTCACAGATGCGCACAATCCATAATACAAATAAGGCCAGCAATTGTTTAGATATAGCTTTTAAGTTCCATTGCTTTTTGGGCCTGAAGTTTCCATAGCCTTGATCTATGTGTGTTTATAAACACATTGCATAGATTTACATTTATTTTAGGCTTTCTACTGCAGGTGTGTTTTTAAGGCACTTGTTTACCTGAGCACTTCTAGTGTGTCATGGACAGCTTGTTTACCTAGGTATTTATTTTCCACAAGATATAACATTTTATTTTCATAGCCATTTTCATTTGGCATGCCTTTCATTCATGTGTGTTTAGAAACACATTGCATGAATGGGCTTTTCATACAAGATATAGCATTTCATTTTTCCAGATTTTGTATTCATGGCAGCACTAAAAGTTTCAGGTTTAGCCAACACAACTTTAGTAACTAGGGGGAATTCACAAGGAACTCCAACTCGCCATAGGCAAGTTTTGTCACCAACTCAGAGCCGAGACACAATAAACAGGGAAGCTCATCCAATACAGAGGCTACAGTGGGGAAAAGATCCTCCGTGTCACTAGTCAAGTAGTAAGTCAGGGTGATAAACTAGAAGGTAGGCCATGGATGGATGAAGACAATGAATAATGGAGCCAACACTAGCAAGCCAAGATATGGTGGAATGATCACCTCTATTCTCCCTAAGGAGGGTACATACCAATGAGTATGAATAGTGAACTTCTAAGTCTGAGTAGGGACAATATAATATATATAATAGATCAACCAGGTCCAAATATCTATATGATCGCCAGATCATGACACTGAGTGCTAAGACATGCTATAAGAATAAGTATAAAAGCAATCTAACCATAACACCATGATATACCTGCTGAGTCATATACCTGAATACTCATCAACCTGTACCATCATCTGTCCTCCGAAACTGCTGCTGTAACTCTGGGCACTACTGACTGCTCTGTACCAATGGTATAATGGCTACATCGGTCATCTCTCTGAGTGTCCTGAGACTCAGTCATGGCATGGGGAATACAACTGCTATCCACAATCTGATAGTGATCCAAAGATAGCTGCTCATCTCATCATCTCAAAGTAAAGGAACTGGCTGAAATGTGCTCTGGAATCTGAAAAATAATGTATGGTAGCCCGGCTACTATATATGTGATAACACTACCTATCAATCAAAGGGAGTTAAGGGATTACATCCCTGACTTGACTTGATTTGAACTTCTCTTGCCTATTTGGTTTTGGATAGGTAGATTTTTTTGAATAAGCTTACTTCAGCAGTAGGATCTGAGTTTTTTTTTTTCATTTTCTTAGTGTTGAGTGTAGTTTGAGCCTTTCTCAGTTTTCTTTCTTTTGCTTGAGTTTGGTTTTTGTTATCATGTTATTTTCTAAGCTTCCCTGCATCAAAATAAAACTTGTTAGTTGTTAGATCAGCATTTTACTTTCATAAATCTTCTTTTAGCATTTAATAATGTAACAGAATCTGATTTTCTGCCTTAGATTAGAATTTTATTTTCAGCTTCAGTATTTTATTTATATGCCATACATGTTGCTCGGGTAGTGTCTGCTTTCATGTGCGTAGGAACAAGTACATTTTCATGATGAAGCAGATCAATCAGGTGCAAGATTGATGATTGATGCAGTGAATGTTGGGGACCAGAGATTTCTGAGGTTCTCAAGCACTCTCTCCCTTAGAGCACTTGTCCCAGCTGGAGCCAGATGTTATCACATCCATAGTAGCCGGGATACCATGATTGCAGACCAGTTTCTTGTATATTTTTGAGCCAGTCCTTTACACATTTTTTATGAGATCAACCTATGATGAGCAATACTTTTGATGATCACTCACAGTGAGCAACCCCATAGCAAAGATGACAAGCCTTATGCCATGATTGAGCCTCATGACCTCAGATTTGATGACTGAGGTGACCATTTTCTTCCATACAGTGCAGTGCCCAGAGTTGTACAGCAGCAGTGTTCCAGTGATGATTGATGGTCCAGATGACAGGTGCAGGTATATGACCCAGCAGGTATATGGTTGTGCATTGGATACTGTTATTATAATCTTTTGCTTGTCTTAGTAGTTTGACTAGCTTTTTAGTGGTCATGATCTAGTAATATATATATATGGATATGGTTGTTGATTGACTGTCTGGAGCTTAAGTGATTTACTTACTCATAATAAGAATTTCTTGTTTATACTCATTGGTTTTACCCTCTTAAGTAGTATGGGCGTGGTCATTCCCACCTTTTATGGCTTGCTATTTATGGCATCACCTATCACTTTCCCCATCCATCCCTTCTCTTCCATATTGGTTTTACCTTGATTTACACTTTAGCCTGTAATATGGAGGACCTCCCCACTTTTGCCTCTATGTTGGATGGTTTCCCTGTTGTTTTGTGTCTCGACTTTGAGGTGTGCAACAAAACTTACCGAAGCCTTGATCCTTCTAGGCTAGGAGAACTCGCTGGTGTTGGTTCCTGAGCTTAGGTGAGTTGGATTTGAAGCCTTGACCTCTTTGGTCAGTTGCCCCCGATGTTTGTTCCTGATTGTGGATGATCCCCCTAGTTGCCTGAGTTGTGTCAACTAGACTTGAAGCAAAATGTACTACCATCATTACATGCATATGTGACTCATTATTATATCTTATATGCAAGCCCATGATTATAATTTAAAATTGTGGTTCTCAGCACAATGAAAGAGGGATATGAAACAAAATGCAAAGCACCCTGGATGAAAGCTGCGATTAGTTGTGCTTCTAAGCACATGCAAAATCCATAGGGTCACAAGGCCAAAAAAGCAATGGCTAAATGTATGCTAAATCTAAAGAATTGTTGACCATGATTAATTCCTCACGGATCCTACGGGTTGGGATGTGAGATGGAGTAAGGGACAGCTAATTCAAGTGTCCCCTAGAACATCAAGTTACGATTAGCCATGCACCCAGTCACGGTGGTTCTAGAAAAGATCCTCACAGAGCTGGTTCTAGCTTGGATGTGAGCTGTAGACATTTGCTAAAAGTTGAATAAACACTCCTCAAATCAACTCATTCCATGTGTGAGACACCGCCATTCCTTGTGTGTTTTCTGTCCAACATATGCTTAGATGGTTTCTGTTATCACACAACTTGTAGTTGCCCCTAGAGGTATCCCATCCGGGACGGTAGAGGAGTCAGGCAACTAAAGAGGTGACCCAAGAGATGCCACGGTTCCCAATGCAATGTGGGAGTCACGTCAACCGAGGCACTCTTCGCTTTAGGTCAAGGTGTAACTAGACCAAGGGGGAGACCCTATACCCCAATCACTGTTGATTGGACCCAAACAAAGGTTTCTAAGGGTAGATAAGTAATGAGTTACGGAAACCAATGCAAGGCTAAGTGGACCTAAGGGTTAAGGTATGGTTGAGGGTGATGTAAGAGATTGTTAGTGTTTCAACCTATGTATGGTTTAGGCCACATGATGGGGTATGATAACTAGGTGTAGTACCATGTGTTTACACAAGTGGGTCCAATGTTCTTGGGAAGTGTGAAATGGTTCTAGGTAGGCCCACAAGGTGAAGTTAGGTGTGAGGTTGGTACTATAGGTTAGATGTAGGCTAGATCTATGAGTTTGAGTTGGTTATAGGAGTACCCATGTACTAGATCTAGGGTTTGACACAAATCCCAAGGAGTGCGACTTGCTTGGAGAAGGACTAGTGCCTTATTGGATGGGCTAATGGGGTCAAAAAATATGTCAAAGTGTAGATCGGGACACCTAGAAGCCAAGTCAAGTGGATTGAAGGAGATCCAATGGTTGGATCTTACTAGATCTAGGTTTTTGTGTGATTACCCTAAGTGGACCACAATCCCTTGAAACAAGGAATGCAACCCCCAAAGCGGATCGTGACAAAAAGACAATATGGACCTAGGTTTCAAGGCATGGGCATTCCAAATCCACAAAAATCTCAAGCACCCACTTCCTCAAAGTGGACCAACTCAAATTTCCAAGGGGGTGCGATTTGCTCAAGGAGGGCTAAAATGAGGGTTTAGTGGACCAAATCAAGTCCAATGGCCACCAAACTGTAGATCCAAGTAGCTAGTACCCCGATCTATGTATGTTCAAAATTTCAAGTGAACCCAATGGCTAGATCTTAGTAGATCTGAGTTTTAAGATGCCAAGAGAATCAAAAGGGGGTTTTAACCCCTTAAAACATGGAGAGATGTCCACAAGGTAGTGAAAACATGGAGAGATGTCCACAAGGTAGTTTTCACCAAAGTAAAGATGTGGGTATAGGTTATCAAGTGTCTAGATTTCAAATCAAATGGGATCTCACCTACCCATGTGCTAGATCTAACCCAACAAGCTTCTCTTAGGAAAATCGATTTAGGTTCAAGAGGGCTTTTTGCATTGAAAAGTGTGTCAATTTTTAGCCAATCACCACCAAACTATAGATCCAACTAGGGGTGGATCCTATAGAGGTGGGTTTTTAATATCTTTTCAATTGCAAGGCTAGATCTAAGTAGATCTAAGAAATACCAAAATTGGGGTTTTGATTAATTAGGGTTTTATGACCAATGAAGATAGAATGGATGAAAGAGGAACATACCTTGTAGATCTTACCTCAATTGCTTGTGGCCACCTTGCAAGTTGATAGCATTCTCCTATGTGTATATTCAAGAGTGAGATCCAAGTGCTCCAACCAAAACGTCCTTCTCCAAGATAGCCAAATCGTCCTCCTCCTACAAGACAAGATCAAAGAAACAAGTCAAGCAAGATGATTATGAAAATGGTAGAAAGATGTAATAGAAAGCATCAACTATGTCACGAAGATACAATAATGATACTCCCTGTCACAAGATCAACCCAAGAGAGAATATGTGGATCCCTCCAACAATAACCCTCATGAAGTCGCCCTCCTCTCTCCAATTCGACTTTCCTGTCAAAAGATTAGTAAAAGCACCAAAATCCACAATGATACATAGAAGAGATACTGTATATTCAATATGCAAGAGAATCCACAATGCAAGAGAGATGTGCTCCACAAAAAATCTTCTATTCCAATATTCCAGAGCTCCAAAGGTGAGCTTTACAATGGGGGGTCTCCTCCTTATATAGGATAATAAAGACCAAAACCCTATACCACTCTACAATACTACATCAAATGAGTGGTTGAGATTATAAGATCTCATCATACAATCAATGGCTAGGATGAACCATAACATAATATCACTTGGATCACCCAATATAACAAAAGCGCCCTCACTAAATGGTACAATGGAGGGTGACGTCATCCCACTTGAGGGGTAAAAGGTACAATGATCCACCTCATGATGACTAGGACATGATAAAATAAGCACATGGTGGGGCTAGGAGGCATCAATCCTTACTAGCTCATCCCCAAGGCACAATAACATAATAAAGTATGTCCAATATAATATAAATGATCAAAATTGTCCTCAAAATCCATGACAGTCGAGCAGTAAATGTCCTCCTGTGATCAATCTGGGCATACCCACATGGTGAAAACTGACTAGAAGATAGTGATGCCACCCTGGAAGACCTCTGTGAAGACCAAATGCCAAAACCTTGCCTCAATTGCCCAAATCGATTTCCTCAGTGACCACTTTATCCCATTTTTTAACTGCCTCGGGAACTGTGAAAGTGCCAAAATTGCCTCCTAGGGTGCTAGCGCTGTCCATCTGAGCCCACCAGGCTCTCCGGAAGAGGGGGTAAATGGTAATAACAAGTGGCTAGACCACCCCCTCCATCATCAGCGCCCTAGGTGAACTGGCCTCTCGGGGCCCCTGCTGCTCAGGCTGGGAAATCAGCACCCAATCTGGTCAACAAGTGTAAAACTGCATCAATCACTGTCAGAAGTGCCCGGAACTGAAAGATAAGTGTCTCAATGGATCTAGAAGACCCAAATCCACTAGGAATGAGTACTCATACACCCTGGGTTGCCCTAATGGGCCTGCTGTAGGGTCCACCACATATGGACAATGTATAATCTGCTGATCTGAAGTAATAATAAACCTGCTGAACTGGATCAAACATCATCTGCATCATATGTCCATCATATGATATCATCATCAAACATGTGGGCCCATAAATCATCATCAATAATCATCCATACATGGTCCACATCATCACGGATCCCAAGAATATATAATCAAGGATAAATCACATCAGTAGACTAAGACAATGCTTCTCTAATCATTCCCACAGCTAAGCTCAAAGTATAAATTCCATTCAGTGGCATTAATCAAGTTAACATATTCCGTTGTTATATAAAATTACTTGCACAATAGTTCAAATGACAAACTCACCCATTGGACATGGTCAAACTGCTAGTGAAGGATGAAGGCTAGGAGCAAGGTTGGGCCAAGGGTTTGACTTGTCTAACTTAACTCAAAAATACTTTGGACTGGGAGAAGGGGAAGCTACAAACTCTGTGCTGGACAAAAAGAACACGGGGGATGGTTGTGTCTCACAAATGGATAAGTTGTTTAGAGAGTGCTTATTCAACTTAGGCATCATGTCTACATCAAGTTGATCCAGGTTCATTAGGATCATTCAATTTTATTCCATGGCCTTTTTGGCCTACATAACCCTTCGGATTTCAGATGTGCTGAGAAGCACAACTAGTTGCAGCTTGCATCCAGGGCATGTTTTTCACATATTTATAAGGTCAGCAATTGTTTAGATATAACTTTTAAGAACCATTGCTTTTTGGACCTTTCTTATACTCTTCGAGGAGTATTTTTAGCTTTTCATTGCTCTTGCCCTTTTTTTTTGTTTCCATGGGCGAATTTTTCAAGTTTCCATAGGTAGAACATGAGCTTTCAGTTTTAGCCAACAACATCTCAAGTGACTAGGGGGAGTTCGAGCCAATGCCAAACATCGGGACAACCGACCAGAATGATTTAGGCCTACAATCCAACTCACCAAAGGTAAGTTCTGTCACCAACTCAGAGCCGAGACACTGGATAAACAGGGATGCGGTCCAAACACAGAGGTAGAAAAATGGGGAAGTCCTCGGTATCAGAAAGTCAAATGAGACAAGTCAGGGCTTAAAGTCAAGTAGGAAGGTCATGTATGGATGGAGACAAGTGAATATGGAGCCTACACTAGCAGACAACTGGTGTCGGGAAAGACCATATCTATGTAAGGTGAAAAATCAGTAAGTTTGTTAAATGACCTACATGTGCAAGTAATTGTCCATTTTATGATTTACAGTTCATTTTAAATAATTTGCCACATCAGGAATAATATACCAAGCACATGCTATGATCATGACTAAATCAACAAGATAATAATCCACAGTCGGTGAGAACATATCCATAGATCATACAACATCATCATAATAATAATCATCAAGTATCATCTGAAACACTGCTGTAATACATCTCTAGGCACTGAACTGAAACTGTAATGGGATAAGTGGTCACATCAGTCATCAAATCTGAACTCTCAAGGCTCAGCCTTGACATAAGGTCATACATAAATCTGAATAATGCACTGCTCTGATCATGAGTGATCCAAAATATATAGCCATGCTCTGGAATAATGGAAGCTCTGGAATGTGCAGATATCTGCTGTACAAGAATAGTAGCCCTGCTACTATGGTGTGATAACAGTTTTCCTTTCCCTTATCTAAAGTGTCACAGTGTTGAGTTTGTAAAGTCATTCCCTTGTCCTAGCCTTGCATTTTTCACCTTCACCCATTCCTAGCAAAATGGTCACATCCATGAAATGAGTTTACACGTGAGGGTCTTTTCTGAGTAATTGATTGCTTTGATTTTGGACTTATATTTGATGTATTAATTGATTAATCGCTAATAAAATGCTACTTTATACTATAGTCTTTCTATTGAAATAATTAAAGGAGCATATCTTATTCATTTGCACTTGCAACATCAGTCAGATTAAGCCTGGGTCATTATTTTGATCAATCTTGACTTGGTCAACCCAGTTTGACCAAGTCAACTACAAGATCTAAGATGAGTTGGACCGATGATGTTCGAGATTGATTATTTATGGTCCTATGATGCCCACTTGATGGTTCCATGTAGCAGACACAGGTTTCATATGATGGTTTAATGGATTTTTATTATTATTATTATTTACAGACCATTATTTTTATTTGTCTGGGCATGGTTGAGCTTACAAATGATTATCCAAGTGGTCACAGTGTGTATGAGTACTCATCTCTACTACATTTGGACCTTATGAGTTCATTGGCACACTCAGATATCAGTTTCAGGCACTTTCATATGAGATTACAGTCATATTATCACTTTAATACATAATTGCCATTATAAAATGGCGTGGCAGCAACTTGTTATTACCATGTTACCATATTCCCGGACATTTTGATGCAGTCAGATTTGTGCTCGGGGCACCAGGCAGAGAGGTGCAGGCATTTTATTATTTTACACGTGATTGTTCTGAGGATAAAAATGGAACAAATGGTCACTGAGGAAATCGATTTGGGCAATTGAGGCAAAGAATTGACATGAGGTTTGTTCAGAGGACTTTTGTGATGCATCCCACACCTTCTGGCACAACTTGCAGTATTTAGTGCAGTCCACACACTCCGGGCTATTATTTGGATATTTTATTGTACTCTTGAGGGGGGCACGATTTGGTCTCTTGGTCACTTTATGATGTTATTTGGTCATATTATTTATTATTGTGCCATGGGGCCATGCTAGTGAAGGATATAATCACCTCCTAGCCCCACCATGTGCTTGTATCATATGTCGTAGTCACTTATCATGTGGTACATCCCCCTAGGGCGTCTTAGTCAGTGCGCCCCCCTCTATTTGTGAGTTGATCCATGTATTGTATTTCCGACTCATCTTAGTCGTTGATTATTATTGTTATATCTTTTGATCTCCACCACTCATTCAAAAAGTAGTTAGGGTTTTGGTCTCTCCTATTCCTATTTAAGGAAGAGACCCCCCCCATTGTAAAGCACCTTTGGGCTCTAGAATTCTTGGAATAAAATGTTATTTTGCAGATTTTCTTCTCATGCTTTGATGAATGTTCTCATATGTGATTGGAATGCCATTCTTTTAGACATCTTAGTAATTTTCATGTGATTTCAACATATTTCTGTGGAGGTCGAATTCATCTTGTGCAGGAGTGTGACTTGCTTGGAGGAGCGATTGTGGGGTCTCCCCATCTCTTCTTGGCCGGGACGTTTTCATCTTTCAGGGGGTTTTTTCAATTTTGATTTTGTCCATTGATCTATTCTCTGTGATATGTCATGCATAGTTCTTCTTTCATCTTTGGATCAAATCTAACTTGGGTTGTTTGAATTTTGCAGGTAAAGACGACACACTTCCTCCTTGGACCCACACGTTTTAGCTTGAAATCAACTAGATCTCACTTGGAATTGTAACTAGTTGAAAGGATCATCAATGTACTTGGAGGCCGCAAGCACTTGAGGTAAGATCTACAAGGTACGTATTGATTTTCATCCATTCTACCCAATTGTCATTCAAAACCCTTATTGTTAAAACCCTCGTTTTATAGATCTGATAGATCTAACGATAATTTGGGCTTAATAACTAAAACCCACTTCTAAAATAATTTAAAACCTTAGAGACCAAGTTTGGTGGAAATCTGACTCCATTTGCCCTCATATCCAAGCACTGGCCATCTCTAGGGGAGGACGCACTTGTGGGTTTTAAGTCATTTTTCCAGATCTGTCATGTGGGTGTTGCTAATTTGTCCTTTAAACTCCAGATCTATCATTTAAAAAACTTTTTAGTGCCTATCCTATCCTAATTTCACTAAGTGGGCCCCACCTCACTCCATTTTGACGAAATCATATGTGGATCTTATTTGGGTCTCTTAGATCGGCACTAGATCTATCTAGATCCACTTGTTTAACTCCATTTGTGGCATATTCATTCCTTGGTTGAGCATTTACCTCTTGCATAAGCCTCCTCAACTAAGCCCTGACTCCATTTGCCATTCATTTTCCCTAGATCTAGATCTACTTACTCTTGATCTCTCTCTATCTTTTATTTCACATCATCCTAGAGTGTCTAAAGTAGGTTCGCTAGCCTTCATTGGCTAGTTAGGGTCTCTCCCTTAGTCCTGCATTACTTGATCTAAAGTGAAGAGTGCCTCAATTAGCGTGACAACCAATCATCATTGGGAATCGAAGCCCTCTTAGGTCACCTCTTTAATTGCCTAGCACCTCTACCATCCTGGATAGGATCACCTTTTGGGGCAACTACAACTTGTGTGATAATAGGTACTTCGGGAATGCACAGCTGGATTTAGTTTTTGATGTTCGTTAATTGTAAAGTACAATATTGTAAAAGCAAGATTGTAGCAGTAAACAATAAAACTAACTATACAGACCGATTGGGACGGAATGTGTGCATGTGAAAATAAAATAAGATAAAGAAAAATTAGAACAAAAATTGCAAACCACAAAATTGAGCGTGCAAGATCACACTAAGGGGGATTAGGTGTGGGCGTTGAAGTAGCCCACTTGTCTTTATTACTTATTTTACAATTTCAAGGTGGATGCCTTTGGTCCTTGTAGATCTGGATCCAAAAGGTTACAAGTTTTCACAAAAATTTAAGTTCAAGGCACGGAAAGTGCTCCTAGGGTCTCAGATGTCCCAGATCTTCAAATTTCCAGTAGCACTTCCTCCTACCTGTTCATAAAAAGTGAAAAAACAGCCACCAACTTTGCACCTAATAATGTTGATTAAGACGTTAGAAGCACACAAAAATTGAAGTACTTGAAAGATAAAAAAATTTGCAATAAACTAAGTACTTGAAAAGGGACTAGATCTGCAGAATTACGGCTTGAATAGCCAGATCTAGCTTTATGAAAACATACTTACAAGAAATCAACTTATGATCTTCTTGAAAGAAACTAATTAATATTAAGCATGTAAAGAACAGTAACCAGAAAAGAAATTTAATTTAAAGAAGGGAGAGAAAGTAGAAAGCCAAAGCCCTTTTGAACTTGGGCGATGGAGTTGTTCTGGTGGCATTGAGAGAGACTATGTCCTCTTCACAAAGAATTTGGAGAATGAAGCAATCAAACTAGTTCCTCCATCAATCCAAATCGAAGCACCTGTAAAAAGAACCCTTACACTTGCCAAACAACTTGTCAAATCCATTAGTAAAACTTAAATCGAAGATGAGAAGAGCATCCACAAAAACTATTAAGCATGCAAATTCCCTATCTTAAACATAAGTATTTTAAACGAGAAAGAAACTTCTTTACTCACCCCTATTGATCAATACTAATCATTCCAAGGCTAATAACTGACAAGTAAGGAAAATGCAAAAGGAACTCCACGGTTACCTCATAAAACACATAAGACAATGATCATCAAACTTGAGCCAAAGACACTGTGTTGTCTGCCAATATGCACACCAGCAGCGGAAATCTTTCGAAAGCTGTCTCTTCACTACAAGTGAGAGAGGTGTGGCCTTGGGGGCAAGCAATGAGCCAGGTATTGTCACCTGAATCCCAGCTCCTCCGTTTAGGCAAACTCCTAACGAAGCCAAGGGGGGTAGTCCCTAAAAGAGAGTTTCACTAAGGCTCTATTATTTATAGTGTTTTTAGGTGTTGTGATGCGGATGGGTGTTTTTTAGGAGTTTTTAAATGAGAGACAATTATAAAAATTAAATATAAGACAAGATAACGCAATCCACGTTGCAAAATACAAGATGAAAGATACACTTGGGCAATAAGGAGATCACTTCACGTAAATATAAGCAAATACTCCAATGTTGATACTTAAGCAAGCAAAATATAATATGAAGGACCAGTGCCTTATGGAGTCAGAAAATAAAAGTGATTGTAAACTTGACACAAGTGCTTGAAATGTAAAGTTTGTGAGAACGTTGTGCAGCTTATCTTGGTAGATTCAAAGTTTTAATTGTCTTGATTATTAGGGCTAAGACCAAAGGTATCAAAAGATGGTGGAACCTTACCCAAGAAAAATACTGGCAACCCTAGGTGATCTGTCGGAAGCACCCAGATTCAAAAGGATAGGTGTCCAATGTTTGAACCACCCCTGAGTCTGACAGTGGATTCCCGGCACCACCTCTCGTGGGAAGAACAGCAATTTGCCTTGGTTGAGGTTTTGGGTAAAAAATTTAATTAAGTTATCGATTGTAAATTATCAAGTCTTCCACCTTTCTGAGTACTAGCCCAACCTTTTCAGGTTGGCAGAGCATACGGGTGTAGGACAGAAACCAAGATAAATTAATTAAGGGGTGTATGAGTGGAAATTTTTTTATTATTAGGAAGCCTTGTTCAACTCTCCGACAGAGAGTGCTCTTGACTTGGTCTTATGACCACAGTTCAAGAGACTTTCTAGATTAACAATGCCTAATGCAGGGAAATGCAAAAAACTAAAATGCCCTCTGATAGAGGGTGCTCTTGACTTGGATTTGGCCAAGTTCAAGAGACTTTGGTTTATTTTAAGAAGCAGATAAATTGTAGTAGCAGTATATCTTAACTTGAAACAGATTTAAACAATAACATTGATCAACAAGATATGAATTACTACTAACAATATTACTTGCAAGATAAAATGGAAATAAGTAAGTCTAGTGTTCTACCACACAAACTTTAATCTACTAGGTGGGATTGATCTTCGAACAAGATCAACCACTAGAAACCACCAATCCTGGAAACCTTCCAGCTAGCTGGATGTCCACAAAAAGTTGATGGGGGAGCGAGAAGCTACCACAAAACTATGTGGCCTTTGGGATACGATCCCAAAGTTAGCTATTCTCTGGTCAAGGATTGGAAGAGAAACAAGATAACAATAAATGCAAAAATAAAACTAAACTACCCAAGAATCTCTTTCAGGTCAAAGACCCTACTCGGGAGAGCATGGGGGTAAGTAAATATGGAATATAAACAAAATGACTTATTGAAGTAAATTTTAAACTAAGAGCATGAAACCGTAAATCTAAGCTAAATCAAACCACAAGACCCAACACCCTTCCCCAAATGGGGAAGAAGACCAAAAAGTGGAGGCCTCCTCCACTTAAAATTTTTATTAAACAATTACAAATGCCCTGGGTTTATAACCTTGCAAGGTCTTTTGAGATGATAAGACTTGGAAAACAGAGCTAACTCCTATAAGCTATTACAAAGGATAATACGAGATAATGTTATGTTTTGGATCGTCCTTATGGTTTGCTTGAATTTTGCTCGTTTGGACCTCTTCACTTCAAGATTTTCTCAAGCCCCTTTTCTTCTTCAAAAGCACCTACAACAACATTCAACTCAAAACTCCCTTTGGCATTAGATAAATAATCAAACTTTGAAACTAATCCTAGAATGCAAGAGATCAATACCTTTTTTGGATATGAAATTTTCACTTTTAAAAGAGATCTAGATAAGCAACAAACTAGATACAAAAATGATAAACTTAGAACCTTAACTATAAAGTTGACAAACAATGCAAGTCTAAACTCAATAAGATGAGATCTACGATGTAATTGAAACTATCAATGAGATGCAAATAAGACTAACTATGCAAATGCAAATATGAAGATCTAAGTACTAAAAATGCCTAAAGACTAACACTAATCTTTAACAAGCTTATGCAAAAAGACAAATGCTAATGTTTTAACAATTTTGTGTGTTTATTGTGGATTTTAGGGCCACTCAAGGATGGACGAAAGGAGGGATCCTAAAGCAAGAAGTGAGGAGAGACGAGAGGTAGGAAGCCTATCAAATGAAGTGGACGAGAGCAAGGGAAGGAAGGTAAAACGAGAGGGAAGAAGGGCTTGAACAATAAGAGGGCAGCCAACTAAGTGGCTGCAAAAAAGATGAATGGGCAGCCAACTAAGTGGCTGCAAAAAAGATGAATGGGAAGCCAACTAAGTGACTGCAAAATAGAGGAAGACAGTCAACTAAAAGGCTGCAAAAAAGATGAAAGGAGTTCTAAAAAGATAGAGATCTAGAATGAGGAAGACAAATGGATGACAAGCGAATGGATGGGAAAAAATTAAAACGATAAGAAGATGGCTTAAAGGAGGAGGACGAAACTAGGGCAAGAAGAGAATGGGCTAGCAAGTCAATGATAAAGGATTCAAGGAGAAAAATTGATAAAATATTTAATGGATGGAGTTTAGAACACTTTTCAAGGTCAAGCTTGAACCATTTGATTAACTTTTGGAGAGCCCTGAAATGCCAAACATGTTAGAAAAATGTTTGTGAAGGAGAGAGAGATGCATCCGAGCTCAAACTCCTCTTCACTTCTATATATCTGCACAATACATAAAACTCACAAGAGCACTTGATCAAACTTAGTATGTCAAATAAAATGGGACTAGAAGATGCATCAATATTGCCGACTATAATTTGCACTTCTACATCACATGAAATACAACATAAATGAACAACTTGTACCTTCAAATGTTCATCACATGGTCTTAAAAAAGACTTCTAATCAAAAGAATGATCAAATACAACAAATATGAGCAAATATCATAGCACAATATCACCTTATCATGTGTAGACAATCCTCATGAACAAGTAAAGCACTCCATATAGACCTCCAAAGTCGTTATTTTATTTCAAGATAGCAATTGCTATGATCTAGTACAAATTTGCCAGAGTAATGGTGCACAAAAATTCCATGAGATAATAGCCCCTAATGGGCCTCTCTTTATAGAAAAACTAAAAGCTAACCCTAGATCGAATTAGCAATGATCATGGAGGTCGAATTCCAATCAACTAGTGGCTTGGAGAGATAGAGTCGAGTTTGAGGTAGGTAAGGGCGAATAGGTGGCAAATTCGAGTGGTAAAAAGCATGGGAAATAACAACCAGCGAATGGGCAAGCTACAACAAAGAAGGGCGTGATCCATGTGGAGATACATGAGTTGCTTGGTGGATGGCAAGTGGCAAAGGGTAGGCACTAATTCGAAATTTAGATGGGAGCCAAGTCAATCAATGATATGTGACCAATAAACACACCCTAACTAAGCTCCACGTGAGGGCACAAGAGGATTGACGTGAGCATCTAGTAGATATGCGAGTGGGTTGTGTGGAGACAAGTGGAGGGGCGAGTTAACATGGAAATGGTATGTGGCATTGGGTAGGTACTAACTCGCATGGGTGGAGCTTGGACACCAATCACCACATTACAACAAAGCTTAAACTCGAGTTCCATGAAGATTGACGTGAGCTTGGTAAGAGGTGCGAGTAGTTTGTGAGGGAGACACATGGAGATTGGTAGGTGTAACTCGAATCACATGAAGGGAGCCAAGCTTAGGATAAGGTGAATCAATAGGGCACCTACCCCAAGCTTTAAATGCAAGCCACCAACCCAACCATGAATTGACACATCAACAAATCGATTTTCTCATGAAGGAGGGCAAATTGCCTTGAAAGGATAATGATTTGGTGACTGGATGGATGACTGGATGGGCTTGGAGTTGATTGGAATCTTCCTAAATGTTCATTGCCATGTCATTTAGCCCTTTATTTTAATCCAATTGATTAATTTTGGAGAGATTTGGATTATCTCCAAAATAATAAATTTTATTATTTTAATTAATAATTTCTCTGTAAATGACTTTTCAGAGAAAATATTAATTACGGGGCTAAATTGACATCCGAAAGTTGGGTTTAGCTGCTCCACGGGTCATGTGTGATTTTTGGCTTATGAAACGAGCCATCAAACACTAAGTTCGAACCCCGGATGACTGACATAATTACAGACTCAAATTTCTCTATTTAAACTATAGAGAAATTTAATTAAAATTTAAAAAATAATCAAAAATTAAAAACCCCAATTTCGACGCGTCCGGTAAAAAATTTTCGAAATTTTTTCTAGGGGTCCTAGAGACCTAGGACATGACCAAAACCTATTCTAATAGTGTCTAGTAGGTTTATACATTATAGTTGGACCCTAATAACCCCCCATGGCCAAATTTCCAAAATCGGGCATTCCAGCTTTGGAGGAAGCGGGAGAAAAACCAAGAGATTATATTTCGCCTGAAGCAAAGTATAATCTGACGGTGAAAAAACTCCCTGGAATACCTTAGTTGTTTAATCCAGTCATGGGGAACCGAGCCACTCAGACCCTACTAGCACACTTTGATACAAACCCCCATGGGGCCATGGTCATGTCGACTCAAAAACAAAACTGGCTAGACCCAAAAATATGAAACCCAGATACTCTGGAAGTGAACACTGATGTGTTCCAACACTGGCGGCTCAATAAGGTTTCAACTATTGTACAAATCAGTTGATAACACACCGTAATAGACCTCCAAAGCCTTTTATTCATCAAAAGATTCAACACTGAAATTATACATGAGAGCAGAGGTTCCACCATTCCATCCTCTTAACAATGAGAATGGGCCTCGCTTTATATAGCCAAAGGGAGAAGGGGGGTGAGTTATTGAGGGAGGGACGAATTCCTTTGAATGAGGGATTGGATCCAAACTAGATCCATGTTATTGATATGATGGGGATCCACATCCAAGAAGGATGCACCACCTTTCAAAAGGTAGATGTATCCCTTCATTGGTTTCTCCATCCACTATGAAAGAGTTGCCACATATGCTATGCACCAACCTTGAGGGAGAGGGCACATCCTCTTAAAAGCTCAAATCACTATCTTCACGATTTCATTACCCAACCACATGCTAAAATCTTAAAGAAATCGCCTTTCAATAAGGAAAAGAACGCCACCTCTCCCAAGTCAATCGGTCAAGAATACACACATGAGCTTCAAGAGGAATGGCGCACTCCTTCATGGAGATACATTCGCTACCCTCCAAAACTCCAACCAATCACACGCTTTTCTCATGTGATGAGGTCGCCCACTATGGGAGACAAGATTGTCACGTCACTCCAACATGTTTATACATGTTACTTTGACTTTTTTCAACTTGTCGTTTTGTGTCATTTTGTGTCTTTTTTAGCATTTATTTGTCATTTTATCGCATATTTAAGGAAAAATGCTCCAAGAGGCGACGTCATCACCCAAAACATAGGAAAAGTGTGTTCTAGGGCAAAGAGGATGCTCTGAGTGTGAAAACGAGCATCCACACGCCAAAATCCGCCTCCAAACCACACTTTTATTACAATTTGAATTTTTCCAATTAAACCATTAAAAAATGGTCTAATTTTACGAAAAAAAATATTTTTGCCGGAATGAACTCAAACTCCTAGAGTCCTAGGGGACCTAGTGCATGTCCATACGACTCATTATTGATGGCTATCATGTAAAAATACATAGACACTTAGACTTTAATAACCTCCCAAGGTTTGACCACCAAGGTAAATACTCCAACTTTGGAGGTGTGAATGAAAAACTCAGGAATTATACGTCACTGAAGCGCAATGCATAATTCCTAAAGAGAAAACACTCTAGAGTATACCCTTGACAGATAAACCTAAGGTAAGCCAAGCCTATACAAAAAGACCATGCTTGGACCAACTTATTACAATTCCCCATGGGGGTATGGACATGCAATTTTTTTTAAAAAGGGCCAAAATATGGCCTAATGGATCTCTGAACACTGATGATGAACAATTTGATTGTTCAAGTCTTCGACAATTCACTCAGAATCCACGAAGTGCAATTTAGTGGATAACACTGCCCACACTAGTAGGCACTGTAAGGGTTGTATTTCCTAAGGGAACTGTGGTTCAGTGAAGGGAAATGCCTTCTTTGTGTTGTGTGGGGCAATTGGAAGGAGTGCCATGGGGAATGGCTGTGATGGCTGAGTAAGGTTCCTGTAGAGCTCTAGATGTGCATTTGGCTAAGCATGGAGAACAGAATGGGTTGTGGGTTGAGAGAGAGAAGCTTGTAGGTGATTCATTTGCCCCGGTGGCCTCTCAATAGAAAGAGTATAAGCTGGACAAAGTGCCTACAGTTGGGTGGAAAATTGCTCATACACAGCGAGTTGCTTGGATCTTCTTTGTTTAAAGATAAGTATTCTCTTGTATTTGAATGTAGAATGATTTTATTTTCTTCCTGTAATGAATGTCTAATTATGCACGGTAAATGTGTGTGGATAGAGTTTATTTCCACAGTGTTTTCTATTTATGCATCTACACAAGCAATTTAATGTTTATGAATTCATAATATGCCTAGGGGCAAATTTTGAAACCCGTAATTCGCAAATGCTCCCCCTCTATTGGTATAAATAACGGATGGGGACACGACAAGGATTATCCCAAATGTTGAAATCCAAAGCCTTGTCATTCTAAAAATTACAAGGCCCCAAAACATCTGCATGTGCTAGTGCAATAAATGAAAGGAAGACTATGTTGCTAAGTACATTTATCTATTCTAAGTTCTTAAACTTCCAATCTTGATTTTTTTTCTTTGGGAATACTCTTTCTTTGGATTTGTTTAATTTTATCATTCATATAATATGGCATACTGTCTATGCTAGGTCTATGGTGGACAAATTTTGGCAGTGATACCCCTAAACTTCAGAGATTTGGCATTTTTATCTTAAACCAGACATGCAATGCTTCCAGTTGTGAGCATCACTGGAGTATGTTTGACTCTTTGAGAATATCCAACTCTAAGAAATGCAAGCAGTTAGCACAAAAACAATTGAATGATCTAGTATATGTCAATTATAATTGTCAATTTTGCTCAGGCAATTACAAGGTTAAAGATTTGAATCTCAATTGTTTACCATCTATTATTTTTAAATATTTTGCTTCTATTAATGGAAAGAATAAATTTTCAATAGAAAGTTGTAACATTAAATAAGGTGTTGAATCGTTGATCATGGAGCAATTGAGCTGGACAAGATATATCCAACATTGGAGTTGATTGTTGAGACGAAGCAGCCTATTTTTACAGATCAGGATTTTCATTTTCTAGAGGTTGAGATATTAGCATCAACACAAAGCCTTTGGCATTCCATTCCTGATTCTCCTAGGTAAAATTTAACCTTTTGCTTCAAGACATTGTCCATCATCCATGGCATTTTGTAATATGCACTATCATGGAAGCACCAAACATATATGTATTCTGCACTTTATATTGATAGGTTATATTGTATGGGCATTGAAAATTTTCATATTAATTAGATTTTCTATTTATTATCAAACTTGGGCTATTTTTCTTTTCAATTATTATTTTCCATGTTTTTGTTGAGTCTAAATCTAACTCTTGCACTCTGGCCTCGCAGAGTTGTTAGCCAAGCTGACTATAGCAACTTTTGTGTATAACCCCAAGCAAACAAAAACAACCTCTTTGTTTTCAAACTAAGCTAACTTAGTATGAACTAAAACGTTGATCTACCTAACTCGCACTGAATTGACTGGTAGGTTTTTGTCACTTATCTGAAGCCAACAAAAGTCAAACTCACTAAGATGGCTTCACTAAAATTGAGTAGTATGCTCTATGAGTACGTCTCTTGGAGAGTGACCCAAAGCATATATAAAATGACTCCCAGATTCTCTACTTGAATTAGGGCAATCTTTGCCAAGTTTGATGATTTAGCTTCTCTATAATGTTTTCCTAGTTTAAAGATATAGCGGTCAATTATTCACCATGAAGACTACAAATTATACTAGCAAAGGGCCTAATTCATAAATCTGAAACATTCCACCTCCTAAATATATGACAATTCTAAACAATTGAAAACATTCTGAAAGGAACAAACTTCTTTGGAAACCCCAAAGTAACAATAACAATCTATGTGAATCAATTTGCTTTAGCTTATCGGACTGCACAAAAAAAGTAATTGTACTCAAAAGCTTTAAAAGAAAGGAAGCGACAAATTACTTTTAAGAAAATAGTCAAGTTATGCAAAAAACTGCAATTAGTCAAGTGGGAAAGAATATCTAATGAGGCAAGCATATTACAAAACTAACTCAAGGTTCATTCTCAAAGGCTTCCAAAATATGCTCCAAGAAATAAGAATAAGATCAAAGTTGTTGTGTAAGGAGAAAACCTGGAAACCCAAGAACAATGCTAAGATGGCATGCCCAAAGGCCATCAAGCTACATCGAAATGTCTGCACATGATATTAACAACCAAAACATTAAGACCACTTGGAAAAGTTTCCTATACCAACAATCATGCCCAAGCTTGTTGCTAAAAGTTATCTCTATACTATAAGATCTTGTTTCAGCAGAGAATCACATGGCTTAAACTCAATCATACTAGAAGCTTGGACAAAGAAGCATATAGTACAATAAATATACCCTAATTACCTGCGGCATGTAGACTGCAGCTAGTATTGCACCAACATAGTTTGCAAGCAAAAGTCCTGAACCTAGAAATGCAATATTTCGGACACCAAGGTTGGTTGCCAATGTGGCTATTTGAAACCTGCAAGAAAGAAAAGGCATAAAATTTTCAAGTGAACACAGAGACAAACACAAGTACTAATACTCTACTAGAAAGAGTTTCCATTGGCACTATAAATGCAATAATAGTCTCTTCTTAATAAGCACAATTAAAGGAGGTATCTCTTAAAAGCTCAAAAACAAGTTTTCTACTAACATTTTCCCAAGTATTTTGAAATTGTTAATTAAACATCCTTTTGGTCACATATTGAAGTTTTTTCCAGAATTTTCCCATTTCTAATATTATAATTTTCTAAAAATGATATATTATTATCAATAATTTCTTTCTCCGCTAGATTTGGCTTTTTAAGAAGTAACTTGACCTTCTCAAATAATTCATCCAATTGATGACTACAGTAAAAATATCTAAGACAATTCAATTACTTCTAAGTTCTATCTACCTAATGCTTTTTGCAAGTCCAGATAGATCCTAGTGATCATATACCATTTGGGTTGACTACTTTAATGCAAATCTATAATTACAACAATTATTTAGTTCCACACTTCTACCATAAAACAGTTGTCAGTAAACACCATACTTAATACCCATCCATGAGTTCGATTGGTCAAAAATTAAAGAATATGTTCAAAAGCACTTAGCAAGGGAATGGCACTCTTATTCACATCTTCTTCATGCAATATTTGTTAAAGCACGTTTTCCCACACCTCCCTCTATGATATCCTAGGGCAGCCACATATCTAGGTCACCTCGCCCCCCCTCTTGCCACTTATTCACTTCCCATGATATCCGAGAGGTTGTCTAGGTCATAAGTTCCAGCAAAACAATTAATGAGGAGGGGTTCTAGGTCTTCAAGCATGACCTTCATGCATTGGACTGTCCCTTAGCTGATATGTTTAGCCACGTGGACTATACAAGCTTTCCAGAAACATGGCCACATCATATTATCCACCCAATCCATAAATCAAGCCCTAGTGTAGATCCCTATAACTACAACACGATCATGGTTGGCCACACTTTCTCCAAACCTTATGCTACGGTCCTCCATATGCAGCTTTATAGGGAGCTTGAGTGGAGACATCTCAGAGCTAGAGGAGATGCTGGATTTAAACTGGCACACCAGAAGATTGACCACATTCTTACGCTCCAAGCCATCATCGAGGAGGCACGCCATCGCTCTTCTAAAGTTTATTGTTGCTTTGTAGACTTCCGGAAAGCATTCAACTCCGTCCCCAGAGTGGCATTACTTCATAGGCTCAAAGATATTGGCATCTCCAACATCCATCTAACTGCCATTATGAGATTATATGAGTCGAATCTCAGTCATCTTCACACAATCCACTGGGTATCAAATTTTAGCAAGAGTACCGCTGGGGTCAAGCAGGGGTGTCCCTTCTCCCCTACTTTATTTGGGATCTACATTGAAAAGCTGGAGTCCTTTCTACAGGAGCACATACATGACGAAAACCAAGGTCATGATCTTCAACGGGTCAAAGAAACTCCTCACTGATCTTCATTTCTTTTTTTGAGAGGGAGGCGATCGAGATCACTAGCACCTATACCTACTTGGGAGTGCAGTTCACAGGACCTCATTTCATTCTGCGGCATGCCCTTCAGCCCTGAGTCAACAAAGGATATGGATCCTTAGCCCTTCTCGAGAGAGTGTTTCAGACAACATTTTCATGACATCTCATCCAAGATGCCCCTCATGGACACTCTCATCCAGCCCACAGTCCTCTATGGTTCAAAGATTTGGTGGCCTTGTCTACTAGATTTTGATTGGGCCTCCGTCGAGGAAGTATGGCTCCTCCGCCAAGGAAGTATGGCTCCTCCTTCGTCACATCATTAGATGCAGGAAGACAATACCTCAACCCATTTTACCTACAGAGTTCGGCACGTGGCCCTTTTGGCTTGAGACCGTGTTCAACCTTGTCTCACTCTTACATCACATTCGAATATTCGCTAACTCAGCAAAGGGGCAAGATTGGTACCGATAATTGTCCTACCTCTCATTAGGGTCCTGTTATCACATATATAGTAGCCGGGCTACCATACATTATTTTTCTCATTCCAGTACACTATTCAGCCAGCTCCCTTACATTTGAGATGCTGAGATGAGCATCTAGATTGGATCACTATCAGATTGTGGACAGCAGTTGTATTCCCCATGCCATGACTGAGTCTCAAGACACTCAGAGAGATGACCGATATAGCCATTATACCATTGGTACAGAGCAGACAGTAGTGCCCAGAGTTACAGCAGCAGTCTCAGAGGACAGATGATGGTACAGGTTGATGAGCTTCCAGGTATATGACTCAGCAGGTATATCATGGTATTATGGTTAGATTGCTTTTATACTTATTCTTATAGCATGTCTTAGCACTTAGTGTCATGATCTGGCGATCATATAGATATTTGGACCTGGTTGACCTATTATATATATATTACTGTCCCTACTCAGACTTAGAAGTTCACTATTCATACTCATTGGTACATACCTTCCTTAGGGAGAATAGAGGTGATCATTCAACCATACCTTGGCTTGCTAGTGTTGGCTTCATCTTTTCATTGTCTTCATCCATCCATGGCCTACCTTTTAGATTATCACCCTGACTTACTACTTGACTAGTGGCATGGAGGACCTTCCCCACTGTAGCCTCTGTATTGGATGAGCTTCCCTGTTTATTGTGTCTCGGCTCTGAGTTGGTGACAGAACTTACCTATGGTGAGTTGGAGTTCCTTGTGAATTCCCCCTAGTCATTAAAGTTGTGTTGGCTAAACCTGAAACTTTTAGTGCTGCCATGAATACAAAATCTGGAAAAATAAAATGCTATATCTTGTATGTGAAAGAAATGCCAATTGAAAATGGCCATGAAAAATAAAATGTTATATCTTTTGGAAAAATAAATACCTAGGTAAACAAGTTGTCCATGACACACCTAGAAGTGCTCAGGTAAACAAGTGCCTTAAAAACACACCTACAGCAGAAAGCCTAAAAATAAATGTAAATCTATGCAATGTGTTTGTAAACACACATAGATCAAGGCTATGGAAACCTCAGGCCCAAAAAGCAATGGAACTTAAATGTTATATCTAAACAATTGCTGGCCTTGTTTGTATTATGGATTGTGCACATCTGTGAAGGTGAATAAACCCTCTTTAAACAACTCATCCATTTGTGAGACACCGCCATTCCCTGTGTTATTGCTCATTCAGTATATACTATGGTGTGTATTCCCTTTCCCTTGCCAAAGTGTCACAAAGTCAAGTCAGTCAAGTCATCCCTTAGCCTAGCCAGTTATTGCAGCCTTCACCCTTCACTAGCAAATTGATCACAACTATGAAGTGAGTATGGTCCTGAAAGTCTAGTCTGAGTAATAATAATAATCAACAAACACTATATATTTGGATTTAGATCGCCAGTCATGATTACTTTGTGTTATATTGGCTATTTGAATAAATTGTAAAGCATGTATTAACCTTGACACCTTGCAGCAGCTATGGATGATAGTCTGAGTTGTATTTGGTCTTGGTTAGACCTAGTTTGACCATGGAGGACCATGGGACATGAGATGTTGGACCTTATGATGATATGGATAGATGATATATGGTCTATGTACACATACAGGATGATTCTATGCAGCAGCTACAGGGTTATGATGATGATTCTTGGGATACAGCAGTGTTTGGTCATTTACAGATCATTATTATTGGCCTTGTTCCGGTACATTGGATATTTATTTTGATCATGCAGAGATTCATATGGTGTATGAGTACACATCTTGGATGGATTTGGACCTTCTGAGTCCAATGAGACAGTTTGTTTTCAGTTCCGGGCACTTACAGTGATGATTTAGCCTCAGTGGGCTGTCCTAGTGCAGTTTTGGTCTGTTGGAGGCCCTGTCGGAGCAGAGATGACTTTTATCCGGTTGATCTAGGGCGCTGATGATGGAGGGGGTGGTCCAGCCACTTGTTTTTACCATATTACCCCCCTCCCGGACACATTGGTGCCCTCACCTTGACAGCGCCATCACTCCAGGAGGCTGTTTGGGCAGTTTCACGCTTCCCGAGGCATTTCAGGATTGGTAGAAATGGCTATTGAGGAAATCGATTTGGGCTACTGAGGCAAAGTTATGGCATGGGATGATCAGTGATGATAGATCGGGACCTTCCACACCTCCTCCAGCAGTTTCAGCTTCATCGGGGCCCGCATCCATCACTTATGGCACTTTCTGTGGATTTTTGAGGTCTTTTGAGGACCACGACTTCACCTTGGAGGCACGATTTGGTACATTCATGATTATTTATTGGTTATTGTGCCATGGGGATTGACCAAGGAGGGATAAAATTACCCCTTGGACCCACCATGAGCCTCTTATGATATTTTGTCATCATGATTTGGTGGGATTCCCCTCTCCTAGGGCGACTTTGTCCACTTATGTTATATTTTATGTGTGATCCATGTATTATGTTGTTGAGCTCATCTCAACCATTGATTAGACATTTGTATCTTTTAATCTTAGCCACTCATTCAAAAAGTGGTTAGGGTTTTGGTGCCTCTCCTTCCTATTTAAAGGAGAGAGCCTCTCATTGTAAAGGGACTTTTGGCTCTGGATTATTGGAATAGAAAATTATTATTGCATCTATCTCCAATGTTGTGGTGAATGTTTTTGGTGTTCGTTCGTTGGTTCTTCCTTTGCACTGAGTTATTGGAGATCTTGTTTGCCATATCTATTGTACCACGATTTTGCATCTACAGGTGGAGGCCGATTTGCTTGGAGGAGGAGGTATTGGTAGGGGAAGACTCTCCCTACTTCTTCTTTGGAGCTCTTCGTTGGTAACAGGGAGTATTACTGTCCTAGGACCTTCTATTTCATGTTACTATTTGCATTTCTCTTGTATTTCTTCCATACTTGCTCTTACTGATTGAATCTTTATTCCTTGGTTTGACAGGTAGAGGAAGGCGCACTTGTGGACTTGGGCATCAAATTGGCAAGCAAATCAACAATCTCTCATTTGATCTCTGCGGGAATCTTCCTCAACATCAAGGCATCTCATCCACATCATTCAGGTATGATCTCAAGGTAAGTTCTATCTCCATGATCTATCCAATTGTCAAAAACACTTAAAACCCTAATTAATTAAAACCCCAATTTTGCATTTTCTTAGATCTACTGAGATCTAGTGGGTTGTTGGGCATGATATTGAAAACCCACCTCTATAGCATCCACGGCATCCCGGATCTATAGTTTGGTGAGGATTGGCTTCCGTTTGACCCCTCTCCCAAGCCAACTTAGCTTCTCCCAAAGAAGGCGCACTTCACCATTTGAGCAAGTTGACCTAGATCTAGTACATGGGTGTTTGAGATTCCACTTGATTTGACATCTACACATCAAATAACATACACCCAGGTTGTCCCTTTCTTGAAATTCACCTTGTGGGCCCCATTCCACATTTTAAGGGATTTAATCCCCATTTTGGACCACTTGGAACACTTAAACTCAGATCTACAAAGATCTAACCGGTGGATTGCCACGAAATTATAGATCCATACTCCTACTTGACTGATCTACCCGGATCTAAAGTTTGGATGCCATCCGACATGATTTGACCCACCTAAACCCAAATTGAAGCCTCCTTGGGTAAAGTCGCACCACCTTGGAGAAGTGAGTTTACTCACTTCTAGGAACTGGGTACTTGAGATTATTGCAGATCTTAAACCGGAATAATTTAAAACCTAGGTCTAGACTGTCATTTTGTCAAATCTTGCCTTGGGGACTGCATTCCTTGTTTTAAGGGATTGTGGTCCACTTGAGTTAAACCTAGATCTAGACACATTCAACCATCAAGACCTATACTGTCCACTTATATCATATTGTAGGAGTCCTAAACCATAAGTCAACCCCACTTTGACTCCACTTCCCAATTCCCAAGGCACTGGTTTCTCTACAAGGTAATTCAACTTTCCTACATTGTTGGATTGACTTGTGGTTTGACCTATGTATGGTAGACTATACCTTTGAAGACATCATGAACCATGGTCAAGCTTGTCTCATGTACTACTTAGCCCCAATACAAACCTTAACTATCCTGCATTGGACACGGTTCCCAAGGCAGTGGATCTTTTGACATTGAACTAGTACATTAGCCCTAGATCTCACTACAAACATTATAAGTCACTCGTACATTCAACGATGAACCAAAGCTATACCTATTAAACCCCTCACTTGGCTTGTGACTTCATCCTTAGGTCTAGGATAAACCATACACCTAACTTCACCTAGAAATACCCTGATTTGGTGTCTTGGTTTTGATCTCTCCTGTCAGGAGTAGATCGGGTCTCCCCCTTTGTTGTCTGGGCTAGATAACATAAAGCGAAGGTTGCCTCGACTGGCGTGACAACCATACATATTGGAGGTCGAGGTGATCGTGGTTGCACCTTTGAGTTGCCCTTCCCTATTGCTATCCATGACTGGATCCATCCATAGGGGTAACTACATCTTAGGTGATAACAGGTCCATTGCCTCTGCTAGGCCTTTAGGTCACACTAGGTGTTGGTATGCAAGGATTATAGACCTGTTAGCATCTGTTGGCATCAAGACGGACAAACTTCCTCCATTTAGGTATTTCGTAGATGAGCCTGGTCGCCTCTTACCTACTAGGCAGAAGTTTAATAGAACCACTCGAGACGACATTTATAGGCAATTTGTGTAGGTCACTTGGATCAACCCTAAGGGCGAGGTATATATGAAGATGGCCTTTTACAATGAACACTTCATGGACCTCAAGGATGGTCTCGTTGTTGGGACCCAACACACACTTCGCCATTGGACACATGCTCTTGGTATTCCTCTTGGCGAGTTCAAAGTAGGTTGGCGTCATCTCAGGGTGGAGTTGGATCATTAGATCGACCGATCAAACAAGTTCTGCTAGGTATGTCAACTTCAAGAGGTGGATACCAAGGAGCACTTCATCTTTAGATGTCATCTCTATTATGAGATTCGCAGGTGGTTCCATTGTCTGTTCAAAGACTTTCTTCTCACGGAGCTTCAAACTCTAACTAGTTTATTCAGATACTTCGATCAGATATGTCTAGCCTTATATTTGCATGAGGCCCTCCGGCTTCACTCCCTCATCCTTCAGTGACATTCGCAGTTTTGGCCTACCTCCACTCAGGCAAATCACTTCTTTCCAATGCTCCCTTCCTCCATGGGCACCAAGAGACAGTCAAACGGCAAACTGCTTCTAATCATCGATTGATTAGGACACAAAGAACCACCTCCACTTCCACCAGACATCAGCGACCCAGCCCCATCCCAATAGCAGGACAACTTCATCTAGGATACAACAATAAACTCCCCGCTCCAAGCAATGGCACACTACTCACTATAGTTCCTCTTCTAGATAGAGCACTATTTTGAGTTTCCTTCATTTGGTTTCGGATGTTAGGAGAGACACTTCCAGTGCACCATGACAGATCTACCACTTTGGCATCACAATTTCTAGATTCATTCTCTTTGTACACTTCTCTTGTGGATTGGCTTTCCATATCTAGAGTTAGATCTCTTTGGTTTTTAGGCTAGAATCATACTTCTTGCTTTTTATAGGAGCCACCTTAGCACTCCCACTGTATTGACACCATGGTGCGACATAGTCCCATTGACCTACTTTTGACCTACAATATACTATCTTATCTTGGCATTAATATCTCACCTAGGTACTTCAGATCTTGGTAACATGATCCCAATGGTCCAATTTTGACTAAATTTAACCAAGTGAGCCATTGGAGCACTTCATCCCTAGATTTAAGAGGGAAATCTACAATTTTTATACAGTGAAGCTGCATTCCTTGATTTTAGGACCATTTCCTTGATTTTAGGATCCAAACTTGCATGTTTGAGTTCCTGTAACCTAATTCCATGAATCAAGGAAATGTAGTGCCCTCCTTCACTATTTTTATATATTTCCTATCATGCAAGATTTATGCATGGCTTAGATCCTTGATTTGAGGAAATCAAGCCTCCACTTGTCATCCTAGGTTAGTTACGAGCTAGTTAATTCATCCTTGAAAGATTGCATGGCTAACTAGGGCATTTGAGCTCTAAGTTAAGCCCTAAGTTACTAGGATACGGATACGGATACAAATACGAATTCGGATACAAATCCGGATACGGATACGGACTCGCCAGATTTTTTAAAACCCAGGATCCGGATACGACGAGGAAACAGCAAGTACAAAAAAATATAAAAATAGTTATATAAATAAACAAAAATATAGAGTGAAGAATCAAAACTATTCATGAAACACAAGAGTAGAACTATAAGTTATTGCCAAAAAAGAGAGTCCATGTACCATAACTGAGAATTTGATGAGTTGTAACCATGATTGATATTGATAATTTTAAAAACCATTTCAGCATGAACTTGAAGCAGGTCATAATAGTGTATTTGTGAGCCACATCCACATGTCCCTATCAGCAGGGAATAAAGTGGGTTTCTTGAAGGCTATGGCAAGACAACATAACAGTGTAGGTGAAGTGAGCAACAATATAGCACATAAAGATAGATCAGCCTTTGACAGCAGACCTTGACCGTAAAGATAAATCAAATGAAAACATTGAGAGCAGAACTTGATATTGATATATCAGATTTCAAGAGCAGATCTTGACATAAGGATAGATCAGACCTTGAGCAAGAATGGGTTTTACACTTTTAGCCATTAGTTGTTTAGGGTTTGTAAGTTTTTCCTTAAAAAACAATTTTTGGGGGGGGATCAATGGGTCATAGAATCAATGGAAGTTTCAGGATCCGTTTGAAAATTTCAGGAATTGTTTGTTTTTTCACAGGATCTGTTTCATAGGACTAGGATACGTTTCTTTCTGCAAGGGATCTATTTCCATGAAGGATCCTAGGCGGATCCGATCCGGATACGTATCGGATCCGCGGATCCTACACACTGGGGTGGCGGATCCGGTAACATAGGTTAAGCCCAACTTGGTCTTCATGCATCAGTGTACAATTTGAATTGCCTCCTTTAGGAATTCAAATTGCCTATACGTACAAGATTACTCATTCTTCATATCGTGGAATATTAATTGAATGAGAATTCAGGTTGTACTCCAAGAATTTTTCTCTTTACTCTCTCCTTTCTTTTTCCCTTGCAAAATTGCTAAGTGTATTGTTGTTCATTAGATTTATTGATCTATTTGATCTCTTGCAAGTTGCAGGTGATCATCAGATTTTACATGGTATCAGAGCCACAGGAGCGCAAGCTTTGTTTACATGGCCTTAGAGATAGCCGGAATCTAGGAGGAGCATACCTTATTTTGCTGGAAGAAACACATCAAAGGCCATAGCAGATAAGATGGATCAGCCCCGGCATGTTATTCTTACTCCATTCAATTACTATGAATGGAAATCTGAGGCCATTATCCTCTTGAAGAGTGTTACCCCCATTTTGGCATGGGTGTCAAAACGCAGTAAAGAAGGTCAATAATCAGATCTAGGTCTGATTCCTCCATCAAACAGGATACAGTAAGCAGTCATAACACAAATTCTGGATGAAGTTTTGAAGAATTCTGAGCATGATTTACAAGCAGATTATTATGTAAAAGAAGTTCTCTGCATAACAAGGAGGATCCAGTCTATGCCGAATTATGTCACTGTTGCGGTCAATTGAGGTGAACAGTAAGACAAAATATGATTCTGGCAGTTCACTGTGTTGCTGCTACAACAGAAGTTTTGAAGAATTCTGAGCATGATTTATAAGCAGATTATTATGTAAAAGAATTTATGTGCATAACAAGGAGGATCCAGCCTATGCCGAATTATGTCACTGTTGCAGTCAATTGAGGTGACAGTAAGACAAAATATGAATCTGGAAGTTCACTGTGTTGCTGCTATGACAGAGGTCGATTCCCACAACCTGGTAAAGCTTGAGATCAAAACTTGATCTTTCTCCAAGTATCCTACGAAAGGTTCCCCGGGCAATTCCTCAGAAAACTATTCAGAAGACGTAGCAGCCGTCTGTTGAACGAATTAGGCGTCTGGGATAAGATATAAAAGCAACCAATGCCTTACACTCTGTACGTGGCCAACTTCATTTGAAAGCAGCCTATGACCATAAAAAGAGTATCAAGGGAGATTGCGCGAAAACTCTCGATGGAGCGTCCACAGGTTCTTCTTTAAATTCAGGCAAGAAGATTGTTGAATCCCAGTACTATTTCAGGTTGATTTGATTTTGGACGGCTATCATTTGGCCTAGTCGTATTCAGTTATGCCGGCTTACAGAATTGTGGTTAATGTTCTTGGTTTTCAACGGATAAGCACTATTGTAAAGGGTTGTTCTTGGATTAGGAAACCCCGACACCATATCTGGAAATGAGATTGCGGAGTATCCTGTATTGGTAAGATCACAGAAGAACAGCATCGACTGCTCATGAAGAGTGACGGGCTCTCTGTTGGAGGTTCCTCTGCTGCAAAATGTTTAGGGAGTCATTTCTCTCTAGCCACGGATGGGCCTACCCTCTTTGACAGCATGAAACGAATGCACAGAAGGGATTTCTACCGGGTCTGCAATGAATATTCTATTGCACATATGCTATTAGAACATGATCTTTGCAGTCGATTTTGTTGAAGAAGATTAATTTATGGATGGCCCGGTTTCGATCTCAGATGGAAGAATAATGAAGGAGCCCCACTAGAATAGAAGAGCCCGGCCATTATCAGAGTTGCAGAAATGAGAACGCATGATCGCTGGCGAAATGAGTACCAGGGTAATATATTTCGTCTGCCGGCATGTTTCCAATTCCCCTGCCTTAAATATAAGAGTGGAAGCGCCCAGTCTGGAGTAGTGGAGCGACTTGTTTAAATGGCATGGAGTTGTTTCTCTTCGTGAAATCCTGGGTTCTTGTGGAATCATCCCATCTCATCTGTGGCCAGCCAGGGTTCAAAATTGAACATGTCACAGCCTGTCAAAGGGCTCCCAGCAAGTGTTATAAAAAAAATGCACGTCAAAAAATTTTAATTTTTAATTTTGACATTTTATGAAAAAGTGCAATAATTATATTAAAATTGCATAAGAAGTGTTAAGTTTCAAACTGCTCATCAAATATTTTTAATTCAATGTTCAATTCAATTCCTGATGTGTTGCTAGCATTAAATGTGTCATTAAATATCTCTCTAGGAAGAAGAAGGAAAATTAGTTTGGGAAGAGTGGATTGATGGTGCTCTACTCTTTAAGGGATGTGCTCATTTCCTTGAAGACTAAGCTGATCTGGTTTTCTTGTTGAAACAGTTTTTATGTTTCCTTGTTTTGAAGGTTTTTCATGTACATATCTGCTCTTTCTTTGACTCCGATCCTTTGTTTTTTGGATCCTTTGTTTATATGGAGGATGAGGTTTTTTGCCTGCATCAGTCTTTTTCGATGAAATGGTTATTTATGGCCATGACCAGAGTGTCTATGTAATCTAGAAAAGTTTTTTTTTATTTTACATAATAGAAAAGGTATAATTTTTTCTCCTTGAAAAAAATTCTGGGATGGACGATGGCTATTGGCCATCTCTATTTGCAAGTCTGCCCCTTGAAAAAATAAAAATAAAAACTATTAAATACATTGTTACAAACTTATCTCCCACTATTCTCATATCAAATGTCAACAAGTTTTGAGATTTATTTATTTCTTGATTTCTATAATAACAAAAGGACAAACTTGATAGGTTAGCGGCCGAGCGTGCTTAATTTATTTTACTCAGCGTCACATCTGAATTTATGAGTCTCCATTACTGAACATATCATAGTGATACATGATACAACTGGGTTGCCTTTTGTTCACATCAAATTGCTTAATTCATGATCTTCATGACAATTTTGAGCATGGAAAAATTTTAGTTGTAGTCTCAACTCCAGTCAATTCAACAGTTGTACCTACATCCACTACAATTCTTTGTATAAATGGCATGCCCATGAAGAGGATCAAGCGGGCTTTGGGTTTGAAAATGATTCATTTGGCTGCTTGTTATTTTGTTAGTCTGAATAAAAATATTCTTCAGTTGTATTTATATCTACCTGAGTTATTTTCTATTGATCATACCATAGAACGAGTTATTTTCTCTCTATTAATTTATGAACATGTAATGTATTGATGAAGGGTGTTGTATCACTTCAAGGCAATTCCTCGAGGCAGCCTGTCCCATCAAGACTCAATGCTCTCTTCACCCGTTAAGATTAGTCTCTATCCCATCCACCATTACAAGAAAAGAATGGTTGCGTCGCGTCGTAATTTCCTTTATCAACCACAAAATTACTCACCAGGATAGATTTTCACGACTTACTATACACGCATTCATTTAACAAACCGATTGTTCTTCAATTACTCGTTGCATTTTCGTAGTAGGTGTTTCTTAGAGGGAATAGCCCATGCTTCTCACTAATGCTAATAAGAAGTCTTTCCCCACTTATATAAATACATTTCAGCAACACTAAATCATCCCACCAAAAAACAATAAATCCAAATATCACAAATTAAAAAATTGAAAATGGGTAAATGTTATATAAGGATGAATATCTTTGCCTTAGAAGCAATGTGCAGGCATATTCGAGAGTGCAGCGAGGGAGCTTAAAGGGAGCCATGTGTAATCGGAAAGGAGATTTTGAATAAAATATCAGGTTGCAGAGTTTGGGACAAGGTACGGTCATCCAAATATCTGAGTGTTTATACAATATTATAAAGGTTCAAGTCTATATATTAGAAACCCGGATCTGGACTTCCATTTAATTTGAAGTAAAAATACTGGATAAATGTATGCATGGGTTCCGAGACGGGGTTTAAGCATACTTGGGGTTTTCACCATTAGTCCCACCACATAAAGGGTTACAAAGAATGAGTTTTTGAATTGGTATTGGTTAATTAAAAAGAAAAGAAAGGAAAACATGATTGGGTTTAGCTGCGCTAGATTCCTAAGTTGGGCATAAACTATTTACAAGAAAAGATTCAAAAGTTGGACACCAATGATTTCTAAGCAAGGATTCAAGGTAGATGTGTATCTTCCCTCCAATTTTTTTTTAGTGTGTTTGTTATTGAAACAATGATTTTTTGTAGATGTGATAATTATGGATTTATTGATTTATTTAGTGACATAAATTTGATTGAAAATATAATATTCTATTTAGCAATTTTTTTATGAAGTGTGTAATTAATTTACTATTGTCAAATGAAATGTGATTTTTTTTAAGCGTTTCATCCTAGAAGTGCAACACGAATATATACCCTTCAAACTGAAATTACGACCCACCCTTCAAATTTGAACCCTGCTATGAGCTGCCATACTATTTGCCGTGGGACTATACACACCTCCACGTCATTCGTTGAGTCGTAGGTCCATAGGTTAAGCGAACCAACACCAAATTTAAAAAAGGTGCATAATTTCCTGGGGATATTACCGCTCAAACCAGCAACCCCAACACAACTAGGTTGTGTGGACTAGTGATAGTGTTAGTAAGCTTGGGAGAGAGTAGACCCAATGTCACCACAGTCTAACCTCTCAACACTTTGGGCAACTCTAGAACCTAGAGGGAGACCCTAATCGATGAAAGATACCTGCAACCACCAACAAACCACAAATAACTTCCACCAAACCATAATGGCTATGATCACTGCCTTATCGGAGTCGAACAATATTAAACAAGACACAATATTCATACAATAATGGAGTTATTCACTTTATCACAAAACTCAATAAATGTCATGCCTTTCAATGCAATTTCACACTTCCCTAAGCAAGTCCTCAGAAAGGTGTGCTCTCAAGGGAAGAGGATAACTACACTAGGGCACTTTGAAATTGAGGGTGAACCAGAAATACCAAACAGCTAGCAATTACCCAATTTTAATGATTTCACCTATCCCAATGCACTTACTCAAAAGAGGATCCCTGTTGATTTTTGTAGCCTCAGATAGGTACTTTTGCATAGGCCAAATGTCAAGCATGCATGAGTCATCTAGAAGACCTCTCTAGGAGCTTGCTTGAGTAGCAAGAGACCTTTTGTATCTCTTTGCTAAGTCTAACTTAGGAAAAGCACATTATTAACTTAATGTTGACTAATGACTAAAAAGTGACTTAGGGCCCATGGTATTGATCCAAAGTATTTTGGTCATTGAGATGTTATAAAAGGAAGCCTAAGGAGAGGAAGTGATGTGACAATCACACAGAGTGAGAGGATCTCACTAAGTGGGTGGAGAAGGACTTCCATCCAAGTGTGTGAGCGAGGTTCGCGGAATAGGGCAAAGGGGCAGTGAGGAAGATAGCAGCCAACCAACAAGATCGAAAGGCTGATCTTGAGGTTTGCAGGATTGGCTATTTGTTGATTTGTATATTCTTCAATGGGCCATTATCCCGGGAAGGGAACCCAAGGTTTTATATTAATAAAATCTGTTGTTTGTTGGTTTTTCCCCAGTTGGGATTTTCCAGGGTAAATCCAAAGTGTCAAATGCATATGATTTCTTGTTTCAGTCTACTACGTTGTCTTGTTGAGATCTAGTGTGTTTTCAGTTAATAATTGCAAGTAATTATTCGGGACCGTTTAATCAGGCATGGATCACGAAAATCAACAACGCCCTCTAGGGTTTCTGGAGAAAACTTTAGGGCAAATTTTTAGGGTGGACCAAAAATACCAAATCACATATATTTTTGGATTTTGAATTTATTTAGATTTTTAGGGTTTTTTCCAACAATATACTATTTTTATGTATTTTTTGCATAAAATAAAACATATAAAAATTTGATAAAAAAGAGATGGAGAGTTTGTTAAGATAGGGTAATTAGATTCTTGTCTCAAACCCTGGGGCTATGAGAGATCGAGGCTAAAGTCCCTACACTTAAGATGGCAATTCAATACTTGCAACTAGGGATAAACTAGCAACCTCAAGGGTTGGGTAGCGAAACCCTAATTAGGGCAAATAGAGAAGTTCGAGGCCCAACAAAACAACGAAGAGCTCCTTGGTAAGATGGTCTCCTCAAGCAAGTTGATAAAATGATAGCAAACAAACCCTAACTCAATCCAAAGCACATCAAGAGCAACGTTAAACTAGGGTTAGGAGATAAACTTACCTACATTAATCAAGAATGAGCAAGGACGTGCACCTTAGGTCACCCTTGAGCATGAGTTGTTACAACTAATCTTAGCTACATAAAACAGTTCCTCTTGTTCCTACATTGAATGCCAAGTGAAGTTTCTCGGACTCAGAGAATAGGTGGACTCAAAGGATTCTCATTGTGTGGTCCCTATGTATTTCATACAAGTTACATGTTAACTCTTCAACAATCATGTATGATTAAAGTCCAAAAGAAGAAATGCTAGCCCAAGGGGAACTCAAGAGGGGAGGCCAATGTCACCACACCAACCCTCTTCACTTTGGTTGGCTCTTCTCCAACTCAAGGAGGGCTTCCCTAAGATAGGGGTGCCAAGGCTATAAACAATGAAGTATAAGGTGATGTGAAAAGTAGCTCTAGCAAAACGTTTATCTTTTTGTAATATAGGAAATAAAAGAGGTGATGGTAGGACAAAAGAGACCACTCCACGAACTAGTGCCAATCATCAATCAAAGGAAAATGGAGTCCAAGAATCACCAACCAAGAGGACCTTGCTTAATATGTCACAAGAAGAGTAGAACTGCATAAGCTAACTCAAACCCTACTAGCTGAACTTGAAGGTGAACTAGGGTTTACAAGGGGAGGGGTTGAATGAAGAATCCCCTTCTTCTATATTGGATCTCTCTATGCATCTCTCTTTTGGATGGGCTCTCCATCTTTGGAGTTAGCTCTTCTTGGTTTTTGGTTTTTAGGTTTGAGACTTACCTCTTGCTTTTTATAGGAGCTGCCTTAGTGCACCCACTTTGTATTGACATCATGGTATTGTTATCACACAACTTGTAGTTGTCCCTAAAGGTATCCCATGTGAGATGGTAGAGGAGATGGACAACTAAAGAGGTGACCCAAGAGATGCCACGGTTCCCAATGCAAGCTGGGTGTCACAATAATAGAGTCACTCTTCACTTTAGATCAAGACTAATCAAGATCAAGGGGGAGACCCTAGCCAATCAATGAAGATTAGCTAACCCAAAGACTCCTAGGGAAATGTGTAAAATGATAGAAGGAGGTCAATGGTGAGTTAGATCTAGAAATGTTAAGTGGACCCAAGGGTTAAGGTATGGTTGAAGAGGCTTAAAGAGTGACAAGTGGTTCAACCAATGAAAGACAAGGGCCACTTATGAGATTTAATCAATAGATCTAAAAATGACTTAGCACCATGAAAATTAGCCAAGTGGGACCTGTTATCACATATATAGTAACCGGGCTACCATACATTATTTTTCAGATTCCAGAGCACATTTCACCCAGTTCCTTTAAATTGAGATGATGAGATGAGCAGCTATCTATGGATCACTATCATATTTTGGACAGCATATGTATTCCCCATGCCATGACTGAGTCTCAGCACACTCAGAGAGATGACCGATGTAGCCATTATACCATTTATGCAGAGCAGTCAGTAGTGCCCAGAGTTACAGTAGCAGTTTCAGAGGACAGATGATGGTTCAGAGGATGAGCATTCAGGTATATGACTCAACAGGTATATCATGGTGTTATGGTTATATTGCTTTTATATTCATTCTTATGGCATGTCTTAGCACTTAGTGTCATGATCTGGCAATCATATAGATATGTGGACCTGGTTGATCTTATTATATATATATTCTACTGTCCTTACTCAGACTTAGAAGTTCACTTCTCATACTCATTGGTTTCACCCTCCCTAGGGAGAATAGAGGTGATCATTCCACCATACCTTGGCTTGCTAGTGTTGGCTCCATTACTCATTGTCTTCATCCATCCATTACCTACATTTTAGCTTATCACCCTGACTTATTACTTGACTTGTGGCATGGAGGATATTTTCCCCACTGTAGCCTCTATATTGGATGAGCTTCCCTGTTTATTATGTCTCGGCTCTAAGTTGGTGACAAAACTTACCTCTGGTGAGTTGGATTGTAGGCCTAAATCATTCTGGTCGGTTGTCCCGATGTTTGGCATTGGCTCGAACTCCCCCTAGTCATTTGAGATGTTGGCTAAAATTGAAAGCTCATGTACTACTTATGGAAACATCTAAATTCGCCCATGGAAACTAAAAAGGGCAAGAGCGATGAACTGCTAAAAAATACTCCTCGAAGAGTATAAGAAAGGTCCATGTTATCACCTAAACTGTAGTTACCCCTATGGATATATCCAATCATGGATGGCAATAAGGAAAGGCAACTCAAAAGGTGCAACCACGATCACCTCGACCTCCAATATATGGTTGTCACGCCAGTCGAGGCAACCTTCACTTTATGTTATCTAGCCCAGACAACAAAGGGGGAGACCCGATCTACTCCCGACAGGAGAGATCAAAACCAAGACACCAAATCAGGTTATCTCTAAGTGAAGTAAGGTGTATGGTTTATCCTAGACCTTAGGATGGAGTCACAAGACAAGTGAGGGATTCAAAGAGTGTAGCTTTGGTTCATAGTTGATGTGAGAGTGACTTATAATATTTGAAATGAGATCTAGGATTAAAGTAATAGTTCAATGTTGGAAAATCCACTGCCTTGGGAACCGTGTCCAATGCAGGGTAGTTTAGGGGTTGAATTGGGGCTAACTAGTACAAGTGACAAGCTTGATCATGATACATGATGGCTTCAACGGTTTGGTTCACCATGCTAAAGTCAAACCACAAGTTAATCCAACAATCTAGGAAAGTCAAATTGACTTGGAGAGAAACCAGTGCCTTGGGAATTGGGATAATGGAGTCAAAGTAGAGTTAACTTGTGGCTAAGGACTCCTATGGCATGAGACAAGTGGGCAATTAAGGTCTTGATGGATGAATAGGTCTAGATCTAGGTTTGACCAAAGTGGACCACAATCCCTTAAAAAAAGGAATGCTATCCCCAAGGCAAGATTTGGCAAGATGACACACTAGACCTAGGTTTTGAATTATTCCCGTTCCAAATCCACTGAAATCTCAAGTACCCATGTCCTAGAAGTGGACAAACTCCCTTCTCCAAGGTGGTGCGACTTTACGTAAGGAGGCCTAAAAGTGGGGTAAATGGGGTCAAGACAAGTCCAATGACATCCAAACTTTAGATCCGGGTAGGTTAGTCAAGTAGGAGTGTGGATCTATAATTTCACAACAATCTGACGGCTAGATCTTACTAGATCTAAGTTTAAATATACCAAGTGGTTCAAAATGGGGATTAAATCCCTTAAAATGTGGAATAGGGCCCACAAGGTAGAAATCAGAAAAGTGACAATCTGGGGGTAGGTTATTTGATGTGTAGATCACGAATCAAGTGGAATCTCAACTACCCACGTACTAGATCTAGGTCAACCCACCCAAACTAGGAAGTGCGCCCTTGCTTGGAGAAGGCTAAATGCCTTGGGAAGAGGGTCAAATGGAGGCCAATCCTCACCAAACTATAGATCCGGGATGCCTTGGATACTATAGAGGTGGGTTTTAAATATCTTACCCAAAGAGCCACTAGATCTTAGTAGATCTGAAAAAATGTAAAAATGGGGGTTTTGATTAATTAGGGTTTTAAATGTTTTAGACAAGTGGATAGATCATGGAAAGAAATTACCTTGAGATCATACCTGAGTGATGTGAATGAGATGCCTTGATGTTGAGGAAAATTCCCACAGAGATCAAATGAGAGATTGTCGATTTTGCTTGCCAAATTGATGCCCTAGCCCACAAGTGCGCCCTCCTCTACCTGTCAATCCAAGGAAAATCGATTTCAATCAGAGAGGTCAAGTATGGAGGAAATACAAGTAAAATGCAATGATAACATAGAATAGAAGGTCCTGGGACAGTAATACTCCCTATTACCAACGAAGAGATCCAAAGAAGAAGTAGGGAGAGTCTTCCCCTACCAATACTTCCTCCTCAAAGCAATTCGGCCTCCACCTGTAGATGCAAAAAATGTGGTACAAAAGATATGGCAAAACAAAATCTCCAATAACTCAGTGCAAAAGAAGAATCAACGAACGAACACCAAAAACATTCACAACAACACTGGAGATAGATGCAATAATAATTTTCTATTCCAATAATCCAGAGCCACAAGTCCCCTTACAATGAGAAGCTCTCTCCTTTAAATAGGAAGGAGAGGCACCAAAACCCTAACCACTTTTTGAATGAGTGGCTAAGATTAAAAGATACAAATGTCTAATCAATGGTTGAGATGAGCTCAACAATAAAATACATGGATCACTAATAAAATATTATATGAGTGGACAAAATCGCCCTAGAAGAGGGGAATCCCACCAAATCATGATGACAAAATATAATAAGGGGCTTATGGTGGGTCCAAGGGGTAATTTTATCCCTCCTTGGTCAATCCCCATAGCACAATAATCATAAAATAATCCTCAATGTACCAAATCGTGCCTCCATGGTCAAATCGTAGGCCTCAAAAAGACCTCAGAAATCCTCAGAAAGTGCCATAAGTGATGGATGCGGGCCCCGATGAAGTTGAAATTGCTGGAGGAGGTGTGGAGGACCCCGATCTATCATCACTGATCATCCCATGCCATAACATTGCCTCAGTAGCCCAAATCGATTTCCTCAATAGCCATTTCTACCAATCCTGAAATGCCTCGGGAAGCGTGAAACTGCCCCAAACTGCCTCCTGGAGTGCCTACGCTGTCAAGGTGAGGGCACCAGTGTGTCCGGGAGGGGGGTAATATGGTAAAAACAAGTGGCTGGACGACCCCCTCCAAGTACAGCGCCCTAGGTCAACCGGATAAAAATCACATCTGCTCTGACAGGGCCTCCGACAGACCAAAACTGCACTGGGATAGCCTACTGAGGCTCAATCATCACTGCAAGTGCCCGGAACTGAAAACAAACTGTCTCATTGGACTCAGAAGGTCCAAATCCATCTAAGATGTGTACTCATACACCATATGAGTCTCTACATGATCAAAATATATATCCAATATACCGGAACAGGGCCAATAATAATAATCTGTAAATGATCAAATGTTGCTGTAAACCAAGAATCATCATCATAACCCTGTAGCTGCCACATAGAATCATCATGTATGTGTACATAGACCGTATATCATCTATCCATATCATCATAAGGTCCAACCATCTCATGTCCTATGGTTGACCTTGGTCTAGCCAAGTCAACATGACCCAATATAACTCAAACCATCATCAGAAGCTGCTGCAAAGTGTCCAAGGTTAATGCATGCTCTACAACTTATTCAAATAACAATTATAACACAAAGTACTTGTTATCACCTAAGCTGTAGTTACCCCTATGGATGTATCCACTCATGGATGGCAATAGGGAAGGGCAACTCAAAGGTGCAACCACGATCACCTCGACCTCCAATGGATTGGTTGTCACGCCAGTCGAGGCAACCTTCACTTTATGTTGTCTAGCCCAGACAACAAAGGCGGAGACCCGATCTACTCCCGACAGGAGAGATCAAAACCAAGACACCAAATCAAGTTAATTCTAAGTGAAGTAAGGTGTATGGTTTATCCTAGACCTTAGGGTGAAGTCAAAAGACAAGTGAGGGATTCAAAGAGTGTAGCTTTGGTTCATTGTTGATGTGAGAGTGACTTATAATAATTAAAGATAAGATCCAGGATTAGAGTACTAGTCAATGTGAGAAAATCCACTGCCTTGGGAACCGTGTCCAATGCAGGGTAGTTTAAGGGTTGAATTGGGGCTAACTAGTACAAGTGACAAGCTTGATCATGATACATGATGGCATCAAGGGTTTAGTTCACCATACTAAGGTCAAACCACAAGTTAATCCAACAATCTAGGAAAGTCGAATTGACTTGGAGAGAAACCAGTGCCTTGGGAATTGGGATAATGGAGTCAAAGCAAGGTTAACTTGTGGTTAAGGACTCCTATTGCATGAGACAAGTGGGCAATTAAAGTCTTGATGGATGAATAGGTTTAGATCTAGGTTTGACCAAAGTGGACCACAATTCCTTAAAACAAGGAATGTTATCCCCAAGGCAAGATTTGACAAGGTGACCTACTAGACCTAGGTTTTGAATTATTCCCGTTCCAAATCCCTAAAAATATCAAGTACCCACGTCCTAGAAGTGAGTCAACTCACTTCTCCAAGGTGGTGCGACTTTACCCAAGGAGGCCTAAAAGTGGGGTAAGTGGGGTCAAGACAAGTCCGATGACATCCAAACTTTAGATCCGGGTAGGTTAGTCAAGTAGGAGTATGGATCTATAATTTCACGGCAATCCGACTGCTAGATCTTACTAGATCTGAGTTTGAAGATACCCAGTGGTCCAAAATGGGGATTAAATCCCTTAAAATGTGGAATAGGGCCCACAAGGTAGATATCAGAAAAGTGACAATCTAGGGGTAGGTTATTGGATGTGTAGATCACGAATCAAGTGGAATCTCAACTACCCACGTACTAGATCTAGGTCAACCCACCCAAACTAGGAAGTGCGCCCTTGCTTGGAGAAGGCTAAATGCCTTAGGAAGAGGGTCAAATGGAAGTCAATCCTCACCAAACTATAGATCCGGGATGCCGTGGATACTATAGAGGTGGGTTTTCAAAATCTTACCCAAGAAGCCACTAGATCTAAGTAGATCTAAAAAAATGTAAAAATGGGGGTTTTGATTAATTAGGGTTTTAAATGTTTTAGACAAGTGGATAGATCATGGAAAGAAATTACCTTGAGATCATACCTGAGTGATGAAGAGAGATGCTTTGATGTTGAGGAAGATTCCCGCAGAGATCAAATGAGAGATTGTTGATTTTGCTTGCCAAATTGATGCCCTAGCCCACAAGTGTGCCCTCCTCTACCTGTCAATCCAAGGAAAATCGATTTAGTCAGAGAGGTCAAGTATGGAGGAAATACAAGTAAAATGCAATGATAACATAGAATAGAAGGTCCTGGGACAGTAATACTCCCTATTACCAATGAAGAGATCCAAAGAAGAAGTAGGGAGAGTCTTCCCCTACCAATACTTCCTCCTCAAAACAAATAGGCCTCCACCTGTAGATGCAAAAAATGTGGTACAAAAGATATGGCAAAACAAGATCTCCAATAACTCAGTGCAAAGGAAGAACCAACGAACGAACACCAAAAACATTCACCACAACACTGGAGATAGATGCAATAATAATTTTCTATTCCAATAATCCAGAGCCACAAGTCCCCTTACAATGAGAAGCTCTCTCCTTTAAATAGGAAGGAGAGGCACCAAAACCCTAACCACTTTTTGAATGAGTGGCTAAGATTAAAAGATACAAATGTCTAATCAATGGTTGAGATGAGCTCAACAATAAAATACATGGATCACTAATAAAATATTATATGAGTGGACAAAATCACCCTATAAGAGGGGAATCCCACCAAATCATGATGACAAAATATAATAAGGGGCTTCTGGTGGGAACAAGGGGTAATTTTATCCCTCCTTGGTCAATCCCCATAGCACAATAATCATAAAATAATCCTCAATGTACCAAATCGTGCCTCCATGGTCAAATCGTAGGCCTCAAAAAGACCTCAGAAATCCTCAGAAAGTGCCATAAGTGATGGATGTGGGCCCCAATGAAGCTGAAACTACTGGAGGAGGTGTGGAGGACCCCGATCTATCATCACTGATCATCCCATGCCATAACATTGCCTCAGTAGCCCAAATCGATTTCCTGAATAGCCATTTCTACCAATCCTAAAATGCCTCGGGAAGCGTGAAACTGCCCCAAATTGCCTCCTGGAGTGCCTGTGCTGTCAAGGTAAGGGCACCAGTGTGTCCGGGAGGGGGGTAATATGGTAAAAACAAGTGGCTGGACCACCCCCTCCATCATCAACGCCCTAGGTGAACCAAATAAAAATCATCTCTGCTCTGACAAGGTCACCGACAGACCAAAACTGCACTAGGACAGCCTACTGAGGCAAAATCATCACTGTAAGTGCCCGGAACTGAAAACAAACTGTCTCATTGGACTCAGAAGGTCCAAATCCATCCAAGATGTGTACTCATACACCGTATGAGTATCTGCATGATCAATATATATATCCAATATACTGGAACAAGGCAAATAATAATAATCTGCAAATGATCAAATAGTGCTGTAAACCAAGAATCATCATCATAACCCTGTAGCTGCTGCATAGAATCATCATGTACATGTACATGGACCATATATCATCTATCCATATCATCATAAGGTCCAAACATCTCATGTCCTATGGTTGACCTTGGTCTAGCCAAGTCAACATGACCAAATATAACTCAGACCATCATCAGAAGCTGCTGCAAAGTGTCCAAGGTTAATGCATGCTTTACAACTTATTCAAATAACAATTATAACACAAAGTAATCATTACTGGCGATCTAAATCCAAATATATAATGTCATTAATTATTATTATTACTCAGGTTAGACTTTCAGGATCATACTCACTTCATAGCTGTGATCAATTTGCTAGTGAAGGGTGAAGGCTAAAATAACTGGCTAGGCTAAGGGATGACTTGGCTGACTTAACTTTGTGACACTTTGGCAAAGGGAAAGGGAATACACACCATAGTATATACTGAATGAGCAACAACAAAGGGAATGGCGGTGTCTCACAAATGGATGAGTTGTTTAAAGAGGGTTTATTCACCTTTAACAGATGCGCACAATCCATAATACAAATAAGGCCCGCAATTGTTTAGATATAGCATTTAAGTTCCATTGCTTTTTGGGCCTGAAGTTTCCATAGCCTTGATCTATGTGTGTTTATAAACACATTGCATAGATTTACATTTATTTTAGGCTTTCTACTGCAGGTGTGTTTTTAAGGCACTTGTTTACCTGAGCACTTCTAAGTGTGTCATGGACAGCTTGTTTACCTAGATATTTATATTTCCAAAAGATATAACATTTTATTTTCATGGCCATTTTCATTTGGCATGCCTTTCATTCATGTGTGTTTAGAAACACATTGCATGAATGGGCTTTTCATACAAGATATAGCATTTCATTTTTTCCAGACTTTGTATTCATGGCAGCACTAAAAGTTTCAGGTTTAGCCAACACAACTTTAGTGACTAGGGGGAATTCACAAGGAACTCCAACTTACCATAGGCAAGTTTTGTCACCAACTCAGAGCGGAGACACAATAAACAGGGATGCTCATCCAATACAGAGGCTACAGTGGGGAAAAGTCCTCCATGCCACTAGTCAAGTAGTAAGTCAGGGTGATAAACTAAAAGGTAGGTAATGGATGGATGAAGACAATGAATCATGGAGACAACACTAGCAAGCCAAGGTATGGTGGAATGATCACCTCTATTCTCCCTAAGGAGGGTAACACCAATGAGTATGAATAGTGAACTTCTAAGTCTGAGTAGGGACAATATAATATATATAATATGATCAACCAGGTCCACATATCTATATGATCACCAGATCATGACACTAGGTGCTAAGACATGCTATAAGAATAAATATAAAAGCAATATAACCATAACACCATGATATACCTGCTGAGTCATATACCTGAATGCTGATCAACCTGTACCATCATCTATCCTCTGAAACTGTTGCTGTAACTCTGGGCACTACTGACTGCTCTGTACCAATGGTATAATGGCTACATCGGTCATCTCTCTGAGTGTCGTGAGACTCAGTCATGGCATGGGGAATATACATTGCTATCCACAATCTGATAGTGATCTCATGCAGATGCTCATCTCAGCATCTCAAATGTAAGGGAACTGGCTAAATAGTGTACTGGAATCAGAAAAATAGTGTATGGTAGCCCGGCTACTATATATGTGATAACAGTACTCATTACTGGCGATCTACATCCAAATATATAATGTCATTAATTATTATTATTACTCAGGTTAGACTTTCAGGATCATACTCACTTCATAGCTGTGATCAATTTGCTAGTGAAGGGTGAAGGCTAAAATAACTGGCTAGGCTAAGGGATGACTTAACTTTGTGACACTTTGGCAAAGGGAAAGGGAATACACACCATAGTATATACTGAATGAGCAACAACACAGGGAATGGCGGTGTCTCACAAATGGATGAGTTGTTCAAAGAGGGTTTATTCACCTTTAACAGATGCACACAATCCACAATACAAATAAGGCCAGCAATTGTTTTGATATAGCATTTAAGTTCCATTGCTTTTTGGGCCTGAAGTTTCCATAGCCTTGGTCTATGTGTGTTTACAAACACATTGCATAGATTTACATTTATTTTAGGCTTTCTGCTGCAGGTGTGTTTTTAAGGCACTTGTTTACCTGAGCACTTCTAGGTGTGTCATGGACAGCTTGTTTACCTAGGTATTTATATTTCCAAAAGATATAACATTTTATTTTCATGGCCATTTTCATTTGGCATGCCTTTCATTCATGTGTGTTTAGAAACACATTGCATGAATGGGCTTTTCATACAAGATATAACATTTCATTTTTCCAGATTTTGTATTCATGGCAGCACTAAAAGTTTCAGGTTTAGCCAACACAACTTTAGTTACTAGGGAGAATTCACAAGGAACTCCAACTCACCATAGGCAAGTTTTGTCACCAACTCAGAGCCGAGACACAATAAACAAGGAAGCTCATCCAATACAGAGGCTACAGTGGGGAAAAGTCCTCCATGCCACTAGTCAAATAGTAAGTCCGGGTGATAAACTAAAAGGTAGGTAATGGATGGATGAAGACAATGAATAATGGAGCCGACACTAGCAAGCCAAGGTATGGTGGAATGATCACCTCTATTCTCCCTAAGGAGGGTAAAACCAATGAGTATGAATAGTGAACTTCTAAGTCTGAGTAGGGACAATATAATATATAATATGATCAACCAGGTCCACATATCTATATGATCGCCAGATCATGACACTAAGTGCTAAGACATGCTATAAGAATAAGTATAAAAGCAATATAACCATAACACAATGATATACCTGCTGAGTCATAATACCTTAATGCTCATCAACCTATACCATCATCTGTCCTCTGAAACTGCTACTGTAACTCTGGGCTCTACTGACTGCTCTGTACCAATGGTATAATGGCCACATCGATCATCTCTCTGAGTGTCCTGAGACTCTGTCATGGCATGGGGAATACAACTGCTGTCCAAAATCTGATAGTGATCCAATATAGATGCTCATCTCAGCATCTCAAATGTAAGGGAACTGGCTAAATAATGTACTGTCATCAGAAAAATAATGTATGGTAGCCCGGCTACTATATATGTGATAACAGTCCAAAAAGCAATGATTCTTAAAAGCTATATCTAAACAATTGCTGACCTTATGTATGTATAAAAACATGCCTTGGATGCACGCTGCAACTAGTTGTGCTTATTAGCGCACCTGAGATCCGAAGGGTTATGTAGGCCAAAAAGGCCATGAAATGAAATTGAATGATCCTAATGAACCTGGATCAACTTGATGTAGACATGAAGCCTAAGTTGAATAAGCACTCTCTAAACAACTTATCCATTTGTGAGACACCGCCATTCCTTGTGTTGTTACTCATTCAGTATATACTATGGTGTGTATTCCCTTTCCCATATCCAAAGTGTCACAATGTTAAGTCAGTCAGTCACCCTTTGGCCTAGCCAGTTTATTTTTAGCCTTCACCCTTCACTAGCAAATTGATCACAACTATGAAGTGAGTATGGTCTTGAAAGTCTAGTCTGAGTTATATAAATAATTAATGACAATATATATTTGGATTTAGATCGCCGGTAATGACTACTTTGTGTTATAATTGCTATTTGAATGAGTTATAGAGCATACATTAACCTTTGACACTTTGCAGCAGCTTCAGATGGTAGTCTGAGTTATATTGGGTCAATATTGACCTGGTCAAACCTAGTTTGACCAAGGTCAATCACAGGACATGAGATTATTGGTCCTTATGATGACACAGGTAGATGATATATGGTCTATGTCTAAGTTGCAGGAAACGGCCTATCTGCCCCCGTCCCCTATCCGTTTCCGTACGGAAACACAGAAACGCGTACGGAACGTACGGAAACCCGTTTCAAAAAAAATGAAACCCGTTTCGAAATCAAAAACACGTTTCAGTATTTAGGAAACCCGTTTCCAATTCGTAAATTGATTTTTTGCCACGTTTCCGGCCAATCAACGCTTAGTCGACGGAAATTTGTTTTTTTTAATAAAATTTCGATTCCGATTTAGGGTTTTAGCGGTTTCGGGAAGGTTCAGCTATCCGTCACTCCGTTAAATTGGCATGCTGCCGCTATCCCTCGCAGCATTGGAGCAGAGCAAGCTGGAGCAGTGCGAGCATTCGAGCTGGAGCAGTGTGAGCATGAGGATTTTAGCGCAGTGTGAGCGTGAGGGTTTTAGACAGTGCGAGCATTGGAGCTGGAGGAGTGTGAGCGTGAGAATTTTAGCGCAGTGTGAGCGTGAGTGTTTTAGACAGCAGTGGGAACATGAGCTAAGAGTGAACGCGACTGTGTTGAACCGTGAAGTGAACCGCGAGTCAGCTGCGTGGGTGAAGTGAACCGTAGATTGGAGCATCGAACAGGATCAGCATAGCATCACTGAATTGGTAAGAAATTCATTCCATTATTTTTGAAATTGAAAAAAATAAATAAAAAATAGCGTTTTACAGTCTACTGTTTTTAGTTTTATTTAATGAAACTGAAACGTAATGTATGAAATGTATAACATTAACAGTATAACAGTATTATAATTTATAATTTATAAGTTATAACATTACTTTTTGAAATAACAGTATATTGTATAACAGTATTATAAATTTATAATTTATAATGTATGAAATTTATAAGATTAGGTATAACAGTATTATAATTTATACATTTATAATGTATGAAATTTATAAATTATCACATTAACAGTATAAAATTATTATATTTATCTCTACATTACTTTTAAGTTTTTGTTGAAAATTTGAAATTTAATCACTCTCACACACACCTTACCGACCTTATAAATTTATAACAGTATGATGATCATCATCAATGTGTCGACTTGCCAGAGCTGTATGACAACTCTTCTGTCATCTGCCATTGAATTGTATTTGTGAACCTCTGATTGCACTTTGCAGAAATAATTTATAAAGCGGATCCATTTATTTTGTTCTGATTTGTTTTTTAATTTTTTTTTTGCAGCAATGGCTTCCAGCCAAGCAACTGGTTCAGCCCCTAAAGTCAACAAGAGGGTTGAATACTATCCTCTTTGGGCTCATGTTCAAAAGATTGCAAGATGTGGAGGTGGTGGCTCATGGGAGTGGCGATGTACACTCTGCAAATCTCAGTATAAGGGCTCCTACCCAAGAGTCAAGTCACATTTCTTGCATGAAGCAGGAAAGGGTGTTGAAGGTTGCCCAAAAACAAGTGACCCAATTGAGAGGAGGAAGTATGAAGTTGAGCAAGATGAGGCTGACAGGATTAAAAGAAGACATGACCAGCTTGCAAATGCTTCCATTCAGCCTCCAAACACCGAGCCAAGGATTGTGCTTGAAGCAAGGAAGAGGAAAGCAGCTCAACAACAAGAAGTACAAGCATCAAAAAATCCCAGAGGGACTCCTTCAATCCAAGAGAGTAGAATAGCCAAATTGGTGAATGTTCAAGGGAGAGAAGAAGCCGACACAAGGGTGGCTAGGGCCCTCTATGCTTGTGGGATACCTTTCAATGTGGTTCGGTCTCCTTACTGGCATGATCTTGTGCGAGCAATTAACACAGCTCCTGTAGGGTACAAGGGGCCAAACTATGAAAAAGTCCGAACTGATCTCCTAAAAAAGAAGGAGCTTGTGGAGTATATCTTAGCACCGATTCGTGCTTCATGGGGCAGCTCTGGGGTTACAGTAGTCTCAGATGGATGGACAGATACTAGGCATAGGCCACTGATAAACATCATTGCCACTTCACCAAAAGGAGCAATGTTTCTGAGGGCTGAAGACTGTTCAGGGGAGGTGAAAGATGCTCAATTCATTGCTAATGTTTTAATCAAAGCTATTGAGCAAATAGGCCCTAATAAGGTGGTGCAAGTTATCACGGATAATGCACCAGTTTGCAAAGCTGCAGGTTTAATTGTTGAGAGCAGGTTTGAGCACATTTTTTGGACACCTTGCATTGTCCATAATCTGAACCTGATCTTAGAAGAGATCGACAACAAAGTTCCATGGATCAAGGAACTCTCAGGGCAAGCAAGGGAGATAGTTAAATTCATCACCAACCACCACCAATCTCAAGCCATATTTCAAGAGTACTCCAGATTGGAGTTGTTGAAAGTTGCCGAGACAAGATATGCTTCCAATTTCATCATGTTGTGTCGCCTTGTTGAGGTTAAGCAACCATTAGTTTCTATGGTAGTCAGTCAACTTTGGGTTGAGTGGAGACAGGCAGATTCAGAGCGGGGAATTGTTGTGCGTAGATTGTGCCTTGATGAGGAGTGGTGGAGCAAGATAGATTTCTTGCTCAAGTTCACAACCCCTGCATTTGAGCTTCTTCGAAGCGCTGACACAGACCGACCTTTCTTGGGAGAGGTATACGATGGCATGGATACCATGGTTGAGAAGACTATGGAAATCATTTTGCTTGAGTCTCCTCAGCTTTTATATGTTGATGCTGGATTTGTTGATTTGGTACATAAAATCATGGTTGACAGGTGGAATAGTTTCAACACTCCATTGCACACTTTAGCACATGCCTTGAACCCAAGATTCTATGATGAACAACTCATTGCTCAAAGCAATGGGAAGAGGAGGGCACCTCATCAGGATAGAGAGGTGGCTAATGGAGTGAAAAAGGCCCTTATGAGAATGTTTCCAGCTCATCTACACAGGGAGGTGAAGGAAGAATTTGCTAGTTTTGCTGCAGGATTGGATGATTATTCAGATATATCATCTTTGGATGAGAGAAGCACCATGAGTCCGGTTAGGTGGTGGATTTGTCATGGAGCAAATGGTGTGCATTTGCAAACACTTGCCATTCGTATTCTTTCACAGGTGGCAAGCTCTTCATCGGCAGAAAGGAATTGGAGCACCTATGGTTTTATTCATTCTGTGAAGCGCAATAGGTTGGGTTCACAAAAGGCTGAGGATCTTGTTTATGTGCACTCCAATCTTCGCCTTGCTTCTCGTAGGGGTCCGGAATATACCAGTGGGTCTTCTAAAGAATGGGATGTGGATCCAGAATCAGCTGATTTGGACATCTCTCTTGCTGCCCTGAATATTGAGGAACCTAGAAGTGGAGTTGGCCAATCTTCTTCCAGTCAACAATCCACTATTGGGCGTGCTTCTTGTTCTATTTTTCAGGATGAGTATGAAGATGAGCCCGAGGATGATGACTATTAGTCTTTGGGCTTGAGTGGATGTTTTTTTTATGTGTTCATTGTTCATGTTGATGTAGCTTTGTACTTGTAGCCTCATATATAAAGGCTGATTTTTTATATATATGTATTAGCGGCTTAGCCTCATTTATGAAGGCTGTTTTTTGGCTATTTCCACTTGCATTATGGAATCGTTTATGGGTAAAATACTAAAATGTGTTGTTTTTTGGATATTAATACTTGCATTATGGAATCACTTATGAAATTATGAGTAAAATCGTAAATGTGATGTTACATGTATGACTATGACTAAAATTTTAATCTGTAAATAATTATAAATATATATATATATATATCGTGTTTCCCCGTTTCCTAAATTTTGGAGGGTCACGTTTCCTACGCGTCCCCATTTCCCCATTTCGTGCAACTTAGGTCTATGTACATGTACATGATGGTTCTATGCATCAGATACAGGTTTATGATGATGATCTATGGTTTTCAGCATTATTTGATCATTTACAGATTATTATTATTTCACTTGTTCCGGTATATTGGGTATATTATATGATCATGCAAAGAGCTATATGGTGTATGAGTACACATCTTGGATAGTTTTGGACCTTCTGAGTCCAATGAGACAGTCTATTTTCAGTTCCGGGCAGTTACAGTGATGATTTTGCTTCAGTAGGCTGTCCTAGTGCAGTTTTGGTCTGCCGGTGACCCTGTCAGAGCAGAGATGATTTTTATTTGGTTCACCTAGGGCGCTGATGATGGAGGGGGTGGTCCAGCCACTTGTTTTTACCATATTACCCCCCTTCCGGACACACTGGTGCCCTCACCTTGACAGCGCAGGCACTCCAGGAGGCAGTTTGGGACAGGTACACGCTTCCCGAGACAGTTTTGGATTGGTAGAAATGGCTACAAAGGAATTCGATTTGGGCTACTGAGGCAAAGTTTTGGCATGGGATGATCAGTGATGATGAGTGGGATGTCTTCCGCACTTTCTCCAGCAGTTTCAGCTTCATCGGGGCCCACATCCATCATTTATGGCACTTTCTGATGATTTCTAAGGTCTTTGGAGGCCTACGATTTGTCCATAGAGGCTCGATTTGGTATAGTGATGACTATTTTATTATTATTGTGCTATGGGGATTGACCAAGGGTGGATAAAATTACCCCTTGGACCCACCATAAGCTTATTTTTATATTTTGTCATCATGATTTGGTGGGATCCCCTCTCCTAGGGCAATTTTATCCACTTATTATTATATTTTATGGTTGATCCATGTATTTTATTGTTGAGCTCATCTCAACCATTGATTAGATCTTTTGATCTTTTAATCTTAGCCACTCATGTAAAAAGTGGTTAGGATTATGCTCTCTCCCCATCCTATTTAAGGAGGGAGCCTCTCATTGTAAAATCATATAGAGATTTTTGGCTCTTGGCTCTTGGAATAAAATTTCTATCTTTTGGAGTACATGCTTGGGTCGGAGTGGATGTTGGTTGTTTTGATTGTAAATGCTTTTGCCCATTGCACTGGAGGATCTATTGTAGCTATCTTGCATATTTGCCATATCTTTTTACAGGTTGAGAAGACTTCTTCAACAAGTGCGAATTGGTGGGGAGGCTTGCCCTTCAAGCTTGGAGGAGGACGTTTTGGGTTAAACAGGGAGTGGTTTTGTCTTTGCACCAACTATTCTTTGCTTATCTCTTTCTTGCTTGTATCTACCTTCAACATGTTAAACTGATTGATGCTTTGCTCCTTGGTTTTGACAGGTTAGAGGGACACATATGTGGCTTGGAAAAATCGATTTGGCAAGAGGGCTTCAAAAATTCTCCATTTGATCTTTGGCAAAAGTAATCCTCATCTCAACTAGCATTCATCTCTTCATCCAGGTATGCTCCAAAGGTATGATCTTCTTCTTCTTTGAACCATCCATAATTTCTAGATCATAAAAACCCTAATTGATCAAAACCCTCATTTTGGTTTTTCTTAGATCTACTTAGATCTAGCCTTGCTCTTGAAGAGATTTTAAAAACCCACCTCTATAGCATCCACCCCTAGTTGGATCTATAGTTTGGTGATGATTGGGTTAAAATTGACACACTTTTCAAGGCAATAAAGCCCTCTTGAACCAAATCGCACTTCCTTGGAGAGGCTTGTTTGGTTAGATCTAGCACATGGGTAAGTGAGATCCCACTTGATTTGCAATCTACACACTTAATAACCTAACCCTAGACTTTTACTTGGGTGATTTCTACCTTGTGGGCATCATTCCACATTTCAAGGGATTAAAACCCCCTTTTAAATTACATGGCACCTTAAAACTCAGATCTAGTAAGATCTAACCCCTGGATTGATTTGATTTTCTAGATCCACATAGATCGGTGCCTAAGCTACTTGGATCTACAATTTGGTGGCCATTGGACTTGATTTGACACACCTTATCCCCTTTTTAACCCTCCTTGAGCAAGGTCGCACTCCCTTGGGTAACTGAGTTTGCCCACTTTGAGGACGTGGGTGGTTGAGATTTTTGTGAATTTGGAATGGGCACACCTCGAAACCTAGGTCTAGAGTATCATTTTGTGACGATCTGCCTTGGGGGTAGCATTCCTTGTTTTAAGGGATTGTGGTCCACTTGGGTCATTTCATGAAAACCTAGATCCAACAAGATCCAACCACACTATCTCAATTAGCCCACTTGTCTTGAACTCTAGGTGTCCCGATCTACACATTGACATATCTTTTGACTCCATTAGCCCATCCAACAAGGCACTAGTCCTCCTCAAAGCAAGTCACACTCCTTGGGGATTGTGTCAAACCTTAGATCCGGTAAATGGGTACTCCTATTTTCAACTTAGATCCATAGATCTACTCATTGTATACCCTATAGTGCCAATTGCATCCCTTAACTTCACCTTGTGGGTCCATATCAAGCCATTTCACATATCCCAAGAAAGTGGGACCCACTTGTGCAACATATGGTATTACATCTTATCATCATAACTAATCATGTGGCCTAAATCATACATTGGTTGAAACACTAATCATTCCTCAAACCACCTTCAACCATACTTTAAATTCTAGGTCCACCTTACCTTGCATTGGTTTCCGTAACTTACCACTTACTCATCCCTAGGAACCTTTGTTTGGGTCCAATCATCTTTGATTGGTAATAGGGTCTCCCCCTAGGTCTTGATTCATCTAGATCTAAAGTGAAGAGTGCCTCGGTTGACGTGACTCCCACCTTGCATTGGGAACCGTGGCATCTCTTGGGTCACCTCTTTAGTTGCCCATCTCCTCTACCGTCCCGGATGGGATACCACTAGGGGCAACTACAAGTTGTGTGATAACATCTTTGGTGCCACTGCCGAGGAGGTAGAGGCCTACCTTGGTTCAACATACCTTTGTGTCTCATTTTCTCCCTGCTTATTAACGACATATATCTTGGTAGAAGAGTTTAAAAATCTACCTGGCGACTCCTATTCGTGACTCCGCTGAGAATCGAACCCACAAAGAGATGTCTACTCAAAATAACATCTCTCCCGAAATGACCATGGAATTTATGTCAAACATGTGTGAAATAGTCACCAACATTGCTATGTATCTTAAGAATAAAGATGAGGATTTTGAAAGACGTGATCAACAAACCAAAGAAATGTTAAAATCCATCTGTAGCAACTCAACCCCTCCAAAGGCTAGTCCTCCCAAGACTCAGCAACTCAAGCCAGCTGATCCACAGCCTAGCAAGGCAATGCATCAACCTGTCCAAAGAATCATTCCTCAAACCACTTTCAACCATTCTTTAAATTCTAGGTCCACCTTACCTTGCATTGGTTTCCGTAACTTACCACTTACTCATCCCTAGGAACCTTTGTTTGGGTCCAATCATCTTTGATTGGTAATAGGGTCTCCCCCTAGGTCTTGATTCATCTAGATCTAAAGTGAAGAGTGCCTCGGTTGACGTGACTCCCACCTTGCATTGGGAACCGTGGCATCTCTTGGGTTACCTCTTTAGTTGCCCATCTCCTCTACCGTCCCGGATGGGATACCACTAGGGGCAACTACAAGTTGTGTGATAACAGGACCCACTCCTTAAAAAGTGGAAAATGGTCCAAATTAGGCCCACAAGGTCAAAGTTGAAATGAGATGGTACTAGAGGTATGCTATGACATGGATCTAGAGGTTTGATGAAGAAATAGCATTACCCAAGTATGGGATCTAGCAAATGGCCACCTACCCAAGGAGTGTGAATTGCCCCAAGGGTGACTAGTGCCTTAGATAAAGGGCCAAATGGAGTCGGATGTCCACCAAATTATAGATCGGGGCAAGTGAGGTGATAAGCAAGGTGGGTTTTCAAGATCAAGTACATGCCATGGCTAGATCTCCGTAGATCTGAAAATGAAAATGCATCACAAAGTGACCCAAGTGGGGCTCGACCCTCAAAATGAGGAATGGGGCCCACAAGGTGAAGCACTAGGGGTTGATTTATCCAATGAAGCAACAAACTCTCCTACCCACGTCTTGGAACTAGCAAAATAGCCTCTCCCAAGGAATGCGACTTCCCTCAGAGAGACCAATGTGCCTTGGGAAGTGAGTCAAATGAAGGCCAATCACCACCAAACTATAGATCCGAATCGTCATGGATGCTATAGAGGTGGGTCTTTAATTTTATCCCCAAAGACAAGCTAGATCCAAGTAGATCTAAAAAAATGTAAAATGAGGGTTTTGAATATTAAGGGTTTTATGACCAATGAAGAAGAAAGAATGGATCTAGGTACATACCTTGTAGAACATACCTCTAATGCTTGTGGCCACTTTGCAAATTGATAACCTTCTCCTTGTGTTTATATTCAAGGGTGAGACCTAGAGTTTCCAAGCCAAAACGTCCTCCCTCAAAGATGACCAAATCGTCCTCCTCCTGCAAGACAAGATCTAATGAGAAACAAGCCCAACAAAAGAGTGATGAAAATGATAAAGAGATGTAAAAGAAAGCATCAACTATGTCACTAAGATACAATAATGATACTCCATGTCACAAGGACCAATCCAAAGCAAGATATGAGGGTCCCCCCCAACAATAGCCTCCTTCAAAACGTCCTCCTCCTCATCAATTCGGCCTTCCCTGTAGAAAATGACTTGAAGCCCCAAGAACCACAATGATACACAAGAACAAGATTTTATAATTCAACTTGCAAAAGAATCCATCAAGACGAGAAGTAGATCCACAAAAATAGTATTTTATTCCAATCTTCAAGAGCTCCAAAGGTGCTTTTACAATAGGGGGGTCTCCTCCTTTTATAGGATGAGGAAGACCAAAACCCTAAACCACTAAACCACTTTTTAAAACTAGTGGTTGAGATTAAAAGATATAACAATCTAATCAACGGTTAAGATGAGCCAATACAATATAAGACATGGATCACTTAACTAAGTGATGACATCATAGCCTAAAAGACTCTAAGGAGGGTGACGTCATACATGGGGGTGGCTAGAAACACATGTGCCACATCAACAAGACCAAGACAGGTCACTACGAGCACATGGTGGGGCTAGGAGGTATTAATGCCCTTCACTAGCATGTCCACATGGCACAATAATATAAAATATGAGTCTATGACATGTCAAAGTATACAAATGATCAAATCCTGTCCCCATCATCAGAGAGAGAAATACAATAAAAGTGCTATTGTAGCCCATGTGGACCCCACTGACTGGTGCAAACTAATCTAGAAGAAGGGGGGTTCACCATGGATGACCTCTCAGAAGACCAAGTGCCAAAACCTTCCCTCAATTTCCCAAATCGAATTCCTCAGTGACCTTTTGATTCCATTTTTTAATCCTCTTGAAAACCCTAAAAGTGCCCAAAACTGCCTCTAAGGTGCCTGCGCTGTCAAACTGAAGGTGCCATCATGTCTGGAAGGGGGGTATAATGGTAAAAACAAGTGGCTGGACCACCCCCTTCCTCTATAGAACCCTAGGAAACGACTTGCCTCCAATGCTCCTGCTGGACAGGCTGGATCAGCATGCCCAAACTGGTCAACAGGTGGATAACTGCAACTATTATGCCCAAAAGTGCCTAGAACTGAAAGATAAGTGTTTCAATGGATCCAGAAGACCCAAATCCACTAGAGATGCATACTCATACACCTCATGATAACCTGTGGGGTCATTTGTAGGGTCCACCATACCCGAACAATGTAAAATATGATGATCTGGAAATAATAATAAAACTGACCAACTAAATCAATCATCATCTCGAGCATATGTCCAACATATGGAATTATCAATAGGTGTATGTGGGACCATAGATCAACATCATAAAGCACAAGTAGTCCATCTCATCACAGATCCCAAGAATGGCCATGGTAAAACTATGTTTGACTAGGTCAAAATACAACCAAAGACTAGATTATAACACATGACTAAGACATGTTCCTTTAACCATATTCACAGCTTAACTTAAAGTATAAACATCAATCCAGTGGTAGTTAATACATATATAGTTCAATGTTGTTTATAGTTTACTTGCACAAAAGCTTTAAAGACGTACTCATCCAATGGACATGGCCTAACTGCTAGCAAAGGGTGAAGGCTAAGGACAAGGCTAGGCAAAAGGGATGACTTGACCAACTCAACTAAGTGACACTTTGGACGGGGAGAGGGGAAGCCACACTCTGTGCTGAACAAATAAACAAAGGGAATGGCAGTGCCTCACAAATGGGTAAGTTGTTTAGAGTGTGTTTATTCAACCTTGGCATCATGTCTATATCAAGTTGATCCAAGTTCATTTGGATCATTCATTTAATTTCCATGGCCTTTTTGGCCTATATGACCCCTCTGGGATTTTGCATGCGCTAAAAAGCACAACTAATCTCAGCTTGCATCTGGGGCATATTTACATTTATGAGGTCAACAATCTTTAGATATAGCATACATTTAACCATTGCTTTTTAGACCTTTTTGGACCCTTCGAGGGGTACTTTAGCATTTCATTTCTTTAGCCTGTAATTGATCGTGTGTTTAGAAACACACTCTAGAATTTAATTTCCATAGGCTTTCATAAGAGATTTTCAATAATTTCATAAGTAGTACATGTGCTTTCAGTTTTAGCCAACAACAACTCATGTGACTAGAGGGAATTCCGCACTAAGCCACACATCGAGGCAACCGACTAGAATGATCTAGGCATAAAATCCAACTAACCAAAGGCAAGTTTTGCCACAAACTCGGAGCCGGGACACAAAACAAACGTGGATGCAGTCCAACACAGAGGTAGAAAGGGGAAGTCCTCCATATCAAATAGTTAGGAAGGCAAGTCAGGGTGAAAGCCAAAATAAGGAAGGTCATGGATGGATGGAGTCAAGTGAATGTGGAGCCTAGGCTAGCAAACATAAAAGTCAGGAAAGACCATGTACATGCTCATAGGAGGGTAATGAAACCAACGAGTATAGTTAGTAAACCTTAAAGTGCAAGTAATACATCCAACTTTATATTTTAAATCCATCCAAGATATTTCATTTCATTTAAATAATATTGCCGCATCATGAGTTATATACCAAATCAATGCTATGAAGATGATTAAAACAACAAGATAATAGTCCAATGCTAACAATCACAAGTCTAATGGTCATATCACTGCATATCATAAATAGCCATCATATAGAACCACTGAAACACTGCTGCAACAATACAACTGGAACTCTGGGCACTAAACTGAAACTGAATGAAACAAAAGGTCACATCGGTCATCAAATCTAAGCTCTCAAGGCTTAGCCTTGGCACAAGGTCTACTCAATGTCCGGTATATACTGCTCTGGTCTGTAAGTGATCATAAATAAATGTGCTCATCATAGCTGATCTCTGTAAAAACAAAGCTCTGAAAAGTGCTGATATCTGCTCAACAAGAATAGTAGCACAGCTACTATGGTGTCATAACAGGTACCTCATATAGTCCCATTGACCTACTTTTGTGGTCATTTGTTGGACATTAATAATATAAAAAATAGGTGCTAACTACAGATCCCCAATGATGTGATGACAATCACAATGTGAAACCTCATACAATATGAGGTGTAAGATTGTCTAGTCATTATACTTTTAACTCATTCCCCTTAATTATTTTATATTATTTCCTAATGACTAACCCTTTTTCACTTTTATTTATTCCCTCCACTAGCTTACTCTTTCTAATTTCTCTTATCAAAGTCTTATGATCCCCTGATGATGGTTGGAGTATCCACTTGAATTGTTGTGATGTTTCACAGTCCATATACAAAAGATTTACCACAAAAATTAAAGTAGTCTCCACACCTGAACACATGAAAACATTCCAAACATAAACATTGGTGAATAACCTTGCTACCCTAATAAGCTTGAATATTAAAGAATGTATCTAACATAGAATGTTCATATCTCTGCGACGGGGGAGCCCCCCCTCCCTCGCTCCTGCTCCCGAAGCTCGCTCCTTTTGAGAACTCACTCCCTTTGAGAGCTTGCTCCCAAAACGCTCCTAGTTTTGGGAGAGCGCTCCCAAGGCACTCCCTACCTCTTCTATACTAAAAGCTCCTATATTAGGTTGTTCATTTGATGACAATGATATGGTACCTCCCTTCTTTGCCAAGCTCTTACAAAAGTTGTTATGGTTGATCATTTGATGACAATGTCATAAATTATAACTACTAGATGATTGATGTTATATGGTTTAATCCATGTTTTCTATAGCTAATTCAACATCCTACATGTTTTTTAGATATAAATCCGTCAAAATATATTAAAATATATACTATATAAAAAACGCTCATGAAACGGGAGCTTTTGAAAATTTCGCTTTTCGCTCTACTCCTGCCCCCCACTCCCAATAGCATAGGTTCATATAGATGTTTTAATGGCTAACAAGGGTTAGTGAAAGTTTAAACCTTTGAAGATTCATCAGTCCTAGACAAACTTTTACAAAATGTCATTAATTTGAGGAACAAGAATACACCCAAATCCTTAGACTGTAGAAGCTCTGCTGCGGGGGAGCGCCCCACCCCACCCCCTTGCTCCTGCTCCCAAAGCTCACTCACTTCGGGAGCTCGCTCCCAAAATGCTCCCAGTTTTGGGAGAATGCTCCCGAGGCGATCCCTACCTCTCCTATACTAAAAACTCCTAGACTAGGTTGATCATTTGATGACAATGTTATGGTACCTCCCTTTTTTTCAAAGCTCCTAAAAACGTTGTTATGGTTGATCATTTGATGACACTATTATAAGTTATAACTACTAAATAATTGATTTTATATGGTCTAATCCATGTTTTCTATAGCTAATTCAACATCCTACATGTTTTATAGATACTAGCATAGATCCATCTTAAACCCGGATCTATTAAGCACCGAGAGGGATCCAATTTCTTGACATGTGTTTAAGATGGATTATGTTGGTTTTAATTCTTTTAATTTTATGAGTCGACATGAATCTTTTAATTGCTTTTTATTTTTGATAAGTTATGAGTCGACATGAATTTTTTAATTACTTTTTATTTTTTGGAATGTTACGTTACGTAACATAACGTGACAACATCTCCCCCATACTGGGCTGTAGAGTACCTCGCTACTCTCGGTGCAATAAATCTGAGTACCTCACTACTCTCGGTGCAATAAATCCATCAAAATATATTCAAATATGTACTGTATAAAAAAAGCTTTCGAAACAGGAGCTTTTGAAAATTTTGCTTTTCGGTCCCACTCCCGGCTACCAACAGCCTTGTGTAGAAGCATTGCAAGGCCTATTAGTGGCTGTAGTGAGTTAACATCCATATATTTGCTAGTTGAAACTTTTCCCTTCTGCAGGATAGAATAGTTTACTTACTGCAGAGTCTAGACACTCTCCTAAAAGTGTTGTCGAGGACATCATCTACCCTTTCAGATTACAATCCAAGTTGCACTATGAATACAGTGCTTACTCAGCTTTTATTGTAGAGCCTGATTTACGGTCAAAAAGCAACATTTATCTCAACCTCAAAAGAATCTGACAATCCTGCACTCCATTATGTCACCAGCACCAACACTGAGTGGCTTGAAAATGTAGAGAGTGGTGTGCTATTTGATCTATGCCACAAAAATAATTGGTTATTGTAACTATGGAAAAATAATAATTGGGATAATAAAAAGGCAGAAGAGATGGATCCAAAAATTACAGAAACAATAACTCTAATAGTTCTCAAACAAACATTATGGAATAAGAACGCAAATGATTGATGATAAATGAACATTGTAAATTCATAAAGTTAAAACGAATTTCCAATAAGCTAATATCCACTCATGTATAGTTCTCCTGAGCACAGGGTGATCATCTTACTTGCGATCACCTTCGACATCAGGCAGATCTTTGGTTATTGCAATGACCATGGCAAACAATGTCACAAACATCGTGATAAAAACCACTGAAGGGCTGCAAACAAAACACAATCACAGAAAATTCAGTACCGCTATGTGAATATAGAGATTGCAGCCTTAATCAAATAAAAAAACAGAACTGAAGAATACAGCCACAGTGATGATATCATCCCTCTGCGTATCATAGAGTTGAGTGCTCACCTCCATTGAAATTTAAGCCCTAGTGCAGCTCTAGTTGCATAATATACACCAAAATTGAGCAGGAAACCTCGGACCTATACAAAATCAGATTTAGAGACTTAATTCATACAATTGATGCAAATTTACAGCAAAGAATTATCTTATTTCATACAGAGAAAATTTTTGGGGCAAAATTTAGCCCATGGTCTAATTTTTTATCCTTTTTCCAAAAACAAATCATCAATTTCCATTTTTTTCTAAACTAATTCACCCAAGTTCCATGGGATAAAAATATTTTACACTAGATATCGCCAAAATTATCCAGAAATTATATATAATCCTTAGAAATTTTAGATATTTTATAAAAATATCGCCAAACATTTTATGGTTTGAAACTTAAAAATTGGTAGGATATGCCAAAATTTATACACTTCAAAAAAAATTATGGATCCTTAAAATTTTCCCTAATTTCATACCTCGAGAAGATAAGATTTAAAATAAAACCCAGAATTAAAATAACATAAAATAAAACCCAAAATTAAAAAAGCCCCAAAGAAACATGAAATAAAACCCATTATTAAAAAAATGCAAAGAAACACAAAAGAGACTTAAGAACATTCATAAAATCCAAGAAAAATAAAACCCAGTATTAAAAAAACACAAAGAAAAACAAAAGAGACGTAAGAAGAGCTCGTGGTCAACCTAGAACCTCCATATCAAGACAAGAAGGATACTTGGACAACGATAGTAAAGAAAAAGAAAGTTACTCCAACCACGCAGGAAATGTTGACAAGATGTAGGAATCGTAATCCAATCTAGTCATGTTTTGTTTCTGCATATTATCGTGCCATCAATTTATTAGAATCTACTAATGTTCTCAAAATTCTAAGAGTAAGTAGAAAAGTAAGAGGAAGAACTGGCTTATCTCCTCCCAAGCATGTGAGGGGAGGAAAAATTTAATGAAAGTCATGTTTAGAGTATTCAATTTTGTATCTTGATGGTGTTTGATTAAGCCACATCCCCCTTTTAATATAATCCATGCCCATTTCTATTAAAAAAACATCTTCAATATTCTTGTCTATGACAAATATCCAGATGCCATGTTCCTTGCTGCCACCTAATTTGCACCTAAGTGAAAAAAATCTCAACTCAGTAGCGCAACCTTGGAGGCAAGTTTAGGTTGAGTGCCACTGTCACCTCAACACTCAACCTCTCTATTTAGGCAAATTCCCAAACAAAGCCAAGGGAGGCTTCGCTAATTAAATGAAAATGACTAATTAATGAAAGCATGAGAGTTGGCTATGACTTTAAGTGCAATATAATATAAAATAACAACTAAGCACTTTCAACTTCAAATAAACCTAAGTTGCACGAAACACGAAACAAGGAAACGGGGACGATTTTCGAAACGGGGACGCGTTGGAAACGTGACCCCCAAAATTTTGGAAACAGGGAAACACGATATATATATATATATATGGACATTTAAAAAAAATGAATGTGAAACATAAATCATAAATCATACATGTCGGTGAATTATTGCCTATATTGGGATCCTATTCATCAATAGCACCCTATGCCTCCCTCCTCTACGCTCTAGCCCTTATCTCTAACTTGAATCTCAAAGTTGATCCTCCAAGGACATTAGTCAATGATTCAACACCCTACAATTTTGATGAAACTTCCTAATAAAATCGTTAAAATAAGGTAGAAAAAGCTTCCCATGCTTAATAAGTGATTTTGCTCAAGTGAAGAGTACTTTTTTATTAAGGTCATCACAGAGGAGTTCAATAATCAACACCACCAACATCAAGGTACATACAGGGGTTGATGTGCTTGATTAAATGCCAATTCCATACCCTCATACATGATAGAAACTGATGGAAACTTTGCAATCCTGAAATCCTGAAAACTCTCAAGTCTGTTGAATTTTGAATGGGATCTAAAATTTTACTTTTTGCATTTGAAGTCCGGTGAGGCTGGAACCACTCTCAAGCATCCTGAAACAATTAAAGGTAATGTTAAAAATTTAAGTAAAAGGATAGAACATGAAATATAAGGAAAATGTCACTTTTACTTTAAGAATTTAATACTACCAACTACTATTGAATAGGGCGATATTTTTCATCAGTCGGACAATGTTTTTTGGGAAACGCGGCCTTACAGACCACATCCATATCGGAAACGCGTTACCGTAGGGAGAGAACGCGTTTCCATGCCATACGGTACGCATTTCCACGTTTCCAGCAAGAAACAACCTAGGGATGCGGGGGGGGTGGCGTTTCCTACAACATAGAAATAAACCCAAGATAAAAGAGAGTTCTAAGCATAAACTACTTGGATTAAATGACAAAACAATGCTACAATCAAATACTTCTAGAAAAAGCCCCTGGGTTGTAGACCAATTGGCGATAGGGTGCACTATTAAGGCACTCCTTGCGACATCACAGGTCCAAACCTTGAATAACATGTGTTAAGATTATATGCTACTATAGACTAGATTCCAATTTCATTAGCATTCAATACATTATTCACAATAGCAGCATAATAAGGATCTCTGAAAGATACAAAATCACAAAGCACAAAACAATATATCCTGGGAAACCCTCAAGGGGAAGAAAACCCAGCAAGAACTTCCTCAATATAGATGATCAAAGTACAATGCCCAAAATAGGTCTCACAAATAAGAGAGACAAACCCAAACTCTAGACCCAAGCCAATCCTCCTCCTCCTTCGCAGATATCTCTCTCTCTCCCCTAATGCGAATTGCACAAGTGAGTGATGGTACTGTTATCACACCATAGTAGCAGGGCTACTATTCTTGTACAGCAGATATCTGCACATTCCAGAGCTTCCATTATTCCAGAGCATGGCTATATATTTTGGATCACTCATGATCAGAGCAGTATATTATTCAGATTTATGTTTGACCTTGTGTCAAGGCTGAGCCTTGAGAGTTCAGATTTGATGACCGATGTGACCCTTTATCCCATACAGTTTCAGTTCAGTGCCTAGAGATGTATTGCGGCAGTGTTTCAGAGGGTGCATGATGATTATTATTTTGATGATGTTGTATGATCTATGGATATGTTATCACTGACTGTGGATTATTATCTTGTTGATTTAGTCATGATCATAGCATGTGCTTGGTATATTATTCCTAATGTGGCAAACTATTTAAAATGAACTGTAAATCATAAAATGGACAATTGCTTGCACATTTAGGTCATTTAACAAAACCCACTGGTTTTTCACCTTACATAAATATGGTCTTTCATGACACCAGTTGTCTGCTAGTGTAGGTTTCATTTTCACTTGACTCCATCCATACATGACCTTCCTGTTTGACTTTAAACCTTGACTTGTCTCGTTTGACTTTCTGATACCGAGGACTTCCCCATTTTTCTACCTCTGTGTTTGGACCGCATCCCTGTTTATTTAGTGTCTCGGCACTGAGTTGGTGACAAAACTTGCCTTTGGTGAGTTGGATTGTAGGCCTAAATCATTCTGGTCGGTTGTCCCGATGTTTGGCATTGGCTCGAACTCCCCCTAGTCACTTGAGATGTTGTTGGCTAAAACTGAAAGCTCATGTTCTACCTATGGAAACTTAATAAATTCGCCCATGGAAACAAAAAAGGGCAAGAGCGATGAAAAGCTAAAAATACTCCTCGAAGAGTATAAGAAAGGTCCAAAAAGCAATGGTTCTTAAAAGTTATATCTAAACAATTGCTGACCTTATAAATATTTGAAAAACATGCCCTGGATGCAAGCTGCAACTAGTTGTGCTTCTCAGCACATCTGAAATCCGAAGGGTTATGTAGGCCAAAAAGGCCATGGAATAAAATGGAATGATCCTAATAAACCTGGATCAACTTGATGTAGACATGATGCCTAAGTTGAATAAGTACTCTCTAAACAACTTATCCATTTGTGAGACACAGCCATCCCCCGTGTTCTTTTGTCCAGCACAGAGTTTGTAGCTTTCCCATTTCTCCCAATCCAAAGTATTTTTGAGTTAAGTTAGACAGGTCAACCCCTTGGCCCAACCTTGTTCCTAGCCTTCATCCTTCACTAGCAGTTTGACCATGTCCAATGGGTGAGTTTGTCATTTGAACTATTGTGCAAGTAATTTTATATAACAACGGAATGTGCTAACTTAATTAATGCCACTGAATAGATGTTATACTTTGAGCTTAGCTGTGAGAATGATTAGAGAAGCATTGTCTTAGTCTACTGATGTGATTTATCCTTGGTTGTATATTCTTGGGATCCGTGATGATGTGGACCATGTATGGATGTTTATTGATGATGATTGATGGGCCCACATGTTTGATGATGATATCATATGATGGACATATGATGCAGATGATGTTTGATCCAGTTCAGCAGGTTTATTACTACTTCAGATCAGCAGATTATACATTGTCCATATATGGTGGACCCTACAGCTGGCCCATTAGGGCAACCCATGGTGTATGAGTACACATTTCTAGTGGATTTGGGTCTTCTTGATCCAATGAGACACTTATCTTTCAGTTCCGGGCACTTCTGACAGTGATTGGTGCAGTTTTACACTTGTTGACCAGATTTGGGGCTGATTTCCCAGCCTGAGCAGCAGGGGCCCCAAGAGGCCAGTTCACCTAGGGCGCTGATGGTGGAGGGGGTGGTCCAGCCACTTGTTTTTACCATTTACCCCCCCTTCTGGAGAGCCTGGTGGGCTCAGATGGACAGCGCTAGCACCCTAGGAGGCAGTTTTGGCACTTTCACAGTTCCCGAGGCAGTTAAAAAATGGGATAAAGTGGTCACTGAGGAAATCGATTTGGACAATTGAGGCAAGTTTTTGGCATTTGGTTTTCACAGAGGTCTTCCAGGGTGGCATCACTATCTTCCAGTCAGTTTTCACCATGTGGGTATGCCCAGATTGATCACAGGAGGACATTTACTGCTTGACTGTCATGGATTCTGAGGACAGTTTTGGTCATTTATATTATATTAGACATATTTTATTATTTTATTGTGCCTTGGGGATGAGCTAGTAAGGATTGATGCCTCCTAACCCCACCATGTGCTTATATTATCATGTCCTAGTCATCATGAGGTGGATTTTGGCACCTATTCTTCTCTAGTGCATGACGTCACCCCCTTTTTGTACCATTTAGTGGGGGCGCTATTGTTATATTGAGTGATCCATGTGATATATTATTATGGGTCATCTTAGCCATTGATTGTATGATGAGATCTTTTAATCTCAACCACTCATTTGATGTAGTATTGTAGAGTGGTATAGGGTTTTGGTCTTTATTATCCTATATAAGGAGGAGACCCCCCATTGTAAAGCTCACCTTTGGAGCTCTGGAATATTGGAATAGAAGATTTTTTGTGGAGCACATCTCTCTTGCATTGTGGATTCTCTTGCAAATTGAATATACAGCATCTCTTCTATGTATCATTGTGGATTTTGGTGCTTTTACTAATCTTTTGACAGGAAAGTCGAATTGGAGAGAGGAGGGCGACTTCATGAGAGTTATTGTTGGAGGGATCCACATATTCTCTCTTGGATTGATCTTGTGACAGGGAGTATCATTATTGTATCTTCGTGACATAGTTGATGCTTTCTATTACATCTTTCTACCATTTTCATAATCATCTTGCTTGACTTGTTTCTTTGATCTTGTCTTGTAGGAGGAGGACGATTTGGCTATCTTGGAGAAGGACGTTTTGGTTGGAGCACTTAGATCTCACTCTTGAATATACACATAGGGGAATGCTATCAACTTGCAAGGTGGCCACAAGCAATTGAGGTAAGATCTACAAGGTATGTGCCTCTTTCATCCATTCTATCTTCATTGGTCATAAAACCCTAATTAATCAAAACCCCAATTTTGGTATTTCTTAGATCTACTTAGATCTAGCCTTGCAATTGAAAAGATATTAAAAACCCACCTCTGTAGGATCCACCCCTAGTTGGATCTATAGTTTGGTGGTGATTGGCTAAAAATTGACACACTTTTCAATGCAAAAAGCCCTCTTGAACCTAAATCGATTTTCCTAAGAGAAGCTCGTTGGATTAGATCTAGCACATGGGTAGGTGAGATCCCACTTGATTTGAAATCTAGACACTTGATAACCCATACCCACATCTTTACTTTGGTGAAAACTACCTTGTGGACATCTCTCCATGTTTTAAGGGGTTAAAACCCGCTTTTGATTCTCTTGGCATCATAAAACTCAGATCTACTAAGATCTAGCCATTGGGTTCACTTGAAATTTTGAACATACATAGATCGGGGTACTAGCTACTTGGATCTACAGTTTGGTGGCCATTGGACTTGATTTGGTCCACCAAACCCTCATTTTAGCCCTCCTTGAGCAAATCGCACCCCCTTGGAAATTTGAGTTGGTCCACTTTGAGGAGGTGGGTGCTTGAGATTTTTGTGGGTTTGGAATGCCCATGCCTTGAAACCTAGGTCCATACTGTCTTTTTGTCACGATCCGCTTTGGGGGTTGCATTCCTTGTTTCAAGGGATTGTGGTCCACTTAGGGTAATCACATAAAAACCTAGATCTAGTAAGATCCAACCATTGGATCTCCTTCAATCCACTTGACTTGGCTTCTAGGTGTCCCGATCTACACTTTGACATATTTCTTGACCCCATTAGCCCATCCAATAAGGCACTAGTCCTTCTCCAAGCAAGTCGCACTCCTTGGGATTTGTGTCAAACCCTAGATCTAGTACATGGGTACTCCTATAACAACCTCAAACTCATAGATCTAGCCTACATCTAACCTATAGTACCAACCTCACATCTAACTTCACCTTGTGGGCCTACCTAGAACCATTTCACACTTCCCAAGAACATTGGACCCACTTGTGTAAACATACGGTACTACACCTAGTTATCATACCCCATCATGTGGCCTAAACCATACATAGGTTGAAACACTAACAATCTCTTACATCACCCTCAACCATACCTTAACCCTTAGGTCCACTTAGCCTTGCATTGGTTTCCGTAACTCATTACTTATCTACCCTTAGAAACCTTTGTTTGGGTCCAATCAACAGTGATTGGGGTATAGGGTCTCCCCCTTGGTCTAGTTACACCTTGACCTAAAGTGAAGAGTGCCTCGGTTGACGTGACTCCCACATTGCATTGGGAACCGTGGCATCTCTTGGGTCACCTCTTTAGTTGCCTGACTCCTCTACCGTCCCGGATGGGATACCTCTAGGGGCAACTACAAGTTGTGTGATAACAGGTACAAATGAGAGGAACTCACTCTCTATTTATACTTTACCTTTTATTTGACTTTTATCCTAGCTAGGTCGGCCTCACTTTAACTGATTGGACCGACCTCTCCTCGAAAGACTCAAATAATATTATATTACATTCTTTAGGGTACTAACGACCCAACTTACAATGGAGGCTTTACCTCATGACCAAATATAATAATGACATCTCCGAACGGAGGTAAAACATCCCCAACGGAGTTACAATAATAAAGTACAAGTAGAATATTCTTTGAAGTTACATTAATTTAACAACATGTGCACCTGTGTAGGGGCAGTGTGGGTACACCTAGAGGTTATAGTGGTAGTAGACAGGAATCGATCCCGTGTCACATGAGTACGAGCCCGACCCAGTTACCGATTCCTCCAGATACAAAAAAAAAAAAAAATTACTGTCAAAAAATAAAGAAGCATCAACAAGACAAATCACTATGTTAGTCTAATTGCAAAGTGAAAGACGATATGAAGTAAAGACATTTGCAACCTATGTCACAGGGTTCACCAAACCAAAACCTCCACGTTCGAAGTTCAGTGAACCTAAAAAAATTTGCAAAATTTGTCGAACCTAACGAATTCGAACCTGTTCGTCAGGTTCAAGCTCGTTTTTAGCGGTCATTTTTCGCTTTTTCCACTATTGTTTTGCACTCAGATGCATTTTTGGTGGTTGTTTTCACTTTTCGGGGCTTTGCACTTGGGACAATCATATCCACCAACGATCGCAACTCTTCGTGAGTGATTGTAAGTCTACAAAATAATCCATGAGACGATGTTTCAATTTGTGAGAGTTTAAGGCGACAGGGTTTCGGGTAACTGTAGTGTGGCATGAGGAAGTGCGACAGGGGTCTGCAAAACAAGCCAGGGGGCTATGTCTAGTTGTGATTCGACTAGAGGCAGAGGAGGCTATGTGAGCCAAAGGATGCTAGAGGCTGGAGCCATGAGTATGACTTTGCCAGATTCCATGGCCCACTGTAGTCTGTAGTCTATAACCCAAACCTTGTGACTTCGTGCAACACTTCGAGTTGCTTACAATAATCTTGAGCGAGCTGTGGAGTATTTATATTCTTTAAGATTAACTTATTTTATGTTTGATAGATTCTTTGGGTTGTAGATGTCAGTATTTCACAAACTTTGAAGCAATATTGGTTATAAAATTATATCCATTTACTTAGAAACCTTTTATATCTTGTAGGGAATTCCGAAGATAGCAGAAATTGCAGACTATAGACCAGTTTTGAGTTCATTACAAATTTGCAATTTACAAAATTAGTCCATTACAAACTACAGTCGACAGGAAACCGTCACAGGTTTTTTTTTGTAGTTTTTTAATTTTTTTAATAAGAGCATTGATGATTGAATTTTACCATGATTAAGTTACTCATCAGTCATATATGTATTGTTCATTGATGTTTATTTTTAAATGTTTTATGTTATAATTCATAATATAGTATTAATATGTATACATATATATTTTTTGAAATATGTATATAGACGACCCTAATGTCGAACCTCATCCAAACTTCATTGAAAAATTCGAATCCGAACCGAACTTAAAGGTCGCCAAACCTGAACCTTGTGACATAGTCTGCAACTTAGAATAGATTATTTATCTTAAGGAGGAGTGGTAAAAACCACGTTCGTGAAGCACTACTGATTTCCGAGATAGTATCAAGATGAACCTCCTAGATCCACTTAGTTCACTTGGTAGTGGTCAAAACCACTATGTCAAGGCCTTGTCCGAAGTGAAGATAATGAGGTAGATAAGATAAGACAAGATAATTTTATCAATGCCCAGCAAATGACCACAAAAGTAGGTCCAAGGGACTGTGCAGTACCATGGTAACATACAAAGTGGGAGCCCAAAAGTAGCTAAGCTAGCTATCAATTTTAACAATAAGCAGATGAATAGCAAGATAACTTAATAAACCAACCTTTAAAGATAAAAATCTATGAAACAAGATGCTTGGCTTAATGCCCAAGTCTACTTAAAGACATACAACTTAAATCCGTTATAAGGAAAGAAAGAAAACTGCTCAAAGGAAGAATGGTAAAAAACACTATTTATTTCCGAGAATTGATATACCTTAAAGCAGGTAAGGGGACCTTATAATTCTGAAACTAACATATATAACAGCAGAAATCAACTTAAATTTCAGAATTGAATAGATGCTTAATAACCCATGAATAAATTATCATCAACATGCTAAGTTACTAATTCCAAATCTGCCATTTGTAATTTATTCTTTGCTCAATTTTTACCGCAGATTTGTATTAATGCTAAGAAAAATTTGAATTCTAAAGACTATGATCTACGAAAGAAAACTTCATATTTTTTACTTACTTAGATCTACCTTAAAGGATGTTCAATGATTAAGTACAAGAGATCTAGAAAATAAAATATTTTCAAGTCTTTCTTTTATAACTGTAGATCTCACTTAGAATAGAAAAAGAGATTACTTTTCTTGTAGATGGATGGTTGTGTTGATGTTTCTCCAGGTTGCAGCATTGGGCAACATTCTGCAGACATTCTCCTAAAAAGGTCATGAGCAGTGACCAATGGTTGGTAGAGGATGGCCCCGGCATAGCCTTGATTATTCATGAGAAGTGACTAAGAGTAAACAAGACTCGAGATGCTTACTCTGAGAAAGAGTGCTTCGAGAAGGAAGCTACAGGTCACATTGCATTCTCTGAGAAGGAGTGCTCCGATAAGTTCTCTGAGGAGTGATCTATTCTATATTAGAGTGAGTTGACTTGTCTATTTTGATAGGGGATCTTATCCCCTTGTAAAATATACAAAGTCTAATCTAATGTTGAATTTGACATAGCCTCTTAAGAAGTGTTTGGGACTTCTTAGAGTGAAGTGAAATCAACATTTGAGCTCTATGGGTGAATTTGATCTGCATGTGAGGAGATGAAAATCAACAAGGAAAAAATTTCTATGATGGAGGGATAACCAAGAAGTCAAATCAACCATTGAAGAAGTCCCAGAAGAAAATTAAAGGCAAGAAGACAAGTCGCCCTAGAAGAAAGAATAAGTCTGCCCCAGCAATTGTACAAGTTGGCCCCATTAAGAAATGAGAGGTGATAGATGGACTTGCTGCAGCACCTGGTGCAAAACTTGATGAACAACTACCTGGGGGTCCCATTGGAGATCTGCCCATCCCTGCAGTTTCAAACCTTAGCCTAGATCTTTTGGCATTTTGGTCTTTGATGCTTTCCAAAGCAGCGTTCATTTCCGCTGTAACTTCTTCAGGGCAGCCATCACAAACTATGACATCTTTGCACACAACTCGAGCCAAGTGGTGTTTTAACCTGTTTATGCCCCCATGCATAGTCGTTGGGCAGTAGTTGCACTTGACTTGATTGTCTTCCCCTGAGACCACCCGGACACAATGTTCCCATGCTTTATCAAGAGACCTTCTAGGTTTTCCCTTAGGTGCCATAGATGACAATCTGAAAGTGGAAAAAAAAATTAAAATGAAACCAGTAAAAAATGAAATTTTAAAAGCAGCATTTTTTAAAATGAAATCTGAAAGCAATATCCTATGTAGGCTGCCACACAGCCTGCCAATGACCCACAAAAAAACATTTCTGTTTGTTTTTTAAATTTTATTTGTGTTTTAATTTTTTTATGTTTTTTATTTATGTTACGTGTTAATTTTTTGGTCTAGGAATGCCATCAAGGCCTACAGGCCTGTAGGCTGCCACAGGTGGGCAGCCCCTGTGGCAGCCTACAGGCCTGTAGGCCTTGATGGCATTCCTAGACCAAAAAATTAAAAGTCTAACAGTAACTATAATCAGGCACTTAATTGAAAAAATCAGGGTTGTCAGGCGGTTGTCAACTGCTGAAGCATCAAACCAACAAAAAATGAAGGAAGCAAAACAGAGTCAATTACACTAGGACAACAAGCTTAAGTTTTATGGAAATTACACTTTGGTAAATGATCAACCATAACTTGCTAAACACCTTAAATTGTTGGTTAAAGTGAACTTTCCCAGTGCTGGAAATTTTAAGGGTTTACTGTTCTATTGGATCTCTTGTAACAGCAAGATAACTTATTGTTATTGCTTAGTTAAATGCTGATTCTAATTTTTTTATGTTTTTTTAGTTAAGTTTTTGTTTTAAATTTAATTTTTTGTGTCTAGGCATGCCATAAAGGCCAACATGCCTGTAGGTTGCGGCCTTGATGGCATACCTAGACACAAAAACTAAAAATTAAAACAAAAACTTAAATAAAAAAACATAAAAAATAAAATACAAATAAAAATTAAAAACATAAACTTACATAAATGTTTTAAACTTTTAAATAAGGCAATGTAATTTTAATGTTAAATTAAATGTTAAAAAAAACATTAACAAAAACACATTTTACATTTTAAAAATTAAAAAACAAATACAAATTTAAAATAAATAAATTAAAAAACGAGATTCGGAAATGCACCAACCTGTCGAGTCTGCACAGTCGCTGGTCGATGGTGTATGGTGGAACCCGTGAACCCGTGCTATTTCGTCCAACCCGTGCACAAAACTGGAACCTGTGCGCAGAACTAGAATGCACAGCAGGAACGAACTGGAACTCAGGTTATTTCGTGCAACCCGTGAAGTGTTCTTTCCTGCAACCCGTCGTGAACGCACACTAGCTGAAGTGCTAGCCTGGTCGCGGCTCACTGTGGACAGGCACTGAAGTGCTAGCGTGGTCGGGGCTCACCGTGAATCAAACTAACGCGAAGACTTAACAAAGTTACAAACCAAGCAGTCGCTGTGAGTGGATGAGCACGAGAACGCCTTCTTAAAGGTCTGTGCGTGGTTTCCCTCCAAACTTTCGCACCAAAACAGAACCGCGATGGTCACTTGTCGACCGAGTCATCTGCCACGGGGGATAGGAAAGAGGGACGAGTTCGTTGGTGAGTGAGGCGAGTTTAGGCGATTATGGCGAGTTTGACGGGTTTAGGCGAGTTTTGGCGAGTCCCGAGTTAGGGCCGCGAGTATGCTGCGAATAACCGGTTGACAGCTCACTCGGCCAGACTCGGCAAGACTCGTGAGTCTCTAGCGAGTGAGACTACACTGAAAAATATAATAAATAAAAATATAGAGTGAAGAATCAAAGCTATTCTTGAAACACAAGAGTAGGACTATAATTTATTGCTAAAAAAGAGAGTTCATGTACCATAACTGATAATTTGATGAGTTGTAACCATGATTGATAGTGATAATTTTAAAAACCATTTTAGCATGAACTTGAAGCAGGTCATAATAGTGTTTTTGTGAGCCACATACACACGTCCCTATCTAAATCACTGTAATACACCACGTACATGCTGCTTACAAATGGGGATTGTCATCCCTTGCACATTCCAGGACAGTAAGGAGAGCTTCATTCCAAAGGAAGATGGAGAAATAAACTATTGAATCAGCTATCCATCTCAAACCCTTCCAAGGCTAGGGTACATTGATCAAGCGAGTGTACCATCGCATCCATGTAGAAGTTAATCCACCGCTTGGGGCTCTAGTCTCCTCTGGCATGTCCACATGAGTGGGAGAGGAAAGCTCCTTCCACTTATTAGACTTTACCTGCCATCTTATCTCTAGCTCCATGCTATTGGATCCATGGCAAGGGGGTGCTCCCTTGGTCATAGAGTCTGTTACACCCCATATTGTCTGCAATGTGCCTTCAAGATATACAAGAGTGAAGGGGTCTTTTGCCATCGTAAAAGGCCAAGTCTAGGGTTGTTTAGGTAAAAAGTGCTAGTCTAGTTGGGGGCTCAAAACCCATGGTCTGGTCATGGCAAGTCCTTTTGGTTTTCATTTCAAGATATGGGTGCCAAGTCTCAATCAGGTATGGGTGTAGGTATTTTATTAACTTTTCCTTGTGATGATAGTCATTGTTTCTCTTTCCACCTTGAATTTAAAGGTATTAATAATGTCGCTAAATATGAAGCTCTCTTGCATGGCCTTAGTTAACTAAAGATTATGGTATTAAGTTTTTAGATATTGATGGCGACTCTGATCTAATTGTGAAGCAAGTCAAAGGAAAGTTTGCATGTAAATATCAAAGGTTGAAAAGGTATAGAAATGCAGTGCGACTAGCCGCGGAAAATTTCAATGCCTTATCTTTACAAGCGATTCTCAAAGCTCAGAATCAGCTAGTCGATTCCTTGTAACCTCTACTTTCTTTCTTTACCCTTGCAAGGCCATCCGAGAATTGGGAAAATTGCAAGTAGTTTTCAAACCTTCAGTTCTTGATAACCTTGAAGATTGGCAAAACTTTTATGACGACAAGCAGATACATAGGTTTATGAACAACATGGCAGAATGTTTTCCGGCTCATTATGCAGGGTTCCTTGTTGGTTTTAAGGGACACTTGGGGCAGCGTCGCAGCAAACAAGGATAAATGAACAAGCTTATGATGATTGCAGTTTGTACTTGAGCCCTGTCTAAGCTTGGATAAAAGGGGCTTATGAAAGGGGCCTGTTACCAACTTTTTTGTACAAATAATTGAACCTCCATTGAGCCGCTAGTGTTGGAACACCATCAGTGTTCACTTCCAGAGTATCAGGGGTTCAGATTGCAATAATTAGCCAATTTTGGCTAACCAGTTTTATTTTTCAGTCAAAATGACCTTGGCCCCACGTGGTTTGTAATAAGTGTGCTAGTAGGATTTTTTGAGTGGCTCGGTCCCCCATGACTTGGTTATGCAACTAAGGCATTCCAGGGAGTTTTTTCCCTTGTCAATTATGCTTTGCCTATAGCCGAGTAATAATCGACGAGGTTTTCTCCCGCTTCCTCCAAAGCTGGAATGCCCGATTTTGAAAATTGAGCCTTGGGGGGTTATTAGAGTCCAACTGATGTGTATAAGCCTACTAGACACCATGTATGTCTTAGATGATCATTTTATAGGGTCCTCGTCCAATAAAAACACTGTCCGAAAAAATTTTACTGGACGCGTTGGATGAGTTTTTATTATTTTTTAATTATTTTTCCAAATATTTAATTGGAAAAATCAAATTTGTAATATGTCAGTCATCCGGGGTCCACTTTCAAAGTTTGAAGGCTTGATTCATAAGCCAAAAATCACACATGACCCCCGGACCAACTTATCCTAAGTTTCGGATGTCAATTCAGCGTCATAATTAATAATTTCTCAAAAAACTCATTTACAGAGAAATTATTAATTAAAATATTAAAAATGAATATTTTGGAGATAATCCAAATCTCTCCAAAATAAACCAAAAAGAATAAAATAAAAGGCTAAATGTCATGGCACAAGGCATTCATGATGATTCCAATCAGCTCCATTGACATTTAGTTAACTATCCAATCACACCAAGTCAAATCTCCTCAAGCAAACTCGCCCTCTCCTTCATGATCTGCGAATTGGCTATGTGGCAAGTGTTTGGTGAGTGGTTGAATTAGCATTGAATGAAAGGTGGGCGCCTCCCTAAGTTTATGGCACCACTAGGACTTGGCTCCTTATGTAACTCAACCTCAATCCCTATGAAAGCTCGAGTTTGCTCCTTGAAGAGATCACGCATATCCTTGAGTGTTCACGTGTTTGCAAGGTGGAGGGCTCATATTTGGTGGTGAAGCTTCCAAAGCTTGAGTGGGGGGCGCCTTTCCAAGGTGGAGGCCACCTCCCCACTCTCCATTGATTACAACTCGAGTTTGTTGAGTTGGATGTGCACTCCAAGCTTGTTATGACTTGGATTTGATTGGATTTTGATGGGGATTTCGAATTAGACATGTGCCATTGGCTCTTTCCTTTGCCAATTCGAATTAGGGCTCTGAGCTCTTGTATTTTGTATAAGTAGAGGTGCCTTGCACTCTCTTCTCCATGGATATTTTGGGCAAGCTTACTCTGCCGAATTGTAATTGTGTTCTAGCTTTTGCTATTGGAAATAAAGTGACTTTGGAGGTCCATATGGTGTGTTCATTATGTCCATGAGAAGTGCTTCATCTATGTCAAGGTGATCTTGTTCCATATTATTGCTTATATTTCATATTTTGATCAATTGTTAGCTTAGAAGGCTTTATTAAGTCCATAGGGTGGGCATTTGTAGTTCAATTTGTCCATTTATGCTGGGTTTTATGTGATTTGGAAGGAGTAGACTGTACTTGGAAATACTTATACTCTTCTAATCCCATTTTATTTTGCATACTATTTTGATCAAGATGTGTTTGTAAGTGGTTTGTTGTGCAGATCTCCCAGGTTTGAAGAGAAGTTCGAGCTCAGTTGCTTCTCTCATCTCTTCAAAAGACCCTTTTTTCCTAACATTGTGTGCATTCCAGGGCCTCCTAAAGTTGATTTCAAGCCTCAAAAAGTTTGGCAAGTGACACTAGTTCGAAGATCCACCTTTCAATCCATTTTAAACTTCAAAACTTGGTTACCTTGGAAGCCCTAAAACACCCTTGCTTTCGTTTTTGGGTCTCCTTCCCTTCGTTTTTGCCTTCTCTAGCCTCCTTTCGTCCACCCTTCTCCTCACCCCTTTCGCCTACCCTTCTCCTCACCCCTTTCGTCCTACTTTCTTTTGCATTTTCTTACTTACGTTTTTCCTTACCTCCTAGCTTTCGTTTTAAGCCTTCTACCTCTCCTCCTTCCTCTTAGGATTTCCATCCTTCTCTCGTCTCTTTCCCTATCCCTTCATCTCCTTTACTCTCGTCCTATCCTAAGTCTCCTATCCTAGTTTCGTCCTACCTTTGCCCTTAGCTTCGTTTTCCCTTAGATCTATCCCTCTTCTAACTTTCTTCCCTTCCTTTCGTTTGCTCCCCTTTGCTTGTTTCCTTAAACTCTTAAAAAACTTCAAAAAACCATAAAAGGAACTTGTAATTCTTAGATTTAGTTTTGTTTAGTAGCTTACTTTCTAGTTTGTTAGCTTGCATTTTCATAGATCTCATTCTAGGCCCTTGCATCTAGTTTATTTTGAAACATTGCATTTAGATCTCATCATAAGTTTTAGATTTGCATTGTATTTCGTTTTCTAGCTTGCATCTAACTTAGACCTTAAGTTGCATCTAGTTTCCTATTTTTTTATTAATGCTAAAGGGTGCTTGTAGCTTGATTTTTGTTGTGTGAAGAAAAGCAAACCAAGGAAGAAGAAGAAGTAAAGAAGAGAAGAGGATCATCAAAGAAGAAAAGAAGAGATTGCAAAACCAAGAGAAGAGTTGAAACCAAGTACCAAAACCAAGAAAGATCCAAATATTTGGGATTTGAACCAAAGAAAACAAAGTTTCAATCACTCTCCTTTTGTAAAGAGCCACTAAGGCTTGTTCCTTTTTGTCTTTCTTAGCTTATTCATTCTTTCTCTAAGGTTGAAAATCCAAAATATTGTACTTTTAATAAAGGGTTTCATAGTGGGGTTTTTAATCCCCCACATCCAACTTCCCCTATTTGGGGAAGTCTTGTAGTATCCTTGTGTGTTTGCTTTCTTTCCTTAGTTTACTTTTGCAAGTAGCTTAGTTTCATTTTTGTTGTAGAACAATAATTGCTTAAAGTAGTTCCATTTTGCAAGTAGAAACTAATTTGCTAGATTAGTTTATTTCTGCTACTTAGTATATTAATTGTTAAAGCATTGTTTTATCATTTATTTGAGCTATTATTGTGTTTCCTTAATTAAAATTTACAAATCTTTAAAAGGAACCAAGACTCTTGAACTTTGTCATAAGACGAAGTCAAGAGCACTCTCTATCGGAGAGCATTAGCATTGCATTTTTTCTGCATTTAGCATATAGATTAGATAAAGACTCTTGAACTTTGTCATAAGACGAAGTCAAGAGCACTCTCTCTCGGAGAGGTTTCATTGTGCTCTTAATAAAATGCTTTCAAACTCACATCCCCCTTTTAAAATTTATTCCGTTGCTTTCCACCAACTAGTATGCTCTGCCAACCCTAAAAAGTTGGATTATTACTCAGAACGGTGACTGGATTTGATTAATCTCACAAGTGATAACCGTAATAAAATCTTCACCCCCATAACCAATGAACTAGCATTGTTTTTCGATAAATACTCAGGTAGTGGGCAAATTCTTGCTGGTGACGCCGGAATCCACCGTTGTCATAGAGTTCTAGATTGCTGGTTAAGTTCCTTGGACACCTAGCCTAGAATACTGGACGGTCCGTCAGGTCATCGAGAGGAGCCACTGAAAGTATTTTTTCCAGTTGGATTCAATACCTTGCTTTCTTAGCCTTAATAATCAAGATCACTTAAAATTTACTTTAAAATTTAGAAAGAACACTTGCAAAATGATCTCACAAACACACTAAACTCTTGTATCTCAGCATCCCAAGCACTTCAATTTTTTCAACTCCATAAGGCACTGGTCCTTTGTTTATTTCATTTATATATCTGAAGTGCATACTTTTTCCATTCAGTATTATCCCATTGTGGATGCTTTTTACTTATCAATCAGTGGTGTTTTCTTTAAATACTTTGCAAGTTTATCTTTGTGCTTCTTAATTTTAAATTATTGTAAAATTGTGATCTCATCATCAAAAAACTCCTAAACAACACCCATCCGCATCATTTCATCACTTAAAACACTTAAAAACAAGAGTCATAGAAAACTCTTTGTTAGGGACAACCCCCCTTAGCTTTGTTAGGAGTTTGCCTAAACGGAGGAGCTGGGATTCAGGTGACAGTACCTAGCTCATTGCTTGCCCCCAAGGCCACACCTTCCCCACTTGTAGTGAGGGAACAGCTTTCAAAAGATTTCCGTTGCTGGTGTGCATCTCAGTGGACAACAGGGCCCTTCTTCTTGGAAGGAATTTAAAAGCATTCAATTCCATGATCTTTTCTATTGTTCCAACCCCATTCCAATGAAGGTAATGACATCTACTCAACTCACCATGAACATAGTTTTGTCTTGGATTATTGCCAAAGACAAGGGAAGAAACCCTAGCATGAAAGATATGCTAAGTTGGCTTCATTAGTGGTATGATTTCACTTGACTTATTTCTCTTACCATGCTTAGAGTAGGTAGGTAGGTTGCATAATCTCCTGCATGAGCATTTGATTTCATCTTTTACTTTTACCCATGCATTGCACTTGTTTTTATTGCATTTCATTTTGATTTGAACAAGGAAGAATGAAAGTTTCTGCCTCTGATACATTTGAAATAGTTGTTGTTAGATGTGTGTGTAGGTCTATAGGTTCCAGGAGATTCTGGGGGGTTCTCATACACTCCCGAGAAGAGCTCATGTCCCGTAGTTGGAGCCAGCTATTATGCCCCAGATTGTCTGCAGCGTACCTTTCAGGATATACCAGAATGAAGGGGTCTTTTTCAATTGTAAAAGGCCAAGTCTAGGGTTGTTTATGTAAAAAGCGCTAGTCTAGCTAGGCTCAAAACCCATGGTCTAGTCATGGAAGGTCCTGTTATCACCAAACTTGTAGGTGCCCCTAGAGATAGATCCAAGATGGATGGCAGAAGGAAGGGGCAACCAAAGAGGTGCAACCAAGATAGCCTCGACTCCCAATGGATGGTTGTCATGCCAATCGAGGCAACCTTCACTTTATGTTATCTAGCCCAAGACAACAAAGGGGGAGACCCAGATCTACTCCCGACAAGAAAGATCAAACCAAAACACCAGATCAAATCAAGTATAGGTGAAGTACGTAAGGTGTATGGTAAACCCTAGATCTATGGATAAAGTCACAAGGTAAATGATAAGTTGGATCAAGGGGTTTAAACAGTGTAGATTTGGTCCAACATGTTTATGTGAGTGAATTATGAAGTTTATAATGAGATCAAGGATTAGGGTGCCAGTCAATTGTGAGAAAATCCACTGCCTTGGGAATCGTGTCCAATGCAGGGTAGTTAAGGTCTAAATTGGGGCTAACTAGTACCAAAGATGAGCTTGATGAATAGATGTGATAGTGTTTATATGTTCAAGCATGCAAGACAAAGATCAAACCCTAGCTAACCCAACAATCTAAGAAAGTTAATTTAGCTTGGAGAAGATTAGTGCCTTGGGAAGTGGGACAAATGGAGTCGGATGTCCAGGAAATTATAGATCAGGGATGTTGAGGTGTCAAGCTAGGTGGATCTTGAAAATTAGGCTCATCCAATGGCTAGATCTCAGTAGATCTGAGATTGAAATGTGCCACAAAGTGACCCAAGTGGGGCTCAACCCTCAAAATGAGGAATGGGGCCCACAAGGTGAAAATCACTAAAGAGACACAGTAGGGGTAGGTTATCAAATGTGTAGATCAAGGATCAAGTGGGATCTCACCTACCCAGGTGCTAAATCATACCAAACTCACCTGTCCAAGAAGTGCGACCTCACTTGGAGAGGCTAATTTGCCTTGGGAAATGGGTCGGATGAAGGCCAATCCACACCAAACTATAGATCCGAATTGTCGTGGATGCTATAGAGGTGGCTTTTAAATATTATACCCAAAAGCCAAATAGATCTTGCTAGATCTGAAAAATTGTAAAATGAGGATTTGTAAATTAAGAGTTTTATCAATGAAGTAGCTATGTCAATGGAATGGAGCCAAGAAAAGAAGAACAAACCTGTGGATCTTACCTGGATAACCTTGTAGATGCCTTGATGATGATGATCTATGCAAACCCGATCAATTTGGAGCGATTTGAGGTAGTTTTCTATGAAATCGATTTGCCCAAGGAAGCCAATGCGCCCTCTCTCCTGCACAATAAACGTCAACAATATCAGATTTACTGCGAACAAGAGATAAGACTAATGCCACAAGAGAAATAACAGAAAGATACCATAGATCACAATGATACTAATGATAACCCCCTGATACAAGTGAATGCCAAGTGGAGCGAGTTGAAGAAGCCTTGCAAAAACGCCCAAGTGAAGTCGCCCTCCTGTAGACAAGACAAAAGTTTCCAAAAAAGATAGATCTTACCACAAATACCCAAATGCTAGGATGCAATAGACTTTCCAATCACCATCTAAGAACACCAGATGCAAAGGAGACCACAAGAAAGTTTTTCTATATCAAGATTCCAAGAGCCCAAAGACCCCTTTACAATGAGAAGCTCTCTCCTTTAAATAGGAGGGAGAGAGTCCACAATCTAACCACTTTTTGAATGAGTGGCTAAGATTAAAAGATCAAAAGATCCAATCAATGGTTGAGAAGAGCTCAACAATACAATACATGGATCACTAATAAAATAATACAATAAGTGGACAAACTCACCCTAGAAGAGGGGATCCCACGAAATCATGATGATAAAATAATAGATCTAGCTTATGGTGGGTCCAAGGGGTAATTTTAGACACCCTTGGTCAATCCCCATAGCACAATATCAATAAAATAATCATCAAAGTACCAAATCGTGCCTCTATGGACAAATCGTGAGCCTTAGGAGGCTCCAAAAATCATCAGAAAATGCCATAAGTGATGGTTGTGGGTCCCGATGAAGCTGAAATTGTTGGATAAGGTGTGGAAGACATCCCACTCATCATCACTCATCATCCCATGCCAAAAATTTGCCTCAATAGCCCAAATCGAATTCCTTTGTAGCCATTTCTACCATTTTTGGACTACCTCTGGAAGTGTAAAACTGCCCAAACTGCCTCCTGGAGTGCCTGTGCTGTCAAGGTGAGCTCACCAATGAGTCTGGGAGGGGGGTAATATGGTAATAACAAGTGGTTGGACCACCCCCTCCATGCACAGCGCCCTAGGTGAACCAAGTGAATCCCATCACTGCACTGACAAGGTCTCCGATAGACCAAAACTGCACTAGGATAGCCTACTGAGGCTCAATCATCACTGTAACTTCCCGGAACTGAAAACAGACTGTCTCATTGGACTCAAAAGGTTCAAATCCATCTAAGATGTGTACTCATACACCATATAAACCTCTGCATGGTCCAAAATAAATACTCATCATATCCGACAGACCAAATAATAATAATAATCTGAACAAGTGCTGAAAAGTATAAATAATCATCATAGGCCTGAAACCATTGCATAAGCCCACCATGGTGACCTATACTAGACCATATATCATCTATCCGTAACATCTGAGGTCTGCCATCTCTTGTCCTATGGTTGACTTTTGATCAAACTGAGGTTTGACCAAGTCAACATAACCAAAATATAACTCAAACTGTCATCAAGCTGCTGCAAGGTGTCCAAGGTTAAAACATGCTTTACAATCCATTTAATTAGCAATTATAACAAGAAGTAATCATTACTGGCGATCTAAATCCAAATATAATAAGTCATAATTATTATTTGTTACTCAGACAAGACTTTCAAGGTCATACTCACTTCATAGTTGTGATCAATTTGCTAGTGAAGGGTGAAGGCTAAGAAAAACATGGCTAGACTAGAGGGAATGACTTACTGACTTAACACTATGACACTTTGGAAGTGGAAAAGGGAATACACACCATAGCATATAGTGGAAGCAATAACACAGGGAATGGCGGTGTCTCACAAATGGATAAGTTGTTCAAAGAGTGTTTATTCACCTTACACAGATGCGCACAATCCATAATAGAAAAGAGGCCAGCAGTATTTTTGATATAGCATTTAAGTTCCATTGCTTTTTTAGGCCTAGAGTTTCCATAGCCTTTGATCTATGTGTGTTTACAAACACATTGCATAGATTTACATTTATTTAGGCTTCTTGCTGCAGGTGTGTTTTTAAGGCACTTGTTTACCTGAGCACTTCTAGGTGTGTCACTAACAGCTTGTTTACCTAGGTATTTTACATTTCACAAAAGATATACATTTGATATTTCATAGCCATTTTCATTTGGCTTGCCTTTCATTCATGTGTGTTTAGAAACACATTGCATGAATGGGCTTTTCATACAAGATATAACATTTCATTTCCATACTTTGCATTAATGGCAGCACTAAAAGTTTCTGGTTTAGCCAACAACATCTTTAGTGACCAGGGGGACTAAGCCAACTCACCATAGGTAAGTTTTGTCACCAACTCAGAGCCGAGACACAAGAAACAGGGAAGCTTATCCAATATAGAGGCTATAGCGGGGAAAGGTCCTCCATGCCACTAGTCAAGTAGTAAGTCAAGGTAATGAACAAACGGGGTGAATCATGGATGGATGAAGACAAGGAGTAATGAAACCAACACTAGCAAGCCAAAGTATGGCGGGAATGATCACCTCTATTCTCCCTAGGGAGGGTAAAACCAATGAGTATAGGCCAAGAACTTCTAAGTCTAAGTAGGGACAAGTATGATATATGTATATAGTATAACCAGGTCCACATATCTATATGATTGCCAGATCATGATACTAAGTGCAAGGACATGCTAAGAAAATGGAAATAAAAGCAATATAACCACAACACCATAATATACCTGCTGAGTCATATACCTGAATGCTCATCAATCTGAACCATCATCTGTCCTCTGAAACTACTGCTGTAACTCTGGGCACTACTGACTGCTCTATACAAATGGCATAATAGCTACATCGATCATCTCTCTGAGTGTCCTGAGACTCAGTCATGGCATGGGGAATATATATGTTGTCCAAAATCTGATAGTGATCTATAGTAGATGCTCATCTCAGCATCTCAATGTACGGGAACTGGCTGAATAGTGTACTGGAATCTGATAAAAAATGTATGGTAGCCTAGCTACTATATATGTGATAACAGGTCCTCTTGGTTTTCATTTCAAGGAGTCTTGGCTTAGTGGCTTTGCTAACTAACTACCCCTTGATGGGAAAAAGTCCCCATCATGTTGGGCTTTTATGCCCTGGTTTGGTGCTCTAGTGCATCTTAGGATGGACCCACTAGGACACATGGATTAGGGGCTCCTAACCACACTTATGTTTATGCTATGTAGAAGGTGATTCCACATGTAAGGGTTGTCATACCCACCTTAGCACACCTCATTTATGCCCACTTGGACCTTCTCTTTCATGTAATATCCCTCCTCTTGGTCTACAAGTGCAAAATCCATGATGACATCATCTTCTTGAAGAAGACCTTACCTTGCTAAAGGGGAGGACGTTGAGGGATCTTCTACATCATTGGGGTTACTTGGGGCATGATGTCCTCCTCCAGCTCATCACTTCACTTGGATGAAGCCATCTACATCATTTTATCATTATTTTTAGTCTTTTGTAGTTTAGTCCTCAGCTTGCGGGTGACAAACACTAATTTTAAGTTATTTTGTTTTTTAGTAAGGTAGACTCTAATAGTTAAAAAAGGATAAGAGGCCTCATATAAATAAAGACTCCTAGCGTTCATTTGTAAACAAGACAAGGGTTCTAATATGTACTTATTTCTCTTTCACTTGGTATATTGGATCATTTGAGCTAGGTGCACCTCTCTTTTGGCATGTTTCTCTTGTGATGAATGGCGGAATGATGAAATTCTAGGGTTTTGATACCTTTCAAGGATGATTCAAAGAATGGTTGTTATAACTCGTGACTAAGGAGGACCTAAGAACTCTTCTCTTGCTCTCTCCTTGGTGGATGTTGGTAAGATCTTTCCATTTTCTTGTTTGACGTTGCTTTTGCACCTTAAGCAAGGTAAATTATGCTTTTATTGGCATCCTATCAATCTTGTTTGAGGAGACTTTCCTCTTAAAGGAGCTCTCCACGGTGGGCCTTGGGATTCATTATTTGCCCTAATTAGGGTTTGGCTACTTTGACCTATTTAAGGTTACTAGCCTTCGCCCTAATTGGTAAATCATGAATAGCCAAATTGAGCAGAGACGTTGACCTCGATTTCTTATTGGCCTAGGGTTGAGGACTAAGGTCATAACCCCTTATCTTCTCTCTTTTTATCAAATTTCTGTTGTATATATATAGTGGGCCTACCAAAAATTATATTATTTGGAAAAACCCTAAAAATTTGTAAAATTCATATCTCAAAAGGTATCGTGCTTTTTGGATTTCTGCTCTATTGGAAAAGTGCACCCTAGGTGATTTAATGGTGGATTTTCAAGGGCGTCCTTTTCACGTGATTGGTTTGTGAGATATTCCATGACCTATGGATGCTAGGGTTTCTTTTTGTGGATCAGTTATAACAGGTGCAGCAGCTAAATTGGTCAATTCAGCTAAGTGTGAAGGCCTAAAAAGCAATGATTTAGGCCTAGGTTGACCCCTTAGGGGTTGGAGGTCTGTTGGAAAACATTATAAGCGGGACCACCATCTATTTGAGAGATGATCTAGAGCATAAACCAGATCTGATTTAGGGCTTCCCTTCACCCTGCTGAAGGTTCTCACTTGCACTACTATACAAGGTACATATCATATGGTAAGTTGGCATTGTTTGGGTTGTTTTTCTGAAGTGTTATTGACTGCTGCAACTTCATAACAGCAGTAAGATATCGAAGTTAATGTTATCACATCCATGTTAGCAGGAGCTACCATGTTGCAGATTGTGTGGTCAAGGACCATACTACATTTTTTTTTTCCAGACCAGAGATCAGATGCCTTCAGAGGGGGCTTGCATTGTATTCAGATTGCCCCGAGCAGAGATATCAGAGGGGACAAATGGTTTTTGTATTGGTCCGGACATGGTAACTGTTATCACACAACTTGTAGTTGCCCCTAGAGGTATCCCATCCGGGACGGTAGAGGAGACAGGCAACTAAAGAGGTGACCCAAGAGATGCCACGGTTCCCAAGGCAAGGTGGGAGTCACGTCAACGGAGGCACTCTTCGCTTTAGGTCAAGGTGTAACTAGACCAAGGGGGAGACCCTATACTCCAATCATAGTTGATTGGATACAAACAAAGGTTTCTAAGGGTAGGTAAATGATGAGTTACGGAAACCAATGCAAGGCTAAGTGGACCTAGGAGTTAAGGTATGGTTGAGGGTGATATAAGAGATTGTTAATGTTTCAATCTATGTATGGTTTAGGCCATATGATGGGGTATGATAACTAGATGTAGTACCATAAGTTTACACAAGTGGGTCTTGTGTTCTTGGGAAGTGTGAAGTGATTCTAGGTAGGCCCACAAGGTGAAGTTAGGTGTGAGGTTGGTACTATAGGTTAGATATAGGCTAGATCTATGAGTCTAAGTTGATTATAGGGGTACCCATGTACTAGATCTAGGGTTTGACACAAATCCCAAGGAGTGCGACTTGCTTGGTGATGGACTAGTGCCTTGTTAAGTGGGCTAATGGGGTCAAGAAATATGTCAAAGTGTAGATCGGGACACCTAGAAGCCAAGTCAAGTGGGTTGGTTGAGATCCAATGGTTAGATCTTACTAGATCTAGGTTTTTAAGTGATTACCCTAAGTGGACCACAATCCCTTGAAACAAGGAATGCAACCCCCAAAGCGGATCGTGACAAAAAGACAGTATGGACCTAGGTTTCAAGGCATGGGCATTCCAAATCCACGAAAATCTCAAACACCCACCTCCTAGAAGTGGACAAACTCAAATTTTCAAGGGGGTGCGATTTGCTCAAGGAAGGCCAAAAAGTGGGTTTGGTGGACCAAATCAAGTCCAATGGCCACCAAATTGTAGATCCGGGATGCTAGTACCCCGATCTATGTATGTCCAAAAGATCAAGTCAATCCAAGGGCTAGATCTTTGTAGATCTAAGTTTTAAGGTGCCAAGAAAATCAAAAGGGGGTTTCAACCCCTTAAAACATGGAGAGATGTCCACAAGGTAGTTTTCACCAAAGTAAGGATCTGGGGTTAGGTTATCAAGTGTCTAGAATGCAAATCAAGTGAGATCTCACCTACCCATGTGCTAGATCTAACCAAACAAGCCTCTCTCTAGGAAGTGCGATTTGGGTCAAGGAGGGCTTTTTGCCTTGAAAAGTGGGTCAATTTTTAGCCAATCACCACCAAACTATAGATCCAACTAGGGGTGGATGCTATAGAGGTGGGTTTTCAATATCTTTTCAAAAGCAAGGCTAGATCTAAGTAGATCTAAGAAATACCAAAAACAAGGGTTTTAATTGATTAGGGTTTTAATGATCTAGAAATTATGGAAGATTCAAGGAAGTAGAAGATCATACCTTTTGGAACATACCTGGATGAAGAGATGAATGCTAGTTGAGACGAGGATTACTTTGCCAAAGATCAAATGGAGAATTGTTGAAGCCCTCTTGCCAAATCAATTTTTCCAAGCCACATGTGATTCCTTCTAACCTGTCAAGCCAAGGAGCAAAGCATCAATCAGTTTAACATGTTGAAGGTAGATACAAGCAAGAGAGAGAGAGAAACATAGAATAGTTGACACAAAGGCAAAACTACTCCCTGTCAAACCAAAGCGACTTCTTCCAAGATTGAAGGGCAAGCCTCCCCACCAATTCGCCCTTGTCCAAAATCGCCCTCTTAACCTGTAAATAAAATATGGCAAATATGCAAGATAGATACAATAGATCCTCCAGTGCAATGGACAAAAGCATTTACAATCGAAACAACCAACATCCACTCCAATCCAAGCATGTACTCCAAAAGATAGAAATTTTATTCCAAGAGCCAAGAGCCAAAAATCTCTAGATGACTTTTACAATGAGAGGCTCCCTCCTTAAATAGGATGGGGAGAGAGTACAATCCTAACCACTTTTTACATGAGTGGCTAAGATTAAAAGATCTCAAGATCTAATCAATGGCTAACAATAAATCATAACAATATATCACATGGATCACCCATATAATGATAGCGCCCCCACTAAAAGGTACAATAAGGGGGTGATGTCATCCACTAGACAAATATAGGTGCCAAAATCCACCTCATGATGACTAGGACATGATAACATAAGCACATGGTGGGGCTAGGAGGTATCAATCCTTGCTAGCTCATCCCCAAGGCACAATAAAATAATAAAATATGTCCAATATAATAAAAATGACCAAAACTGTCCTCAGAATCCATGACAGTCAAGCAGTAAATGTCCTCCTATGATCAATCTGGGCATACCCACATGGTGAAAACTGGCTGGAAGGTAGTGATGCCACCCTGGAAGACCTCTGTGAAGACCACATGCCAAAACCTTGCCTCAATTGCCCAAATCGATTTCTTCAGTGACCACTTTCTCCCATTTTTTAACTGCCTCAGTAACTGTGAAAGTGCCAAAACTGCCTCCTAGGGTGCTAGCGCTGTCCATCTGAGCCCACCAGGCTCTCCGGAAGGGGGGGTAAATGGTAATAACAAGTGGCTGGACCACCCCTTCCATCATCAGCGCCCTAGGTGAACTGGCCTCTCGGGGCCCCTGCTGCTCAGGCTGGGAAATCAGCCCCCAATTTGGTCAACAAGTGTAAAACTGCATCAATCACTGTCAGAAGTGCCCGGAACTGAAAGATAAGTGTCTCAATGGATCCAGAAGACCCAAATCCACTAGGAATGAGTACTCATACACCCTGGGTTGCCCTAATGGGCCTGCTGTAGGGTCCACCATATATGGACAATGTATAATCTGCTGATCTGAAGTAATAATAAACCTGCTGAACTGGATCAAACATCATCTGCATCATATGTCCATCATATGATATCATCATCAAACATGTGGGCCCATAAATCATCAATAATCATCCATACATGGTCCACATCATCACGGATCCCAAGAACATATAATCAAGGATAAATCACATCAGTAGACTAAGACAATGCTTCTCTAATCATTCCCACAGCTAAGCTCAAAGTATAAATTCCATTCAGTGGCATTAATCAAGTTAACATATTCCGTTGTTATATAAAATTACTTGCACAATAGTTCAAATGACAAACTCACCCATTGGACATGGTCAAACTGCTAGTGAAGGATGAAGGCTAGGAGCAAGGTTGGGCCAAGGGTTTGACTTGTCTAACTTAGCTCAAAAATACTTTGGACTGGGAGAAGGGGGAAGCTACAAACTCTGTGCTGGACAAAAAGAACACGGGGGATGGCTGTGTCTCACAAATGGATAAGTTGTTTAGAGAGTGCTTATTCAACTTAGGCATCATGTCTACATCAAGTTGATCCAGGTTCATTAGGATCATTCAATTTTATTCCATGGCCTTTTTGGCCTACATAACCCTTCGGATTTCAGATGTGCTGAGAAGCACAACTAGTTGCAGCTTGCATCCAGGGCATGTTTTTCACATATTTATAAGGTCAGCAATTGTTTAGATATAGCTTTTAAGAACCATTGCTTTTTGGACCTTTCTTATACTCTTCGAGGAGCATTTTTTTAGCTTTTCATCGCTCTTGCCCTTTTTTTTTTGTTTCCATGGGCGAATTTATTAAGTTTCCATAGGTAGAACATGAGCTTTCAGTTTTAGCCAACAACATCTCAAGTGACTAGGGGGAGTTCGAGCCAATGCCAAACATCAGGACAACCGACCAGAATGATTTAGGCCTACAATCCAACTCACCAAAGGCAAGTTTTGTCACCAACTCAGAGCCGAGACACTGAATAAACAGGGATGCGGTCCAAACACAGAGGTAGAAAAATGGGGAAGTCCTCGGTATCAGAAAGTCAAATGAGACAAGTCAGGGTTTAAAGTCAAACAGGAAGGTCATGTATGGATGGAGTAAAGTGAATATGGAGCCTACACTAGCAGACAACTGGTGTCGGGAAAGACCATGTCTATGTAAGGTGAAAAACCAATAAGTTTGTTAAATGACCTAAAAGTGCAAGCAATTGTCCATTTTATGATTTACAGTTCATTTTAAATAATTTGCCACATCAGGAATAATATACCAAGCACATGCTATGATCATGACTAAATCAACAAGCTAATAATCCACAGTTAGTGAGAACATATCCATAGATCATACAATATCATCATAATAATAATCATCATGTATCATCTGAAACACTGCTGTAGTACATCTCTAGGCACTGAACTGAAAATGTAATGGGATAAGTGGTCACATCAGTCATCAAATCTGAACTCTCAAGGCTCATCCTTGACACAAGGTCATATATAAATCTGAATAATGTACTGCTCTGATCATGAGTGATCCAAAATATATATAGCCATGCTTTGGAAAAACGAAAGCTCTGGAATGTGCAGATATCTGCTGTACAAGAATAGTAGCCCTGCTACTATGGTGTGATAACAGTAACATCATTACCTACAGAGGCACCCTTCCTTGCCAGGATTTGCATAAGCCCATTGAGACAGTTGCCTAGCCATATTTTTGATTGAGAGTACAGATTATTGCTAGTTGACCACTTATTGCCCGGATTCGGTAGAGATCCAGTTTCAGAGTCAGCTTTAGCAGCAGGTATATGGTGTGGCAGGTATAGCATTTGATGTTCTATTGCTCATGTTGTTGATTAGACTTGTTTATACATGATAGTACACTGACTTTACATATTATGTTGATCTGGTGATCTAGTTGTCATTATGATGTGTTTGGCCCTTTGTGATGTCAGTCCACCCCTTTCAGTAGGCTCCTATCTATGCACACTAGATCATATCCCCACTATTGGTATAGACTTGGTCACTTAGTCCCCCTAGGCAGCTGACTTTGGATCCACCTTCACTTTCTCCACCCATCCGACTCATTCATGATTGGTCTTTCCCGACTTGGATTCTGATTTGTGACCTTGAGGATCCCCTTCCCCACTGACCTCTGAGTATGACATGATTCCCTGTCTTTTGTGCCTCGGCTCTTTAGTGTGTGAGATGCACTCTCAAACCTGGGATTTGCTCCTATCGGTTGCCCCCGATGTTGCAATGCAATATAGGAGTGTGTAGCCTCACCGGGTGTTCCCCATTGGTCATCGAAGCACGTATGCTTACCCCCATTACTTTGCAGTATGAGCACTGTTATCACACAACTTGTAGTTGTCCCTACTGGTATCCCATCCGGGATGGTAGAGGAGACAGACAACGAAAGAAGTGATCCAAGAAATGCCACGGTTTCCAATGCAAGCCGGGAGTCACTTCAACCGAGGCACTCTTCACTTTAGATCAAGATGAATCAAGACCTAGGGGGAGACCCTATAACCAATCAAAGATGATTGGACCCAAACAAAGGTTCCTAGGGATATGTAAAAGACAAGTTACGGAAACCAATGCAAGGTTAGGTGGACCTAGAAGTTAAGGTATGGTTGAAGGAGACTTAAGGAATGATTAGTGTTTCAACCAATGTATGATTTAGGCCACATGATGAGGTAAATTGACAAGATCTAGTACCATAAAAATACACATGTGGGACCCACTTCCTTGGGATATGGAAATGGCTCAAATGGGACCCACAAGGTGGAATTAAGGGGTGCAAATGATACCAAGGGGTATGTAAGAGATAGATCTAGGGATCTAAGATGAAATTAGGGATACCCACATATGGGATCTAGGACTTGACATAATTCCCAAGGAGTGGGAATTTCCCTAGGTGGACTAGTGCCTTAATGGATGGGTTAATGGAGTCAAAAGAGATGTCAAATTGTAGATCGGGACACCTAGGATGCAAATCAAGTGGGCTATTCAAGATGTGATGGTTGGATCTTACTAGATCTAATGTTTCATGATGTGACCCAAGTGGACAACAATCCCCAAAACAAGGAATGCTACCCCCAAGGCAGAACTTCACAAAATGAGACACTAGATGTAGGTTTCAAGGTGTGCTTGTTCCAAATCTAATGGGATCTCAACCACCCATGTCCTACAAGTGGGCAAACTCAAACACCCATGGAGTGCGACTTTGCCCAAGGAGGGTTAAAAGCATGGAAAGGTGTGTCAAATCAAGTCCAATGGCCACCAAATTGTAGATCCCGGTAGTTTAGGCAAGTATCAATGTGGATCTTGAAAATCAAGGGCATCCAATGGCTAGATCTCCATAGATCTGAGATTGAAAATGCATCACCAAATTGACCCAAGTGGGGCACAACCCTCAAAATGAGGAATGGGGCCCACAAGGCAAAAATCAACAAGGTGAAGCACTAGGGGTAGGTTATCAAGTGTGAGGATCATGAATCAAGTGGGATCTCACCTACCCATGTCTTGGAACCAACCAAACTAGCTTCTCCCAAGTGGTGCGATTTTGTTCAAGGAGGGCTAAGTGCCTTGGAAAGTGTGTCAAATGGAACCCAATCACCACCGAACTATAGATCCGAATTGCCGTGGATACTATAGAGGTGGGTTTTCAATATCTTTCCAAAAGCTAGGCTAGATCCAAATAGATCTAAGAAAAACAAAATGAGGGTTTTAACTTTTAAGGGTTTGTGACCAATGAAGAAGAATGGATGGATATAGACACATACCTTGTAGATCTTACCTCAATTGCTTATGGCCACCTTGCAAATTGATAGCATTCTCCTATGTGTATATTCAAGAGTGAGATCCAAGAGCTCCAAGCCAAAACGTCCTCCTCCAAGATTGCCAAATCGTCCTCCTCCTACAAGACAAGATCAAGTGAAACAAGCCAAGTAAGATGATTATGAAAATGATGGAAAGATGTAATAGAAAGCATCAACTATGTCACAAAGATACAATAATGATACTCCCTTTCACCAAGATCAACCCAAAAGAGAATATGTGGATCCCTCCAACAATAACCCTCAAGAAATCGCCCTCCTCTCCACCAATTCAACTTTCCTGCAAGAAAACAAGATGTAGCTCCAAAATCCACAATGATGCATAGAAGAGATACTGTATACTCAAGATGCAAGAGAATCCACAAGACAAGAGAAATATGCTCCACAAAGAAGTGTTCTATTCCAATATTCCAGAGTTCCAAAGGTGAGCTATACAATAGGGGGTCTCCTCCTTATATAGGATAACAAAGACCAAAACCCTATACCACTTTACAATACAATATGAAAATGAGTGGTTGAGATTAAAAGATTTCAATACATAATCAATGGCTAAGATGAACCATAATAACATAACACATGGATCATTCAAAAAGGTGATGACGTCATAGCTAAACATACTCAAGGAGGGTGATGTCATCCACTAGAGGGGGTAAAAGTACAAAAGCCCACCTCATATGACTAGGACATGACACATGGAGCTCATGGTAGGGCTAGGAGGCATCAATCCTTACTACCTCATCCCCATGGCACAATAAAATAATATAATATGTCCAAAATAAATATAAATTATCAAATCTCTCCTCAAAATTTGTGACGGACAAGCAGTAAAAGGCCTCCTGTGGCCTCTGTGGACCCACCCAAATGATGAAAACTAGCTGGAAGATAGGGGGTTCACCCTAGAAGACCTCTATGAAAACCAGGTGCCAAAACCTTGCCTCAATTGCCCAAATCGAATTCCTCAGTGACCCTTTTATCCCATTTTTGGACTGCCTCGGTAACTGTGAAAGTGCTGAAACTGCCTCCTAGGGCACCTGCGCTATCAAACTGAGCCCACCAGGCTCTCCAGAAGGGGGGATAAATGGTAATAACAAGTGGTTGGACCACCCCCTTCTCATACAACGCCCTAGGTGAACTGGCCTCTCATGGCCCCTGTTGCTCTGGCTGGGAAATCAGCCCCAAATCTGGTCAATAAGTGTAAAACTGCATCTATCACTGTCAGAAGTGCCCGGAACTAAAAGATAAGTGTCTCATTGGATCCAGAAGACCCAAATCTACTAAGAATGTGTACTCATACACCATGGGTTGCCCTGATGGGCTAACTATAGGGTCCACCATACATGGACAGTGCATAATCTGATGATATGAAGTAATAATAAAACCTGCTGAACTGCATCAATCATCATCTGAATCATTTGTCCATCACATAGTATCATCAATAGGAGTATGTGGGCCAATACATCATCATCAATAAGCCTTCATTGCCCACATCATCATGGATTCCAAGAAATGACCATAGTCAAACTAGGTTTGACTAGGTCCATATACAACCAAGGATAAATCATATCAGTAGACTAAGACATGTTCCTCTAATCATACTCACAACTTAACTTAAAGTATGACATCCATTTAGTGGCATTAATCATGTTAGCATATTCCTTTGTTATTTGTAATTACTTGCACAATAGTTTAAATGACAAACTCACCCATTGGACATGGTCAGACTGCTAGCAAAGGATGAAGGGTAGGAACAAGGTTGGGCAAAGGGGTGACTTGTCTAAACTCAACTGAAAGATACTTTGGACTGGGAGAAAGGGGAAACTACAAACTCTATGCCGGACAAAATAACATGGGGGATGGTTGTGCTTCACAAATGGGTGAGTTGTTTAGAGAGTGCTTATTCAACTTAGGCATCATGTCTACAACAAGTTGATCCAAGTTCATTAGGATCATTCAATTTTATTTCACGGCCTTTTTGGCCTACATAACCCTTCGGATCTCAGGTGTGCTGATAAGCACAACTAATTGCAGCTTGCATCCAGGGCATGTTTACATATCAACATAAGGTCAGCAATTGTTTAGATATAGCATTTAAGAACCATTGCTTTTTGGACCTTTCTTATACTCTTCGAGGAGTATTTTTAGCAGTTTGTCGCTCTTGCCCTTTTTAGTTTCCATGGGCGAATTTATGTAAGTTTCCGTAAGTAGTACATGAGCTTTCAGTTGTAGCCAACAACATCTCAAGTGACTAGGGGGAATTTGAGCCAGTGCCAAACATCGGGACATCCGACCAGAATGATTTAGGCCTACAATCCAACTCACCAAAGGCAAGTTTTGTCACCAACTCAGAGCCGAGACACTAAACATACAGGGATGCGGTCCAAACACAGAGGTAGAAAAAGGGGAAGTCCTCAGTACCAAAAAGTTAAGTAAGACAGCTCAAGGTTTAAAGTCAAATAAGGAAAGTCATGTATGGATGGAGTCAAGTGAAAGTGGAGCCTAAGCTAGCAGACAACTGATGTCAAGAAAGACCATATCTATGTAACTTGGTAAACCAATGAGTTTTGTCAAACAATCTAAATGTGCAAGTAAATGTCCATTTTATAATTCATTTTAAGTTTTACACATTTTGCCACATCATGAATTATATACCAAGCCAATGCTATGAACAAGACTAAAGCAACAAGATAATAATCCACAGTCAATGATAAAACATCCATAGGTCATACAACACCATCACAAGAATAATCATCATATATCATCCGAAACACTGCTGCAATACATCTCTAGGCATTGAACTGAAATTGTATGGGATAAAGGGTCACATCAGTCATCAAATATGAACTCTCAAGGCTCAGTCTTGACACAAGGTCTAACATAAGTCTGAATAATACACTGCTCTGATCATGAGTGATCTCAAAATATACAATCATCATAGCCAAGCTCTGAACAATGGAAGCTCTAGAATGTGCAGATATCTGCTAAGCAAGAATAGTAGCCCTACTACTATGATGTGATAACAAGCACCTTGATTATATCTATTGAGATATGTATGTAGCCCAAAAGGGCCTTGATGTAAAAAGAAATGAAGAAATGAAGAAATGTAAAGCAAGCCAAAAAGGCTTTTGTAAATGTAAAATCTAGCCAAAAAGGGCCAAGTATGAAAAGTAATGTAAAATCTATGCAATGTGTTTGTAAACACACATGGACACAAGTCAGCCGTACATATCAGCTTTGTAGTGGTTATTTCCTCACCTAGTCCTGCGGGGCAAGGAGGTGAGAGGGAGCAAGGGACAAGCTCAAGATTGTCCCCTAGGGTCTCAAGTTACGGTTTGTCGGACACCCAGTTTGGCGGCTCTAGAAAAGATCCTCACGGAGTCTTCTTAAAGCACGGATGTGAGTTGTGAGGTATTTGTTAGATGACCAGTGGCGGTTTCCCTGCACTATATCCATTTGTGAGGCACCACCCTTCCCTGTGTTTTGTCATGGTATGCTTATCTCAGTGGGCCCCGCTTTCCCGATTCATCCAAAGGGTCGCATGATCTTTGTCCTTGTCATCCCTAATCCTTCACCTTGCTTTCCACATCACCCAAATTCAGCTAGGTGGTCAAGTATATAGGTTGTGCATAGCAGTTTGAATCTTTTGGATGTGGTGGGCCCACCTCACCAGGGGCCTCATATTTTTGAGATATCATGTATTTTTAATCACCATATTGGCATCATATTGTTTAGTAATGTACTAACGTGTATAAGGAAGCCTATCGCTTCATATTGCATACAGGTATTCAGCCAGCACCATGTTGACCAGATTTGACTTGGTCAAACTAGGTTGACCAGGCCAAAAATGGGCCCAAAAAAATGTTGCGATCAAGATTTTGATTTTGGTCAATTATTATCTTCCGGGGTCCCATATGAGCCTCCAAGCATCATAATTTGAAAAAGTTGAGGCAGCGATGAGATTTTTAATTATTATGGGTCATTATTGACCTGTTTTAATCAGTGTAGTCACACTCGCTCAAGACTCGCGAGTGTTGCCGAGTCTTGCCGAGTCGCAGGCCAGCCGGGTAACCGCGTCAAACTCGCCGGCCAAACTCGGGACTCGGTTCAAACTCGTTGGACTCGCGATTAAACACGGAACTCGGCTCAAACTCGCCGGACTCGCGAGTTTGTGGCTTGACATTTTGGAGGTGAACGCAGAGTGAGATTAAATGCATAGTGAGATTTGAGGAGCCCACGAGCTGGAGACCGCGACTGGAGACCGCGAGCTGCGACCACGACTGGAAACCGCGAGCTGCGACCACGACCTGAAGGCTGAGATCACACGCTGCAAAGGAGACCACGAGCTGAGAAGAATTCGACGAGCTACCTTCGACCGGTCGAGCGTGGAAGAATTCCAGTTTGGTGATATTTTGTTTTTTTTATTTGCAATATTGTATTTTATTTTTTTATATTTTATTTTCATTTTTATTTATCGGGCATTTTGGTAGTCTGGAGATCGGCCGTTTTGGCACAAAACTTAATACAATAAAAATAAAATTAAAAGAAAACATAAATATTTAATAAATAGTTATTTTAAATTAAACTTAAAAATATGTTAATTTATGTTTTTTTTATATTTTATTTTCATTTTTATTTAAAATTAACATAAAACGGAGGCTGCCAAAACGCCCGATAAATAAAAATGAAAATAAAATATAAAAAAACATAAATTAACATATTTTTAAGTTTAATTTAAAATAAATATTTATTAAATATATATTTTTTTAATTTTATTTGTATTGTATTAAGTTTTGTTTTAATTTTAATTTTTATTTGTATTTAATAATTTATTTAAGTTTTGTTTTAATTTTTTTTATGTTTTGGGTGTTGGCCCTGTTGGTAGCCTATGGAGGCTGCCATCGTGGCCTGGCCTATAGGCCTGTTCTTGAGATGAATTTCTGCATAGAATTGTTCTTATAACTTATATGGATTAGAAATGTCATTATGTTTGTTTTTTGTGCATAAAAGTTACCATATTTTTAATTTTTTTCATATTTGCCGAGTATTTGCCGAGTATTTGCCGAGTCTTATCCGAGTTGCCGAGTCTGCCGAGTCCCAAGCCAGCCGAGTATTTGCCGAGTCCGAGTCTGACTACACTGGTTTTAATTAAAAATCATGGATTTTCGGCAAACAATGCCTAAGTGATGGATCGTGGTCGTTCAAGTGACCATGTCTACTATTTTTGGGGTCCACGATCGCATTGCAATAGACGGTTCAACAATCCAGGCACTATAAGTGGGTCAAAAGCCCAATTTACACCTTCAGCAATAAAAACCAGCAGTTAATTAAAGGAAAAATCAAAATTTGGCAAAGGCAACTATGGCAAATGACAAAATCAAAGGCTGGCTAATATAAGGGTGACTTATAAGGTAATTTTGGTAATGTTTGGACATTACATTTTTGAGGTGGGGCCCTCCATTGGACCAGCTCACTATGGGAGGTTGAATTTGCCCATGGGGGCGTTTTTCTCCACTTGGAAAGTTCGATTTTGGTTGTATTATTGGTGTGGGACCTTGATTTATTAGTTAGGGGGATAAAACAACATATAGACACCCCCTAACTTGTGTTTTATTTGTTGTATGGACCCCACAAGGGGACCCTCACTCCACATGTGCACTCTAGAGGGCAATTCGCACCCCCTCATGGAGGATTCTCCTCCATTCGATTTGGTTGTTGGGGAGTTGATCCCAACCTCCATTTTGGAGGGAATAGGGTTTGAGAAGTGGCCTTTCTCTATAAGAGAAGGCACTCACCCATTGTAGAGGTCTCTTGGCACATTGTACATTTGACATTTGAGTGATATTGAGACATTCTTCTTCCGGTTTCTTGAGAGAACTTGTGTGGATGTTGATGGTCTTGATTGTTAGCTGATTTCCATTGCTTTGTGGAGTGATTTCAGTGAGTTTGCTGCCCATGTATGACTAGCACGAATTGTAGGGGGATTGGCCATTTGGAGGGAGGCGCTACACTTGGAGTGGGAGCTCCATTCTAGTGTTTCTCTTCGAAATAATCACAAGGGAGTTGTCTTTGCTGCTTAGCTTGTCAATTTCCTCATTTTTAGCCATTCATTTTCTGTTCTTACTTGTTTATTTGCTGCACATGTTGATTTCTCTCATTTGTGGCAGGTATCCAGGCAAAAGTTGGTCACATTAGCTACTCAAACGCCCACACAAACTCGTTGGTTGCTCTACTACTAAATTGGAGTTAGTCTTCAAGCCATTTCAGCCACACTCTTTCATCCCAGGTACGCTTCTCTTGCTGGTCTCATAGCTTTCAATTCCAATTCTGTGTGTTAAGCTGCAAATCCACATTAAAAAACCCTAAAAATTAAAATCTCAAAATTTGACCGTAAAAACTTAAATTTCTTTCCAAACCCGCTTATGATTTGTTCTTAAACGCCTAAATCCAAAGTTTCATAGCTTTTCATAGCTTTTTGACTCCATCTACCCATAGAACTAGCACTGGTCTTTTTGCCAAAAACGCCCTTCTAGGGCGTTTTTCTCTTTCAGCTGGTTTGGGTCACTTTGGGGTTCTGGGTAGTTTAGATTTGGTTTTCAATTGCCATCTTACCTTAAAAAATCAAGCTACCGTGTGTTGGAAGTGTGCTTAAATCTCGATTATTCACTGCCCTAGGTTTGTTAATCCATTGTTTAAACCCCTTGCATGGGCAGCTTACTTCACCATTTCATTTGCATCCTTAGACTATTTTCAGCCATTAGATCACTAATCTAATCTCGTTATTTAATTACGTTTGATTGTTGGCCACCTGTTGCATCACTCTCATTCTACCATTTGTGTCCATCGGTTGGCTGAAACTAGACTTAGGAGTTTATCTGCACTCATCTCTTGTTTTCACCTCTTTATATTTTGGGATTTGGGTGTATTTTTGTTTCTCAACCATCACCGGTTGAGCGGGGTCTCCCCCCTGACTTGTCTACATGCCTCGTCTGAAGTGACAATAGCCTTGTCCGGTGAGACTTCCGTTCCTTGAACAGTGGACTTGGCCATTGCTGGTTACACCTTCCTTGCTGCTAACCCTCTACCATCCCTGTTGGGGCATTCATCATCAGTAGCTAGAGTTTGTGTGATAACAGTTAACTTTCTTGGAATCTGTGATAAAGTATTATAACCCCATCCTTTCTCCCGGTGTTATTTATGCTTCATTGTTTTGACTCCATAAGGCACTGATCTTTACTGAGAGGTTTCTAGAAAGGTGTTTGTGTGGTGTTTAAGCAATTGCAGATATCATTCACCGAATTCTAGGGACTCCCCCTTGGTCTTAGTCTTTAGGAGTTGGCCAAAAGTGTTAAGGAGCTAAGTTGTGGTGACATTGGGCACTAGCTCCTCCTGTGCTTACCTCTCATTGCATCGTGATCCATGACCTTGGTCAAAGGTGTTAATTTGAGCGGTAACAAAGCCAATATTCTAACTCTATTGAGATTGCCCAACCACCAAAGAAGAACTACTAGCCTAGAAACTAGTTACACAACCAATTGTACAACTGGACCACTAGGTACTCGCACTAAACCTAATCTTGAATCACCCAAAGAAGTGCCAACAACTCCTAAAGCAACTACAATCAAGGGACCACCACCTCCCTAGCCTAAAACAATTGAAGTACAACCTACTCCCATCCCTTGCGAAACAAAGGATAGAGTTGCACCTCCCTCATTCACACCTTATGTAAGCCTAGGTCCATGATTAGGACAATCTTGAATAATGGGGTCTTGTGCATGACATGCAAAGCATGCAGTGAGGAAATTAAGGTACCACACCTTTTGTCGTCACACTCTATCAATAGTGCAAACTGAGTTGAAGGGTGGAACCTTCCTCTCCAAGTAACTTGCTTAGCCACAATCGTTAAGATTGAAATCCACCCACCAAGACTAAACATATGCAAGAGAACCAACAATATTCCAAGTACCAAACTGTAACACATGATGAGCTAAGCATCATAATTAAACAGTAGGCAGACATTTCAATCCCAAACCCCAATAGCACTTCAAAGAGATCCCCTTCGCCTCCCAGTTTAAATGACACCACTGATAAAAAGCCTCCTGATCTGGCATCCTTTACAAAAAAACAAGACGACTCTTCTAGTTTCCAAATGCATACGGCCCTCAAAGTAATTGTCAGCAAGGAAGAAGTTAAAATTATCAAGATCCAAGATCAGTTTGTTGACATTGTTGAGTCTTGACAGACGATTGTGAGGGAAGCTCCTGCACCCCTCTGTGGCTCTGTACTTGCCTCTATAGTCTCCATCAGCGTACAATTCGGGTTGGCTGCCATAACCAGATCTATGCTCACAATGGCCAAAGATGGATCACCAAACTGTGAATAACCTCCTAGGTCCCCCTGAATGGGGTTGGCTACTTCAATGCATTTAGTCTCTTCAATTGGAATCACAATACTCATTGGCTTTATGTCCGGGCTTAACCCTACCACAAGCTCCTCCATGGAAACTATGTTCCCAGTTTAAGGAAGGGGTGGCCTATCCTCCTTGGACTTATTCAAAATGGAAGCCCCAGCGTTCTTGAATTTGGCATTCAAAGATCTCACAAAAGCTCTCACAGAACCATCACTATACAAGCAATTGAGAGTGATGTAATCTGGAGGAAAACAATCCCGTGGTTTACTTTGCCTCCAATAGACATTATCCAATCCCATAGAGGGACCCTAAAATTTGAACACACCGGTGGTCAAAAGCCCGCGAATTGTCCCCACCAGCCCCCCCATCTCTACCAATTCTGCCCTTTAACCAATCTGTCGTACTCCCCTCAGCTTCCATCTCCTCCAAGCCAGCATGGCCATACCATGCTGTCCTTCCTTCCCCTGCACAGCCGCACTCTGTCCCAGTACCACATGCAGTCATATTGGATCCCCTACTCCCGCATGCATTCCTATACTGCCGTCAACTCACCCCCATATCCCATGCACGTCCATAACCATCCCATCAGTGGCAACCGTGCTCCCCATCACATCCTCTCTTATATAAAGAGAATTTGCTGCTCCATGCATCAAATTTTGGTTTGAGTAGGGCATTGGAAGATATTTCATTATGTAGTTAATTTTTTTCCCTTTTTCTCCTGTTTCATCCATTAGAAAAGCCACGTTACATTACTGAGTTTGCAATTAAGGCATCATATCTCATAGTTATCCAATTTCTTAGTCTTCAGTGCATGCTTGTTAATGCATAGATATTTTCTAAAATCTGGTTTTGTAAGAACTAACAAAATCTGATGCTAGAAACTATCACACGATGTAAAATGGCTATCAATGCAGTGTAGCCAAAAAATATTAGAAAAGTACATACCGTGGCAATAATTAAAAATGCTGCAACTGGAAACCTCTTCAGCCTAAATGGGGGCACAGAATAGATTGACCCCAGAAAAAGCCCAAGACAGTAAAGGGCTGAAATGAAAGGACCAAAATTTATTCCAACAATTGCAACTCCCAGAGCTGCAAAAAGTAATACTAGAAACCAAGCTTCTGGAACTGAAAGATCTCCTGCAGCTATAGGTAGAAAAGGCTTGTTCACCCTGAAATGAGTCCATTGCACAACTAAGATACAAAGAATATAATATGCAGGCCAATGTAGATAAATCTTAAGTGGAAAATCATTGATAATGCATACTGGGTGGAAAAGAAAATCCATGGGTTTAAGACATTAAAACCATTCATTACATTGCATGATCTATAATAAGTTATAACTTCAAAAACCTCTATTTTCATCATGTTCAAAATTCACTCCAGTTTCATTATTAAAAACTGCAAAGTTTATGAAAAGAGGGAATTGGTCATCTACTGTTCAAGAATTAGTATTGAAATCCCATATAAGACAACTAGCACATGACAATCATACCCAAACAACATTAAGATTGCATTTTTATCAACTAATCTCAGAAAAGATAGATGCTGCCAGTTCAATGAGAATCTAAGCTGTATGGTCAATGTCTTACATACTTGTCAATTCCAATATCATATATCTGGTTGATTCCAACAATGTAACCATTTCCACAAATTAATGCAGTAAGTCCACACAAGGCCTTTGGTAATAGCCACCAATTAATAAGATGAGAATTCTCTATTAGAGCTCGTGACACCAAAGCTCTGCAACAGGTAGAATCCAAATATGATCATCAGAAGCACAAAAGCCTAGGATGTAAAGCAGAAAATAGAAATATATGCCTAATATATTCAAGCCAATGTGAAATGAGGAAGAGTGCTGGAAACACACGTTGAGCCAAGTACAGTTCCACGAATTGTGTGAGGCCTCAAAAACCTCCAGCATGCATCTGTAAACTGGGAGAATCTCCTTGAAAGTGGATCTGGCTCAGCAGTACCAATAGTTGCATCAGCCTGTAAAATGCAAGTTTTCAGTTTAACAAAAACTACAAGGATCAATTTTCCTCCTGGGGAATCATATAACCCTCCAATTTGAAGAGATTTATAATAACCATTGATGTGTTCAACTGCAACAAACATGGACATTGTGAGATACTGGAAAAACTATTATGTGTGAAAAAAAAATCAAATAAGATAACAGACAATGTAGACTCTTCAGAATAGGGAAAGAAAAACAATCAGTACTCTTCTCATTAAAATAAGAGTTCCAAAATAAAATAATTTCTAGTTAGAAGTCCCATGGTTTCAAAATCTAGATTCTAAACTAATGTTTATCTAATATTATGCAAGATCTGCTATTGTCTAGGTTGGCATACTTGGTAATGACACATAAATTTAACTATAAGTAGACCCCAAGACCTCACTATATCAGATTGTGAACCAAAACTGATAACTGAACCAGACACCTACTTATAGCATATCTTGCCAAAAAAAAGAACTAGATTCATCTTATCATATGAGGCTAACATGAGTAGATTTAGCATTACAAGGAAACCATTAGCACCATTTAATTCAGTTTCTTTCAACTTAGAAGCTGCAAGTGCTAGGTCGCATCCACAAGCACAATCACAATCACATGTATGTCACTTGGTCAGACTTTAACCTTGGTGGGAGCTATATTAATTACCCCCTTTCACTGACCCGCCAAGTCAACATTAACAAAATTATGCAGAAGCATCCTAGTGTCACCCAACAATACTACAAAAATTTTACTCTTTGTTAGTTGGATTGAAGTTTTGTTGTTTGTTTTAAATGCATTCAAATTTGCAAAGTTTCCAGATCTCACAATACCAAAGGCAGGTTACCAGATTTTGTCAGCAACGAAGACTGATTTGAATTGTTTGCGGTAAATCTCACCAACCAAAGAAAGCCTTCATCAAGTCGGAAGCAAACAAGAGGAAGAGCTCCAATTAGATCATTGATAAATTCTCTGATGCATTGAAATGTTGACATCGAAACTTCAGAAAGATAAGATTTCTAGCACCTTGAGGGACTTACAAAGATTTTCCCTAATGACCTAAGGTCCTAAATCATGTGGGACCCGTGCAAGATAGGGCTAACCTCGAAGGATCGGAACATTGTATGCAATTCCGTCCATGGTGAAATAAGATTAAACAATCACAATACTTATCGAATGCTCAAACGCTAAAGCAACAAAGTTGACATCAGGAGGCTTCAACTGTATTTTTTCGCCTCGACATAATGGAACCTGTTATGCCACATTCTGTGGACATACCTTTTTCCTAAGTTGCTAGGAAACGTGGGTACGGGGATGGGTACTGGTACGGGTACGGGGACGGGGATGGGGACGCCACTTTTTGAAACAGGGTACTTGGGTACGTCGGGGGTGCTATATATATATATATATATATATGAAAATTTATAAAAATAAAACATGTCACAGTCACATCATACATGTATATTTGATATTTCTAAATTCAATGATTCATATGAACATTCATATTGAAAATTTGAAACATAAAATAATAAATTTGATAAATCATATGACATAGACTTGTTATCACACAATCTCTAGCTGTTTGTGGTGGATATCCCAATAGGGACGGTAGAGGATACAACTAGGAGGGTGTAACCGGCAATAGCCAGGTCCTCCGCTCAAATGAACGGAAGTCACGCCGGACAAGGCTACTGTCACTTTAGACAAGGCACTTGGCCAAGTCAAGGGGGAGACCCTGCTCAACCAGTGATGGTTGAGAGACAACAAATACACCCAAACACAGAAAGATGAGAGATGAAAGCAAGGGATGAGTGTAAATGAACTCCTATGTTCGATTCCAGCCAATGAGTGGACACAAGCAGTAAAATAAGAGTGATGAGATAAGTGACCAGCAATCTGAAATAGTTAAATGCTACGATTATAACAAGAGATTATATGGCTGAAATGATTAAGGGAGCTGCAATGGAATAGAAGTGATGTGCTATAATGAACTGCCCAGGGAAATGATTAGATAATGAGTCAAATGGACCTAGGGCAGCAAGAAAATGACGTTTACGATCACTTCTAGAAGACGGTACTTGATTTCCTAAGGTAGAATGACAATAGAAATCCAAATCAGAAGTACCCGGAACCCCAAAATCAACCCAATTAAGCAGCAAGAGAAAAACGCCCAAGTGGGGCGTTTTTGCCAAGTGGACCAGTGCTAAAATTATGGGCAAATGGAGTCTAAAAGCTTTGAAACTTGATTCCCTACGGTAAAATGGTGTTCTAAGCTGGAATCAAGACTACCCACAACCCAAAAGTTAATCCAACAGTGAGATTGGCTGAAATGCCCAAGGAGGGCGAATTCAGCAGATGACCAGCTCCTAGTTCTAAGGGTAAATGAGGTCGGGTTCGAATGAAACTTGGGATATGTAAGTTAAAGCATATATCATTACTGGGTTTTTAGTTATAACAAGTTCCTACGGTGAAATCCTAAGTTATCAATTTTTTAGGGTTTTCTTAAATGGTTGCAGCTTAGCATTCAAACAGTGAAAGAAAGATTATAAGAGAGGAGAAAAGATCAGTACCCGGATAATGGAGAAGGTATTTTCGTGTTGAAGACACACCCCGAAGATCAAATGCAGAGCTAGATAGTGTTTTCCCCTCAGCGTTTTTTGGAGCAGCCAGTAAGCAAAGGCGTTTTTCTTGTACCTGCCAAGGAGAAGATGAAATCCGTTTCTATGGCAATATGACAATAATAAACCAGCAAATGAAATGACAAATAATGAGAGAAGCAAATGACAATATAAGTAAATTTACTTCCCTGTTGGAGAACCCAAAGAAAAACGCTAGGAAGGAGACCCTGTCTCAATAGCTGCGTTTTCCCCTAGTGGCCAGCTTCACCTGCCAATCGAAAATGCTCAAGGAGATATGGGGACACCACAAGTAACTCAGCAATGCATCAGAAATGTGCTCTCAATCAACACAAGAAGGATCCAACTCCAAAATCACAAGTGACTCAGTAAGAGTGTCTCTCTATAAGCTCAATGTCAAGTCTCTACAATGCCAAGAAGAACTCCAATGGAGGTGAGTCCATTCTCTTATAGAGATGGCTCACTCTCAACTAGGTTTCCCCCCAAAATGGAGGGTTGAGATCATCTCCCCATCCACAAAATCGAATGATGGAGATTGATCCCAAGAGGGGGGTGCGAATTGCCCCAAGGAGAGCGCACTATGGAGAGAGAGGGGCCCATTGTAGGGGCCATACATCAAACAAAGGGGTTGGGGGGTGTCTATATGGGGTTTTATCCCCCCAACCACATACAACAAGGGTCCCACCATCAAAACCATGCAAATCGAATTCCCCCACCAAGGAGAAAAACGCCCCCATGGGCAAACTCATCCTCTAATGAGAGTTGGGCAAATGAGGGCCCCACCACCATCAAATATAATGTCAAAACCAAGGTTTTAAAAATCGGAATCGGACTCGGAATCGGTCGAGGGTCAACTCGGAATCGGAATCGGAATCGGTAATGAATCGGTAATAAATCGGTCGATTTGAATTTAATGAATCGGTTTGCTCAAAAATACATAAAATATTTAATTTTTTTAAGAAAAACAATATTTTCGAGATTCTAATTCATGATTCCATAGCATTAGAAACAAAATATTCCCCTAGACATATCAAACTGGAAGAAAGGATTGGAACCTATATAATCAATTGCATTTGTTCATGAACTGTTGCTTTGGTGTGTAAACAATGAGCACAGATCTCCATCGAGATGTGAATTATAATAGAATAACCCTTTCTAGGAAATTATCTGCACATTTGCATTGGTGTGTAAACAATGAATATAGATCTCCACCAAGACGTGAATTGTAAAATAATAACCCTTTCTAGGAAATTATCTGCTACATTTGCATTGGTGTGTAAACAATGAATATAGATCTCCACCAAGACGTGAATTGTAAAATAATAACCCTTTCTAGGAAATTATCTGCTACATCTTTCTTATGCCTTCCTAGGAAATTATCTACTACATCTTTCTTATGCCGTAGGGCTATCACATGCCATGAGGTGGGGGGATATGCTGGCGGCATTAAGCTTAACTATCTTAGTCTTAGCTACCCATATGTAAACAAAGCTCTTGTAAAACCCTTAATTAAGCCTAAAATATATAGATGACCTTCTCATTGAAGAGGTACAAGGAATCTTTCTCTTTCACGCATGCCGATTCTTCTTCCAAGTGCAATAGGTGCAATAGGGGTCGGGTTGGGTAGGTTAGAGGTAGTTTAGGTTTAAAATTTAACTTATAAAAATTAAAAAAATAATAAAAAGTTTTGGACATCCTGAAAATCGCACATTCAATCTAGTCTACATGAAGAAATTACGACGGAACTTTAGCCCTACCAAGTGAAACATTGGAACATAAGCATTGCCAACTTCTAAATCAATCATCATGTTTGAGTAAGTCTTACACATGCCTCTACATAGAGTCAACTCTACTTGAAAACACTTTGTTTTCATAAAGTGGACATGATTTAATTTTAATTAGGTATATAGTTTAAAATAAATATTAGTGTAAATTAATGTCCAGAGATGGCCTATATGAAAATAAATGTACAATGGTCAAAATTTACTTTGGGAATGGCTAAAGGATCTTTGCCAAAAAACATAATTGGAAAGATTACAAGAGTTCTAAGTTCTTTTTGAAATATTGTTCAATTTTTCATTGAATAAAATAATTAAGAGTATAGAAGCATATTACAAAAAAACTAGACTTGTCGTCACAAACACAGATTGAAGATTTATAACAGTAAACCCTAAATTGAGAATTGGACTTGTAAAGACCCTGAATTTTGAAAAACAAAAACAAAAGTAAGGCACTAAGCTAGAATTCCTTTATTCAGTAGCTGATAATGATGTGCTGAATACAATGTCACCTGATAACTCTTTTAACATCCAAGATTAAGAAAAGTGAGTGATGAAATTCACTCTAAGAAATGCCGAGTATCTTTGTGGTTTACATCACATGGTGTATCTGATAGTGGGAATTTGACCACCATGCCCCTTGTAGTGTGACCATTCAGAGCTTGAAAACAGGAAGTGACGAGTTTGGAGCTGTGAATATGGGAAGATCTATTATTGAAAATTTTAAACTGAAGATGTAGCATCTTTCTCAGGTTAAGGCAATGCATTTTCTTCCTTTCATTGTATAACTATAAAATTCTTCAAGTATCCTTAAGAATCTATGAATATACCATGGTACTAACCCACACGCAAAAAATCGGTCCGATTTTTTACTTGAATCGGTCAAACCGGTTTTTTCAGATGAATCGGTCCGATTTATTGGTTAAATCGGTTAAATCGGTCCAACAAACCGGTTTGGAGGCCGATTTGAACCGGGCAGGGGATAAATCGGTGAATCGGCCGATTTACAAACCGATTTCACCGATTTTTAAATCACAGGTCAAAACATACCAAAATTACCTTAGTAATTACCTTTACCATTGCCAACCTTTAATTTTGCCATTTCTCTATAGTTGCCTTAGTCAAATTCTGAATTCCATGTATTTTCTACTAGTTTATATGGCTGAAGATGAAAGTTGGGCTTTTGACCCACTTTTAATGCCCGGATTGCCGAACCGTCTGCTGCAATGTGATCATGGACCCCAAAAGTAGTAGGGATGACCACTCGAACAACCCCGATCCATCATTTTGGCAATATTTGCCCCAAATCCATGATTTTTAATTAAAACAGGTCAAAGTTGACCAATAATAATTAAAAATCTCTCAACTGGTTCAATGTTTTGCAATTCCGTCAGTTGCATGCTCATATGGAACCCCTGTAGATAATAAATTATCGAAATCGAAATTCCGATCGCAACATTTTTTCGGGCCCATTTTTGGCCTAGTCAACCCAATTTGACTAAGTCAATCTAGTCAACTATAGTGCTAGCTGAAACCTGTATGCAAGCATGAAGTGACAAGGCTCAATTAAACAAGTTAGTACATTACTAAGCAATAAATGATAACATGGTGATCAAAAATTCATTAAATCTCGAAATAGTAAGGCCCTGGTAAAGTGGGCCCACCACTTCCAAAAGACTAGGATGCTATACACCTCCATAGAATTGACCACCTTGCTGCCTCTAGGTGATGTGGACAACAAGGTAAAAGATATGGGAGGACGAGGATAAAGATCATGTGACCATTAGACATCTCGGGAAAGCGGGTCCACTGAAGTAAGTATGCCATGACAAAACACGGGGAAGGGCAGTGCCTCACAAATGGGTATAGTGCTGGGAAACCACCACTAGTCATCTAACAAGTATCCCACAACTCACATCCATATCCGAAGACTCCGTGAGGTTCTTTTCTAGAGCCACCAAACTGGGTGTCCGGCAAACCGTAACTTTGGCTAGATTTTACAATTTACAATACAATGGCCTTTTTAGCCTGATTTACATTTCATTTCTTCATTTCTTCATGGCCCTCTTGGGCTACATACATATCTCAAAAGATATAAACATGGCGCTCATACTGCAAAGGTAATACAGGCTTCGACGACAAGTGGGGAGCACCCGGTGAGGCTACACAATCCTAATTGCATTGCAACATCGGGGGCCACCGACAGGATCAAATCCCAGGTCTAACCGTGTATCTCACACACTAAAGAGCCGAGGCACATTAAACAGGGAGTCATGGCAAACTCAGAGATCAGTGGGGAAAGGGGTCCTCGTGATCACAAATCAGAATCCAAGTCGGGGAAGAAGTGTCATGGATGAGTCGGATGGGTGGAGAAGGTGATAATGGGGCTAAAGTCCAGATAAATAAACACTCCCTCTTTAGGATGAAAATGGTGTAAATACTTTTAGCACAAGAATTATGTGAAAACTAACACTCCCTCTTTAGGATGAAAATGTTTAACCAACACCTATCTTCTCCCTCAACAACTTAACTTTCCTTTCGTTAAGGACTTTGTCAAAATGTTGACAACCCACAACTCTGTAGGAATACAATCAAGAGGTACAACACCCTTCTATACCATGTCTCTCAGGAAATGATAGCAGATATCAATGTGCTTGGAGCAATCATGAAACACAAGATTCTCAAAGAGTTAGATACAACTTTGATTATCACAATACACAACTATTGGCTCCAACTACATATCTCCAAGCTCAACTAATAGTTTTAAAATCCATATACCTCACAACTCACTGAACATGTTATATACTCTGCCTCTATTGAACTAAGTGCACCTACTACCTGCTTCCTACAAAACCAAGATATCAACCTTGAACCCAAGCTAAAACAAAAATTTGAAAGTGCTCTTCCAAGAATCAACACCTCTATCCTAGTCTGAATCACAAAATCCATGGAGTAATAGTCCACAATCTCTTGTGTTCTTGATGCCATGCTTCTCAACCAACCAATGTGTCTTTCACAAAGCAACCATACACCAACTTAGGGTGTTCAACGAATAGCAAATATTTATCTTGGTGCTCATAAGATACATGAATAATCCAATCAACTTACTGTACAATGAAGAGTCAACCAAATCAGCACCTCATCACAATTAAGCTTCAAATTTGATGTCATGGGTGTAGCTAAGGGTCTACAATCTTACATTTAGAATCTCCCCAAGACCTCCAAAGTGTATTTCCCTTACCCAATGAAGATTTTTGTTGTACCCTGCCAAACCTCCAACTCACTTGACAATTTCTCCTTGCCCCACATAATGAGTTTCTCTAAAATACCTATAATGATCAAATCATCCACAAAGAACTAAGACAACCAAATCAGATCTCACAAACATTTAATAAAGATTTGGGTCAACAACAGTCTTAGTGAACCCCAAGTCCAATAAGAACTCATAAATCCTCAAGTACCAAGTTTGTGGTGCATCCTTCAACCCATAAAAGACTTTTTTCAACCTTCAGGCATGGGTGTCATGCCCATGCACCTCAAAACCTTTGGGATGATTTGTGTACACTTCTTCAGTCACACCATTCAAGAAGACAATCTTCACATCCATTTGATAAAAACGCCAGCCATCCAAAACATGTTGCTAAGGCAAGAATGGTATCGACATAAGTATACCTAGCAACTAGAGTGTTGAAATTTCATTTGCACTTGATAATTTAGTGCAAATCTAAAAATTGACCTTCTTCCGAGAAGGTTCCTCGAATCTTAACCCTAGTATTTTCAGCCTTTAGGATTGTTGTAAATTTAATGTGTAAAACAATAGTGGAAAAATCATAATAATTCACTTCTAGTAGCCCAAAAATTCACTGCAGTTCAAGGTGAAAATATACCAATCATTCCAATGAGTTTCCAACCCTCTAGGGCAACTTCACATGCATAAGCCAAATCTGAAAACTCTTCAAATACAATAGATATAACATCAAACACAACAACAATAGATGGTTGTGCTATTATCTTCAATTTTAGTGTCAAATCCCTTAACAGTTTTCTCTTAAGTGTGTCAAATTAACAAGACAGTTAAGAGCTAGAAATAGCCATCCCAAGAAGATAAAATATTGAAATCAAATCTGCAGTATACACAATATGTAGACAGCTGGAAATCTCATATATATGTGCTCAATGAATGAAGTACATACATACCATTGCCTCCTCTCAAGGCTAGGACAATCCAACCACCCAAGATGCCCTAGCTAGGGTTAGTCGACAAACCCTAGCTCCTCCAAGTCCAAGAATCCCTCCAACACGATCTCCAAGGCAAGACACCTCCTCTTCTTCCCCAAACACATTCAAGGGCTTCCAAACCCTTATCTCTAACCTCTAAGGGATGAAACCCGAACCCTAGAATCCAAGATGCTCCAAGAGACCAAGAAACCCTAGTGCCCAGGAGAGAGAAATCAAATGTGTAAAGAAGAATCTCAAGAGAAAGAAATCATCCAGTTCCTCCTCATATGCTTCCCTAGGGTTTCCTCATGAACCATGGTGCATCACTAAACTCCAAAGAAGAGATAAAAATGAATTTTTGATGTGATGTATTTAGAAAGACTCTCTCCTTCCTCTATTTATATGAGAGGTATGGGAGGCCAACAAAGTAACACAAGTCGGCCTAAGTGTTGCAAGCAAGCTTACTAAACATAAGTAAGCTACACACAAGTGAAATGCTCCACTCCTATAGTACAAGTGTCAAGCTCCAATGATGGTGCCATGCACAATAGTGACCCAAGGTGATGTCGCTATGCAAGGCAAATCCACACCACTTCATTCAGATCCTTTATGGACTCCATCCATCCTCCAAAGCCAAGTACTCCACTAGGGCATTGTTGCTGCCTAAAACACACTTAGACACGGGTAAGTCTCCCAACTGCTGTGTGTGTTCCTAAGGGAAACTATGAGTTAAGAACCTGTTGTCCACTGAAGTTGCACCATGGTGGACAACTTATGAACCACAGAAGACTTGAACAATATCATTGTTCATTTGCCGGAGTTCAATGTTCATCAGGCAAAATTTTTTGCCTTTTTGTAATTTTGCATGTCCAGACCCCTGCGGGGGAATTGTAATAAGTTGGTCTAGCATGAGTTCTTTTGTAAAGAGGCTTGGTCTACCTTAGGTTTTCCATCAAGGGGATACTCTACAGTGTTTTTTCCTTAGGAATTATGCATTGCGCTCTAGCAGTGTATAATCCCTCAGTTTTTCACTCATACCTCCAAAGCTAGAATATTCACCATGGTGGTCGAACCTAGGGAGATTATTAAAGCCTATGTGTATGAGTTTTTTAAACATACTGGCCATCAATTATGAGTCATATGGACATGCACTAGGTCCCCTAGGATTTTTGAGTCATTCTGAGAAAAATATTTTTTCTCGTTTTATGAGATTTTTTAATAATTTAATTAAAAAAACCAAAAAGTGATAAAAGTGTGGTTAGGAGGTGAAATTTGGCATGGGGGTGCTCGTTTTCTAACCCATAAAACCCCTAAACCCACTTTTCCTAACTATTGAGTGAATATTATTCACTTAAATAAATATTCTCTCCAAAATATTAAAAGAGAATTATTTAATTCAAAAAATAATAAATTGGAGAAAATCCAAACTCCTATTTTGATGGATTTTTGTCTGGGGAGTTAGCTTGGTTGAGTTGGCACTTGACATTAATGAAGATTCCAATCAATTTTGAGCTCCATCAATCAAGGGATTGATTGGTATTAGATGGATTCTCTTGGGATTTGCGCCCTCTCTCAAGGAGGGCGACTTCCTTGATGTGGCATGCTCACAATGCTTGGAGGAGATCCCAAGGAGTGGAAGGGAGGCGCCTACCTTAGGTGGCAACCATCCCATGGATTGAAGATCAATCCATCACTCCAAGCTTAGACTTGGGTCTCTATTTGTCCCTTCTCAATTCCTAACTCACCCTCCTCACCCATTCGAATTCCTCTCTTGGAGAGCTATAAAGCTAGGTTCTTGCTCCATTGATTTTCATGGATGCATAGAACCTCTGCTCATTGTACTATTGGTATATTTGATTAATGCAAGTGAAGACTTTGGAGGTCCATGGTTGTGCTATTGCGATGCTTGTTCTTTCATGAGGTGATATCTTGTCAATTAAGCATTTTCTTGTTTCATTTTGTGGTTGATCTAGCTTAGTAGTTCTTAGAGTAAGCATTCACAGTTGTTGATTTGCTTACTTGTTGTTTTGATTTTGAAAGATTAGGGAGTAGCCAACTATACTAGGTTGTATTTAGGCTCTTTCTATTTTTCTTCTTCAAACACACTAGATCTAACTCTCTTTGTACAAGTTTCTTTTCTTAGTTGTGCAGATCACAAGCTTGAGGAGAGATTAGAACTTGGTTGTTTCTTCTCCTCTCTTGGGCACATATTTTTGAAGCTAATACTTGTTTTCAGGGATCTTCCAAGGCCAAAGCAAAGGATCAAGTTTGGGCTTGAAGGGTTTCATCCATCTCTTCAAACAAAAATCTCTTTCTTTCTTTCAATTTTTGCTTTACAAGTTTGCTTAAGAAGTAGATCCATTGTTCCATTGGTTTATTTTCTAGATCTATTGTTCTTAAATCATTTGTAATTAGTTTAATCTAAGTATTGCAAAAAGCATTATCTTTCACTAGATCTAAGCTAGAAAATTGTACTTACACTTAGTAATTTTTCCAATCTTTCTAAGTACAAATTTTTTTATTTTTGTTTCATCTTTCCCATTATTTTCTAACACTTTTAGCTCACTGGAATTTAGCAGGCCTGCACTTTAAAAGTGAAGATTTGGAGTAGCCAAGACCACCAAAAAGTACATAAAACAATTCGGTGGACACTCATTTCATTGTAACATTTTTGTACATCATTGTAAACTCTTAGATCCAAGTTAAATGGACTAAGAAGCATTTCTTTTTCAGCATTACTTGTAAAAAATATTAAATGAGAGCAGTGGGATACTCAGCGCCCACACCCCATCCCCCTGGGGGGATTCGCATTTTGTCATAATTTGTGAGATTGATTTTTTCTAACCCCACAAAGTTCACACACTCACTTTGATAGTGCAGGGTGTATACTTTTGTATTTTTTTATAAGTTTTAAATCATTTAAATTTTTGCAAGTAATTTTAGAAATAAAACCAGTTTCGTCTCCACGAAGTATGCTCTCACCTTCACCTAAAGGCATTGTCGATTAGTGGAGGTTGATCAGAAAGTGACGCATAAACTTGGTGATTAATATCTTTCTCAGCTTTGCATCTTACCTTTTCACAATATAACTATTTAATAAAAGGAATCTAAAGTCTCTTGAACCTCGATGAAAAGCAAGTCAAGAGCACTCTCTATCGGAGAGCACAATGGTCCTATTTTTCCAAATTTGAATCAACCATTTGCCTACACTACATATGCTCTACCCACCAGCAGTTCGTCTGAGCTGAGGGATACCAAAAGCAGTTGGAAGCACTATCTAATTTTTTCACACTTAACATAATAGTCACCTAATAAAATCAACCACCCTTAAGATAAGTGAAAATCCGGCACTTCGACAATTTTTTTGTGGGGAAATTATGCCTGGGGACGCGGGAACCACTGGGACGAGACCTCAAAACACTAGTTAGACTACATCCTTGTTGGTGTAGTGTTGAACACCACTCTCGAGACTCCGACCAACCCGCATGTCCTTGTACGAAACCACCAAATCTTGATTTCCGGACATTTCTCCCTGTACCTCGCGGTATATCAGGAGTTTTCCCCCTTTTCCCCTAATCAAGTTTCATATTTTAATAATTAAAATCAACCAAGACAGCACTCGCAAAACATTTCAATTCCTGCTTTCATTTCAGGATACTATTTGACTCCATAAGGCACTGGTTTTTGTATTTGCTTAATATAAATATTGTGCATTTTTATTTCTTGCTAGTGAAAGCACTTATATAATTACAAATCACTTTGCAAAGGCTATCTTGTGACATTTTACCCTAAACTAATAATAAACTCCTAAAAACATAAACACTTTTTTAACTATTTCACTGGAAGCTCTAACAACCTTAGAAACATTCCTTAGGGACTACCCCCCTTGGCTTCGTTGGGAGTTTTTCCTAAACGGAGGAGTCAAGATCAAGTGATAGCCTTGACTCGAGACTTGCCCCCAAGGGCACTCCGAGTAGTACCTTAGATTTCTGTTGCGTTAACCAGGTGTGTTAATCCGGTGGCAACAGAACCCACTGTCACGTCGGTCCTGAACTCCTCCGTTTAGACCACAACTCCTAAAGGCCAAGGGGGTAGTCCCTAATTACTAAGTTTCTTTATGTTTTTTGTTGGAGTTGTAAGTTACAAAGATAAAAATGACAAGCAGCGTGCAATTATGCAAATCCTTCAATGACAAGCAAACACTTTAGCAATCAACCAAATGATGAAATGCAAGAAAGAAACAAATTACCAATTAACAAGACCAATGCCGTCACTATTCGGGCTATGGAGTCACAATAATCAACTTAAACAAGTACTTTCCCAAAGTGTTAACTCATTCACTCAACAAGATATATCAATAAATAGTACATGAACAAATAAACATAAATGCTTGTAACAAGATGATCAATATATCACATAAAGCATTGAATTGTAGATTATTAACAACTTATGGAATCAAGGATACATGTAACAATATTGAGCTAAAAATAAAGTACTTGAAGCAAATGTTGTGAACAAGATAGCTATGTGAAATGCTTGCAAAATAGAAAAGATTGTAACAATGTTTTGCAAGTGGTCTTTTAAATTTTAGTAAATTTTAATGTCTCTCTTTGACTTAAGGGATTAAGGTGTTTGTTGCAAAAGAAATCAAACTAATCTAGATGTCTACCCCAAGAGACTATCTCCTTCGATTAGAAAGAGAATGTCAGGTGCTCAACCTAAGAACACAAGGTTCCCAGCTAACTCCACGAGTCAAACTCAAGACTTGCTAGGTGCTCAACTGGAGGACACAAAGTGCCACGAAACCCCCCACAATCTCTACCCCACTAGTTCCACAGGGCAAGCCAACACAAATATTTGCCCTTTCTCGTTACCCAAGTTCGGTTTAACCGGTGAGGGGAGAGGATACAGGGCAAAAATTGGGCTTAAGTTAAATTTTATTTATTTTTAAGCAAAACTAAACTAAAACAATGTAAGCCAAGCGCGATATCATAGGAGTGGTCGAGCCACTCACGTATGAGGTGTGGACGAAATGAAAATACTTGCAATAAAATTACAAAAATAAAAATGCAAGCCAAGCGCGATATCACTGGAGTGGTTGAGCCACTTCACTAGTGAGGTGCGGGCAAAATAAACAACTTAAAGCAAATTACTGGAAATAAAAAAACAAACCAAGCACGATATCACTGGAGTGGCGGAGCCACTTCACTAGTGAGGTGCGGGCAAAATAAAAATGCTTGAAACAAAATACAATAGACTCAAGCCCAAGAGACTCTCTTGTGCTTGTTACAATGATGTAAATTCCAGTACTTATTATTATTAGGAAAATAGAGAGAAAAGAATGATTTTAACCATTTTTTGTGAAGGGCTTGAAGTAGTGACTTGTGAAGGCCTTCTATGCTTGGAGATGGTTGATTTTGGGTAGTGTTATCACATATATTGTAGCCGGGCTACCATACATTATTTTTCTGATTCTAGTACACTATTCAGCCAATTTCTTTACATTTGAGATGCTGAGATGAGCATCTATATTGGATCACTATCAAATTTTAGACAACAGTATATATTCCCCATGCCATGACTGAGTCTCAGGACACTCAGAGAGATGACCGATGTAGCCATTATACCATTTGTACAGAGCAGTCAGTAGTGCCCAAAGTTGCAGTAGCAGTTTCAGAGGACAGATGATGGTTAAGATGATGAGCATTCAGGTATATGACTCAGCAGGTATATCATTGTGTTATGGTTATATTGCTTTTATACTTATTCTTATAGCATGTCTTAGCACCTAGTGTCATGATCTGGCGATCATATAGATATGTGGGCATGGCTGATCTTATTATATATATTATATTGTCCCTACTCAGACTTAGAAGTTCACTATTCATACTCATTGGTTTTACCCTCCTTAGGGAGAATAGAGGTGATCATTCCACCATACCTTGGCTTGCTAGTGTTCGCTCCATTATTCATTGTCTTCATCCATCCATTGCCTACCTTTTAGTTTATCACCCTGACTTACTACTTGACTAGTGGCATGGAGGACTTTTCCCCACTATAGCCTCTGTATTGGATGAACTTCCCTGTTTATTGTGTCTCGACTCTGAGTTGGTGACAAAGCTTACCTATGGTGAGTTGGAGTTCCTTGTGAATTCCCCCTAGTCACTAAAGTTGTGTTGGCTAACCTGAAACTTTTAGTCCTACCATGAATACAAAATCTGGAAAATCAAATGCTATATCTTGTATGAAAAGCCTGTTCATGCAATGTGGTTTTCAACACACATGAATGAAAGGCATGCCAAATGAAAATGGCCATGAAAATAAAATATTATATCTTTTGGAAATGTAAATACCTAGGTAAACAAGCTGTCTGTGACACACCTAGAAGTGCTCAGGTAAACAAGTGCCTTAAAAACACACATAGATCAAGGCTATGGAAACTTCAGGCCCAAAAAGCAATGGAACTTAAATGCTATATCTAAATTATTGCTGGCCTCATTTGTATTATGGATTGTGCGCATCTGTTAAAGGTGAATAAACCCTCTTTGAACAACTCATCCATTTGTGAGACACCGCCATTCCCTGTGTTGTTGCTCATTCAGTATATACTATGGTGTGTATTCCCTTTCCCTTTGCCAAAGTGTCACAAAGTTAAGTCAGTCAAGTCATCCCTTAGACTAGCCAGTTATTTTAGCCTTCACCCTTCACTAGCAAATTGATCACAGCTATGAAGTGAGTATGATCTTGAAAGTCTAGTCTGAGTCATAATAATAATTAATGACATTATATATTTGGATTTAGATCGCCAGTAATGATTACTTTGTGTTATAATTGTTATTTGAATAAGTTGTAGAGCATGCATTAACCTATGACACTTTACAGCAGCTTATGATGGTGGTCTAAGTTATATTTGGTCATGTTGACTTGGTCAAACCTAGTTTGACCAAGGTCAACCATACGACATGAGATGGTTGGACCTTGTGATGATATGGATAGATGATATATGGTCTATGTACATGTACATGATGATACTATGCAGCAAATACAGGGTTATGATGATGATTCATGGTTTACAGCATTATTTGATCATTTACAGATTATTATTATTTCACATGTTCCGGTATATTGGATATATTTTATGATCATGCAGAGACTCATATGGTGTATGAGTACACATCTTGGATGGATTTGGACCTTTTGAGTCCAATGAGACAGTTTGTTTTCAGTTTCGGGCACTTACAGTGATGATTGAGCCTTAGTAGGCTATCCCAGTGCAGTTTTGGTTTGTCGGAGACACTGTCAGAGCAGATGTGATTTTTATCCGGTTGACCTAGGGCGCTGTGCTTGGAGGGGGTGGTCCAGCCACTCGTTTTTACCATATTACCCCCCTCCCGGACACACTGGTGCCCTCACCTTGACACCGCAGGCACTCCAGGAGGCAGTTTGGGGCAGTTTCACACTTCCCGAGGCATTTCAGGATTGGTAGAAATGGCTATTGAGGAATTCGATTTGGGCTACTGAGGCAATGTCTTGGCATGGGATGAACAGTGATGATGGATTGATGTCTTCCACACCTCCTCCAGCAGTTTCAGCTTCATCGGGACCCGCATCCATCACTTATGGCACTTTCTGATGATTTCTGAGGTCTTTTGAGGCCTACAATTTGTCCATAGAGGCACGATTTGGTATATTGATGACTTTTTTATTATTTTTGTGCTATGGGGATTGACCAAGGGTGGCTAAAATTACCCCTTGGACCCACCATAAGCTTCTTAATATATTTTGTCATCATGATATGGTGGGATTCCCCTCTCCTAGGGCGATTTTGTCCACTTATGTTATATTTTATTAGTGATCCATGTATTTTATTGTTGAGCTCATCTCAACCATTGATTAGACATTTGTATCTTTTAATCTTAGCCACTCATTCAAAAAGTGGTTAGGATTTTGATGCCTCTCCTTCCTATTTAAAGGAGAGAGCTTCTCATTGTAAAGGGACCTGTGGCTCTGGATTATTGGAATAGAAAATTATTATTGCATCTATCTCTAGTGTTGTGGTGAATGTTTTTGGTGTTCATTCGTTGGTTCTTCCTTTGCACTGAGTTATTGGAGATCTTGTTTGCCATATCTTTTGTACCACATTTTTTTTTGCATCTACAGGTGGAGGCCGATTTGCTTTGAGGAGGAAGTATTGGTAGGGGAAGACTCCCCTACTTCTTCTTTGGATCTCTTCGTTGGTAACAGGGAGTATTACTATCCCAGGACCTTCTATTCTATGTTATCATTGCATTTTACTTGTACTTCCTCCATACTTGACCTCTCTGATTGAAATTGATTTTCCTTGGATTGACAGGTAGAGGAGGGCGCACTTGTGGGCTAGGGCATCAATTTGGCAAGCAAAATCAACAATCTCTCATTTGATCTCTGCAGGAATCTTCCTCAACATCAAAGCATCTCTCTTCATCACTCAGATATGATCTCAAGGTAAGTTCTATCTCCATGATCTATCCACTTGTCTAAAACATTTTAAACCCTAATTAATCAAAAACCCCATTTTTACATTTTTTCAAATCTACTGAGATCTAGTGGGTTGTTGGGTGTAATATTGAAAACCCACCTCTATAGTATCCAAGGCATCTCGGATCTATAGTTTGGTGAGGATTGGCCTCCATTTGACCCCCTTCCCAGGCCAACTTAGCCTCTCCAAGTGAGGTCGCACTCCTTGAGGAAGGTGAGTTACCCTAGATCTAGTACGTGGGTAGTTGAGATTCCACTTGATTCGTGATCTACACATCCAATAACCTACCCCCAGACTGTCATTTTTCTGATTTCTACCTTGTGGGCCCTATTCCACATTTTAAGGGATTTATTCTCCATTTTGGACCACTTGGTATCTTTAAACTCAGATCTAGTAAGATCTAGCCATCGGATTGCCGTGAAATTGTAGATCCATACTCTCACTTGCTTAAACTACTTGGATCTAAAGTTTGGATGCCATTGGACCTGTCTTGATTCATTTATCCCACTTTTTAGCCTCCTTGGGTAAAGTCGCACCACCTTGGAGAAGTGAGTTGGTCCACTTCTAGGACGTGGGTACTTGAGATTTTAGTGGATTTGGAACGGGCATAATTCAAAACCTAGGTCTAGTTGGTCACTTTATCAAATCTTACCTTGGAGATAGCATTCCTTGTTTTAAGAGATTGTGGTCCACTTAGGTCAAACCTTGAATCTTTAGATCTAGACTTATTCCTCCATCAAACCTTTAATTGCCCACTTGTCTCATGCAATAGGAGTTATCAATCACAAGTTAACTACACTTTGACTCCATTATCCCAATTCCCAAGGCACTGGTCTCTCTCCAAGTCAATTCGACTTTCCTAGATTGTTGGATTAACTTGTGGTTTGACCCTTGTGTGGTGAACTAAACCCTTTGATGTCATCATGTACCATGATCAAGCTTGTCACTTGCACTAGTTAGCCCCAATTCAACCCCTAAACTACCCTGCATTGGACACAGTTCCCAAGGCAGTGGATTTTCTCACATTGACTAGTACTTTAATCCTGGATCCTATTTCAAATATTATAAGTCACTCTCACATCAACAATGAACCAAAGCTATACTCATTGAACACCTCACTTATCTTGTGACTTCATCCTAAGGTCTAGGATAAACCATACACCTTACTTCATTTAGAATTAACTTGATTTGGTGTCTTGGTTTTGATCTCTCCTGTCGGGAGTAGATCGGGTCTCCCCCTTTGTTGTCTGGGCTAGATAACATAAAGTGAAGGTTGCCTCGACTGGCGTGACAACCATCTGTTGGAGGTCGAGGCGATCGTGGTTGCACCTTTTGAGTTGCCCTTCCCTATTGCCATCCATGAGTGGATACATCCATAGGGGTAGCTACAGTTTAGGTGATAACAGGTAGCATGTCCTTCGTGAAAGTGTACAGACCTACTAAAAACCAGCAAGTAAAAATTCACAGAAAAATGCCCAAAATCACTTTGGGACAATGTTAGTTTATCATACAAAAATGTACAAATTTACGTAAAATTTATGAGCAAATTTTGATGAGATAATAACATGTAAATAATGATTCAAAACAGATTTGTACATGTAAAAGATGTAGAATATAATGCAGAAAATTTAAATGGGAAAGAAAGGAGAAGATGGTGCTCTTTTGCTCATCCAATGCTTGGAGGAGTGGGGTATCTGACCAAAGAATTCCACCATCAAAGCTTGGTGACCTGCAACTTGTAAGATATTGCTACACAACTAAAATGAAAGGTGAGTACCTATAAAAGAGCTAAGAGATCATAAACTTATAAAAGAGCTAAGAGATCATAAACTTCAACCAATAAGAATATGAAGATCTTAACTAGGTAAATCGGAAACTCATAAAATAACTAGCAAAATTACTAGAAATCTCACCAAAGCAAAACAGTTTGCTTATTTGGCCTCCCAATGATTGAATAGCATGAAGATCTGAAGCAAAGCACCACCAAGAGCATCCACAACACCAAATCTCCTCCAAAGAATTTGTATTACAAAGCCAAATGGCTGAAAATTACAAATGCCCTAAGAATGGGCAAGAAAAGAGCAAGAGAATGAGAAAAATAGAAATGAGGCAAGAGCATGAGTGAATGTAACCCAAATGAGGAGGAATGCCCTCCTTAAATAGGAAAAATGAAAGAGAGAGGCTCTTTGCATGCTAGACAAGTGTCACAAGGGAGAGAGAGGTGCCCAAGAGAGGGGGCGAATTTGCTCAAGGAGGAAAAAACCATGGTTTGGGATCTCAAATATGGGGAGATAAACCCCCATTTTAATGCTCCCAACCTTATTGCTATGTCAAATGGGGAGGAAACCACCATAGTGGGGCCCTTCCCATTGACGTTTACTAACCCAACCAATCAAAGAGAGGATGGCGCACCCCCTAGAGTGGGCACTTCACCACACTCAAAATACTTGCTTGGGGGGCCACCTTAAGCTCTAACTTTCATGTTGGGTACATAACATAAGGTTTAGGACTTTTACTTGGCCACCCCAAGTGACTATAGTCATTTTTACAAAATTTGGCTCTCTAATTAAATGCCCAATTTCCTGATTTCCTTGACTGACCTGGGAAAAAATGACCAAAACCATAGTAATGTTCGTCCGAATGACTTCAAACTTGGCCCAAGGATGTAGGGGGTCTCATGCCATTTGTCTTGAGTACCCATACCCCTATACAACATCAAAAAGGACCAAGTAACCCTCTTTTACATTACAACAAATTGTCCTGAGTGACAATTTTTAATGACCAAAAATTAAAAAATCCTATGCAAAACTTAATGAAATTCCGCAAGAGTCTGGATAATATATAGCATGGTAATATAGAACAATTCTAGGCCTCAATCACCCCATGAACTTGATCACTAGAACACCTTTCACCACTTTGGAGGTATTTTTAGGTGAAAAACTCAAATAATTAAAACCTCTAAAGAGAAATTTTAATTATTTAAGTGAAAAAACACTCGATGAAAGGACTTCCCTAATGATAAAGTCCTACGTGACTAAGTTACACAAAACTAGACCCTCATGCTGACATATACTTACAAAATCCCCCGCAGGGGTGCGGAAATTTCATGGAGAGAAGATAAGAAAAAGAGCTGCCTCACTTGATATAATCATTCAATACTTATTTCGTATCTTCAAGGCACATTCAATATGTCCATGGTAAATCGTTGTCCACCAAGTCGGTTTTGGTGGTCAACATTCTGGCTCCAACTGTGGGACGTGTGCTCGATCTGGTCTTCAGGCAAGTAGAGGATACGAGAACTTCAGAATCTCTGGTTCTTATAATCTATAAAAACATTTCAGCTTGACAAGAAAACCTTAGTAGCACAAGTTTCATTAGAAAGCCCATGAACCATAAGTTGTTTTAACAAAAATATTATTATTCCTAAGTACATAAAATAAATGCAGAAAGCAAATGCTCACTTTAAGGAGCTTATTTTCCTACTTTAAGCATCATAAAATAAACATCTTAAGTAAAATCAAATATGCAATGTAACCACTTAAGCATTTTATCAACTCTAAAGGTTTTTTACTTGTCTTTGGTTACCAGCTAAAGCAAGGACTTGTTTGTTAAGAAATGCAAACCTGCGTGATGATTCAGAATGGGCGGGTTGGATGGGGAATCATAGGCATGAATAATTGTGGGCGGCTTTCATGTGACGGTTATTAGGGGTACGCCGAAGTGGAACTTTTGGAATCCGTGGGACTTATTCGGTGTTCGGTCGAGGGATCTGTAGAGGGCCCCTTGAGGGGATAGAAATGTCTTCCACTTGGGGGGTGGAAGGCACATCATAACCTTTGGCTCGTGTTTGGAGGTTGATGTCCAACGTATAGATATTTTGGAAAGAACCGTCGTCGGGCGGGCAAGGGTCTTGCTGTTGTGTAACTATCCCTTGATTGGCGAAGGGTTGATGTAACACGGTTGTTTGTGGTTAGGGAGGATTTGCTTCCTAAGGGGGGTTCGCCACCATCTTCTTTTTGGCTTCTACTAACTGTTGGCAGTCAGGGATAAGAGGGAAATGATGTGTAGTGGCCATAATCGCCGCAAATGGAACAACAATAATTGGTTCTCAGGGTGGGCTTCTTCCCTTGTTTGGGGGGGTTGTTAGTCCCTGTATTTTGGTGACTCGTATTCTGGTTTTACTAGAGAGGGGGGTTGCCCCCTTGCCCCAGCTGCGAATTCTGTTTGTTCTTACCTTTCTTCTTCCCCTGAGTTTGTGGATTCTAGGGGTTTGTGGCGTTCAATTGCTCAAATTGTTGGGCTTGCTGAACATAAGAAGGTTGAACTAGGTTAACCCCCATATGGGGGGCAGGTTGCTGACCAGTTGGGTATGGGAAAGGATAATATGGGTTATATTTCGGTGGTGTGTGTTACGTGGTACCAATACCAAGGCACCTTCAGCTATGCCCCAGGGAGAGAGGGTCATTTTGTTTTTTTTACCAGGAAGGGTGTCTTCTAGCATTTTCTGAGCAGAGGCTATGGCCAAGCCCTTTTGGTTCCTCTCCTGGGAGTACTATGGCTTAGTGGCATTGCTAACTACCTCATGAAAGGGCTTGAAGCCCTGAGGTTGGTGTCTAGGGCTCCCAAGGGTGGGTCTCTGGGTCACATGACCCCCCACCTGTTTTATCATTCTGGTGGCGTTTCTCTCGGCACTAAGGCTTATGTCTCCTTCCAGGTCACTGTCCACACCCTCCTGGTCCCTCTTCACTGCAGCGCCCTCTCTCCTTCGGCTCCTAGTCATGATGATGTCATCCTTGTACCAAGCCTACATTGCTTGATATGGGGGGGGCGTTGAGGGATTTTCACCACTGTTGGGATTAGATGGGGCATGATGCTCCCCCCTGACTACTCCAGCCTTCAGTTTGGAGTGATTTGCTCATTTTTAGCTATTTTAGTCATTTTTTGGTAAACTCTGGGGAAAATGCTCCAAGTTACCCACAGATTTGATTATTTTATATTATAATTTTAATTTGACATGTTTTAATTTTAAATTGACAATTTAAAGCATGTAGGCTTGGTTATTTTGTAAAAAGTGAGAGTGAGATCATATAAATACAATCTCCTCACTTCATTTTTACACACAAATTATGGGATAAAATTCATTATGCTACTCTTTTACCCTAGAAGGGCCTTATGAAGTGATGTGCACCTCTTGGAGGGATGATTCTTCTTACTCTTGGATGAAGTTGGATGTTTTCTTTGTCTTGTTAATGCTTTGTGGATGCTAGAATGGTGGGAATAACTCATGCTCACGTAAGTCTTTTACATTTTTAAGGTTTGCTTGATGAATGGTAGGTCAATTTTGCATCTTGAATGATTGAATAGTAGCTCTAGAGCTACATTCTCTTTGAATAAGGTTTTTGCCTGCTATTCTATCCTCATTGCATACTAAAAACACTCCCAAGAGAAGGTTTTTACAAAGTTTGGCCTTGGAGCTCCAACTTTGCCCTAGTTTAGACTCTTGAAACCAACCCTAGAGGTTGTTTCAAGAATCCCTAACTTAGTAGCAAGGAGAATTACCTCCAAGAGTAAGGCTTGTCACCTTTCTCTAAGGCTAAGGTTTGGGGTAACATCCATTAAAACCCTAAGTTTGTCAATTTTCTCTACATCAAACCCTAGTTTGAATTTTTGTAAATATTATTGCTAGATTAAACTTGTATTTTCATGTGTAATTTTGCATTTTCATGGTAGAATTAGGGTTAGAATTAGGTCTTCAATTTTATAACAAAAACCCTAAAAATCAAAAATAATAATTTTCATTTTTTTGGCCTCCCTAAAATTTCGCCCCTAAATTCCCACAGCCCTAAATTCTCGCGACCCCAAAATTTTGGCCCTAAATTATCACGGTCCTAAAATCGCAACTCTAAAACCCGGCCCTAAATTCTTGCGACCCAAAATTTTTGGCCCTAAATTCTCGTAATCCCAAAATTTTGGCCCTAAATTCTCGCGGCCCTAAAATATCGGGCATGAAATCCTCGGCCTATCTTTTTTAACCCTAAACAGACCTGCAAAACTGCCAAAACTACTATACAAGCACCATCCTAACTCTCTCTATTACTCTGTGTTTGACTCCATTAGAGGCACTGATCTATGCTTTAAGGTGTTTGGAAGGAATTTGGCATCTACTTCACAGGTACATTAAAGGGCTCTCCCCTTGGGACAACATTGGATCTCGAAGAAGTTAGGAGATTGGACAAAGGTGACAGTAGTCCAAGTTTCTTATGTGATTGTCTTTCACTTACAAGCCTAGCCTGCTAGTTTGAATGCTAACAATGGGATAAATGCAGTTTGCGTTCCATAAGAGGTGGACATAGGATCGGCTTGCACCATTGGCAGTGTAGGAACCATCATTGCTTGGCTAACATTTGGTACGTAGGACTATACGGTCCATACTATAATTGACCAACTGATGGTGTTAGTACCGGTGTAGAGGGTATCGACGCAGGTGGCATGGATGGGTAGTACGGAACCATGTTGAATGGCACGGACGTGGTAGGAGGAGCCTTTCCTAAATGGGAAATGGACCCGATAAGCCCATCTGGCGAATGTGACGAGCCCGTAGGTGTAGGATCCAATGACCGATGCCAAGGGGTATCAGGGAGGATAGTGTAAAGGTAGTCGGATTGTGCGTATATGAGATCAAAATGTTGTGCTTTCAAAATAGCCTCTTCCTCGTTTTGCGGCATGGAGGTGGCGACATCTTTAGCTATGGCGGGTTGCAGAGATTTGATAAACCAATCCAACAAAAAGGGAGGTTGTATTTCGATCTTGCATAATGTGTGGCGTCTACGCCTCTCATGGATGTGATCCGCGATGTGGGTGGAAGTATTTTGATGAAACTTAGTGAGAATTTCGAGGCCTAGATCATGTTGTATTGGCAGTTGGAAGTACGTAAGAAATGCGGTGGCCAATGTAACAAATGTGGAATGGGTTCCACTTGCTAGGTTTACATACCATTTTGATGTCGTTCCGGTGAGGGTGCACTGGAAGAGGCGAAGCCTCACGGGGTCATCCACTATGTTGTTAGATGAACACCATAAGTGGAAAGACATAACGTGGTTGGCGGGATCGTCTCCCTGTTTTCCTTCGAATTTGGGAATGTCGGAAGGAAGCTTGTCTGGCATAGCCGGCCATGTCACATCATGATCAAGGGGATCATTAGTCAATTTGGCCAAATCAAGTAGATTTAAACTAGCCATAAATGATAAGGTAGGGACGACGGGTCTTGCATTGTATGTGGGATGTGATTTCCACGAGGGGGAGACCTGGGTGGTGTTGTAAACAACGGTTGACCTCCTATGAGAGAGGATGGGTCAAATGGAATCAAGCGATCTCCAAGGGGAGAAGCTAGCAAGGTACCTCCTCCAATGGAGCAAGAAGTGGTGTAATTGATAGTTTCTCCGAGAGGAGAAAATGTACCTAGCAAGGCCTTGGCCTCGACCAGATGATCCTATCAATGTAGCCTGGGAGCGACCCCGGCTAGGGTACCTTCCTTGTGAACCACGGGAAGAAGGTGTAATGACACCCCTCGAGAGAGGGGATAGGCCTTGCAGTCTACGAGACTATCTTAGGATGTTGTTTTGTTCCTCAATGGTGAAGGATTTGTGTCAAATGAGAGTGAGTGGAATTTAAGCACAATTGAACAAATACAAAAATATGCCAATCACAACAAATGCAAAATGATGCGACAAGTGAGTGATATGTGCAATGTTGGTTTTAGTGTATGAGTTCCCACATGTAGGTTCTTTTTATTACGAGTTAGTGAACTTGTAGTTAAAAAGAAAATAAATATAAATTCCCTAGAAGACCTAACGTCCTTCCTCTCAAATGTAACTCGGCATCCCAAAAGCACAATTGATGGTGATAATGGTATCCACTCACCAATCGACTAGTGGAGGTAACAAAGAGCTAGTTCTACCGGCAATGGGGCCAATGTTCCAATCAACAAGACTTGGCAACACCTCCCAAAGGCAATAGCTAACTTCAGGAGTCAATTGCACTCACAATTGCTCTTTGGTGATATCCTAAGTTGGGCCACTAAGATACCTTGTGTCAAGTGTGGATCAGTGGTTCCGCCTGCACGGTATAGTGTTCTCTCCTTACAACAAGTTGAGTGGCTTGTAGGGAAGAGCAAGGCAGCTATACCTCGGCCTTCAACTCCTTGGTCACGGCACACTTCTGATCGGGGTTTTCTTTTAACACTTGCTTATATTAGGATTTCGTAAGTACTGTTATCACACCATAGTAGCAAGGCAACTATTCTTGCTTAGCAGATATCTGCACATTCCAGAGCTTAGATTTTTCAGAGCTTGGCTATGATGACTTTATATTTTGAGATCACTCATGATCAGGCAGTGTATTATTCAAACTTATGTTAGACCTTGTGTCAAGGCTGAGCCTTGAGAGTTCAGATATGATGACCGATGTAACCCTTTATTCCATACAGTTTCAGTTCAGTGCCTAGAGATGTATTGCAACAGTGTTTCAGATGATATATGATGATTATTCTTGTGATGATATTGTATGACCTATGGATTTCTGATCATTGACTGTGGATTATTATCTTGTTGCTTTAGTCATGTTCAAAGCATTAGTTTGGTATATAATTCATGATGTGGCAAACTTTATAAAACTTAAAATGGACTATCTTGATGATAAACTATAAAATGGACATTTTACTTGCACATTTAGGTTATCTGACAAAACTCACTGGTTTACTACCTTGCATAAATATGGTCTTTCTTGACACCAGTTGTCTGCTATCTTAGGCTCCACTTTCACTTGACTCCATCCATACATGACTCTCCTTATTTGGCCTTGACCCTTGACTTGTCTTACTTGACTTTCTGATATTGAGGACTTCACTTTTTACTACCTCTGTGTTTGGACCGCATCCCTGTTTGTTTAGTGTCTCGGCTTTGAGTTGGTGACAAAACTTGCCTTTGGTAAGTTGGATTGTAGGCCTAAATCATTCCTGTCGGTTGTCCCGATGTTTGGCACTGGCACGAACTCCCCCTAGTCACTTGAGATGTTGTTGGCTAAAACTGAAAGTTCATGTACTACTTATGGAAACTTATGTAAATTCGCCCATGGAAACTAAAAAGGGCAAGAGCGATGAACTACTAAAAATACTCCTCGAAGAGTATAAGAAAGGTCCAAAAAAAGCAATGGTTCTTAAATTCTATATCTAAACAATTGTTGACCTTGTATATATATAAACATGCCCTGGATGCAAGCTGCAATTAGTTGTGTTTATCAGCACACCTGAGATCCGAAGGGTTATGTAGGCCAAAAAAGCCATGAAATGAAATTGAATGATCCTAATGAACTTGGATCAACTTGATGTAGACATGATGCCTAAGTTGAATAAGCACTCTCTAAACAACTTACCCATTTGTGAGGCACAACCATTCCCCGTGTTTATTTTGTCCAGCACAGAGTTTGTAGCTTCCCCTTTCTCCCAGTCCAAAGTGTCTTTTAGTTGAGTTAGACAAGTCACCCCCTTTGCCCAACCTTGTTCCTAGCCTTCATCCTTAGCTAGCAGTTAGACCATGTCCAATGGGTGAGTTTGTCATTTAAGCTATTGTGTAAGTAAATATAAATAACAACGGAATGAACAAATATGATTAATGCCACTAAATGATGTTATGCTTTAAGTTAAGTTGTGAGTATGATTAGAGGAACATGTCTTAGTCTATTGATATGACTTATCCTTGGTTATATATTGACCTAGTCAAACCCAGTTTGACTATAGTCATGTCTTGGGATCCGTGATGATGTGGACCATGCATGCTTATGGATGATGATTGATAGTCCCACATACTCTTGATGATGATGCTATATGATGGACATATGATTCAAATGATGATTGATGCAGTTCAGCAGGTTTTATTATTTACTTCAGATCATCAGATTATGCACTGTCCATATATGGTGGACCCTACAGCTAGCCCATAAGGGCAACCCATGGTGTATGAGTACACATTCTTAGTAGATTTGGGTCTTCTGGATCCAATGATACACTTATCATTCAGTGTCGGGCACTTCTAACAGTGATAGATGCAGTTTTCCACTTATTGACTAGTTTTGGGGTTGATTTCCCAGCATGAGCAGCAGGAGCCATGAGAGGCCAATTCACCTAGGGCGCTGTAATGAGGAGGGGGTGGTCCAGCCACTTGATATTACCATTTACCCCCCCTTCTGGAGAGCCTGGTGGGCTCAGGTTGACAGCGCAAGTGCCCTAGGAGGCAGTTTCAGCTCTTTCACAGTTACCGAGGCAGTCCAAAAATGGGATAAAAGGGCCACTGAGGAATTCGATTTGGGCAATTGAAGCAAGGTTTTGGCACTTGGTTTTCATAGAGGTCTTCCAAGGTGAACCCCCTATCTTCCAGCCAGTTTTCATCATTGGGGGGGGTCCACAGAGGCCATAGGAGGCCTTTTACTGCATGTCTCTCACAGATTTTGAGGACAGATTTGATCATTTGTATTTATTTTGGACATATTATATTATTTTATTGTGCCATGGGGATGAGCTAGCAAGGATTGATGCCTCCTAGCCCCACCATGTGCTTTATGAGTCATGTCCTAGTCATTTGGGGTGGGCCCATGTATTTTTGCCCCCTTTAGAGGATGACGTCACCCTCCATGAGTCTATTCTAGCTATGACGTCACCTTACTATTGAGTGATCCATGTGTTATATTGTTAGGCTCATCTTAGCCATTGATTATGTTATGAGATCTTTTAATCTCAACCACTCATCTTTATGTTTTGTAAAATGGTTTTGAGATCTAGGGTTTTGGTCTTTATCATCCTATATAAGGAGGAGACCTCCTATTGTATAGCTCACCTTTGGGCTCTGGAAAACTTGGAATGAAAATAATATTTTGGAGATCTACTTCTTGGCTTTGATTGGGTTGCTCTTGCATATGTTCTTGGATCTTTTGCTTCTAGACATTGTTTGCTTTTCAGGTGAAATCGACATCAAGAGAGGGAGGTCGAATTACTTCAAGCTAGCTCAACGATTTGCTTTGTGGGAAGATTGTAGGGGTTGCTCACATCCCCCATGGGCAAGACGTCTTCATAGAGAGGGAGTTTTTCAATTGTGCTTTGTCCATTGATTACTTTCTTGATATGACATGCTTAGATCTTATGGATTTGTGGATCAAATCTAACTTGATGTAGTTTGATTTACAGGTTTTCATGGGACATATTTCCTCCTAGGGCTTGGACGTTTTTTAGTTGAAGACACTTGGATCAAGCTTGGAATTGTAACTAGGGCAAGAATTCTCCATATGCTAAGAGGCCGCAAGCTTTGAGGTAAGATCTACAAGGTGCGTATTGACTTCGCTTGCTATCCATCCTATTGGTCAAAAACTACATTAAAATCAAAACCCTCATTTTTGTTTTTCTTAGATCTACTTGGATCTAGCTTGGCTTTTGAAAAAATATTGAAAACCCACCTCTACAGTATCCACGGCGATTCGGATCTATAGTTTGGTGTGGATTGGGCTACATTTGACACACTTTTCAAGGCATTTAACCTTCCTTGGGTAAAGTCACCCTCCTTGGGTGGTTGAGTTAAGCTAGATCTAGTACATGGGTAGGTGAGATCCCACTTGATTCATGATCCTCACATTTGATAACCTACCCCTAGTGCTTCACTTCATTGATTTTCACCTTGTGGGCCCCATTCCTCATTTTGAGGGTTGTGCCCCACTTGGGTCAATTTGGTGATGCATGTTCAATCTCAGATCTATGGATATCTAGCCATTGGATGCCCTTGATTTTCAAGATCCACACTGATAATTGCCTAAACTACCCGGATCTAAACTTTGGTGGCTTTTGGACTTGATTTGACACACTTTTCCATGCATTTAGCCCTCCTTGGGCAAAGTCGCACTTCTTGGGGGTTTGAGTTGACCCACTTAGAGAAACTGGGTGTTTGAGATCCCACTTGTTTTGGAAAGAGCACACCTTGAAACCTACATCTAGTGTATCACTTTGTGAAGTTCTACCTTGGGGGTATCATTCCTCATTTTGGGGATTGTTGTCCACTTGGGTCACTTAGTGAAACATTAGATCTAGTAAGATCTAACCATCACACCCACTTGATCTTGAAGAGCCTCCTTGGTTTGCATCTTAGGTGTCCTGATCTACATTTTGATACCCTTTTGACTCCATTTGCCCATCCATTTCAAGGCACTAGTCCACCTAAGGCAAATCGCACTTCTTGGGATTTGTGTCAATTGCTAGATCCCATATGTGGGTATCTCTAATTTCATCTTAGATCCATAGATCTACTCTTTGCATACCCCTCGGTACCATTTGCACCCTTAACTTCACCTTGTGGGTCCCATTTGAACCACTTTCCATATCCCAAGGAAGTGGGTCCCACTTGTGTATTTCATGGTACTAGATCTTGTCATTTGATCTCATTATGTGGCCTAAATCATTCATTGGTTGAAACACTAGTCATCCCTTAAGCCTCTTTCAACCATACTTAAACTTCTAGGTCCACCTAACCTTGCATTGGTTTCCGTAACTCATCTTTAACACTTCCCTAGAAACCTTTGCTTTGGTCCAATCATCTTTGATTGGCTATAGGGTCTCCCCATTGGTCTTGATTTGTCTCGATCTAAAGTGAAGAGTGCCTCGATTGTAGTGACTCCCAGCTTGCATTGGGAACCGTGGCATCTCTTGGGTCACCTCTTTAGTTGTCCATCTCCTCTACCATCCCGGATGGGATACCACAAGGGACAACTACAAGTTGTGTGATAACAAGTACCTTATGAGACAACAATGCTATGTTTCAAAATATCACTAATGAAACTAAATTGGTGGGCATTAATGGATGCCTAGCCCAATCAACCTTGCCTAACTAAAATATTTTTTTGTGACCTCCTGTGGAGGATTTTAGTTGGTTAAGACAATTACAATGTTGATTTTAAGGGGTTTGAATGTTTCACTTATGGAGTGGGGTATTTCATAATCCCTACCTTTCTAATTCACCAAGCTCACATGAAGTGCGAGGTGAATAGCATACTGGGATTGGAAGAGTCTTTAGGCCTCTTATTGTGTGCTAGTGGTGCAAGCACATGTGATGAAAGCAAAAAAACGATTTTATCGACAAATTAACTAAAAGAGTATATCAAGTAATGTGCACTTTTAACTCTAAGAGATACTCATGACGCTTTGCAAAATCAAATATTCTAACTAATAGACAAGTGTGCAATGGAGGTATTTCACACTTCTCACCCTTTTTCTGATTCACCAAGCTCACATGAAGTGAAAGGTGAAGAGCATACTTTGGGCTACAAGTGTCTTTAGGTCCTTACTTGTGTGCAAAAAAGGTGTATTCTACACTAGCAATACTACTAATTTACTAAAAACAACATGTTGATTGGTGCATAAACAAGAAAAGGTCTTGAATACTAGTGACAACAATGGGGCCCATTGAAAGCCTCAAAGTTGGTTACCTAGGTAAGTTTCAAAAGATATGTACTCTTTACTTCCTAATCTTGGTCTAAGTGAACTAATTACAAAAAATTAAGTAATTATGCGAATTAGCCTTAATTTAAGTTCACTAGTAAGCAATAATTGGACTGCCAAACTAAGCTATGCAGATAAAAAGCAAATAAACAACAGTAGCGTGGCTAAACAAGACTCTACCACGCGGGTTAATACAAAACAGGCAGGCTGAACAGCGCGGGTAATACACTAACCTTCCGCGTGGGTGCAATGAGTGGGATAGCGTGGGTATGACACTGGTAACCTGCGCTATGCGCGCGACTATCCGGATCGATTCTGCGCTATTAGCGCGCAGAAACGCCAGGAACCGCACGACTGTGGAAAAATAAATGGGGTCGTGACGAGGCCAAATTTTGGAAGCAAGAGGTGGAATACCTGATCTCCTGCAAATGACAAATACCCAAAATTAGTTACTCCGCATAAAACAACCTAGTTTAATAAGAAATGAACAAAAATAAGTATGGTCGCCCGTAGAACTGTTATGGAAAAAATTGCACAAGTGCACTCATCCACTTGGTAAGGGGCTAAGCCTTGTGGGTTGCAACAAGGCCTCAGTCCTTGGCGCCCCTTTCTGAGTTGGTTGGTATTCCTCCAAGTGATCCTGCAACAGACTGTTAGTGTAGTTCACTTTCAAACATAGAAATATTGATAAAAACAAAATGAAAGAGATGGGGGGAGAATGCAAACTCCAAAAACAACCAAAGATATGCTAAAACACTGTTGTGTTGCCCAGTGGAATGGTTGTACAACACCTAGGAGCTATGGGCTTCAAGGGAAGCCAACAATCTCCCTGAGGGAGGCCTTTCTTGTCCAAACTAAATGTTAAGTAGAAGGTAGAACAATGGAGAGAAACACTTGCCCCTAGATGGAAGGTGGCAAGGGAGCTTGGGAATGCTCACAATGGTAGGAAATGGTGGGCTATGAGGAAGCTCCAACTCAAAACCAGCAGCATAACCTTGCTCTGATTTCTCTCTATAAAATGCATGCCAATGGCTTCCTTTTATAGGCCAAGAGGGGCCAACAAACAACTAGATCCAAATGTGAACTCTCCTCTTTCATGAACTAGTTCCAAGGTACACAAGGGGAGCTGATTAATGCCACCACGTGTGTGAAGAGCCGAATTCGAATCCTTGGGTAGGATTGAGTCTTCAATGCATCGCTGGGAGTGAGTGGTCCCGTAGTTTTGACAGTAGCGTAGCTATCGAAGGAAAATCTGTGCGGGTGTAGCGTGGGCATTGTTCTGATAACCTGCGCTATAGCGCGGGTCAACTGTGTAATACCCGCGCTACCCTTTGTTTTGACTGTTTCTTGGCACTTATGAACTGATGTTGTGTTTTGGATCTGTTGAGGATGCTTGTGGTGAGATGCATTCTTTATGTTGATGATGCCTTACTAGATGAATCGTCGAAATGTCGCATGTATGTGATTTTTAGTCGTTAACAAACAGCCAAAGGGCTTCTAGAAACATGGGAGAGAGTCTCAAGTGTGCAGGTTGAGAAAAACACTGTATGGTGTGAAGCAAGCTCCGAGAGATTGGTATTCAAGGATAGATACTTACTTGCAACAGATGGGTTTCTAGAAGAGCGAGGTAGATCCCAACCTCTACTTCATTGTGGTTGGTGAGGATCCACTCATTCTAGTACTGTATGTGGATGACTTCTTTATTACAGGAGCGAAGAAAGTCATAGGCAATTGCAAGAGAGATCGTGCTTCAGAGTTTGAGATGAAAAACATAGGACTGATGCATTAGTTTTTGGGTATGGAGGTTTGGTAGGAGGATGGTCATATCTTTCTAGGATAGGGAAAATATGCAGTTAACATTTTGAAGAGATTTCAGATGGCGGACTATAGGCCTATGGCCACACCTATGACAACCAACTGGAAGAAGCTGGTAGCTTGTGAGAGTGAGTTGGTTGATCCCACTAGGTACCTTCAACTTATTGGATCATTGATGTATCTGGTCAACACTAGGCCAAATACGTGTTATGATGTCAATACATTGAGTTAGTATATGGTGGAGCCCAAGAGTGTGCACTAGGTGGTAGCAAAGCACATGCTCAAGTATCTTACAGGTACAGTGGACTATGGACTGAACTACAAGAGAGGGGATGGAATATAGTTGAGTGGCTATACAGATTTTGACTCAGCAAGTAGTGCAATGGACAGGAAAAGAACCTCAGGGTGTTGTTTCAGCTTGGGTTCGACAGTTGTGTCGTGGTTCAGCAGGAAACAAAATTCAGTGGCACTAAGTTCTGTAGAGGTGGAATACATGGCGGCTAGTTAGGCTTGTCGTGAGACCATTTGGCTTCGCAAGATGCTAGTTAGTTTATTTAATCATCAGTTGGAGCCAACTGTGATTTACTATGACAATCAGAGTTGCATGAAACTCATGAGGAATCCAGTATTTCACGACCAGTCGAAACATATTGAGATCAGATATCATTTCATCCGGATCATGTTCAAAGGGGAATAGTTGAGCTTCAGTATGTGTCTACAGATGAGCAGGTAGCAGACATTCTCACGAAGTCACTGATAAAGGGCAAGTTTGTTTATTTCAGAGACAAGTTGGGAGTGGTGCAGAACACTTTCCTCGTTGAGAGGGAGTGTTGAAAAATTTAACAAGGATAAGTGTTGGAACCTTAACCTTGCTTCATGTAGAAGCAAAACTCTTTTTTTAAGTTTGCATGCGGAAAATGCATGCATGTATTTTTTAATGCAGAAGTGTCATTTTGCAAGGAACCCTAAAAAGGTATTCAAGCAATAAAAAGAGTTGAGAAGGCAAAATGGAAATGATTAGGTATTTTATGAGAAGCAAATCAAGTCGAGAAGACAAGAGAGGCTCAATGCATGAGCAAGGGCGCATTTTCTGGCAAAGGGAGGATGCAGATCTGAAGAGAGATTGAGCACACTTCTTCTGAGGCTGAGAGAGGATTCATTGGAGTAGAGATAGCTTTTGAGAGAAAATGGATTCATCAACTGAGAGCTCGGAGATTGAGCAGACAGAGAGGTGGCGCATTTATGTGGAGGGGGGCGCACTTCACTAGAGAAGGGTGAGCTCAAAGATTGAATTCATCAGACAGAGAGAGGGAAATCATTGAGAAAGTGATTCAATAGTTGTGGGGCATGAAGCCTAAGCCAGATAGCAGATTCAAAGAGGGGCGCATTTAGAGAGAGGGGCACACTTCCCAGTCATCCAGCAGATATTAGACTTGAGCATCAGAGCCGTAGGCTCAAAGATAAGTTTGTGTTGGAAGTTTTCTATTGTACCTCATTGTAATTGCTTGAGATAATAAAAGCTATTCTACTCTCTCACTACTTTTCCCACAAGGGTTTTTTCAGGGTCACATTGACCAAACATATCTGTGTCATTTATGTGTGTGCGTATTGCTGGTTTAGAAGAGTAAATGATCTCATGTGTTTCTTGTTCTAAATAATTGTTTATGCTAATATACATTCTCTGGGGTTCAGAATCGGGTTGTGCATTTAACTTGTGATTTAGAGAGACTTGAAATTGGGTTGAGGCTTGAGATTTCAGAGCAGTGAAATAAAAATTTACAATAGAGGCAGTTGTCACTTTCTCAACATGCTCCCAAATCTCAAGTTCCTCCACAAGCATTTGCAGCCTTAGCTTCCAAGGTATGAGATTGGGAGCACCATCAAACCTATAACACTCTCTAAGACTGACAGTCATCCTCCTGCAAATCTAAAGCGTGGCTCAAAGCAGAAATTATCCACAAGTGAGTAAAACAACCCTCTAGGGTTCAAGCGCTTCTCCCAAGCAACTTAGGGTTTCTAACCCAAACAACCTCAACAAGGTTATGTACCACTCCTAAGTACAATGCTGCTGGAATACCAACTCCCTCTTCACCAAAAGAGTGATTTCAACCAAATAGCTATGTATCAATTCAAGGCAATTTAATGCAAAACTGAAAGTTGACCTGTCTTGATAGAGGTTTTCTAGATCTAGTCCCTGTGAACTTCAGTCTTAGGGATTATCTGAAGTATTAATCTACAGCAGAAAACAGTGGACAATATTCCATCTAAGTTCAACCCAACACACTAGGCATCCCAAGAGAAAAGATACCAAACATATGCCAACAAGTTCCAACCCTTAGGGCATACTTTTCCAAACATAAACCAGATCTCGAATCACTTTAATTACTGCGCATTTACTACAGTAAATCTACTCTATTATCTTCAAGATATATGTTAAGTCACTTAACACTTTCAGCGCTTAGTTAAGTCAAATCAACATGAACAACTAGTGCTGAAAGTTACCAAATCAAGAAAACAATGCAAGCTGAAAATCAAATCTGTGATTCAACAAGTTTTGGACAGCTGAAGCTTCATATAAATACAATAGAAATGAAAAACATGTACATACTCACAGCTTATCACAAGCTGGTACAATTCTTCAAGCTCTCCAAAACCCCAGCTGCAGAAAACTATGAAAACCCCAGCCACCACCAAAGATTTCCAACAAGCAAGCATCAACACAAGCAAGTCTTCCTTGGCTTCAACACTTGTATTCCATAAGTGCAAGGCATCTCCTTCTCCTCTACTCCTCAACAATTGTTTCTCCCCCATTGGGGTTTTACTAAAACCCTCGTCTTGTGTGCCCCCTTAAGATAAAACCCTAACCCTAGAATTTCACTTCAATCCACCAAGAACCCTAACACTGCAAGACAAAGAGAGAGAATACACTAAAGAAGAGTACTAGGAGAGGGAAAGAGGCGCACTCTATTTCTCACATCTCTTACACAAGATGACAAATAAATGAATGATGAAAGGACTCTATCCTTCCTCTATTTATATGTGAGGTAAGGGGGGGGCAGCAATATGAAGTGGGCCTAAAGCCTTACAAGCAACCTATCTCTAACAAGTAGATCTACACATGTGAAGTGCTACACTCCAAAATGACACATGTCAAACTCCAAGGTGATGTCGTCAACAAGCAAGGCTTCAAGGCATGAGCACTCCTCAAGCAAGGTCCAACGCTCCTCCTCCAAGAGCTCCAAGGCTCCAACACATCTTGAAAGCTATATGCTCCTCCAGGTCCACCACACCTACATGACCACTCCCTCAACCCAAGCGTCCTCAAGTCAAATACAAGCCTTAATGCAAGCGATCCACGTGTGCCCATGCCATCTAGAGCTCAACGCCCTCCTCTAGAGACTAGAACACCAAGCACTCCTCCAAAGCATATCCTCATAAGCAACAAACCAATCTCCGTGTGGTCAATTGAAGAATGCCATCAAGTTATCCAAAGGTCTATGACACTCCAAGGAAGAAAACCACATAAGCATCCATACAAGGTCTAGCAATCCACAAGCAAGCCACCTCCACATGTGCATGTCTATCATGGAACAATCAAGGGTCATCCCTACACCATGCACCCCACATGACATGAAGGACCCCCCAACATGGTGTAAACACTTTCAGAGTAACCCTGAAAGCTAACAAGGATATCATCAAGTTCCAATACACCCTAACGATGTTGGGACGACAACTTTCAAATCCAAAGAGGGGCTATATGAATGGTTAGGGATGCCCTTTGGTCTTACTAATGCCCCAACAACATTTACAAGGCTGATGATTCATGACTGATGTGCTCAAACCCTTCTTAAACCAATTTGGGGTGGTGTACCTTGATGACATCCTAATTTTCAACAAACGGTGGGATTAACACCTACAACAGGTTCATCAAGTATTACAGACGTTTAGAAGACAAAGTTGAAGGTAAAGCTGTCTAAATGTTCATTTTCCATGACAACCATTCACTATCTTGAGTTTGTCATTGACAAACAAGAAGTCTGAGTGGATTCTAGAAAAGTAGAGATCGCACAGAATTGGCCTGTACCCAAGAACCATACAAAGCTTAATAGCTTCTTGGGTGTGGTAACTTCTACAAATGTTTTGTTCCAGGGTTCTCACACCTAGCATGGACACTCAACCCATTATTGAGAGGGGAATTAAAGGAACAGGCATTCTGCTAGACCAATACACAACAGCAAACCTTCCACAAAGTGAAGTTGAAGATGTGTACTACACCTATCTTGGCACATCTAGACCTATCTAAACCTTTTGAGATAGACACTGATGCGTCTGATTACACCATGGGAGTTATCCTCGCCTGGCATGGGCATTCGGTTGCTTTTTACTCAGAAACATTCAGTGATGCAGTGCGCAACTACTTTACCCATGACAGCTAACTATATTCTATTGTATAGGCAACTCAACAATGTCAACATTACATTCTAGGGAAGCACACTATGACACATTCGAATCACAAACCCCTTCAATTTCTTCGTAGTTAACCATCTCTCATCGCATCATATAGCACTCATCTGATTATGACGGCTTGGCCCTCAAATCAACATTTGTTATCTCATTTCATAATATGTCATAAAATTACATGTAATATGTAATATATTTTATATCAAATTGGAGCTAGCTGTATATTTGCTTTTTTTTACTTTTATTTGTTTATATGTTGTTTTTCCGTGGAGAGCTATGAACCCATCTTAGCTGGGACGACTCTATGAGATTTAATCTTTGAACCTTTGCCTTCAGTTATTTTACCAACGAGACATGGGTAATCCCCTGGACCTGGTTGTATGCCCCTCGAACGCTGTTACTGTGAAGTTGAGGGGTCTTCAATTGAAGTTTGTTGAATAATCGCTGGGGCGACCTCCTCTCTGTCTTGAAATTGTACAATCCATAAGCGTTAATTACAAAGCTCAACGACTGCATCCATTTTAAATGTTTCCATCTGGGACAGATGAGATTCCAATGGCATCCCGTGTGTTCTTCAATGGCGAAGATCAAGTACGGAGTACGCTAAAAATCGACAAAGCTTTTAACAGAAATAGAAGAGATGGGAAACAACCAGCATACCCGGATTGTGCCACGAGCTTTGCTTGCCTCCTTGAATTTTTTGCTGATGAAGAAGGACCTCCTGGAGATTGGCAAGTCTGACAAGCTTAAAATTGCATATCTGCTCTTATCTCGGAGATTCGTCCTATATTTATACGAATTCAAGGCACCATCGGCATTAAAGGAGATTTTGTTAAAGTGGCGAGGGATTGAGGATTGCTCAACTGTAAAATTGGTGTACAGAGAAGTACAAGAGTGCAGAGCCATTGAGAATGCTGTGGTCGATCCAGTATAGCCATTTTCTTATTGATAAGCCTCTTGTTTTCTATATTAAATTATTTTTGTATTTGCAATGTTACTGCCCATAAATTCATCCTAACAGGTTATGATTATGACAGTGTACTTCTTACAGTAAAAAGTTTTCGGGTGTATTTGTGTGGGATGTAGTAAATGGTTGTCTAGGAGGTCATGTTCAAATAAAATCAGAAAGGGTAGGGGATGTATATTTATGTAGATTTTAGTAATTATATAGCTGAGTTTAGGGTTCTCTAGTCCTACAAACAAAGGGTTTCATACAAGCCATAGGCATATGGATAATGTTTGTAGGCACCATGAATATATAGTAATAATAATAATAATGCTAGCCATTTTTATGTTGGCATAAGTAAAATTAAGCATTTTAAATGGTTTTCCTTTTTTTTATCATTAAAATTTAGTTAAGCAAATTTTGTCAAAATTGTAATTTTTAAATGGACCAAATTGTTATTATTATTTTTAATATATAAATGGATCTGTCATCCTCAAATATTCCTAATACAACTAGATTTTGCAATGTTAAAATTTGGTATTTGCAATGGTATTAATTCAAAATTATTCTTGTCATATTTTAGGTCAAAAATGTTGATTTCTTTCTAATTATTTTGAAGTACATAAAAAGGCCAAGTCATAATACGTTATACTATTGCATTAAATTAATATTGTTTTATTTTGAGGTTGAATGCTCACAAACCTTATATTTTATCATAAGAAAAGAGTAGTATTCACAAGAATTCTACATGTTACCATGTGATGGTATTTTTGTGAGCGTCATGGATCAAAGGGTTCATTGACCAAAGTGGAAGCATATTGTATGAATTGTACAATGTTAACTTGCTAGTGCAACATCCCCGTACACTCTCAAATGCATAGGTGTATGCATAACATAAAGAAATTGTGCAACTTCACGTTGTGTTTGTTGATGTATATGTAACTTCGGGATGTATTTCACATATATGTATATTGTATTCCTATAGAGATGGTTTTATTCCTCTATACGGAAGTGTCATTATTTATATTGTAAGTGTCGTAACTTATACTTGATGGGTTATTAGACCACCTTGTTTGGGGTCGGCCCTGTATAAGTCATGTGGGTCAAAGGGTTATTAGACCACCCTATTGGGGTTCGGCCATGTGGGTCAAAGGGTTATTAGACCACCCTATTGGGGGTCGGCCCAGTCAGCATTATGTTATGTGGTTAAATTCGAGCCTACATGAGTTAGGTAAAAAGGCAAGTCAAGTCAAGTATAAATAGAGTGCAGGAGGCACTCTATTTACTCACTCACTTCTCACTTATGCACTCAAGGAGGAGTGGCGCACTTATGGAGGAGGAGGATCTGCTGCTAGGTTATGTCTATCTCTTATGGTTGGTTGTATCATTGCTCTATCTATCTCTGAGGAAGTTATTGGGGTTTTTCACCTTTATGGTTTTCCCCAAGTAAATCTTTGTGTCTCTTGTGTGCTTGCATTATTGTCTCCATGATTGATATGCTGTAGATATGCTGTACATGTTGTTCTCTCAGTTAAGATCCTAGATCAGATTGAAGTAAATTCTGAAAATTTAACAGTGTTTGACAACATTTTTCCTTACTCTATCATAACTCATCTTATCTCATTTATAAAGATAATAGACTCGCATAACATAACTTGTGTATCTCATTTATAAAAGATAACAAGCCCACAAAGTATAACACATGTCCTTGCATGATATGTGCCTTTAAGGCACAATTAGTGTGCAATGCTTAGTTGGCATTGTGTCTATAGATGGCATGGTGATTAGAATAATGATACAAAAATCACTCACGCACACATACACAAACACACACACATTCCGCATCCCCTAGATCTTCATTTATACAAATTATAGTGGTTAGTTTTGATTGTGTTAAGATTGTTACAATCTAACTAATCTTGCTTGGATGCATTGATATGAAAATTATCTTCCACCACATCCTCTTAAGAAATTTGTCCTGTGTTGACTACCCATCCATCTTGTGTGACGAGATCTTCAAAAATTAAGGGGCCGACATTTGCCTTCTACAAATGAATGCCCTAAGTGATGTTGGTTTGTTTGTTGCTTCATATGATTTTGAGCATTGACAAATTTTCCTTAAATGTACAAAGAATGACATATTGATTATGAAGCTGACTATCTACTATGTGTACTTTGGAGGTACTTGGTAGATAAGAAACCAGTAAGGGAAATTGTCCACCATAGACCGCTTCATATGGTGTCATTTTGGTAGCCTCATGATAAGTAGTATTATATCACCATTCTTCCAAAGCTAACCACTATTCCCATTGGAAATGCTTTTTAGATGCAAAACATCTTAAATAGGATTCAAGACACTTGTTAACTGCTTCTATCTAGACATTTGTTTGGGGATGATAAGATGTGCTCATTTGTAATTGAGTGCACTCTAGTATGATAGTTCTTTCCAAAACAATTTGGTGAATGTGGGATAATGACTTGACACAATGGAGATAGGCATGCTATGGAGTTCAAAAATTTAGGCAATTGTTTGATCCAGGTGAATTTGAGAATACTCAAAAATAAAAGTGCTTGAATGTCGATGGAAATAACACCATTTCGTACAACTCAATGATATATTTCCAATGGTGCTTGAATCGCCTCAAACAGACGTCGTATGAGAAAGATATGCCCTTTCTGAAGCTTTGATGGAACATGCAAAAGTTGTAGGAGGGTGCCACATAGCAAGCTCACAGACTGTCACATGGAAGGTTGTATAGCCGAGGTGGATGACGGGTGGAAAGACTGTACAGTCAGTGCGATGATATGGCATGGTGACATGGCATGATGGCGTAACATGGTGACGTGGCATGATGAAATGGCAAGGTGACGAGGCACATGACTAAGAATTGATGATGCGGCAGCGACCAATTAATGGTTTCCACATAGACCAATCACATGGTGCCACATGGCACCTCGCCATGGCCTCCTTAATTTGTGTGCAAGTGGTTCACATGGTTCAACGTAATGTATTTATATGGTTTGTTATATATATATATATATATATATATATATGATTTTAACTATATATATATTATAAGCCAACTTATATATTATTATTTGTCTTATATGGGATTTGAACTCTGGTTTTTGGGGTATAATTCCAAAAATTTAACCAATATGCCAACAACTTTGGTTATGTTAAGTAATGTCAATTAATAAATTTGTTATGAAGTTAATATGGTTGTCATCGAAATGATGCCCTTTGGGGGCTTTAAAAGGGGATGCATCCTCACTATTTGTTCATGGAATTTCAAAGTGCAATTCTTGAAGAGAGTTCGGGGTGAGTTCTTCATGAGAGGCTTGGTACGAATCTCAGGGAAGGATTTGTACAATGTCGAGTATAGCCTTGCTTTGCATGCAAGGGCGGTCCTTAAGCACTTGAAGAAAGCATAGACAAGTTTATAGTCAATTTTCTCAGAATTTCGAGGGGAGCCTAATTCTAATGTCTCTTTCAACATTCGAGCACTGGATTTACAGGGCATTGTCTTGATGTACATGCCAAAGGGGATCTTTGATCACTGTGTCCGAGTATGGTCGAGTTTATACTTGTTCTTCTCTGTTTTTCGAGAGCATCTCAATGGTGAAGTACATTTGTGCATCCCAACCACGAATTTGGAGGGTGTCTCCATAATTGTATTGTAAGTCACCATTGTAATAGTCATTATTTGAGCATTATAATATAACGGTCTCATTAGTTGATAGTGGACCCAAAGACGTAGCCAAGAGGTCTAGTGAACTCTGTTATCAAAGTTGGTATGGTGTTCATATCTTATGCTCTTTATATTTCCATAATTACATGTGCATTTCCTTTATTCAAGTTGAAAAAGTTTGGTTAAGTAAGTTCACTTTCATGCAAAGTGCATTGTCAATAAAAGATTCTTGATTTTGAAGGAAAGTGGATTGTTGTAGTCATTTTCAGATCAAGTGAAATCCGGGCTAACCATCTATATTCAGATCACGGTTGAAGGGGTAAAGTGGTGTCGGAGAGCACAAAAGTGAAAATACTTGGAAAGTCGATCAAATACCACTATGATGACTAATTTGTTACTTGCTTTGAGAATAACAACAATACAATTCATGGAAATGTTTATCAAAATAGTGGTTGGAATTTTAAATGGTTGCAATGCCCCAACAGTCTTAATTGCTTACCCTTCTCCTTTGAAAAGTGACACATTTTGCTACAAAAGTACTATTATCCTTTTTCATGCCTTCCTAGAAGAGAGAGATCCTAACATGTACGTAAGTTTTATGAAATCATGAATGACCTATGAGAGGGGATTAATGTAACTATGTTGATATCCTCTATTTTAAAGCGGAGTTAGGTACTAGACAAAGGCGACCTTGATACTATAATGTATCTTATTTCAAAGTGCAACTTTGGGGAGGGTTGGGATTCCCCTAAAAATCCTTGATGAGCTAAGATGTAGCAACATTTATTATCCATTCTTGTATTGTAAATGGTTGCAATGCCCCAAGAGTCTTCATTGCTCACCCTTCTCCTTTGAAAAGTGTCACATTTTGCTACAAAAGTATTAGTATCCCTTTTCATGCCTTCCTAGAAGAGAAAGAGCCTAACATGTGCATAAGTTTTATGAAATCATGAATGACCTATGAGAGGGGTGTTATCACACCCATAGTAGTTGGGATACCATGATTGCAGAGCAGTTATCTGCATATTTTTTAGCTTTTCCTTTACACAGCTTCAGTGAGATCAGCTATGATGAGCAGTGTTATTTTTTATCACCCACACATCAGAGCAACCCTATATCAGACATGCAGTAGACCTTATGCCAAGGCTGAGCCTCTTGACCTAAGATTTGATGATGGAGATGACCTTTTATTCCATACAGATGCAGTGCAGTGATTAGAGCCTCAGCAACAATGTTCTCAAGGGTTACAGTTGGTCCATATTACAGATGCAGGTATATGATGTGCATTGGTTTTATTATCTTGTTGTTTTGGTCATTTTGATAGACTAACTTAGCATCTAGCGATTATGATCTGGCAATATATCTATATAAAATGATATTGGTTATTATTGCTTGTTCCTTGTCAAATCATTAGATCCATTGATTAGCAAACCCTCTAGTGCCATTTCATCTTGATCTTCACCTTGTGGGCCCCATTTGGACCATTTTCCTTAATTAAGGGTGGGACACACTTGGATATTTTACTTGGCATTAGATATATCTAGATCTACTAATTTAAACCTATAAGTGGCCTTTATCTTTCATTGGTTGAACATTTGTCCATCTATAAGCCTCTTCAACCAAGCCCTAACTCTTTGGATCCACTTACCCATCCTAGATCTAGATCTATCCTCTCTTGATCTTTTCCTTTTTCATCTTCACATTTCCTTAGGAGGTCTTGAGTAGGTTCACTAGCCCTCATTGGCTAGCTAGGGTCTCCCCCTTGGTCTTGTTTAGGCTTGATCTAAAGTGAAGAGTGCCTTGGTTAGCATGACCCCCAATTGCATTGGGAACTGTGGCATCTCTTGGGTCACCTCTTTAGTTGTCCAATACCTCTACAATCCTGGATAGGATAACCTTTTGGGACAACTACAAGTTGTGTGATAACAAGGGCATTAATGTAACTATATTGATATCCTCTATTTTAAAGCAGAGTTAAGTACCGGACAAAGGTGACCTTGATATTGTAATGTATCTTATTTCAAAGTGTAACTTTGGGGAGGGTTGGATCCTCCTAAATCTCCTTGATGAGCTAAGATGTAGCAACATTTGTTAGTCATTCTTGTTGTGTTTCTTCTAATCATTCAGGTACTAGAGAGGATAAGGAAAAGAGGGATCCCTCTTCCTCGTGAATCCTTGACAATGAATCTACTACCACAACATTGTATTTTACATTTTTGTAGATGAACTTGTATCATATCCAAGTATCTTGGTGACCCATTTACGTTACTCTGAGAATGGAAACCTTTGTTCCAAAAAATACTTCAAGCTATGGTGATCCATCTTGATTTGGAAGTGCTTCCCTATGAGATGACCTCCATGTATTGATTGTATGTCGAAATACATAATTTCTTTCTCAAAGGTGGATTTGTGGAAAAAATGCGCAATGTGCACTCTTCCACTTGGAAAGGGGCTATGCCTTGTACGCTGCAGCAAGGCCTCAATCCTTGGATCCCATGTGGAGTCTGAGTGGTTGTCCTCCAAGTGATCCTACAAGAGATTGTTAGTGCAATTCACATAAAAACAAAGAAATATGGATAAAAATCAAAATAAAAGAGATAGGGGGAGAATGCAAACTCCAATAACAATCCAAGTTATGCCAAACCACTTTTGTATTGCCCAATGGTCAAGATGTACAACACCTAGGAGATGTAGGCTTCAAGGGAATCCAACAATCTCCCTTAGGGAGGCCTTTTTTGTCCAAACTAAATGCTAAGTAGATGATAGAACCATGGAGAGAAACCCTTTCACCTTGATGGAAGGTGGAAAGGGAGCTTGGGAATGCTTACAATGATAGGAAGAGGTGGGCTATGAGGAAGCTCCAACACAAATCCAACAGCATAACCTTACTCTTGATTTCTCTCTACCAAATGCATGCCAATGGCTTCCTTTTATAGGAAAAGAGGTGGCCAACAAACAACTAGATCCAAATATGAACTCATGTCCTCCATGAACTAGTTCCCAAGTACACTAAAGGGGCTATTTAATGCCACCAAGTGTGAGAGGGGTCGAATTTGGGTTCTTGGAGGTGTTGGAGCCTTCAATGCGCGGTGGGAAGTTGGTGGTCCAGCCATTTTGATAGTAGTGCGACTATCGAAGGAATAGTTGCGCATGTGTAGCATGGGCATTGTTCTGATAACCTGTGCTATAGTGCGGGTTGACAATGTATTATCTACGCGCCCCCTTCTTTTGACTGTTTTTTTTGGCACTTTTGGACTCATGTTGTCTTTTGGATTTATTGAGGATGTCTGTGGTGGAATGCATTCTCTATGTTGATAACGCCTTACTAGAAGAATCGCCAAAATGTCGCACGTGTGCGAAATTTAGGCGTTAACAGATGCCTCCGGATTTATGAGGTTCGAAGGGTACTGTAGAGCCGATAATGCATCATGTTTTCTTTTGTTTCTCTCCTATTCTATAGGACAAAGCATATGTGGACAATAGCGTCCTCCCATGGGGGAAGGTTGTTGGTGATGACTGTTGGAGCTATAGTAAAGAATATTTTTTATACAAACAAGGCGGGCATACCCATGCTTGTGAAAAGTTGTCGATGTGATTACAATAATAGAGGACAAAAAGGATGTCACTCGACTATACTGTTGGGACATGGATGAAGGCGGCTTCAAGCCATGTTTGAGTAAAGGACCCAGGAACTGCTGGTAAGTGTTGAAGAAGCGATACTGTTGATTATCATGATAATCCCACAGGGGTGGGGCACCAGTATGGTTTGTGAAGCTGCCAGAGAGCTTCAGTATGTCGGATGGACTGCGACCATGATTTGTAAATGTGAACACTGCTACCTTCAAAAGTACGTTCCCCCCTGATGCGATAGATGTTTTGACGTCGAGCATAAGGGAAACCACTTAGTTAGGGAGCACTAATGGCGCTCCCTACCAAGTTCGAGGTGATCCCTTATAGTGATTGAAAGAGATCCGAAGGTACAACTGTAACTACTACAACTCTCAGAATGTAGTGTTTTGACGTCAATGAGAGCTGAAGCACATGATAAGACAGGGGTCTTACCCTGAGAACCGAGATCATATGGTAACCAACGGGTGGATCGGAAGACCTGACACAAGACTGGATGATAAGCATGGGGCTCATAAATTCCTTTGATCGATGTAACATGGGGAGTGGGGACGATAGCTATACTTTCGGAACAGTACAAACTTAAATAGACGAAGATAAACTGCAAATGAAAGGGCTTTGATGGAGACACAAAACAAAGAGTAATGGTCACTGAAAAAACAAATACTGCTGAGGATATTAAGACTCAAATACATCGATCAAAGGTGACCATGGGTTGTTGCCAAAATAATATGGTGTTCCCGCAATGTGAGGTGATGGGGGGACTTGTTTGTACATAAAGAATAATGGTGGGGTCCCCACAACTTTGGGTGTATCGAGGGAACGAATTGATGGTGGGAAAATTCCCATGATTTTAAGTGGGTCGGGGGATGCTTTCCAAGATGAAGTGGGGGGTAATTTGCAGATGTGAAGATGGGTGCCCCATGAATCAATGCCATGTAGTGTATGCATGTGGGATACATGAATAGACCTGGTTATTTCTATGGGTGAGGGACCCATAGGTCTCTTTACGGAGGTGCTGATATGAAGAAGTTTGGAGAAGGTAAAGTGCTCATGGAGGTATGAGTGGGCTTTGTGAATATTTATCCTGACATGAGCGAAGGAAGCTGACGGTGTTTACTTGGTGGAGCAAATGCAAAACTATAAAATTATAAGGTAAAGGGCGATCTTTTCAAGTTGTATCAGGTTCCTCAGACTTGTGGGGGGTTGACATCATGGGTGTCAATTAATCATTGGGATGGAAATGGTGCACACAACCATGGGGGAATATGCTATTCCCAATTATGACGTTGATGGCATGTCAAGACTGGGAATTAGGGCCCTATGGTTATCAGCGGGAATACTGGTAGATGCATCATAAACGAAGGGAAATAGTGCCTATATGCCAGTTTCAAAATGATACCTACGAAAGCGTGTGTAACCTCTATTGTTGTAGCATGGAGCCTTGTTCTTATAATGGAAAAGAAAGATTTTCCTAATTATTGTGGTCGAGATCCTACACATACGACACACATACCCAAGTGTAGTCAAGAATATAAACAAGGTATTGACAATGCATAAATCATGTAACTAAGATGAGGTGTACCTGCGGGGTACCCATGTAAAAATATTGTCCCAATGAAACTGGTGGAAATTTAGATTGGTTGGCTTCATGTCCAAGATCTTGAAGTGTTGATCGTGGCGATGTGAATGGTTTTTGAAACGGAGCTACGGTTTGTCCATGGGGTTAGTTTGAAGTTTGTGTCAAATGACTATAAATAGGGGTCGGGCCCACTTTTCGAAATCATTTGTACTATTCGCTGACGACCTCTTAGAGAATAATTTGAGTGATTCTAGGAATTCCAGAGAGCCTTTGGACGAGCCGCGAGTTCCAAGTATGGCGTAACCCTACACTTGTGAATTTTGTCTAAGGAGAATTAGGGGTAGTGGTCCCTTGGATGGCCAAGGGGTGTTTTTATCCCTTTTAGGGCTATCACGAGGGACTTTGGGAAAATCCCTTGCTATAGCGCACAATTTTCAAAAAATCGCAAGTGACATCAACGCGGTATTTTCTCAAAATCGCGCATGACATCAACGTGGGATTTTCTCAAAATTGCGCGTGACATCAACGCGGGATTTTCTCATAATCGCGTGCAATGTAGCTCAGGGGTTTTGCGCGGGGAAAATGTAATGTACCATGCATAGCATGGTACAGTAACACTTTGGCTGCATGTTGGTGTATCACGATTGAACCTTGATCAGCCGCATGACAAACAGAGCCGAATCGTGTAAATCTTGCGCAATGGTGTTGCATCGCAAAACTAGGTTCAACTGCGCTAAGTGTGACTTTCATTGAGATTCTCGTGCGACGCGCGGGTCTACTTTTGCGAGGTCATGATATATTTTATGCATATATGTAGATGTGTATGTCTAATGGATGGGCATTGTCCTTGTTCAGGTGATTTGCAGTTACTCATGGCCCACGTTGGAGTGGTTGAGTGGCGGGAGAGGGAGTATGATGATCTTCGTGCTTTGGCATTGGGGACATGCAGGATATGAAGACTACTCAGATACTGCGGGATGCGAGGCTCTTGAAGTTTTTCAAGTGCCCCTTGATGAGATCCGCATATTACCTACTATGGAGGATTCTGTATATGTGGGTCCCGGTGCAAGGGGTCTTCCGAGTTGGTGGGGAAGACCTGAGCATCATTGCGCAGGATATATATTTTTTGACAGCGTTGACTCATCGGAAGGTGAGAGAGCCCTTCCCTCCACAGATGGTGGGGGAGACAATCCATAGTCTGGTGGATTGATTTTGTGATGGTGACCAGAGTGCTATCAACTCTGGTCATATTTTGTTGAGCCATATGAGGGCTCTTCCTGTTCAGGTTGTGGCGACAGCCGTGGTGTGAGTGTTGGGGGAATCATCCCCAAACCAGATTACAAGAGGTTAGCTCCATCTTGTGGAGAGAGTATTAGTTGGTCAACCAGTGGCATGGGGTCTGATGCTGTTGTAGGTGATGACCCGACAGATGTCAGATCTGCATCGGGGTGGGATATGAACCACCTTTTGTTTTGGTAGTTTTTTGTACTCGTATTTATTCGAGCAATCCTTCATTAAGTCCCACTATGGTAGTGCTGCTTAGGGTGCCACGGGAGCCGCATATGATGTATTGGGGTGGGATCGTCCCTCGTGTTGGTGGTGGGCCAATGGGGGCTTATTTTACTCCATAGTTATTGGATATGTGGGAGGGTTGTATTGTCCAGATGGAGAGGTACCCTTGGAGTGATATGGACTACAAGAGAGATCTGGAGCTTCCTACCCCCTAGGGGATTCGATGCTACAGGTACATTTTATGTTTTGTACTTTGTGATAATCATACATATTTGTACATACTTTTATTTCTGCACATTTCGATATATATTTATCAAGTACTAATGATGTTTTCCCCCTTTGTGATGCAGATATTGGTCCTGTACGACCACCACGATGGGCACGGGCTAGGAGAGACCACCCTGCTACTAGATTTATGCAGGCTATAGGTGTAGCTGCTGCGACTGGGGTTGTTGCCGCCAGAGTGGGGCCTGCTAGAGGGGTAGGGGTCGGTGGAACGACTGTAGGGGGAGCAGTTGCAGGGGAGAAGATGGCAGCTATTATGGATGATTTGGAGCAAAGGTTGGGTGTTATGTCTTCCGTGGTTGATCACCAGGGTATGGTCGATCTCGAGATTGAGGATCTAGCCTTGAGACTTCATCTACCAATTGAGTGTGGAGCAACTTGGAGATCGAACATGTGTCAATTGAAAGTCTCATGCCATGTGGCACGAGAGGTTCAAGGGGGTGCAACCCCTCCTCCATGACAAAGACCATGACAGGGACCAGATCCAGCACGAGGGGAGGTTGTGCAGCCGCTGGCCATTATGGGACCCCGATATCCACCAACTAGCGGGGAAGCTTGATTATGTATAGGGCTATGGGCCCCATTTTGTATGTTATTTTTGTGATGTACCCAAACCAGAATCTGGGCCCACCAAATCAAAACTCAGCCAAATTAGCTAAGATCTGATACCACTGTGGTGTACCTAACCCAAGCACAACAAAGGAATAGGCACACTAACTCAATGGGACAAGGAAGACACTAATGTAATGAAGGAAAAAAGTGGCTACACTAGTTCAAGGATCCTTTGCACAATGTACTAGTACCATTTATGTTTTGAAACAACTACTGTTGAATTCTAATCCAAGGATTCCTGGGTACACCAACATATGCAAACTAGATCATTTCTACTAGATCAAAGAAAGTGACACTATGAATTGACTTTCGGGAAGGTAGGAGGATCTGGAACTCAAGGAAGGATTACGGAATAGGTATCTGGTATATGTTATGACAGGTAATGCAGTAAAAATGTCTGCAAAAAATTGCAGAGGTCAATTTGGCGAACTGGATCCCCGTGAGTGAGATTTCCCAATTCAGGACTGCGTAGTTACCTTGTTTCCAACTCGACTCAAACACTAGTAGATATTCCCAAAATTCCAATCTAAATGTGGAGACCAAACCAATTTTCGGTATAGTTTCCAAATATGGCCTCGGATTTGAAAATGGAAAAGCAGAGGAGACTTTTTAAAGCGAATTACGAAAACTGGTCAGAATTGGCACACATTGAGCATAGGTTCATAAGCATTAAAATACAAAAGAATTTATGCATAACAGAGCTGGGTTTTTTATTAATATAGAATATCAAAGATTTTATTACATAAGGGATGGTATGATAAAACTATCTGATCCAATAGAGTCCATAGAACAACTCTCTAGACCCATAAACACTCCCAGAAACACACTATGAGTAGCTGGAAACCAAAATGGGGAGTATGCTTCTCCCAAGATACTTGATGACTACCAAGATCTGTAGATAACCTGCAATAAGCTCTGTGAATGGAGTTGGATACTCCACTCCTTGATTCAAATAAATGAGGGGCCCATCACCCTCTTGGTAAGCATGGGGAGCACCACCCAAGCCACGAATTGCCAATGCAATCCAATATTATTTCTTCAACAAAAATAGCCAACCTCAAGAAGTGCGATTGCTTCTGCTTATATAGCTTCATAGAAACCACACAACCACTTGCAAATACCATGGGATCCAAAAAACCATGCACAGTAACATAGCCCTTGATTTCTTCCACATTGGCCACATTGGCCACATAACCATGTAATTCGACCTCCAACACTTCTTGGACCATTTCCTAACCAAAATTTATCATTCCCACAAACCAAGGCACCTTGCTAACCACTTTTGACCACTTCTCTCCCTTGAAATTTGAATTTGGTCCAACCTTCATTATTGATCTCTACTAGTTTCCCCTATTTTAAGGAAACACTTGCATTAGGTGGTTGGCATCATTAATTTCCCACTTGAGCATCCGTTTGACTAGATTAGCATTTAATACACCTCTTGTATTCATCATTTGTCCCCAATTCACTAAGTGGTGGACATAAATGCTCTAGAAGTGGTGTAATTTGCTTAATACCACATTTCCCCCTTTTATGGAACCCAACCAATTTGCTAGTTGGAAATATTTAATATTTTACCACTTCTTCATTTTTTCCAACCAATCTTATCCACTTATAACAAATGCACCCATTTAAGCCAAATTACTCATTAAATTCCCAATTACTTTCATAATTACCTCTTTCACTTAATTAAGTGGGAAACATTCTTCAATTAAACCCCCATTGGCTATTTTTGCTTGCAAACTTGAATTAGGAGGTCTCTTGTGGCCAAATTATCCCATAAGAATTATTTGTGGGAACCTTAGGATAATTTTCCTTGGCAATCAATTATTTTAGCCACCATATTATTTTTTATGAATTTTTCCTAGGTGACCATGGCCAATTTTCCTTAGGCCAAAATTTGGGGACATGACAATTTTGATGAGCCTATGGGAGGCGATTTGTATTTGATGTATCCCCCATAAGGTTGTTTTCTATATGCCCTAAGAGGGCCATTTTTTGTACATGACACACATTTTGCTGGAAACACACACACACACCATTTTTGTAGCACATGATTATGCGTCTCTTTGTGTATGCGATGTATGTATGTTTGGTTTATGTTGCCTATATGCCGATGTGATGCATATGTAGTACTGGTTACTAGCATATATGTTTGGGCATGGTTTATCAACTTAGGAATTATGATGATCTACATGTATGTGTGGCAATAGGTGTAATACATAAACATATTGTATCGTTGACATGCGGGACTATGTAGTTGAGTTATGCAGCAAGTGCCAATTCAAAACCTCATTGGCGATGGAGTCGGTGAATGCATTGGTGTTTCTCGGGATATGTGTGAAACAAATGGTTTCAAACTGTCCAATGAGAAGGTGCACATGCATAAATTTTCAAAAGAGGAGTGGATTGACGACATGAAATACATTATTTAACTGCAATATGACTAGTTGTGAGTCGAGGTGCACTCACAGATGGTGAATGCCCAGGTGAAGGGCATCACTTAAGAGACCTATTACGACATTATATTCTATGTGGTTATTCGTAAGTGCCCCCAAGCAGACTCCGCTAGTGTGGTAGAGTATATGGGAGGGGGAATATATAGCCCAGGCACCGGATGTTAGGTTCTTGGACCATTGACTTGCATCGTCCACGTATCCAATGTAGATGTCCGATTGGGAGGTCATATGCATAAAGAAGAGATGGACTTACTTTCTATTTCAAAACAATGTAAAAAAGAGTAAATTTTTTATACAAATAAGAATATCAACGGTTGATGTTGGATGTCTTGTTTGTGTTGTGGGGATGAACCCCCAGATGATTTTGTTAATTATTGGGGAATGCTTGCAGTTGTCCTCCATCTTCGTCAAAAGATGAGGAATCACTGCAAGTAAGGACATCGGATAAAGGACATTCAACATCGATGGTGTCCGATAAGGCTGTTGTTACTTCCTCGGTTTGCGAACTTTGCGGGGTTACATGGAAAGGTTGTAGTTGACCTTATAGTCTCATTAGTTCGAGGCGAGCTTCTCATTCGACGCGCAAAATGGGGCATTGAAATGAGAAGTGGGTGGTCGCGCCATAAGACCGGTAGGGTCGCGGTACCCAATTACGAAAGTGTGCTTGTAATTCCGGGGAATTGACTTGGTCCATGATACAAGCGATGGCACTAGGAGAGAGCATATGTGCGGAATTCCCATAGGAAGAGCATTCGTCATGTGGTGATGTTGGCGTAAGACTAGAATGATGAGGATCTTGTGGTGTTATAGGCTGCACCACATGAATTGATTCTGGAGCAACATCTGTGCGAGGTATGACTGGAGGTGTCGTTGATGTGGTGACCACATTAATATATGATGCTTCATGGGTTGAGGATGTATATTCCTCAATCATTAATTGAGTGAGATGAATGGTTTCCAATGCCTCCCGATATCGAGGGAGGTCGGGGCAATGGTGTTTGTAGTGCCCATACTGAGAACATATGGCACATGCGTGATTCATGCATAATGTCTTGGACTTAGATGTGAACGAGGGAGATGTGCCCCTTTTTACCGTCGGTAGAGTGTGTTGATTAAGTTGTCATTGATGCCAATAGTGCTTGGTCATTGATGCCAACAGTTGAGTCTCGGTGCCCCTTGTGGAGCCCCTGAGGGTTAGTGTTTGGTTTGTGGTTGTCTGTGTCAAGAGGAGACCTTTTGACTTTGTCCAAGCCCAAGCTTGAAGCCCTTGGAGGCCTTGGGAAAATGGCAAAAGCCCTGAACACCCTTTAGAGTGTTTAAGTACCCCTAAGGTGTTTCTCTGGTTCCCCAGTTGTTTTCCAGTACCACAACCTATGCCCTAATATTCTAGAAAGTGTCCTTGGTGGGTTGAAGAAGTTGCAAGAGTCCAAATGAACCTTTCAGTGGTCATTTGTGTTTATTGAGGTCATGGTACCCCAGGAGAAGGTCTAGCAACCCCACAGGTGATGTCATGATGGATCTTGACCCTTGTAGGTCTCCTGGTGTGGTTGAGGTGGTTGAAGAATCCTATGAAGCCCCTTTCTTGATGAAGAAGCCCTGAAGAAGTCCTTGGACCCACATTTGATGGCTTAATGGTCCTTGTCCCCTTGAAGGTGATGATGTGGTCATTAATGACTTGATGAAGACTTGGAACCCTTGATGAAGATCTTGATGCCCATGTATCCCTTGTTGGGGTCATGGAACTCTTGGAGATGGTCATTATGCATGAGAAGGTCTGGCACGCACATAAATGGCTGCATGATGACCCTTGGACACTATATGATCATTGATGGTGCATTTGGAAATGATTTGGGTCTTGGAATCCATACATATGGTGGTTTGTAAGCCCATGATTGTTGGATCCTTTGATATGATAGAATCCTTGGTCATGATGCCCTCATCACTTGGTGATGGAGTCCTATGTGATGGGCTTGAAGTCCATGGAAAGTATCTTGTTTAAATATTATATGATATCCTTGAAACCCTTGCATGTGGTGCCTTGGGTATTGAACCATGGTGATGTATGGTCCTATTTGTGGTTGTATGGATATTGGGATGTAGATGGAGGTAGATCCCACGGACGTGCCTTGATATAATGAAGAAGACTTTGAAACTCTTGTAGTTAGTGGTATGGTCTTTGGCACCCTCATGTGTGGGGTCTTTGACGTCCTGGACATATTGAATAATTTAAGGGTATTAGACCAAGAATTTGCAAATAAACCCATCATAGGGAGATAGTCCTCGTCAAGCCATTTCCATTGATATGTGGAGCATCTTCTAACTCCTTACGGTTGAAGAGATATGAATTTTTGAAGTTGGTGTACCCCACCTTTTTGGGTGAGCCGACCAAACAAAAGAAAAATTAATTATTTGTAATTTTGAATTGCATGTCGGCCCAGTTTGAGGTAATAAATTTCCTCTACGACCTATATAAATAGAATATAAAACATTTCATTTGCTTATCAATTGGAATTTCACAACTCTTGGAGAAAAGTGCGAAATTTTGTGGAGGAGAAATTTTTGGGCATCTTTACTAAAATTGGCATAACTTTCTCATACGGAATCGGAATTACAAAATTCTTGGCTCGTTGGAAAGCTTGTTACGAGAGCTATGTGATGACATGATCTAGAGTTTATTTTGGTTTGTCTATTGTTTCTTGACCTTATGATCTTCAAAAAGTGACATGCTCAGTGTATGTTGATGTGCTAAAGAAGTTTACACAGTCATGTTCTAGATATGCTCAACTTACATATGATATGATCAGTGATGTTTACACAGTGACATGCTCACTGTATGTTGATGTGCTAGTGATGTTTACACTGCTGTATGCTTAGTAAAGTGCGATGGTACACAGGATTATGTATGCTCAGTGGTGTATGTAGTGATATATAGAAACAATGATACAATGATGACATTGATAAAATGATGAACGATGGTATTGAGTAGTGAGTACATTGATTCAGGCTACATGAGCAGATTCCTTAACTCAGATTGGCTGAGTTGTATGAATAGTTGGTTTGACTCAGGTGGACTGAGTCTAGTATACCGTTGGTTAAACTGAGATTTACTAATTCGAATGACGTGAACAGCAGATTGATTGGTACAGACAAATTGATTACTCAGTTGATGAACAGTGTGGCACAGTTGTGATGAGCAATGGTCAGTTGATGTGGTTGTGCAATATAGTACAGATTGAGCAGTGTGATACAGTTGATGTGCAGTAGTCAGCAGTGACAGTGGTTGTGCAGTGTGATACAGATTGAGTAGTGTGATACAGTTGATGTGCAATGGTCAGCAGTGGTCAGCAGTGACAGTGGTTGTGCAGTGTGATACAGATTGTGCAGTGTGGTACAGATTGTGTAGTGTGGTGCAGGTGTTGGATAGACGGTCCACAGGATCAGTGCAGTAGTTAAGTATCTATCTTCATTTCAGGGTGGTAGGACGGGGCAAAGAAATATAGGGAGCTAAGGCTTCCTTCAGGTTGTAGCCTGTAAACCAGGGGGTTGTAGCCTCTTTCTAGTTGTAGCTGGAGAATTGAAGTCTTTGTAACAAAGGGGGTTGTTGCCTCCTTCCAGTTGTTGCTGGTAAATTATTATTATAAAGGCTTCCGTGGTTTTTCCCCCAGGACTTGGGTTTCCACGTAAAAATCTTGTGTACTGTGTTTTTCTATGCTTCCTATGTGATGATGATATGATGATATGTGATGATGAGATGTAATTGTTAATAATGCTAATGATATAATGATAATGTGGTAATACATTAATGAATGATGTATTGAAGAAGCAGTTGATGATTGTTAAAGTTGAAAAAGTAATAAAAAGCTATACACACTGTTCACCCCCCCCTCTCAGTGTGCTCGGTGTGTCCAACAGAGTGTGGGTGATATGAGCGGGGGTGTTAGGAAAATAACTTAGCTCTGGTAAAGTAGGACACAAATTGGTCTCGTGGCCTTGCTTACCACAAAGAGAACATGGCGATATGACTCTTTGTGTGGGAGCATTGATCATAACTAGGGCTTTCAACTCTTGTTGGTTGGTGCCCCCTGCTTTAGGCTTCGAAATATCTGATGAATTGGACGTCGAGTTGGGTAATAGGGGTCCTTTCAACTTTGGTTGTTTGGTGGCCCCATTGGCAGTATTAGCGACGACCGGTTGTGGTTTAGTCGCGGATGTCATTGGTTGAGCTGTCGTAACTAAATGCGCTACGGGCCTAGTAGGCATAGCAGCCAAAATAGTGACAAACTCATAATGAGCGACTGTTTTGGAGGCCATTTCTGGGTAGGGTTGTGTAAGGTACCATATAGGGATGCCCAGAGTGAGCCCAAGTAGAGTTAACTGAGCCATAACCGACATCCCTTGTACCCCTGTGCGAGGATACACGAATGGGATTTGGAAGATTGGTGGTACCGATGGACTCAACATTTGTTCAATGCCATGACTCAATAGTGTTGTTGATGATGGTGTTGAGGTGGAGGCGGATCCATTTTTAGCAGTGAAAATCGTGCACATTAGGCCATCAGTTCCTATAGGGATCCTTGTTGGTGGTACTGAATACACTCCTAACAAATTGGAGTCATTGTACATGCCAGGGGCAATGTCAACATACAGTTGATCATCGCTGAGTACAGTTGGGAGGACATTGTCCGGATTTCCTGTGGTGTTGGGGTCATAGTAGTTAAGTTGGTCAAGAGTAACTAACTTCCCATTTCAGGGAAACATCATGATACAAAAGATTGAGGAGGAGACCACCTTCATGACGTACATATAACTACGCCCTAAGAGTATGTTGTAGTCGAGTTCAACATCGACTACTCCGATATCGATCATAACCATCTTCCCCCCTAGATCTATTGGGACATTTTGGTACAATCCTCTTGGTTGGGATGGTCTCCCATCTTATGCATGAAGAGCGATAGACGAGGGGACTAGCTCCGGTGAACCTAAACATTTACATACTTTTGCAGACATAACGCAAGTGGATGCACCTTCATCGATGATGCAATAATGGATCATCACGTTCTTCACGGTGTCTGGAACTTGAAATGTGACTCACGATGGTAGCCACAGATCACCTTTGTCGAGATCAAAGGTCATGAGGTGCAAAGTAGAAGGGTCGATGACTCCAAGTGCATTGAGTAATGCCTTTCGCCGTGTTGGGAAAGAGTGTAACACTTCTAACGTGGACATGGCTACAGAGGATTGAGCTAAGTAATTGTGGGTGAATTTCATTTGAGGGTTATTAGGGGTATGCTGAAGTAGAACTTTTGGAATCCACGGTATTTGTTCGATATTCGGGTGTGGTATTTGTATAGGCCCCCCCGAGGGGATATAAGAGTTTTCCACTTGGGGGTTGGAAGGCCCATCATAACCCTTGGATCATGTATGAAGATTTATATCCAACATGTAGATATTTTGAAAAGAGTCGCTGCTGAGTGGGAGAGGATCTTGCTGTTGTGTAACTACCCCTTGATTTGAAAAGGGTTATTGTAACACAAAAATTTGAAGTTGGGGAGGGTTTGCTTCCCGAGGAGGATTCACCACCGTCTTCTTTTTGGCTTCCACTAACTGGTTGCAGTCGAGAATAAGAGGACAATGATGTGTGTAGTGACCATAATCGACACAAATGGAGTAGCAGTAATTCGTCCTCAGGTTGGGATTCTTCCCTTGTTTGGGTGAATTGTTAGTCCCCGTGTTCTGGTTACCCATATTCTGGTTATGTTGGGGAGGGGGGTTGCCCCCTTTCCCTAGTTGTTGGTTTTGCTTGTTCTTCCCTTTCTTCTTCCCCTAAGTTTGTGAATTCTGTGGGTTTGCGGTGTTCAATTGCTCAAATTGTTGAGCATGTTGAACATAAGAAGGTTGGACTAAGTTTACCCCCATATGGGGGGGAGGTTGTTGACCAGTTGGGCATGGGAAAGGATAATAAGGGTTGTATCCCGAGGCTGGTATAAATGTGGTTTACACTCCATAAGACGTGGACGTAGGAATAGCTTGTGCCATTAGCGGTGTAGGAACCATCGACACTTAGCTAACATTTGGGTAAGTAGGACTATATGGTCCATACTATAACTGACCAACTAGTGGAGCTGGAACCGGTGTAGGGGGTACTGACGTAGGTGGCATGGATGGGTATTGCGGATCCATGTTAAATGGTGCTGGAGTTGGAGGAGGAATCGTTCCTAAATGGGAAATGGACCCAATAAGCCCATATGTCGAATGTGACGAGCCTGAAGGTGTAGGATCCAATAGCCAATGTTGAGGAGCATCAGGAAGGATAGTGTAAAGGTAGTCGGATTGCGCATATATGAGATCGAAATGTTGGGCTTTGAGAATAGCCTCTTCCTCACTTTGCGGCATGGAGGTGGAAGCATCTTTAGCTATAGCAGGTTGGAGAGATTTGATAAACAAATCCAATAAAAAGAATGGTTGTATTTCGATTTTGCACAATGTGTGACACCTACACCACTCATGGATGTGGTCCGCAATATGGGTGATTGTATTTTGTTGAAACTCTATGAGAATTTTGAGACCAAGGTCACGTCGAATCATAATCTAGAAGTAAGTGAGAAATGTAGTGGGCAATGTTGCGAATGTGGCATGGGTTTCTCTTGCTAGGTTTACATATCATTTGGTTGTCGTGCCGGTGAGAGTACGCTAAAAAAGGTGAAGCCTCATAGGATCATCTACTATGTTGTTAGATGAAAACCATAAGTGGAAATACATGACATGGTTGGTGGGATCATCCCCTTGCTTTCCTTTGAATTTGGGGATGTCGGAGGGAAGTTTCTCTGGCATGGACGACCATGTTGGATCATGTGCAAGTGGAAATACATGACATGGTTGGTGGGATCATCCCCTTGCTTTCCTTTGAATTTGGGGATGTCGGAGGGAAGTTTCTCTGGCATGGACGACCATGATGGATCATGTTCTATAGGATCATTTATTAGTTTGGCCAAATCGGGTAGATTTAAACTAGCCATGAATGGTAGGGTAGGGGGATTTGATCCTGTCATTGTGTGTTGGGTTTAACTTCCGCGAGGGAGTGTCCCCGACCGTGTGGAAAAAAATGAGTGGCCTCCTATGTGAGAGAAGGGATCAAAGGGGTCCAAAGGGTCTCATGGAGGGGAAGACAAAGGAGTTCCTCCTCCGGTGGAGGAGGAGGAAGGGGGATTAATACTTTCTCTATGAGGAGAAAATGTACCTATCAAGGCTCAGCCTAGCACAGATGATCCTATCAAAGTGGTATAGGAAGGACCCCGACTGGATTATATTCCCCGTGAACAATGGGGGGAGGGTGTAAAAACACCACTCGAGAGAGGGGAAAGTCCTTGCAGTCTTCGATATTTCCTTAGGGGGTTGTTTTGGTCCTCAATGGTGAAGGATTTGTGTCAAATGAGAGTGATAGTGGAATTAAAACACAATTGAACAGATGCAAAAATATGCCAACCACAACAGAGGCAAATATGGTGCAAGAGATGAGTGATATGTGCAAAGTCGTTTTTAGTGCATGACTTCCCATGTGTAGGTTCTTTTTAATTACGAGTTAGTGAACTTGTATTTAAAAAGAAAATAAATGTAAATTCCTTAAAAAATACCTAACTTCCTTCCTCTCAAATGTAACTGGGCCTCCCAAAAGTACAACTGATGGTGACAATGGGGTCCATACACCAATTGACTAGTGGAGGTAACAAAGAGTTAGTTCTACCGGAAATGGGGCCAATGTTCCAATCAAGATGACTTGGCAACACTTCCCAATGGAAATAGCTAACTTTAGGAGTCAATTGCACTCACAATTTCTCCTTGGCGATGTCCTAAGTTTTGTCCACAAAGATACCTTGCGTCAAGTGTGGATCAGTGGTTTGGGATGCACGGTATAGTGTCGCCTCCCTACAACAAGCTGAGTGGCTTTTAGGGGAGAGCAGGGAAACTATACCTTGGCTTTAACCTCCTTGGTCACGATGCACTTCTGATCCAGGTTTTCTTTTAACACTTGCTTATAACAGGATTTTGTAAGTACCCTATGAGACAACGATGCTATGTTTCAAAATATTTCTAATGAAACTAGATTGGTGGGCATTAATGGATGCCTATCCCAATCAATCCTACCTAACTAAAATGTTGTTTTGTGACCTATTGTGGAGGATTTTAGTTGACAATTACAAAGTTGATTTTAAGGGGCTTGAATTTCACTTATGGAGTGTAAGAGTGGTATTTCACAATTCCTAGCTTTATGATTCACCAAGCTCACAAAAAGTGTGAGGTGAAGAGCATAATAGGATCGTAAGAGCCTTTAGGTCTCTTAGTGTGTGCTAGTGGTGCAAACACATGTGATGAAAGCAAATCAATTTTTGACAAATTAACTAGAAGAGTATATGAAGTAAACGTACTTTTAACTCTAACAGAAGCTCATGGTGCTTTGTAAATAAAAAATGCTAACCAATAGACAAGTGTGCAATGGAGGTATTTCATACTTCGCACCCTTTTCTGATTCACCAAGCTCACATGAAGTGCAAGGTGAAGAGCATACTTCGGGAGACAAGAGTCTTTAGGTACTTGCTTGTGTGCAAGAAAAAAGTGTATTCTACACTAGCATTGATACTAAAAACATGTCAATTGTGCATAAACAAGAAATGGTCTTGAATACTAGTGACAACAATGAGGCCCGTTGAAAGCTTCAAGGTTGGTTTACCTAGGTAAGTTTCAAGAGATATGAACTCTTTACTTCCTAATCTTGGTCTAGGTGAACTAATTACTAGAAAACTAAGTACTTATTTGAATTAAAATTAATTTGAGTTCATTAGTGAGCAACAATTGGACTGCCAGACTAAACTAGTAGATAAAAATCAAATTAAAAAGGGTAGCACGGCCAAATAATGCTTTGTCGCGTGAGTAGCACAAATAAATATGAAACAGGTGTGCTAGTAGTGCGGGTGAAACACTGACCGACTGAGCGGATAAACCATACGGGAGGTAGCGCGGGTTGTGAACTGATTACCTGCACTGGTAGCGCGATTGTCAAAGACGTTTCCGCGCTGGTAGCACGGTCGAGAGGATGAGATCCACACTACTGTGTAAAAATTAATTGCGGCTGGCTCAGGGCCGTATTCTGGAGCAAGAGGTGGAATACCTATTCTCCTGCAAGTGACAAATACCCAGAATTAATTGCTTAGCATAAAACAACCTAGTTAAATAAGAAAGGAACAAAAATAAGTGGAGTCGCCATTAGCACTGTTGTGGAAAAAATTGAACAATGTACACTCTTCCACTTGGTAAGGGGCTAGGCCTTGTAGGCTGTAGCAAGGCCTCAGTCCTTGGAGCCCCTGTGGGGTGTGAGTGGTTGTACTCCAAGTGATCTTGCAAGAGATTGTTAGTGCAATTTAAAAACAAATAAATATTGATAAAAAGAAAAATAAAAGAGATGGGGGGAGAATGCAAACTCCAATAACAATCCAAGATATGCCAAACCACTTTTGTATTTCCCAGTGGTCATGTTGTACTACAACTAGGAGGTGTGGGCTTCAAGGGAAGCTAACAATATCCCTTAGGGAGGCCTTTTTTGTCCAAACAAAATGCTAAGTAGATGATAGAACCATGGAGAGAAACTCTTGCACCTTAATGGAAGGTTGCAAGGGAGCTTGGGGATGCTTACAATAATAGGAAGAGGTGGGATATGAGGAATCTCCAACACAAATCCAATAGCTGTTAGGAACCCATGTCTTTACTTTGTTAGTATGTTGTTATTGGACGCATATGCTTTGTAAGTCGTCCCGTAGTATTTGTTGATCAATAGTTTGTGTTATTGTTGTTGGCGCATATGCTTTGTAAGTCGCCCGTAGTATTGTTGATCCATAGTTTGTAGCGGCCCATGGTTTTGACCCATAGTATTGGAGCCTAGACTTAGTATATAAGTGTGTGTTGAGACCTATGAAGGCACCGTGAAGTTATTTGTATTGAACTTGCTCATAGGAGGTTTCCCCCTCGAAGTGGCCTGTGATCAATATAAAAGTGATTCTGAGTTCTGTCATTTCTGTTATTTCGCATATTTGTATTAATTAATTGTTGCAGGTGTATCACATCTGGTATCAGAGCACTTTCTTGGGCTCGCTGGGTGAAATTTCTGCCAATTTTTTTTCGCATCTGTTGCAGGTTCGGATTTGGGAATAATCCCTATCCGCTTAACTGTGGGAAGTACTTGGGCATAAGCCCTAAAACTCATTGTGAGGAGTACCACAGGAACCCCGAAGTAGTTGGCCCATTGAGAGGACCTGCTAGCGAAAAGGGCAATGACCCCTACCTGATTGACTAGTTCCCACCCGTGAGGTAAACTAAGAGCTGTCGTTTGTGGCAAAGCGGTTATCAGTTTTACCTGAGCCATGGAGTGAGGAGTACTGCCCCAATACGCAAGCCGTCAGACAGCATTGGTGGCCGAGTGAAACCCCTGAACTATTAGGAAGCCACACATACTTGGGGTCCATATCTACTTTCAGCTGAACTATTGTCGATCACTACTATGTCGTTTCAGATCCATTTTGCAAGCCATTCCAGATCCATTTTGCAAGCCGTTCCAGATCCAACCATTTTCAATCCATTCAGTGCTGTTCTAGATCCCTTCCGAGTCGTATCCAGATCCATTTTGCTCTCCCTTGTTTTCACTCTGTTTCCCTTGAAATTTTCGGGGAACCCCTATCATCCCATTCTACATATTTCATTCCTGAGGACCCTATCCCCAATTTCCCTTCCCCAAGCCCGAAATCCCACATTTGTCTATTTTTAGTGTTTGCCATAACTTCCTCAGATTTCACCCAATCACCTTCAAATTTTACCATGGAGTTCCTTTCTGAATTCTGCTTCTTCGTCCCCCTCTGCCAAATTTTCCCATTCTTTCACCCCGCTTATGAAATCCTCATTTTTGGCTTCCCTGTCTAGTCGACAGTGTCCAACACCTAGTCAAACCCAATTACCCTTCAGATTTTTTCCCAAGTCCAGATTTTCCCTTACTGAAGCAGTTTCTGTTTTTGTTTTCCTTCCCAGTCAAAAAAAAAAAAAAAAAAACTCCTGGTTATGGTTGTCACCCGTGCAGGCGCAAAAACCATGGAAGAAGCACTTGCAGCCATCCAAGCCAAACTCTAGGATCTGGATGAAAAATTTCTCGGCCTCCATCTTGAACATTCAGCTATGAACAACAAACGGCAGTCCGAGTCTTCATCAGACAATGGGTTCTCTTCTTCCAGCAATTTCCGTGGTCCGAAGCTTGATTTTCCTCGCTTCAATGGTACTGATCCAACTGGATGGATCTATCATGCAGAACAGTATTTCAGTCTGCATAATACTTTTGATGTCAACAAAGTTCCGATGGCATTATTTCACTTGGAACAGGAAGCTCTTCAATGGTACCGTTGGTACATCAAGGCTCATCCAGAGCCCAAATGGTCAGACTTTTGCCAGCTCCTTTTGCAACGATTTGGTCCTAGTGCTTTTGATGACTTCACCGGAGCCCTCACTAAACTTCGCCAAATTGGCATTGTGAGAGAGTATCAAACCAAATTTGAGAACCGAGCCAACCACACCGAAGGATTGTCTGATGACTTTTACCAGAGTTGTTTTATCAGTGGTCTAAAGGATGCCATCCGCTCTGAGGTCAAAATGTTCTGTCCCACTACAATGATGGAAGCCCTAGGGTTGGCTAAGTTGGCAGAAGACAAGATTGCATCCCAACAACGCTCCAAGCCCACTTTTGTTCCCTTCCGAAATATGGGTTCTCAGCGACCACCTATACCGCAGGCTCCTCGACCGACTCCTATCAAGCGTTTGTCTGAAACAGAGATGCAAGCACGTAGAGAAAAGGGGCTTTGCTATAATTGTGATGAGAAATTCACTCGGGGACATAGATGTGTTCAACAAAAGCTCTATCTCTTGGATGTGGAGTCTCCGCCTGCCTCTGAAATTGGTGACGAAGATCCAGAAACACTGGATGCTCCGGTCGACATTCAGGAACCGCCTATTGACCCTCCGTCTCAGGATGACCAGCCAGAGATATCTCTCCATGCTTTAGCTGGAATCACCACCCCCCAAACAATGTGGGTCAGGGGTTACTTCAAGAAGCTTCCTCTTACAATACTCATTGATTCTGGTAGCACTCATAATTTCATTGACCCTCGGATCGCCAAACAAGCTGATTGTTTTATCCATCCTTGCTCCAACTTTGAAGTCATGGTTGCCAATGTGGGCACCTTACCTTGCAAAGGGAAGTGTCGAAATGTGCGTATCTCTATGGGAGATTATACCTTGCGCTCTGACTTGTTTGCCTTGCCCTTAGGCGGATGTGATGTGGTTTTGGGCGCTCAATGGCTACGCACACTTGGCCCTATCTTATGGGATTTTGCTGAACTTTGGATGCAGTTTTCCCTCAATGGACAAAAACACACATTGATAGGATTACAACCAGGTTCTCTCAGAATCATCAGTTCACATCGCATGGAAAAACTCCTCAAGAAGAATTCACATGGTGTCATCGCTTAGATCCATTCCATTCAGATGCAACCAGCAGTGGTCTCCACTACTCCTTTGGATCTACAACAAATTCTGGATCGATATACAGGTGTCTTTACTGAACCAGTGGGATTTCCACCTTGCAGGCCAGAAGACCATCGTATTCAGCTCCTTCCTAGCAGCGTTCCTCCCAACATCAGGCCCTATCGCTACCCATTTCACCAAAAAACGGAGATTGAAATGCTCGTTCGGGACTTATTGAAGCAAGGTATTATTCGCCCAAGCACTAGTTCCTTTTCTTCTCCAGTTATTCTTGTCCGCAAAAAAGATGGGTCATGGCACCTCTGCATTGACTTTCGAGCACTTAATCACCTCACCATCAAGGATAAGTTTCCAATTCCTGTTGTTGATGAGCTTTATGGGGCTCACTTTTTCTCCAAGTTGGATCTTCGTTCTGGGTATCTGTTATCACACAACTTGTAGTTGCCCCTAGAGGTATCCCATCCGGGACGGTAGAGGAGCTAGGCAACTAAAGAGGTGACCCAAGAGATGCCACGGTTCCCAATGTAGGCGGGAGTCACGTCAACCGAGGCACTCTTCGCTTTAGGTCAAGGTGTAACTAGACCAAGGGGGAGACCCTATACCCCAATCACAGTTGATTGGACCCAAACAAAGATTTCTAAGTGTAGGTAAGTAATGAGTTACGGAAACCAATGCAAGGATAAGTGGACCTAAGGGTTAAGGTATGGTTGAGGGAGGTGTAAGAGATTATTAATGTTTCAACCTATGTATGGTTTAGGCCACATGATGGGGTATGATGACAAGGTATAGTACCACGTGTTTACACAAGTGGGTCTAGTTTTCTTGGGAAATGTGAAGTGATTCTAGGTAGGCCCACAAGGTGAAGTTAGGTGTGAGGTAGGTACTATAGGTTAGATATAGGCTAGATCTACAAGTTTAAGTTGATTATAATGATACCCATGTACTAGATCTAGGGTTTGACACGAATCCCAAGGAGTGCGACTTGCTTGGTGATGGACTAGTGCCTTGTTAAATGGGCTAATGGGGTCAATAAGTATGTCAAGATGTAGATCGGGACTCCTAGAAGCCAAGTCAAGTGGATTGGATGAGATCCAATGGTTGGATCTTACTAGATCTAGGTTTTTTAAGTGATTACCCTAAGTGGACCACAATCCCTTGAAACAAGGAATGCAATCCCCAAGGCGGCTCTTGACAAAAGGACAGTGTAGACCTAGGTTTCAAGGCATGAGCATTCCAAATCCATGAATAACTCAAACACCCACCTCCTAGAAGTGGACCAACTCAAATTTTCAAGGGGGTGCGATTTGCTCAAGGAAGGTCCAAAAGTGGGTTTTGGTGGACCAAATCAAGTCCAATAGCCACCAAGAATGTAGATCCGGGATGCTAGTACCCCGATCTATCAATGTTCAAAGTTTCAAGTGAATCCAAGGGCTAGATCTTAGTAGATCTAAGTTTTTAGATGCCAAGAAGGTCAAAAGGGGGTTTTAACCCCTTAAAACATGGAGAGATGTCCACAAGGTAGTTTTCACCAAAGTAAAGATATGGGTATAGGTTATCAAGTGTCTAGATTTCAAATCAAGTGGGATCTCACCTACCCATGTGCTAGATCTAACCCAACAAGCTTCTCTTAGGAAAATCGATTTAGGTTCAAGAAGGCTTTTTGCATTGAAAAGTGTGTCAATTTTTAGCCAATCACCACCAAACTATAGATCCAACTAGGGGTGGATCCTATAGAGGTGGGTTTTTAATATCTTTTCAATTGCAAGGCTAGATCTAAGTAGATCTAAGAAATACCAAAATTTGGGGTTTTGATTTAATTAGGGTTTTATGACCAATGAAGATAGAATGGATGAAAGAGGCACATACCTTGTAGAACTTACCTCAATTGTTTGTGGCCACCTTGCAAGTTGATAGCATTCTCCTATGTGTATATTCAAGAGTGAGATCCAAGTGCTCCAACCAAATCGCCCTTCTCCAAGATAGCCAAATCGTCCTCCTCCTACAAGACAAGATCAAAGAAACAAGTCAAGCAAGATGATTATGAAAATGGTAGAAAGATGTAATAGAAAGCATCAACTATGTCACGAAGATACAATAATGATACTCCCTGTCACAAGATCAACCCAAGAGAGAATATGTGGATCCCTCCAACAATAACCCTCATGAAGTCGCCCTCCTCTCTCTAATTCGACATTCCTGTCAAAAGGTTAGCAAAAGCACCAAAATCCACAATGATACATAGAAGAGATACTGTATATTCAATATGCAAGAGAATCCACAATGCAAGAGAGATGTGCTCCACAAAAAATCTTCTATTCCAATATTCCAGAGCTCCAAAGGTGCCTTTACAATGAGAGGCTCTCTCCTTTAAATAGGAAGGAGAGGCACCAAAACCCTAACCACTTTTTGAATGAGTGGCTAAGATTAAAAGATACAAATGTCTAATCAATGGTTGAGATGAGCTCAACAATGAAATACATGGATCACTAATAAAATATAATATAAGTGGACAAAATCGCCCTATAAGAGGGGAATCCCACCAAGTCATGATGACAAAATATCATAAGAGGCTTATGGTGGGTCCAAGGGGTAATTTTATCCCTCCTTGGTCAATCCCCATAGCACAATAACCAATAAATAATCATGAAAGTACCAAATCGTGCCTCCATAGTGAAGTCGTGGTCCTCAAAAGACCTCAAAAATCCACAGAAAGAGCCATAAGTGATGGATGCGGGCCCCGATGAAGCTGAAACTGCTGGAGAAGGTGTGGAAGGTCCCGATCTATCATCACTGATCATCCCATGCCATAAATTTGCCTCAGTAGCCCAAATCGATTTCCTCAATAGCCATTTCTACCAATCCTGAAATGCCTCGGGAAGCGTGAAACTGCCCCAAACAGCCTCCTGGAGTGCTGGCGCTGTCAAGGTGAGGGCACTAATGTGTCCGGGAGGGGGGTAATATGGTAAAAACAAGTGGCTGGACCACCCCCTCCATCATCAGCGCCCTAGGTCAACCGGATAAAAATCACATCTACTCCGACAGGGCCTCCGACAGACCAAAACTGCACTAGGACAACCTACTGAGGCTAAATCATCACTGTAAGTGCCCGAAACTGAAAACAAACTGTCCCATTGGACTCAGAAGGTCCAAATCCATCCAAGATGTGTACTCATACACAATATGAATCTCTGCATGATCAAAATAAATATCCAATATACCGGATCAAGGCCAATAATAATGCGCTGTACATATACAAACACTGCTGTAACCCCAGAATCATCATCATAACCCTGTAGCTGCTGCATAGAGTCATCATGTATGTATACATAGACCATATATCATCTATCCATATCATCATAAGGTCCAACATCTCATGTCCCATGGTCCTCCATGGTCAAACTAGGTCTAACCAAGACCAAATATAACTCAGATCATCATCAATAGCTGCTGCAAAGTGTCAAGGTTAATATATGCTCTACAACTTATTCAAATAACAATTATAACACAGAGTAATCATGACTGGCGATCTAAATCCAAATATATAGTGTCGTTAATTATTATTATTACTCAGACTAGACTTTCAGGATCATACTCATTTCATAGTTGTGATCAATTTGCTAGTGAAGGGTGAAGGCTTAAATTAACTGGCTAGGCTAAGGGATGACTTAACTGTCTTGACTTTGTGACACTTTGGCAAGGGAAAGGGAATACACCATAGTATATACTGAATGAGCAATAACACAGGGAATGGCGGTGTCTCACAAATGGATGAGTTGTTTAAAGAGGGTTTATTCACCTTCACAGATGCGCACAATCCATAATACAAATAAGGCCAGCAATTGTTTAGATATAGCATTTAAGTTCTATTGCTTTTGGGCCTGAAGTTTCCATAGCCTTGATCTATGTGTGTTTACAAACACATTGCATAGATTTACATTTTTTCTTTAGGCTTTCTGCTGCAGGTGTGTTTTTAAGGCACTTGTTTACCTGAGCACTTCTAGGTGTGTCATGGACAGCTTGTTTACCTAGGTATTTATTTTCCAAAATATATAACATTTTATTTTCATTGCCATGTTCATTTGGCATGCCTCTCATTCATGTATGTTTAGAAACACATTGCATGAATGGGCTTTTCATACAAGATATAGCATTTCATTTTTCCAAATTTTGTATTCATGGCAGCACTAAAAGTTTCAGGTTTAGCCAACACAACTTTAGTGACTAGGGGCAATTCTCAAGGAACTCCAACTCACCATAGGTAAGTTTTGTCACCAACTCAGAGCCGAGACACAATAAACAGGGAAGCTCATCCAATACAGAGGCTATAGTGGGGAAAAGTCCTCCAGGCCACTAGTCAAGTAGTAAGTCAGGGTGATAATCTAAAAGGTAGGCCATGGATGGATGAAGACAATGAAATGATGGAGCCAACACTAGCAAGCCAAAGTATGGTGTAATGATCACCTCTATTCTCCCTAAGGAGGGTATGTACCAATGAGTATGAATAGTGAACTTCTAAGTCTGAGTAGGGACAATATAATATATATAATAGATCAACCAGGTCCATATATCTATATGATTGCCAGATCATGACACTAAGTGCTAAGACATGCTATAAGAATAAGTATAAAAGCAATCTAACCATAACACCACGATATACCTGCTGAGTCATATACCTGAAAGCTCATCAACCTGTACCATCATCTGTCCTCTGAGACTGCTGCTGTAACTCTGGGCACTACTGTCTGCTCTGTACCAATGGTATAATGGCTACATCGGTCATCTCTCTGAGTGTTCTGAAACTCAGTCATGGCATGGGGAATACAACTGCTGTCCACAATCTGATAGTGATCCAATATAGATGCTCATCTCAGCATCTCAAAATGTAAAGGAACTGGCTGAATAGTGTACTGCTCTGATCATGAGTGATCCAAAATATATAGCCATGCTCTGGAATAAAGGAAGCTCTGGAATGTGCAGATATCTGCTGTACAAGAATAGTAGCCCTGCTACTATGGTGTGATAACATCTGGCTCCAGCTGGGACAAGTGCTCTAAGGGAGAGAGCGCTTGAGAACCTCAGAATCTCTGGTCTCGAACTGCTTTGCATCAATCTTCAATCCAGCACTGCACCATCCTTGCTTTCAGCTTTTATCTTGCACCTGTTCCTGCTCTCACAAACACTAGAATACCATCATGGAGCATGTATGGGACAAAAATAAAATAAAACTGAACTGAAATCTAATCTAAAGCATAAACTGAAATGCGCCAAAATATAAATGTAAACTAACATGGCATATATTATTCATTTATCATTTTCATTTACTGTGCAGGATGAAAAGAATACTTCTTCAATCAGGCAATGTCAACTTGCACAGGCAGCCACAAATAGAAATGCCAACTACAATTTCTTAAATGCATGCAGGAGAAGAGACAAGCTTAGGAAGGAGCAAGGCTCAACTCAATAAAGGATGGAAACAAGCAGACACTCCAGGCAAGAAAAAGAAAAAAGGACAATACTCGACACACAGAAAAAGAAAAATCACACAAATCCTACTGCTCAAGTGAGCTTATTCAATACCTACCTACCCTACTCTAACCAGTGAGCACAAATGTTAGGTAAAATCATAAATCCAGTGCAACCATTCATCAAATAAATTAATGATTCTTCTTTGATTTTTGTTGATGAAACAAGTCAAGATTGGATTAAAAATTATTGAAATTGAGAGCACAATCTTCTTGACTTGTTCAGAAATTGAAGAAGGATTTGAGTGGTGCAACATGAAATAATGCAGAGGAGACGACTGACTAGTGAAGCCATCCTCCATCCAAAAACTGATAGGATCATAAAATTTATGCAAGTTATTGTTTAAAATGGATGGAGGAAAAATACAAGGCATATGATTTAATAAACTACTTTCCTCATTCACTTCACTTGCATATTTAATTCGTTTCCCCTTGGGACTGATGATCAAATAAAAACCAAGTGGGGACAAATCAAGGCTTAAAAGACGAAAAATCAAAACTAGGCCCACTTGATGCTCAAAAATGGAGAAAAGATGAAATTGATCTTTAAACACCTTTTCTAGCCACCAATAATGATTGATAATTTGACAACAAGCATTATTGTTCCAAGGTGACTGAAAAGGGAAATGAAGTGCTTTTTCTCCAAACATGTAATCATACATATACTTCCTATTGAAAAATTCCAAGGCAAAAAAATGACTAGAGCACCAACCCAAAGATGATTGAAAGAGTTGGGAAGGGAGGGTGGATTGCAAATATGAAAATTCTCCCAAATGGATAAACAAGTTTGACCTTGGACTTTGACAAAAGAAAGCAGTCTTTACTCTAGGAATGATTTTAACCTTTTGATCAAGTTTAATATTTACAACCTGAGGACAAGATTGACCATAACTATCTAACTCTAAGTTATCTTTATTAAGGATGGAAAAATTTAAAGACTCATTATAAGAAGTGGAAAACAGATTAGAGCATCTAGTTTGATTCCCTAATTCATCCTCATCTTGATATTGACCTTCTATTGATTCATCATTAAAATTATAAGAGGATAAGTGATCATTTTCATTTATAATATCTTGATTAAATGCACAATGATCACGAGAGATCACCACTAAAGGATCTTGGTCGGTGTTTTCACTTTCTTCTTTTTCAATAAGGTGATAAGGAATTGAATGATCATTAAATATGGAACGATTAATGAGTTTCTCTGAGGGAGGAACTTCAATAGACTGACTGACTAAAGGCTCATCCTCAGAAATTTCTTCCGGATCAAGACTAGGGCTACCTAAAAAGAAATTTGAAAACTTACGATTTATACAATGATTATGGATTTGACTATCAATCGACTCAAAAGTGGAAGACTTATCCTCAAAAGAAATTGAGCAGGATGGGTCATCTTCGGATGTTGACAATTCACTTGATGCTTGGTTATTAACAGATTCAACAATAGGATCAAAAAGGGGAAGGTTTTGATTTGAAAAATATATATCATCGGATTCACTTCCCCATCTTTCTAAGAAACTTTGCTCAAACATGTCATACCCGGAAATGCTATTGGGCTTCAAATCTAAGAACCAGATCTCAGCTCTTTTTTTGAAGGACGAAGCCAATAGTTTCATACACACATCCTCATGGGTTATGGATAAATCTTTAATAATTTCCCTAAAAAGTTCAAGGTGTCTTTCAGCAGAGATTTCATACCTTCCATCGAATTTAGGCAACCTTTCACGGGCTTGATGAGGGATATGATGAGGATACCCAATAATTTTTGAGAAGTCAAAGACTTTTAATCGATCGAAAGTTCTAGGCCGCTCAGAAGCAGCCATGGATTATTTTATTTATTTTTTTATTTTTATTTTTAAATCAAGAACCTAAGTACCAAATGATGCACCCCATGGGTTCTAGATAACGATAGGATCGATCACCAGTGGAGTCGCTTATGTGGAGTCGCCAGGTAGATTTTAAAACTCTACTTCCAAGATGTATGTCGTTTAAAGTGCAGGAATAGAGTGAGACAAAACAGGTATGATGAACCAAGGTAGGCCTCTACCTTCCCCGGCAACGGCGCCAAAAATGTTAATGTTGGCAAAGAGAACGGGAGGAGAGGTTTGAAAAATATATGTCGAACCAGGGTAGGCCTCTACCTTCCCCGGCAACGGCGCCAAAAATGTTATCACACAACTTGTAGTTGCCCCTAGAGGTATCCCATCCGGGACGGTAGAGGAGCTAGGCAACTAAAGAGGTGACCGAAGAGATGCCACGGTTCCCAATGCAGGCGGGAGTCACGTCAACCGAGGCACTCTTCGCTTTAGGTCAAGGTGTAACTAGACCAAGGGGGAGACCCTATACCCCAATCACAGTTGATTGGACCCAAACAAAGATTTCTAAGTGTAGGTAAGTAATGAGTTACGGAAACCAATGCAAGGATAAGTGGACCTAAGGGTTAAGGTATGGTTGAGGGAGGTGTAAGAGATTATTAATGTTTCAACCTATGTATGGTTTAGGCCACATGATGGGGTATGATGACAAGGTATAGTACCAAGTGTTTACACAAGTGGGTCTAGTTTTCTTGGGAAATGTGAAGTGATTCTAGATAGGCCCACAAGGTGAAGTTAGGTGTGAGGTAGGTCCTATAGGTTAGATATAGGCTAGATCTACAAGTTTAAGTTGATTATAATGATACCCATGTACTAGATCTAGGGTTTGACACGAATCCCAAGGAGTGCGACTTGCTTGGTGATGGACTAGTGCCTTGTTAAATGGGCTAATGGGGTCAATAAGTATGTCAAGATGTAGATCGGGACTCCTAGAAGCCAAGTCAAGTGGATTGGATGAGATCCAATGGTTGGATCTTACTAGATCTAGGTTTTTTAAGTGATTACCCTAAGTGGACCAAAATCCCTTGAAACAAGGAATGCAATCCCCAAGGCGGCTCTTGACAAAAGGACAGTGTAGACCTAGGTTTCAAGGCATGAGCATTCCAAATCCACGAATAACTCAAACACCCACCTCCTAGAAGTGGACCAACTCAAATTTTCAAGGGGGTGCGATTTGCTCAAGGAAGGTCCAAAAGTGGGTTTTGGTGGACCAAATCAAATCCAATAGCCACGAAGAATGTAGATCCGGGATGCTAGTACCCCGATCTATCAATGTTCAAAGTTTCAAGTGAATCCAAGGGCTAGATCTTAGTAGATCTAAGTTTTTAGATGCCAAGAAGGTCAAAAGGGGGTTTTAACCCCTTAAAACATGGAGAGATGTCCACAAGGTAGTTTTCACCAAAGTAAAGATATGGGTATAGGTTATCAAGTGTCTAGATTTCAAATCAAGTGGGATCTCACCTACCCATGTTCTAGATCTAACCCAACAAGCTTCTCTTAGGAAAATCGATTTAGGTTCAAGAAGGCTTTTTGCATTGAAAAGTGTGTCAATTTTTAGCCAATCACCACCAAACTATAGATCCAACTAGGGGTGGATCCTATAGAGGTGGGTTTTTAATATCTTTTCAATTGCAAGGCTAGATCTAAGTAGATCTAAGAAATACCAAAATTTGGGGTTTTGATTTAATTAGGGTTTTATGACCAATGAAGATAGAATGGATGAAAGAGGCACATACCTTGTAGATCTTACCTCAATTGTTTGTGGCCACCTTGCAAGTTGATAGCATTCTCCTATGTGTATATTCAAGAGTGAGATCCAAGTGCTCCAACCAAATCGCCCTTCTCCAAGATAGCCAAATCGTCCTCCTCCTACAAGACAAGATCAAAGAAACAAGTCAAGCAAGATGATTATGAAAATGGTAGAAAGATGTAATAGAAAGCATCAACTATGTCACGAAGATACAATAATGATACTCCCTGTCACAAGATCAACCCAAGAGAGAATATGTGGATCCCTCCAACAATAACCCTCATGAAGTCGCCCTCCTCTTTCCAATTCGACATTCCTGTCAAAAGGTTAGCAAAAGCACCAAAATCCACAATGATACATAGAAGAGATACTGTATATTCAATATGCAAGAGAATCCACAATGCAAGAGAGATGTGCTCCACAAAAAATCTTCTATTCCAATATTCCAGAGCTCCAAAGGTGCCTTTACAATGAGAGGCTCTCTCCTTTAAATAGGAAGGAGAGGCACCAAAACCCTAACCACTTTTTGAATGAGTGGCTAAGATTAAAAGATACAAATGTCTAATCAATGGTTGAGATGAGCTCAACAATGAAATACATGGATCACTAATAAAATATAATATAAGTGGACAAAATCGCCCTATAAGAGGGGAATCCCACCAAGTCATGATGACAAAATATCATAAGAGGCTTATGGTGGGTCCAAGGGGTAATTTTATCCCTCCTTGGTCAATCCCCATAGCACAATAACCAATAAATAATCATGAAAGTACCAAATCGTGCCTCCATAGTGAAGTCGTGGTCCTCAAAAGACCTCAAAAATCCACAGAAAGAGCCATAAGTGATGGATGCGGGCCCCGATGAAGCTGAAACTGCTGGAGAAGGTGTGGAAGGTCCCGATCTATCATCACTGATCATCCCATGCCATAACTTTGCCTCAGTAGCCCAAATCGATTTCCTCAATAGCCATTTCTACCAATCCTGAAATGCCTCGGGAAGCGTGAAACTGCCCCAAACAGCCTCCTGGAGTGCTGGCGCTGTCAAGGTGAGGTCACCAATGTGTCCGGGAGGGGGGTAATATGGTAAAAACAAGTGGCTGGACCACCCCCTCCATCATCAGCGCCCTAGGTCAACCGGATAAAAATCACATCTGCTCCGACAGGGCCTCCGACAGACCAAAACTGCACTAGGACAGCCTACTGAGGCTAAATCATCACTGTAAGTGCCCGGAACTGAAAACAAACTGTCCCATTGGACTCAGAAGGTCCAAATCCATCCAAGATGTGTACTCATACACAATATGAATCTCTGCATGATCAAAATAAATATCCAATATACCGGATCAAGGCCAATAATAATGCGCTGTACATATACAAACACTGCTGTAACCCCAGAATCATCATCATAACCCTGTAGTTGCTGCATAGAGTCATCATGTATGTATACATAGACCATATATCATCTATCCATATCATCATAAGGTCCAACATCTCATGTCCCATGGTCCTCCATGGTCAAACTAGGTCTAACCAAGACCAAATATAACTCAGATCATCATCAATAGCTGCTGCAAAGTGTCAAGGTTAATATATGCTCTACAACTTATTCAAATAACAATTATAACACAGAGTAATCATGACTGGCGATCTAAATCCAAATATATAGTGTCGTTAATTATTATTATTACTCAGACTAGACTTTCAGGATCATACTCATTTCATAGTTGTGATCAATTTGCTAGTGAAGGGTGAAGGCTTAAATTAACTGGCTAGGCTAAGGGATGACTTAACTGTCTTGACTTTGTGACACTTTGGCAAGGGAAATGGAATACACCATAGTATATACTGAATGAGCAATAACACAGGGAATGGCGGTGTCTCACAAATGGATGAGTTGTTTAAAGAGGGTTTATTCACCTTCACAGATGCGCACAATCCATAATACAAATAAGGCCAGCAATTGTTTAGATATAGCATTTAAGTTCTATTGCTTTTGGGCCTGAAGTTTCCATAGCCTTGATCTATGTGTGTTTACAAATACATTGCATAGATTTACATTTTTTCTTTAGGCTTTCTGCTGCAGGTGTGTTTTTAAGGCACTTGTTTACCTGAGCACTTCTAGGTGTGTCATGGACAGCTTGTTTACCTAGGTATTTATTTTCCAAAATATATAACATTTTATTTTCATTGCCATGTTCATTTGGCATGCCTCTCATTCATGTATGTTTAGAAACACATTGCATGAATGGGCTTTTCATACAATATATAGCATTTCATTTTTCCAAATTTTGTATTCATGGCAGCACTAAAAGTTTCAGGTTTAGCCAACACAACTTTAGTGACTAGGGGCAATTCTCAAGGAACTCCAACTCACCATAGGTAAGTTTTGTCACCAATTCAGAGCCGAGACACAATAAACAGGGAAGCTCATCCAATACAGAGGCTACAGTGGGGAAAAGTCCTCCATGCCACTAGTCAAGTAGTAAGTCAGGGTGATAATCTAAAAGGTAGGCCATGGATGGATGAAGACAATGAAATGATGGAGCCAACACTAGCAAGCCAAAGTATGGTGTAATGATCACCTCTATTCTCCCTAAGGAGGGTATGTACCAATGAGTATGAATAGTGAACTTCTAAGTCTGAGTAGGGACAATATAATATATATAATAGATCAACCAGGTCCATATATCTATATGATTGCCAGATCATGACACTAAGTGCTAAGACATGCTATAAGAATAAGTATAAAAGCAATCTAACCATAACACCACGATATACCTGCTGAGTCATATACCTGAAAGCTCATCAACCTGTACCATCATCTGTCCTCTGAGACTGCTGCTGTAACTCTGGGCACTACTGTCTGCTCTGTACCAATGGTATAATGGCTACATCGGTCATCTCTCTAAGTGTCCTGAAACTCAGTCATGGCATGGGGAATACAACTGCTGTCCACAATTTGATAGTGATCCAATATAGATGCTCATCTCAGCATCTCAAAATGTAAAGGATTTGGATGAATAGTGTACTGCTCTGATCATGAGTGATCCAAAATATATAGCCATGCTCTGGAATAAAGGAAGCTCTGGAATGTGCAGATATCTGCTGTACAAGAATAGTAGCCCTGCTACTATGGTGTGATAACAGTATCATCAAATTTGGGTTCATGAGGATGATATCCCTAAAACAGCTTTCTGCACACATGATGGCCATTATGAGTTTTTGGTCATGCCATTTGGCCTCACTAATGCTCCTTCCACATTCCAGGCCTTAATGAATAAAATATTTCGACCCTACTTGCGGAAATTCATTCTGGTATTCTTTGATGATATCCTCCTCTACAGTAAAATATGGGATGAACATCTCCAGCATCTGGATCTTGTCATGCAACTTTTATCTGACCATCATCTCCATGCCAAGTAGTCTAAATGTGTTTTTGGACAGAAGGAAGTTGAGTATCTCGGGCACATTATCTCAGCACAAGGGGTTCGCGTGGATCCTGCCAAAATCGATGCCATGAACAATTGGCCGCATCCTCAGACACTCAAGAGCCTTCGTGGTTTTTTGGGGTTGACTGGCTACTAACGCAAGTTTGTCAAGGATTATGGGAAGATTGCAGCTCCATTAACTGCTCTATTGAAAAAGGATGCTTTTACATGGACACCTGCTGCTCAGTGTGCATTTGACAAACTTAAACAAGCTATGTGTACTACACCTATGCTAGCCATGCCCGATTTTTCCAAGCCCTTCACTATTGAGAGTGATGCTTGCGGCAATGGACTTGGTGCTGTTCTCCTTCAAGATGAACACCCCATTGCGTTCACCAGCAAATCCCTTTCAGGTAAGAATTTAGCTGCCTCTACCTATGAGAAGGAAATGATGTCTATTTTGCATGCAGTACAGAAGTGGCGCCCATACCTATTAGGGAATCATTTCTGCATCAAGACTGATCACCAGAGTCTGAAATATTTCTTGGACCAGCGTGTCTCCTCCCCGGCACAACAGAAATGGGTTAGCAAACTCATGGGTTATGACTATGAGATCACTTACAAGAAGGGTAAAGACAATATTGTGGCAGATGCTCTTTCTCGCACATTTGATGCCCAAGGTTCTCTTTCAGCTAGTTCTATGCCTGTTCCAAATTGGTTGCAATCTGTTCAACAGGGTTATGTCAATGACTCTTCCTTAGCTCAAATCATCCAACGCTTGACCAACAACCCTTCTGCTGTACCACATTACTCTTGGGATGGTGCTTCTCTGCGATACAAGGGTCGTCTGGTGCTTCCCCAGAGCACAGATCTTCAACAGGCTGTCTTCTATGAACTCCATGCTTCTCCATCGGCAGGGCACTCTGGGTTCCTCAAAACGTATGAACGAGCACGGCGTAACTTCTTTTGGCAGGGCATGAAAAGGACAATTCAACAGATGGTGGCCGAATGTGATACCTGCCAGCGCAATAAGGGTGAAACAACACTCCTTCCAGGATTGCTTGAACCCTTGCCCATACCTACACTGATTTGGACAGATATGATTTCATTGAAGGGCTCCCTAAATATGGCGGGAAGATAGTGATTCTCGTTGTGGTTGATCACCTCTCCAAATATAGCCATTTTTGTGCTCTCAGCCATCCCTATACAGCCTCCTCTGTCGCTCAAATTTTCCGGGACCAGATCTTTCGTCTTCATGGCATCCCTTCTTCCATTGTCTCGGATCGTGATGCGACTTTCACCAGTCATTTTTAGACAGAACTATTTCGCCACACTGGCACCAAACTAAAGATGAGTTCAGGGTATCACCCACAAACAGATGGTCAGACTGAAATTATCAATAAATGCTTGGAAACTTATCTTCGTTGCTTCACCTCAGAACAACAACATCAGTGGGCAAAGTGGCTCCCTCTCGCTGAATGGTGGTACAATACCTCTTAGCACACTACCTCTAAAATGACCCCATATGAAGCAGTCTATGGTCAGGCACCTCCAGCTCTTCTTCCATACACCCCCACCAGTTCACCAATTCAGGAAGTTGACACGGTCCTTCGAAACCGCGATCAGATTCTTCGCATTTTGTGGGACAATCTTCACATGGCAAGAAATCGCATGAAGCAACAAGCTGATCAGCACCGTTCTGAGCGCACTTTTCAAGTCGGCGATATGGTTTTTCTTTGTCTCCAGCCGTACAAACAATCCTCCTTGAAACTCAAAGGGAGTCATAAGCTCGCTCCAAAGTTCTATGGGCCATATCGGATTGTTCAGAAATTGGGTCCGTTGCTTATAAATTGGAACTTCCTCCTTCTTCCCGCATTCATCCAGTCTTTCATGTCTCTTGTCTGAAGAAATTTCTTGGCACCAACATCAGTGGACAAACGATTTTACCCGAACTGGATAATGAAGGATCCATCCTTTTGGAGCCAGAGGCCATCCTCAATCGGCGCACGCGTCAGCTTCACTCTCGCTCTATCACAGAGGTCTTAATTCAGTGGCACGGCATGCAACCAGAGGATGCTACATGGGAACCACTCCTTCAGATTCAACAACAATTTCCACATCTAAAGCTTTGAGGACAAATCTTTTTTTAAGGGGGAGGGGATTTTAGGAACCCATGTCTTTACTTTGTTAGTATGTTGTTATTGGACGCATATGCTTTGTAAGTCGTCCCGTAGTATTTGTTGATTGATAGTTTGTGTTATTGTTGTTGGCGCATATGCTTTGTAAGTCGCCCGTAGTATTGTTGATCCATAGTTTGTAGCGGCCCATGGTTTTGACCCATAGTATTGGCACCTAGACTTAGTATATAAGTGTGTGTTGATACCTATGAAGGCACCGTGAAGTTATTTGTATTGAGCTTGTGTTGGGGCCAAGGTCGCAGCTATAGTAAAAGCTGCGAATTTTGGGAAAAAGCACGAGTATGGAAGGAAAGTGCTAATTTTGGGACAAGCACTAAGTTTTGGGTAAGAAGGAGACGGTGCGCAGTACGGTGCCAGATGGATGATCTCAGCGCAGATCACGGACCGGAAATTGCGGAGCTCGCGCGCACGTCATCGAAGAATGAAGGTGGCTCAGCTACCATAATAAATAAGGTGATGGAGTAGAGGGCTTAGCTACCCTCATTTAAAGGCTTAGTACAGAAGTTATGGTTGCTCGGATCAAGGAGGAGCAACGGACCAGAGCATTGAAGGCGAAGGACGATCGCCCATACCCACAATCTGCGCCGGAATTCATGGAGCCTGCAGGAAGCGGCGACGTGACTGCAAGCGGCGCCTACAGTACACCTAGCCATGTGCGTGGTTAGGGTTTTTGGGAATCACTGTTGGGAAAGGCCCACAGTTTTGTAAAGGTGTGACCGTCATGGCTACCTATATAGATGAATCACTGTAATGGGTAGAGGCTTCTTCCTCCCTTCCTTCAGTTCCTCCCTTTTTGGAGAGTTAGAGAGTTAGATGCTAGACTGTTAGAGAGCCAGTCTAAAGGGATAGATCATGTGTTGATTATCCTTCACTGTAATTTCTACCTGGTGTGTAGAACTAGAGAGAGGAAATCGGATAGCCGAGGAGCTAATCCCTGAGTTGCCAGACAGTCTGAGTCGACGTCTGTGCCTTTGTAATCTCCATAGAGAGGAGACAAGCTTGAGAAAAGGGCTCCCAGCTGTGTGCGTGGAGTTTCCTGTAAGTTCTAAGGCTGCAGCTGTGTGCGCAGCATATTGTATAACTCTATCATTTTCTGGTTAATATAAACTCCTGAGGACGTGGTTTTCCTCGAGGAGATGAGCTTCACTTATATCTTCTTGTTATAATGTTTGTGTGAATGATAACTATTTCGAGTTCAGTATTTGTGTATGCAAGACTTCTGTCTTATCTTTGTGACTGTTTGAGCGAGTTGGAAAGATCCCTTGATAACTATAAGTATCTTAAGTACTAAAGAGGTAGTAACGCACAGTCGCTGCGGCGAGAGCAGACTGCGTTACTGCGCTAGATGCGAAGGGCGAGAAAGTGTTTCGCGCGTCGACCCAAGAAATAGTTGCCTGCTGCGATAGAAAGGAGAATCTGCGCAGTAGACCTGCCAAGGAAGGGACCCGCGCAGCTGCGCCGAGCGGCCTGCGGGAAGGTCCGACCGCCGATTTTGCAGGAACCATTCAAGGAAAAGCTATCTCCGCGTCACCCCGGTTAAGGAAACCTGATTCCTTAACCCCCCCATAGCCACTTCGGGTGAGACCTCGAGCTGCCGCGCAGCTCGTTGCCGAGAGGGCCAGTGCGCCAAGGGGTTTTGTTGCTGCGCTTCATTAAAACCCGGGTCTGCCCAAGAAAGCAGCCAACAAATGGTTCCGTTGCCGCGCGAATGAGACTTGTTATTTTGGCGACGCGCGAGATAGAACAGCCAACAAATGGTTCCGTTGCCGCGCGAATGAGACTTGTTATTTTGGCGACGCGCGAGATAGAACAGTCCAACAAATGGTTCCGTTGCCGCGCGAATGAGACTTGTTCTTTCAGCAACGTGTGAGATACTGTTGGAGCCAACAAATGGTTCCGTTGCCTAGTGACCAACAAATGGTTCCAAATGTGTTACTGGAACCCTACAACTAAGGAAATTGGAGACTGGTTTGATTTAAAGGCTAAAGAGTTTGCTGAACAAGAAAATAGAAGCCCTACGCTTCAAACAGAAGATTGGTTACAGAAGTATATTTATGCTGACCTTTACGAAATTTTCTTTGTTACGTTTGCATTGGAGTTACACGCTTGGATAGCCAAGTTAGCAGATTCTAGACCTACGCTGCATGTTGATCGACCCGTCACGTGGACGCCTGAGCTAGCTAGTATTGTGAAGCGGATAGACAATCCTGTGTCCCGCGCAGTAGACTTTTGGTTGAATAGTCTACTGGAAGGTTTTATTACCGAATTTGCAGTCGATACAAGAAAGAGTTTCAGTGAAGCTGAGAGGAGTTTCTTCCAAGTACACAGAGGTAAGTTCTTAAATTCTCTGAACTTATGGATTAAAATGCTTCTGTATGAAAAAGGAAAGCTATGTATTGCTTCTGATGAATAGCATAGTCAAGTAATGTCCGTAGATTCTGATAGTGATCCTGAAGTTATTGGTTGCACTCGTAGTGGAAAACGATATAAAGTAGGCCTTGACCAATATCCTTTTGAGTCTAGCCCAGACAATCGCCAAGTCCCTAGAGCAAGCCATATAGAAAGACAGGGGAGTGCTCATATCCCGTATTACCCCTTTACACCGCAAAAACCAGACGGAGCTCAGTATAATCCTACAGTAACACCTTCGAGTAGCCCACACGCTACTTCTAGTACCTCTGTACCACCTTTGTTTAACCATCCCGGAGGCACTGCTACAGTACCTCCACCTCAAACCCGTGCAAGAAGGATGGGTGATGACATGAAACTACCAACTTTTAGAGGAACAGGGATAGAGGACCCTGAGCAGCACTGGTTCTTATGTGAAGCCATTTGGACAATTAAGCAAATTAATGATGATGCTGTTAAACTGGTTCAGTTAGCAACCACACTAAGAGAAAGAGCCTTGACTTGGTTCATGAAATACTCAGCAGCACAGAATAGGACGCTTGCTGAGGTAAGAAATGCCATGATTAGAGAATTCAAGAAACCTAAGTCAGAATCACAGTGTATAACAGAGCTCAAAGACATCAAACAGTTACCTACAGAATCAGTATGGGATTTTGACCAGAAGTTCAAAGCTTTGATAGATCAAGTAAGCTTCGAGTTTGCACCACAGCAACATAAAGAATGGTTCATTGCTGCGCTGCTCCCACACATTAGACTTCCTCTTATGCAACAGAATCTCAATACTCAGGAACAAGCTCTAGAAATGGCTATGAAACTAGAAGCTTCGCCAATTGCAGGAACAAGCAACGATGTTGCGCATTTACAGAACCAATTAGCAAACTTAACCTTGCAAGTGCATGATATTAAGAAAGGCAAGGAGATTAAGGAAGAAATTTGGTGTACAAAACGTAAAGCCCAAGGTCATTCAAAGGACCATTGTCCTGTTTTCATAGACTACATTGCAACTGGAGCACCTAATCCTTTACCACAGGCACAAGGGCCTTGGTGTGAAATCTGCAGAACTAGAGGTCATAGACCACAAGAATGCCACTTACTTCAGAAATATGTACAAACTCCAAAGAATCTATATTGTAATTTCTGTAAATCAGTAGGTCATGATGAGAACAATTGTAGAGCATATGAGCTTATGATAGAAAGAAAGCATGATGTTTATAGGGTACAAGCAGAGACACAAGGACCCACAGTAGGTCCACCTTATGACCAATCTCGGGACGCCCGAGCAGCAAATTACAGAGGACGCGGACGCACAACAAATTTGGGTCGTGGAAGAGGACAGATCACTTGCTATAATTGCGGAGAACAAGGTCATTTTGCTAGGGATTGCCAAAATCCTACAACCCTCTGCAGATATTGTAAATCTTCTGACCATATCATCGAAGAATGCCCTCAGTTACAGGCTAAGATGCAAGCAAAGACACCACAGGTCAATCAGAATATCCAGTTGATTGGAGCCGAAAAAAGAGAACCAGACCCTACAGTTAATATAGTGACACGCAGTGGAGCTACAACTGGTGCGCAAGAGATGGGAACGGGAAAGCAAGCGACGCAATGGGTGCGCCGCGCTAACATTAAACCAGCCCCACTTAACCTACAGAAGAAAAAAGAAGCATTTAAGCAAGCTCAAGAGTATTTCTCAGATCCGAGAGCTTCAAGTTCTACCGCAATTCCGCAGAACAATAGTAGATCGCAAGTGCTAAGACAAGACAACTTGGTACAAGAACAGGCCACTACAGCTGGAAGACCTGACGACGATAAGGAGCATGCCCTAGGCAGTGTTCATGCGTTTCTGCGACAATGTTTAAAATTGTTGCGCAATGAACAAGCAACTCTAGAACTCCAACACCTGTTGGATCGGTGCCAACACTCTGCTTCGACGAACACACCACAGCGTGCTGTTCACCAGATTAGGAGTCACATTAGAACAGGAAAAGAGATGAGGCTCACAGCGCAGATTGGAGCATTTGAAATGGACGAAGTCATGTTAGATTTGGGCTCAGAAGCCAATGTTCTCACTATGCAGACATGGGAACAGATGGGAAGCCCTCAGCTTACAAGATCCCTTATCCAGCTAAGACTCGCAAATCAGCAACGAGTCTCTCCATTGGGCAGATTACCCAATGTACCTATTGATATTGAAGGAGTAAGAAGCTCTGCAGATTTTGAAGTAATCAAAATTATGGATGATAGTAGACCATACCCAGCGCTGTTAGGAATAGACTGGGCACTTGATAATTTGGCTGTCATTAACCTGAAGAAAAGACAGATGACCTTTGAGGATGACCAGATCAGGGTCATCGCACCTCTTGATCCTATTCAAGGACCAAGATATATAGAACCTATTCGCGCAGAAGAGGAAGCGCGCCACATGGAAAGCCTGTATCAGATGACCACTAACCACAGTGACTATGTCAACCCCACAGCAGACGGCCATATCAGCTGGCGATGTGATAGCTCGTGCACATCAGATTCAGATGCAGGATTGGAAAATTGGCAGAATCGTCTACATGAGGTTTCTGCAAGACGTTGCGCCATGATGACTAAATCCATTCGATGGATTGGCACAGAATTAACTGACACTCCAACTTTTGATGGTCTAACCAAAGTAACTAAATTCATACAGGAATATGAACAAAAGCTTCCAGAACCACAGCGCATCCAGGCACTGGATATAGCATTGCGCGCTACACCCGCAAGATGGTGGATTGCGCACAAGGAGAATATTCATACATGGAAAGACTGTCGCAGATTGATACTGCGCAGATTTCAGGACACCACAGCCGAAGCGCTACGCAAATATGAAGGACAGAGTGACCCCAGGTCACACATTGAAGCATGTATTCAGCAATGGTCAGATATTCCGGAAGATGAATGGGTTCACCAATTCATCCACACATTAGATACAATTCCAAGGAATTGGTATACTGAAACAGAATTGCGCAAAGGCACTCTTACTTGGGCTCTTATGATAGAAAGTTTTCAACTTACATTCAGCTTTGAGTCAGAGCATCCAAGCATTGATCAGGCTCTGAAGTGTATTAAAAAGAAGGTATTTGAACCAGGTCTAGTAACAGAATATTCCCAACCAGATTGGGCTGTTCAGATGGAGCATGCCCTGGAATGTTATAACTTTACCGCCGAAGATGAGGAGGACGATCCTCGCAACCTCAATATCCCAGAATCAGAAGGGACACGCAATATTGAAGGTCCTGAGCTTGATATTCCTGCCATCGCAGAACACGTCAAGCTCAAGAAAGTTAACATTGGCACAGAAGCTGACCCAAAGTTTGCTTCTATAGGAGATTATTGGGATGATGAAACCGTTGCGCATGTTTCAGATTTATTACGTGATTACCAGGATATCTTTCCTACCAAGTTCACAGAAATGAAAGGCATCCTAGGAGACTTAGGAGTGATGCGCATACCTCTGAAACCAGACGCCAAGCCAGTAAAGCAGCGCCCATACAGGTTGAACCCGCGCTACAAAGAAAAAGTCAAAGAAGAAATTGATAAGATGCTTGCAGCAGGTATTATTGAGCCAGTAGAGGAAAGCGATTGGATTAGTCCTATGGTGGTCCAAGAAAAGAAAACGAAAGGTGAAATAAGAATTTGTGTCGACTTGCGCAAACTCAATGATGCATCAGCGCACGACCCATTTCCCACTCCTTTCACAGATGAAGTACTTGATAATGTTGGAGGACAAGAGGCTTACTCTTTCACTGATGGATTTTCGGGATATCATCAGATTAGAATCCATCCGGATGACCGCCACAAGACTACTTTTGCAACTGAATGGGGCTCATTCCAGTACACGGTAATGCCCTTTGGTCTTAAAAACGCACCTGCTATCTTCTCTAGAGTTGTTGTTGCTGTTTTTAAAGAATTTATCCACAAGTTTTTAGAAGTCTATTTTGATGACTGGACTGTATTTGGTTTACTAAAGAACCATATTGCGAATCTGCGTATGATGCTAGAAAAATGTAGACAGCATCAGATTTCCCTTAACTTGAAAAAATGTATATTCTGTACGCCCTTTGGTATTTTGTTGGGACATATTGTATGCAGACAAGGACTCTTGATGGATCCTGCGAAGGTTGCCATCATTGCCAATTTACCTGCGCCCAACTCAGTCAAGCAATTGCGCACTACATTGGGACATACAGGATACTACAGAAAATTCATCAAAGGATATGCAAGGATCACAGCGCCTATGGAAAGATTGCTGAAGAAGGATTCGAAGTTCCAATGGACAGAGGAATGCCAACAGAGCTTGGACACACTTAAAGAAAAGATGATCACAGCGCCTATTCTAGTTTTCCCGGATTGGAGAAAACCTTTTCATGTTCATGTTGATGCTTCTTCCATAGCATTGGGAATCGTGCTTACACAGTCTGGAGAAGGAAGTATTGACCACCCAATTGCTTATTCCAGCAGAAAGTTATCTACAGCTGAGAAGAATTACACCACTACAGAAAGGGAAGGACTAGCCATGGTGTATGCCCTACAGAAATTCAGACACTATCTGTTAGGAGCTCACTTTAAAATGTATACTGATCATTCTGCTTTGAAATATTTGGTCAATAAACCAGTCTTAGGAGGCAGAATTTGCAGATGGCTACTACTCTTTCAAGAGTATGATTTTGAGGTTATTGTAAAGCCAGGCAGATTGAATGCAGGGCCTGACCATCTATCCAGAATAGAGTCAGGAGAGGAACCTACGAGTCTGGAGGACAATCTGCCTGACGCACAGTTGTTTTATATCCAAGCAGCAGACGAATATTATTCTGATATTCTTAACTTTCTCACTACCGGACAAGCGCCGGCTGAGTTTACAATCCAGCAAAAGAAGCAACTTGTTGTTCGAGCCGCAGACTTCACTTTGATAGCAGGCCAGCTTTATAAGTTGGGCCCTGACGAAATTTTGCGCAGATGTATCTTACCACATGAAAAGAGCTCTATCATCGCAGAAGCACATTCAGGTACCGCAGGAGGCCATTTCGCAGGAAAGCCGACTGCGCAGAAAATATTAGCCGCAGGACTTTGGTGGCCGACATTGCACAAGGATACTAAGGAATTCTGTAAATGTTGCGATGTGTGCCAGCGCACAGGAAAACCCTCAAGGAGAGATGAAATGCCGCTAAGACCCCAGATCACACTGCGTGCTTTTGATAAATGGGCCATTGACTTTGTAGGACCTATTAACCCACCAGGAAAAAGAACTGGCGCAAGATATATCATTACAGCTACTGAGTACCTCACCCGATGGGCTGAGGCGAAGCCAGTTAAGAACTGCGACGCTGCTACTGCCGCGCAGTTCATTTTCGAGAACATTATCACTAGGTTTGGATGCCCAGTGATCCTCATGAGTGATCAAGGTACACATTTCCTCAATGAGACTATAGAGGCCCTTACTGAAGAATTTCAAATTAATCACCATAAGAGTACACCCTACCATCCTCAAGCTAATGGTACGGTGGAAGCATTCAATAAGATCCTTGAGAATGCCCTGACGAAGATCTGTAATCAACAAAGAGATGATTGGGACCTTAGAGTCACAGCTGTATTATGGGCTTACAGAACCAATTGCAAGAAATTAACAGGTCACACACCTTTCAGCTTGGTGTATGGACAAGAAGCAGTTATGCCCATGGAATACATTGTTCCCAGTCTCCGAATTGCGCAAATTACAGAAATGGCAGATCCTGACACTATGAATGAAAGACTTTCGCAACTGCTTTCTTTAGAAGAAGACAGACTTATGGCCGGATTTCATCAACAGGTACAGAAGGCAAGACAGAAAGCTTGGCATGACAGGCACATTCGGCATAAGCACTTTGAAGAAGGAGACTTGGTACTCCTTTATGATAGTAAATTCATCAAGTTTCCAGGCAAGTTTCGTGTGCATTGGTTAGGTCCTTTTCAGGTAATAAAAATAACAGACGGAGGCGCAGTTCAGCTTGCGAAGCTGAATGGAGAACTACTACCTACAATGATAAACGGGAGTCGGCTTAAGCTTTATTGCGATGGCCACTCCGCCCTGTCGACATAATATAGTACTCAGGAATGCAGATGCCCAGTGTAGTTGAAAGAGACATCGCATTTAGTCTACACGGAAGCTGCGACACACCCTCAGTTTCCAGCTTCCTGCGCAGTTCCTTGAAATATCCGCGCATCCTGAATAAAAATTGCTTGAACAAAGCTTAGCGGTCCGCTCTGGCGAAGTTTTGCTTTATGGACCATTGGACTATCGCTCTTGCGAAGTCCCCTTTCATAATTTGCCGCTGAAAAGAGTTTTGTTGTGGACCCCTAGAGGCACAGTTTCCTAAGTTGAAATGACCCGCCGGAAAATTTTTGAATTACAGCAGTTATGTAGCCGCGTTTGAATAAATGAAGGATAAGGCCGCTATTTAATTCTACCCGTTCTGACGGATTCGGCTTAATCTCCGAAAGATTTGCATTTAACTCAGGCGCCGAAACCATTAGCTTCTCCCGGAAGGCTGTCAGAACCCGTCAATCACACTAAATGCACCGCTACGGCAAGGAGGATAGCGTGTTGTCAACTCATCTGTAGCCGCCTATAGCTACGTAACCCCACTTGGTCGCATTTACTAACCCCGCTGGCTATAAATACCTCACACTTGTATCAATTTTGGGTTACTGTCTCGAGTTGCATAAGTTGTCTTTGAAGATCTGCACTATTGTTTTCAGAGCCGAGTGTGCAGACTATTTTCCCTTGTTTTCAGAGTCTATACCCTACGCAGTTCCGCCATTTGCTGTCCAGAGTCTTGTTATTTACATTGGTTCACAACGGAGAATTTATCGACTGAAGAAGTTATTCGTCAATTTCTACGCCGAGGCTTAGATTTCGGCATGGCCACTCCGGTGACGCCGTCGGCCTACGTACACCCTGGTGCTACTGATCCCAGAACATCTCCAGGCACAAGAGCATCTCAGCAGCAGCCGGAGGAACCTGTTCCAGAACCGCTCGCGTCTATGGTGAACTACCTTCCGCCGCGTCCAGACGATGCGCCGGATGTCCAGATTCCGAAGAATGCAAAGTATCCAATTCCGCTACCCGCCACTACCGGCTAGTGTGCGGGTAGAAGGCCAACTATTGGGAAACATTCCACTGGTTAAATTCTCTGATTTTAACCTTGGAGACTATAAGACATATCCTCAGTTTCAGTTGGACCGATATTTGGATATCGTCCATAATCCCACCAGAAACGTTGATGAGTTTATCCCGAAGGGATTTGCAGCAAATCTTGAGCGCCCTGGACTCTTGAATTTGTTGAAGCTACCGCACTTTGGGCGTAGCAATGAAGTGAACGCAGTCGTTAAAACACTGCTATCCTGCGTTCATGGAGGTTACCTTTGGCTCGGGAGGCCAATTGATCTAAATGTTGACTTGATACACCGTATCACCGGCCTATCTAAGGTTGGTAAGGATCCCAATATCCATTTTGCGGGAAAAGAGAAGGACCGAAAATTAGCTGCAAAGCTGGTCCAGAAATATAACTTGACAAGAGGAGGTCGGGCTTATGACCTCACGACCGTAGAAGATGAGGCACTTCGCTTCACAGGAAGTCTGCTTGCAGGCAGACTTCTCACCAAGTGCCGACCAAAAGAAGTTACTGGAGCTGTCGTAGAGCTCGCTATCGCAGCTGCGGAGGGAGAACAGTACAACTGGTCTCTCTTCCTGCTGAATTCTTTTTTGGCTGATTGCCTGAATGTGCAGGACAATGCAGGCCAATCATTCCATTTTTCATGGCTTTTAATTCTATGTGCTCTCGTCGGGTGGAAGGAGCCCCCGAATACTCAGTTCCGTCCACGCCGCGCAGGAGAGGTTGCCGGCATGCGCTACATCAACCTCTGGGATTCCCCTAATCCCGCGAAGCGCAAGATGAATCGCGCTATTTTTTGTGAGTATTACTATCTCCTCCGCGATACCATACAAGATATGCCAAGGCTGAGCGCGGAGACAGCCACATTGTATGACGGGAAGTTGGCTTTTACTGCCGACATCCATCAACTCTACCTTCGGCCTTGCGACATTCCAGGTGACTGGGCGCTAGGTCTTTACAGGATGACCACAGAAGATGTCGAAGAAACCATTAAGTCTTGGTCGGACGAATGGAGAGCAGCAGCTGACATCGCACCTGCGATGCCACCCGCCGCTGCGCAAGAAAAAGATAAGGGCAAGGAAGCCCCTGAGCAAAGAAGCGACGAAGGCTCAACAGAACCAGCCACAAAGAAGCAGAAAGTGTCGCATCCCACTGAGGCCATTCCCTCGGAGGTCGACAAATATTTGAAAGAGCAATTTCGTGAGATGCGGAACATGCATGCTCACATCCGAGGTGCTCTAGACTTACAATTTGTAGAACTAAAAGGTCTCGCAGGAAGGATTGCGCAGACCCATGCGCCAGCATCTACTTCGCAGGTGCCACAAGAAATCCCAACTGGCGAGCGAGTTGAAGAAATCACAGAAAGGCACACTGTCGTGCATATTCCGCCTACCAGCATGACACTTCCAGATCCCCTAGCTGAACTGCAGGTAAGCACAGTTGGACCTGTAGAAATTAATTTGTCTATGATTCCTATAGAAACTCTACAGCTAGTACAGGAGAAAGTTTCTCTTGAGTTGAGAGCTAGAGAGCTCTCTACTTTCCAGGCAAACCAACGACTGCAATCGCAGGAGATAGAGCTGAAGGAAAGTCATAAGAATATCTCTGCGAAGCTTGCACTCTATGAGGCGCAAGACACCGGCATCAGAAACGCAATAGAAGAGATTGCTCAGGAACTGCCGGCTTGCGAGATTCAACCAGACCTCCCTCTGGTTGCAAAAGTTCAAATTATTGGCGAAAGGGCGAAAACCCTGGAGCAAGAAATAGCTGCTATGGCAGAAGGCCATAAAACCCAGATCGCTGAGCTAGAAGCTCGCGTTGCTGCGCATCTTACAGATGATGCGCAGGTACAGTTTGAAGCATTGAGCAGAGCTTCCACACGAATGAAAGGTCGAGTACAGGAAGCCAAGAACCTGATGAACCAGGCTATGGAAGCTTGGACAGAGCTTGTGAACCTCCCTTTTAAAGTGGGACTATCAGAACAGGTGCAAGCTGCAGAACAGTCCCTCACTGTTCTGAATGAAGAAGCCAAGTCCTTAACAGGCTTGCCAAAGATGAAGAAAATGGGCGAAGTGCGCAAAATGCAGCAGCAACTGCACAAGCTCAGAACTGAAGATGAGAAGCTCACCAACAGCATTCAGCCATTCATGGATGAGTATGCTGAAATTGTTGGCCAGATTGAGACAAAAATCAAAGAAATTGCCGAGTCTCAAGAGATCATTGATACACTCACTAAAGAAGAAACAACCGCAGAAACAGTACAAACAGCCGATCAGTGTATTGAGGAATTGGACTCCGCTATTGTGAAATGGCAGAAAACATTCGCGGAGACTCAAGCAAACGCAGATGCGCAAATTCAAAGACCACGCGCTAGTGCGAGTGGCTCGAGGGCGAGCCACAAGTGAGTGTTGGGGGCCTGTTGGGGCCAAGGTCGCAGCTATAGTAAAAGCTGCGAATTTTGGGAAAAAGCACGAGTATGGAAGGAAAGTGCTAATTTTGGGACAAGCACTAAGTTTTGGGTAAGAAGGAGACGGTGCGCAGTACGGTGCCAGATGGATGATCTCAGCGCAGATCACGGACCGGAAATTGCGGAGCTCGCGCGCACGTCATCGAAGAATGAAGGTGGCTCAGCTACCATAATAAATAAGGTGATGGAGTAGAGGGCTTAGCTACCCTCATTTAAAGGCTTAGTACAGAAGTTATGGTTGCTCGGATCAAGGAGGAGCAACGGACCAGAGCATTGAAGGCGAAGGACGATCGCCCATACCCACAATCTGCGCCGGAATTCATGGAGCCTGCAGGAAGCGGCGACGTGACTGCAAGCGGCGCCTACAGTACACCTAGCCATGTGCGTGGTTAGGGTTTTTGGGAATCACTGTTGGGAAAGGCCCACAGTTTTGTAAAGGTGTGACCGTCATGGCTACCTATATAGATGAATCACTGTAATGGGTAGAGGCTTCTTCCTCCCTTCCTTCAGTTCCTCCCTTTTTGGAGAGTTAGAGAGTTAGATGCTAGACTGTTAGAGAGCCAGTCTAAAGGGATAGATCATGTGTTGATTATCCTTCACTGTAATTTCTACCTGGTGTGTAGAACTAGAGAGAGGAAATCGGATAGCCGAGGAGCTAATCCCTGAGTTGCCAGACAGTCTGAGTCGACGTCTGTGCCTTTGTAATCTCCATAGAGAGGAGACAAGCTTGAGAAAAGGGCTCCCAGCTGTGTGCGTGGAGTTTCCTGTAAGTTCTAAGGCTGCAGCTGTGTGCGCAGCATATTGTATAACTCTATCATTTTCTGGTTAATATAAACTCCTGAGGACGTGGTTTTCCTCGAGGAGATGAGCTTCACTTATATCTTCTTGTTATAATGTTTGTGTGAATGATAACTATTTCGAGTTCAGTATTTGTGTATGCAAGACTTCTGTCTTATCTTTGTGACTGTTTGAGCGAGTTGGAAAGATCCCTTGATAACTATAAGTATCTTAAGTACTAAAGAGGTAGTAACGCACAGTCGCTGCGGTGAGAGCAGACTGCGTTACTGCGCTAGATGCGAAGGGCGAGAAAGTGTTTCGCGCGTCGACCCAAGAAATAGTTGCCTGCTGCGATAGAAAGGAGAATCTGCGCAGTAGACCTGCCAAGGAAGGGACCCGCGCAGCTGCGCCGAGCGGCCTGCGGGAAGGTCCGACCACCGATTTTGCAGGAACCATTCAAGGAAAAGCTATCTCCGCGTCACCCCGGTTAAGGAAACCTGATTCCTTAACCCCCCCATAGCCACTTCGGGTGAGACCTCGAGCTGCCGCGCAGCTCGTTGCCGAGAGGGCCAGTGCGCCAAGGGGTTTTGTTGCTGCGCTTCATTAAAACCCGGGTCTGCCCAAGAAAGCAGCCAACAGCTTGCTCATAGGAGGTTGCCCCCTCGAAGTGGCCTGTGATCAATATAAAAGTGATTCTGAGTTCTGTCATTTCTGCTATTTCGCATATTCGTATTAATTAATTGTTGCAGGTGCATCACAACAGCATAACCTTGCTCTTGATTTATCTCTTCAAAATGCATGCAAATGGCTTCCTTTTATGGGCCAAGAGGTGCCCAACAGACAACTAGATCCAAATGTGAACTCATATCCTCCATGAACTAGTTCCCAAGTACACTAAGGGGGCTATTTAATGCCACCAAGTGTGTGAGGGGTCGAATTTGGGTTCTTGGAGATGCTGTAGCTTTCAATGCATTACGGGAAGATGGTGGTCCCGTTGTTTTGACAGTAGTTCGACTATCGAAGGAATAGCCGTGCAGGTGTAATGTGAGCATTGTTTTGAAAACCTGCGCTATAGCGCGATTTGACTATGTATTAGTCGTGTGACCCCTTCTTTTGACTGGGTTTTTGGCACTTTTGGACTTGTGCTGTCCTTTGGATATGTTAAGGATTCCTGTGGTGGAATTCTATCTTTATGTTGATGACGCCTTACTGGAATAATTGCCAAAATGTCACATGTGTGTGAAATTTAGGTGTTAACAGTGGACTTGATAAATTCTTGTCACACAACTGCATACTGGTGAATTCTAAGGATATTCCCTCTTGCATTAAAGCTACACCCAACCTTTTTCCCGAAGCATCACATTCCAATACAAAAGTCTTAGTATTATCGCACATGGCTAAAACTAGGGTGGTACATATGGATTCCTTTAAAAATGAGAATGCTTGTTTTTCCACTTCATTTCTTGCAATGGGATTTTTCTTGAGAAGGTTTGTCAAATGGGCTATAATTTTACCATAGTTCCTCACAAAATTCCTATAGTAGCTAGTAAGGACTAATAAACTGCATAAAATCATCAAGGTTTTGTAACCCTTTCCATTCTTTCTTGTTGTAATCTTTTTTGGGTCCACTCTAACCCCATATTGTCCAACAACGTGACCCAAGTATTCAATCTCTAATCCCCCAAAATCAAATTTAGAGCATTTCATGAAAAAATAATAGTCAAGTTGTCCCCCACAAAACCTCGCTCTAGATATCATGATTGATAGGAATACGATGGGAGAAAGCACAAGGCCAGGGCTTACTATGTTGCATAACCTTCCCATGCCACTCTAGGCCATGGAGCCAATTAGTCCTCAATCCATAGGGTGGGTACCCATAATATTTCTAAGCAAATATACTCATTTATCACAAAAGGACAATGAGTTTATCTATGAAGCTTTGACTATGATTATGATAAAAATTGGAGGTGCGTGGAATCAATTTCTATTGCTTCTTTAAAAAAAGGTAGAAGGATTGTGTTGATTCTTTTTGGGGTGGAATGATCAGGAAGAAAAATATCAAGTGCATTCAAAGAGGTTTCAATCATAGAGATGATTTGTTGCACCATACTCAAGCATTGCATTGAGAAGTAACGGAGGGGAAATGAACATATATGAGCTTAACAGGAGGACACACTCTAAACTATCTTCACACACATACATTAGACAACAAACCGAATTGGTACGATAATTGTAGAATCTATTGGTTCACTCAATGAAATGGAAGACATGTAACCATGAAAAGAGAACAAGATAACATGAATGAGATTTCTTTTCTTTCATTTAGTGGCAACTTTGCCTCAGTCCTAAATTATTGCAATAGAAATCAAATTTGTTCATTATTGTACCTCATTGTAATTGCTTGAGATAATAAAAGCTATTCTACTCTCTCATTAGTTTTCCCACAAGGGTTTTTCCAGGGTCACATTGACCAAACATATCTGTGTCATTTATGTGTGTGTGTATAGCTGGTTTAGAAGAGTAAATGATCTCATGTGTTTCTTGTTCTAAATAATTGTTTATGCTAATATACATTCTATGGGATTGAGAATCAGGTTGTGCATTTAACTTGTGATTTAGAGAGACTTGAAATCGGGTTGAGGCTTGAGATTTCAGAGCAGTGAAATAAAAATTTACAATAGAGGCAGTTGTCACTTTCTCAACATGCTCCCAAATCTCAAGTTCCTCCACAAGCATTTGCAACCTTAGCTTCCAAGGTATGAAATTGGGAGCACCATCAAACCTATCACACTCTCTAAGACTGACAGTCATCCTCCTGCAAATCTAAAGCATGGCTCAAAGTAGAAATTATCCACAAGTGAGTAAAACAACCCTCTAGGGTTCAAGCGCTTCTCCCAAGAAACTTAGGGTTTCTAACCCAAACAACCTCAACAAGGTTATGTACCACTCCTAAGTACAATGCTGCTGGAATACCAACTCCCTCTTCACCAAAAGAGTGATTTCAACCAAATAGCTATGTAGCAATTCAAGGCAATTCAATGCAAAACTGAAAGTTGACCTGTCTTGACAGAGGATTTCTAGATCTAGCCCCTGTGAACTTCAGTCTTAGGGATTATCTGAAGTATTAATCTACTGCAGAAAACAATGGACAATATTCCATCTAAGTTAACCCCAACACACTAGGCATCCCAAGAGAAAAAATACCAAACATATGCCAACAAGTTCCAACCCTTAGGGCATACTTTTCCAAACATAAAACGGATCTCGAGTTACTTTAATTACTGCGGATTTACTACATTAAATATACTCTATTATCTTCAAGATATATCTCAAGTCACTTAACACTTTCAGCCCTTAGTTAAGTCAAATCAACATGAAAAACTAGTGCTGAAAATTACCAAATCAAGAAAACAATGCAAGCTGAAACTCAAATTTGTGATTCAACAAGTTTTGGGCAGCTAAAGCTTCATATAAATACAATAGAAATGAAAAAAATGTACATACTCACAGCTTATCACAAGTTGGTACAATTCTTCTTCTCCAAAACCCCAGCTGCAGAAAACTATGAAAACCCTAGCCACCACCAAATATTTCCAAGAAGCAAGCATCAACACAAGCAAGTCTTCCTTGGATTCAACACTTGTCTTCCATAAGTGCAAGACATCTCCTTCTCTTCTACTCCTCAATAATTGTTTCTCCCCCATTAGGGTCTTACTAAAACCATCGTCTTGTGGTCCCCCTTAAGGTAAAACCCTAACCCTAGAATTTCACTTCAATCCACCAAGAACCCTGACACTGCAAGACAAAGAGAGAGAATACACTAAAGAAGAGTACTAGGAGAGGGAAAGAGGCGCACTCTATTTCTCACATCTATTACACAAGATGATGAATAAATGAATGATGAAAGGACTGTATCCTTCCTCTATTTATATGTGAGGTAAGGGGGGGCAGCAATATGAAGTGGGCCCAAATCCTTACAAGCAACCTATTTCTAACAAGTAGATCTACACATGTGAAGTGCTACACTCCAAAATGACACATGTCAAACTCCAAGGTGATGTCGTCAACAAGCAAGGCTCCAAGGCATGAGCACTCCTCAAGCAAGGTCCAACGCTCCTCCTCCAAGAGCTCCAAGGCTCCAACACATCTTGAAAGCTATATGCTCCTTCAAGTCCACCACACCTACATGACCACTCCCTCAACCAAAGCATCCTCAAGTCAAATACAAGCGTTCATGCAAGTGATCCACATACGCAATAGCAAACCTTCCAAAAAGTGAAGTTGAAGATGTGTACTACACCTATCTAAACCTTTTGAGATAGACACTAATTCGTCTGATTACACCACAGGAGTTATCCTCGCTTGGCATGGGCATTCGATTGCTTTTCACTTAGAAACATTCAGTGATGCAGTGCGCAACTAATTTACCCATGACAACTAACTATATTCTATTGTATAATCAATTCAACAATGTCAACATTACATTCTAGGGAAGGACACTATGATACATTCGAATCACAAACCCCTTCAATTTCTTCGTAGTTAACCATTTCTCATCGCATCATATAACACTCGTCTGATTATGACGGCTTGGCCCTCATAATTTGACAAGCTTAAAGTTGCATATCCGCTCTTATCTCGGAGATTTGTCCAATATTTATACGAATTCAAGGCACCATCGACATTAAAGGAGTTTTTGTTATATTGGTGAGGGAGTGAGGATTGACCAACTATAAAATTGGTGTACAGAGAAGTACAAGAGTGCAGATCCATTGAGAATGTTGTGGTCAATCCAGTATAGCCATTTTCTTATTGATAAGCCTGTTGTTTTCTATATTAAATTACTTTTGTATTTGCAATGTTACTGCCCATAAATTCATCCTAATAGTTTATGACTGTGACAATGTACTTTTTATACTAAATTTTTTTCGGGAGTATATGTGTGGGATGTAGTAAATGGTTGGCTAGGAGGTCATGTTCAAATCCTAAGGGGTAGGGTATGTACATTTATGTAGATTTTAGCAATTATATAACTAAGCATAGGGTTCCCTAGTCCCACAAACAAAGGGTCTCATACAAGTCATAGACATATGGATAATGTTTGTAGACACCATGAACATATAGTAATAATAATGCTAGCCATTTTTATGTTGACATAAGTAAAATTAAGCATTTTAAATGTTTCTCCCTTTTTTTAGTGAACTAAAATGTAGGTAAGCAAATTTTGTCAAAATTGTAATTTTTCGATCGACCAAACTGTTATTTTTAATATATAAATGGATCTGTCATCCTCAAATATTCCTAATACAACTAGATTTTGCAATGTTAAAATCTGGTATTTGCACTGGTATTAATTAAAAATTATTCTTGTCATATTTTAGGTCAAAAATGTTGATTTCTTTCTAATTATTTTGAACTACATAAAAATGCCAAGTCATAGTACGTTATACTATTGCATTAACTTAATATTATTTTATTTTGAGGTTGAATGCTCACAAACCTTATATTTTATCATAAGAGAAGAGTATTATTCACAAGAATTCTACATGCTACCATGTGATGGTATTTTTGTGAGCGTCATGGATCAAAGGGTTCATTGACCAAAGTGGAAGCATATTGTACGAATTGTACAATGTTAACTTGCTAGTGCAACATCCCCATACACTCTCAAATGCATAGTTGTATGCATAACATAAAGAAATTGTGCAACTTCACGTTGTGTTTGACAACATTTTTCCTTACTCTATCATAACTCATCTTATCTCATTTATAAAGATAATAGACTCACATGACATAACTTTTGTATCTCATCTATAAAAGATAACAAGCCCACAAAGTATAACACGTGTCCTTGCATGATATGTGCCTTTAAGGCGCAATTAGTGTGTAATGCTCAGTTGGCATTGTGTCTATAGATGGCATGGTGATTAGAATAATGATACAAAAATCACTCTCACACACACATACATTCCCCACCCCCTAGATCTTCATTTATACGAATTATAGTGGTTAGTTTTTATTGTATTAAGATTGTTACAATCTAACTACTCTTGCTTGGATGCATTGATATGAAAATTATCTTCCATCACATCCTCTTAAGAAATCCGTCCTGTGTTGATTACCCATCCATCTTGTGTGACTAGATCTTCAAAAATCAAGGGGCCAACAATTTTATTCTACAAATGAATGCCCTGTGATGTTGGTTTGTTTATTGCTTCATATGATTTTGAGCATTGTCAAAATTTCCTTAAATGTGCAAAGAATGACATAATGATTAAGAAGCTGACTATCTACTGTGTGTACTTTGGAGGTACTTGGTAGATAAAAAACCAATAAGGGAAATTTTCCACCATAGACCGCTTCATATGGTGTCATTTTGGTAGCCTCATGATAAGTGGTATTATACCACCATTCTTCCAAAGCTAACCACCATGCCCATTGGAAATGCTTTTTAGATGCAAAACATCGTAAATAGGATTCAAGACAGTTGTTAACTGCTTCTATCTAGCCATCTGTTTGGGGATGATAAGATGTGCTAATTTGCAATTGGGTGCACTATAGTTTGATAGTTCTTTCCAAAATTTATTGGTGAATGTGGGATAATGACTTGACACAATCGACATAGGCATGCTATGGAGTTCAAAAATTTAGGCAACTGTTTGGAGGTACTAGGTAGATAAAAAACCAATAGGGGAAATTTTCCACCATAGACCGCTTCATATGGTGTCATTTTGGTAGCCTCATGATAAGTGGTATTATACCACCATTCTTCCAAAGCTAACCATTATGCCCATTGGAAATTCTTTTTAGATGCAAAACATCATAAATAGGATTCAAGACAGTTGTTAACTGCTTCTATCTAGCCATCTGTTTGGGGATGATAAGATGTGCTAATTTGCAATTGGGTGCACTATATTTTGATAGTTCTTTCAAAAATTTATTGGTGAATGTGGGATAATGAATTGACATAATCGAGATAGGCATGCTATGGAGTTCAAAAATTTAGGCAACTGTTTGATCCAGGTGAATTTGAGAATACTCAAAAATAAAAGTGCTTAAATGTTGATGGAAATGACACCATTTCGTACAACTCAATGATATGTTTCCAATGGCGCTATAATCGCCTCAAACAGATGTCGTATGAGGAAGATATGCCCTTCTGAAGCTTTGAATGAACATACAAAAGTTGTAGGAGGGTGCCACATAGCAAGCTCACATACTGCCACGTGGAAGGATGTATAGCTGAGGTGGATGACAGGTGGAAATACTATACATTCATTGCAATGATGTCGCATGGTGACATGGCATGATGGCGTAACATGGTGACGAGGCACATGACTAGGTTTTGATGATGCAACAATGACCAATGAATGGTTGCCATATGGACCAATCACATAGTGCCACATGGCCTCCTTAATCTGCGTGCAAGTGGTTCACATGGTTCAACGCATTGTATTTATATGGTTTGTTATATATATATATGATTTTAACTATATATATATATTATAAGCCAACTTATATATTATTATTTGTCTTATATGGGATTTGAACTCTGGTCTTTGGGGTATAATTCCAAAAGTTTAACCAATATGTCAACAACTTTGGTTATGTTAAGTAATGTCAATTAATACATTTGTTATGAAGTTAATATGGTTGTAACCAAAATGATGCCCTTTGGGGGATTTAAAAGGGGATGGATCCTCACTATTTGTTCATGGAATTTCAAAGTGCAATTCTTGAAGAGAGTTCAGGGTGAGCTCTTCGTGAGAGGCTTGGTACGAATCTCAGGGCAGGATTTATACAATGTCGAGTATAGCCTTGCTTTGCGTGAAAGGGTGGTCCTTGAGCACTTGAAGAAAGCATAGGCAAGTTTATAGTCAATTTTCTCAGAATTTCGAGGGGATTCTAATTCTAATGTTTGTTTCAACATTCAAGCAGTGTATTACAGGGCATTGTCTTGATGGACATGCCAAAGGGTATCTTTGATCACCATGTCCAAGTATGGTCGAGTTTATACTTGTTCTTCTCGATTTTTCGAGAGCATCTCAATGGTGAAGTACATTTGTGCATCCCAGCCACGAATTTGGAGGTTGTCTCCAAAATTGTATTGTAAGTCACCATTGTAATTGTCATTATTTGAGCATTATAATAGAATGGTCACACTAGTTGAGAGTTGACCCAGATAAGTAGCTAGGAGGTCTGGTGAACTCCGTTATCAAAGTTGGTATGGTGTTCATATGTTATGCTCTTTATATTTCCACAATTACATGTGCATTTCCTTTATTCAAGTTCAAGAATTTTGGTTAAGTAAGTTCACTTTCATGCAAAGTGCATTGTCAATAAAAGATTCTTAGTTTTGAAGGAAAGTGGATTGTTGTAGTCATTTTCGGATCAAGTGAAATTCGGGCTAACCATCTACATTCAAATCACAGTTGAAGGGGTAAAGTGGTGTTGGAGAGCACAAAAGTGAAAATACTTGGAAAGTCGATCAAATACCACTATGATGACTAATTTTTTACTTGCTTTGAGAATAACAACAATCCAATTCATGGAAATGTCTATCAAAATAGTGATTGGTATTTTAAATGGTTGCAATGCCCCAACAGTCTTAATTGCTTACCCTTCTCCTTTTAAAAGTGTCACATTTTGCTACAAAAGTATTATTATCCTTTTTCATGCCTTCCTAAAAGAGAGAGCCTAACATGTACATAAGTTTTATGAAATCATGAATGACCTATGAGAGGGGATTAATGTAACTATGTTGATATCCTCTATTTTAAAGCAGAGTTAGGTACTAGACAAAGGTGACCTTGATACTGTAATGTATCTTATTTCAAAGTGCAATTTTGGGGAAGGTTGGGATTCCCTTAAAAATCCTTGATGAGCTAAGATGTAGCAACATTTGTTATCCATTCTTGTATTGGAAATGGTTGCAATGCCCCAAGAGTCTTCATTGCTCACCCTTATCCTTTGAAAAGTGTCACATTTTTCTACAGAAGTATTATTATCCTTTTTCACGACTTCCTAGAAGAGAAAGAGCCTAACATGTGCATAAGTTTTCTAAAATCATGAATGACCTATGAGACATTAGAGAAAATTTGAGGTCTAAAATGGGCCTTATAAGAAAACGAGCCATCATATTAAAAAACGAGCCAATCATAATTGCTTGAAGGGTTGGAATTCAAGAACCAATAGAATTTCAATAGAATGAGTTAACCATAATGGTTGACTTGTGATATTTGTTGTAAAAAACCACTTTTTTGTTCGTATTTTCAACATATATCCCTGTGTTTTTACTCAAATTTCGAGCAGGAGCAGGAGCACTCGTTGGATTCAGAATTAAATTACGCATCAAACGAGTACCCAGTCTACATATTTTTGATGGATCGCGCTGCCCCCAAAACAAGAAATTCCTGGTGTTATCTCCCCAAATAAATTTTTCGAGTTGATCATTTTTAGATGATAGGATTTCATTTGAAAATTCATTTCTAAATTTCTTAAGGCTCATTGTTGATAGCTTTATGCATGCAATAAAGTTTTAAAAGCATTAGATTGGGTTTTCAGTTCAAAAATTTCAAAAGACAGGTTTCGATAGCTAAGCGCTTATTTAAAACGGTTCCTAAGCTACCGAAAGCTCTGCTTTCGACAACTTAAATGAAATTTTCAGGGCTCTCCTAGCTACCAAAAGTGAAATTTTGTAATGAAAGAAGATCAGATAAGAAGATACCCATGCAGCCAGCATTGACAGTGAAAGAGGTGTCAAAGATCGTGTGAAGAAGCAAAGGGCCATCCACGAATATTCACCGTTGGTACTCAGCAAGTTTGAGAAATTTCTTTGATAAACTGCTTGCAATGACAACACAGATTTCAGGAGTAGATGATGGAGAAGGAGAAATCACTTAGTCATGCTCTGCATGATCTTTTCACAAATAAATCATCAATGGTTCATTAGCTACCAGAAACCCAGCTTTCGGCATCTTACAGAATGGAAGACAAAACTCTTCAGCTACCAAAAGGGAAAGGCACATGTCAGGTATCATGGAACAGTTTCGGTAGATTAGGCGGACAAGGCGATGGTTCATTAGCTACCGAAAATAGAGCTTTCGGTAGCTTACAGATTCGGACTTTGGCTTGCTTAGCTACCGAAAGCTAAAAAACTGGACAAAATGTTACCCTTTTTGCACAGATTTGATTTTTACTGATCCAGACAGCTCAAGGGTGGTTTATAATGTTATATAATGATTAAAGTCATCATGATCAAGGTTCTGTTCCAGATTTAAAGGTGCCAGCAAGGTGGAGAAGATGAAGGATATTTACTGAAATTGATGGCGTTTTTATTGTGAAAGGTCATCATTTTCAAATGACGTTTTTGAGCGACTGGAAGATCATTTTTCAAAACGCCCAGAGGTTTTTTTTCCTAACATGTCAGAGAAAAATAACCTCTATCAGTTTTCCTACAGGTGTCACATATTGGGAGAATCGAATCCGTCACTGAGCCCCATTTTTCAGATCCCAGAATCTGCCTGTTTGACACATGTTTTTTAAATGCAGATCTCGGGAAAACCAAAACGATTTTCAAAGATATGAGAGAGGTTTTTTCTCACAACAGATCAATGCACAATAACCTATTTCATTTTATACACAGGTGTCACATAGCTGGAGAACTGAACCCATCTCTGAACGTCTTTTTCAGTAGTTTCAGCAAAAGTGGCGTTTTTACTATGTAGAGTCATCATTTTCAAATGATGATTCTGAGCAACTGGAGAATCATTCTGCAAAATGCTCGGAGGGTTTTTTTCCTAACACGTCAGAGAACAATAACCTCTCTCAGTTTTCCTAAAGGTATCACATATTAGGAGAATAAAATGCATCTCTGAGCCCCATTTTTTAGCAGTCTGGCCAATTAAAAATGATTTTCTTGGTTTGTTGAAAAACGGTTTTGGATTTTCCACCTGGAGTAAATTCGACCCAGCTTCTTAGGATCTGGAGAGATGTTGTAAAGGCTATAAAGCCCAGAACTCATGTAGAACAAGGGTTGGATTTTGGAGTTCTACTATGTTGCTACTGTAAACAGAGACCTTTTCTTAATATATTAAACTTGCAGCTTCTTTCATTGATGTGATCATATTTCTTCTCTCTTATCTATTTATGTTTATGAGTTGAATGAAGTTCTCTGTTTGTGCTTATCTAATCCATAAGTGATTGTCATCTCACTATCTGATTATTTGGCAAAGGATCATAAGTTGTTATACTAGTTTCTAGACCCTTCATACTTATTGTTTTATATGTGTATGATCTGGTTTAGGTGATTAGTTTCTGTTCTACTTGATACACAACCTGTCTGATTGCATCTCTCGAAGGCCTGGTAGTGTTCGATATCCCCAGACATCCTTGAATACAAAGTCCAGTTAGTTAGATATTCATCTCGATCCAACCCCACACTCATTATTGAGTGAACCATTACAAGAATAGTTAAGTTACCAGGCTCATTCCCTTCACAGTCAGGGAAAGACTCCTGGAGTGATAACACCTGGAAAAACGTGATGATGTCATCATCACGTTTTTTCAGGTATTTCTTGTTTTTGACATTATCACTTTTTTTGAGGTATTTCTTGTTGTTGGGGTAGTGGGGTCCGTCAAAAGTATGCAGTGTGGGTACTCGTTGGATGCGGAATTTAATTCCTCATCCAATGAGTTCTCCCTCTCAAAATTTGAGTAAACACACAGGGAGATATGTTGAAAATACAAACAAAAAAATAGTTTTTTTCTTTCTTCCTGCAAAATTAATAAATATTACTAATTTTTTTGTTTGTAAACTACAGAGATAATTTATATTATAATACAAAATAATTTACATGCACATGATATTCTAAGGTTCTGAGAGCGAACAGGTGCCTCTCGTAGAATAGGAATTCAGAAATAAAGTCTTTGAAAATATGCCCACAGATGGGATGAAAGACGTAGACATAGATACAACCGACCATAAAAATAAACTACTAAATTTGCTCAGTAAAATGAGCAATGCAAGAGAGTAAATTGAAAGACCAAAACAAGGAGACCTGATACTTTAACCACCTCAAAAAAGAGCTTGGGCTTGTCTTATATGATGAGGCAGCTTCCAAAGAAGTCATCATCCTAGCTCTGCACCGAGAGAGGTTCCGTCTTGTGAGGAGTATCAACTTCTCCCATGTCTTTTCAAACCCTTTTGCAGTGAAGCGCGTGAATGGTTGAAGGAATCGGGAAGGAGGTTCCAGGGGGAGGATCCCCCTGAAGCTTGACAACTACAGGAGAGACCGACCCTAAGGTGGAGCCCAATACAGGGGTTGGGACTGCTGTGATGACTGCACCAAATGAATCATGCAAAGTGGATCCTGGAGAGTGGACTTTTGAGTCCATTGCGATGCTTGTAGGAAGAGCACCACCTTTACCTTCTGGGACCTCCATGCTGTTACCAGGCGTGTTGAGACCAGAGTCACAGTGGGAAGTGGCTTTGCCAAAGAGGGAGAACTTGCCTCCTATCACACTAGATTCCAGTGTAGTGAGCATATCATTCAGGAGGAGCATGTGCGTCCAAACTAAATGCTAAGTATATGATAGAACCATGGAGAGAAACTCTTGCACCTTGATGGAAGGTGGCAAGGGAGCTTGGGAATGCTTACAAAGATAGGAAGAGGTGGGCTATGAGGAAGCTCCAACACAAATCCAATAGCATAACCTTGCTCTTGATTTCACTCTACAAAATGCATGCCAATGGCTTCCTTTTATAGGACAAGAGGTTGCAAACAAACAACTATATCCAAATATGAACTCATATCCTCCATGAACTAGTTCCCAAGTACACTAAAGGGGCTATTTAATTCCACCAAATGTGTGAGTGGTCAAATTTGGGTTCTTGGAGGTGTTGGAGCCTTCAATGCGCTGCAGGAAGTTGTTGGTCCAGTCGTTTTGACAGTAGTGCGACTATCGAAGGAATAGTCGTGCAGGTGTAGCATGGGCATTGTTCTGATAACCTACGCTATAGCGCGGGTTGACAATGTATTAGTTGTGCGCCCCCTTCTTTTGACTGGTTTTTTGGCACTTTTGGACTCATGTTGTCTTTTGGATCTGTTGAGGATGTCTGTGGTGGAATGGATTCTCTATGTTGATGACGCCTTACTGGAAGAATCGCTAAAATGTCACACGTGTGTGAAATTTAGGTGTTAACAGATGCCCCCTGATTTATGTGGTTCAGAGGGTACTGTAGAGCTGATAATGCATCATGTTTTCTTTTGTTTGTCTCATGTTCTGTAGGACAAATCATATGTGGACAACAGGGTCCTCCCATGGGGGAAGGTTATTGGTGACGACTGTTGGAGCTATGGTAAAGAATAGTTTTTATACAAACAAGGCGGGCATACCTATGCTTGTGAAAAGTTGTCGATGTGATTACAATAATAGAGGATAAAAAGGATGTCACTCGACTATACTGTTGGGACATGGATGAAGGCGGCTTCAAGCCATGTTTGAGTAAAGGACCCAAGAACTGCCGCTAAGTAATGAAGAAGAGGTATTGTTGATTATCATGATAATCCCATAGTGGTGGGGGACCAATATGGTTTGTGAAGCTGCCAGAGAGTTTCAGTATGTCGGATAGACTGCGACCATGATTTGTAAACGTGAACACTGCTACCTTCAAAAGTATGTTTCCCCCTGATTGGATAGATGTTTTGACGGCGACCAAAGGGGAAACCACTTAGTTAGGGAGCACTAATGACGCTCCCTATCAAGTTCGAGGCGATCCCTTATAGTGATTGAAAGAGATCCCAAGGTACAACTATAACTACTACAACTCTTAGAATGTAGTGTTTTGATGTCAATGAGAGTTGAAGCACAGTATAAGACAAGGGTATTACCTTGAGAACCGAGATCATATGGTAACCGGCGGGTGGACGAGAAGACCTAACACAAGACTCAATGATAAGTGTGGGACTCATAAATTCCTTTGATCGATGTAAACATGGGGAGTGGGGATGACAACTATCCTTTTAGAATGGTACAGACTGAAACAGACGAAGAAAAAATGCAAATGAAAGGGCTTTGATGGAGACACAAAACGGAGATTAATGGTGACCAGAAAAACAACTATTGTTGAGGATATTAAGACTCAAATACATCGATCAAAGGTGACCATGGGTTTCTGCCAAATAATATGGTGTTCTCACAATGTGAGGTGATGGGGGGACTTGTTTGTACATAAAGAATAATGGTGGGGTCCCCACAAATTTGGGTGTATCGATGGACCGATTTGATGATGGGAAAAGTCCCATGATTTTAAGTGGGTCGGGGGATGCTTTCCAAGACGAAGTGGAGGTTAATTTGTAGACGTTAAGATAGGTGCCCCATGAATCAATGCCATGTAGTGTATGCCTCTAGGATACCTGAATAGACATGGTTATTTATACGGGTGAGGGCCCCATAGGTGTCTTCACGGAGGTGCTGATACGAAGAAGTTTGCGGAAGGTAAAGTGCTCATGGAGGTATGAGTGGGCTTTGTGAATCTTTATCCTGACATGAGCGAAGGAAGATGACAGTGTTTACTTGGTGGAGTAAATGCACAACTATAAAATGATAAGGTAAAGAGCGATCTTTTCAAGTTGTATCAGGTTCCTCAGACTTGTAGGGGGTCGACATCATGGGTGTCAATTAATGAATGGGATGGAAATGGTGCACACACCCATAGGGAACATGCTATTCCCAATTATGATGTTGATGGCACGTCAAGACTGGGAATTGGGGCCCTATGGTTATCAGCAAGAATACTGGTAAATGCATCATAAACAGGGGGAAATAGTGCCTATATGCTAGTTTTAGAATGATACCTGCGGTAGGGTGCATAACCCCTGTTGCTGTAGCATGGAGCCTTGTTCTTATAATGGAAAAGAAAGAGTTTCCTAATTATTGTGGTCGAGATCCTACACATACGATGCACATACCCAAGTGTAGTCAAGAATATAACCAAGGTATTGACAATGCATAAATCATGTAACCGAGACGAGGTGTACTTACGGGGTACCCATGTAAAAATAGTTTCCTAATGAAACTGGTCAAATTCATATTGGTTGGCTTCATGTCGAAGAGCTCGAAGTGCTAATCGTGGCGATGTGAATGGTTTTTGAAACGGAGCTACGGTTTGTCCGTGGGGTAAATTTGAAGTCTGTGTTAAATGACTATAAATAGGGGTGGGGCCCACTTTTCGAAATCATTTGTACTATCCGCTGATGAGTTCCTAGAGCATGCTTTGAGTGATTCTAGGAGATCCAGAGAGCCTTTGGACAAGCCGTGAGTTCCAGGTATGCTGTAACCCTACGCTTGTGAATTTTGTCCAAGGAGAATTAGGTAGTGGACCCTTGGATGGCCAGGGGGTATTATTATCCCTTTTGGGGCTATCGAGCAAGAGTTTGGGAAAATCCCATGTTATAGCTCATGATTTTCAAAAAATCGCATGCGGCATCAACGTGGGATTTTATCAAAATCGCACGCGATAGCAGTGCAGGATTTTCTCAAAATCACGTGCGATGTAGCTCAGGGATTTAGTGCGGGAAAATGTAATGTACCACGCATATCATGGTATAGTAACAATTTTTCCACGTGCTAGTGTAGCACGGCTGAACCTCGATCATCCGTGCAACCAACACAGATGAATCATGTAAACCAACACAGATGAATCATGTAAATCCTGCGCGAAGGTGTCGCACGACATAACTAGGTTCAGTTGCACTAAGCACGAATTTATTCGAGATTTCCACGCGACATGCGGGTCTAATTTAGTGAGTTCATGCTATATTGTATGCATATTTGTAGATGTGTATGTCTAATGGATGGGCGTTGTCCTTGTGCAGGTGATTTGCAGTTACTTATGGCCCATGTTGGAGTGGTTGAGTGGCGGGTGAGGGAGTATGATGATCTCCGTGCTTTGGCGTTGGGGGACATGCAAGATATGAAAACTACTCAAATACTGTGGGATGCGAGTGTTTATGGACAATCTACTCAAGTAGACTCAAGCGATATCTCCCTAGTCCAGGTGGATCTAGATCTCAAGCTGCAAAACCCTATCAAGCATATAGAGACAAACAAACAGTAAAAGCACATCTAAACACTAACTGATCTAAGCTAACAGTTAAGGACGAAATCTCTAAATATCATTAACAAAAAGACATTTATGGAAAGAGATTATATTATCGTAAATAAATGGGAAATACATAGAAGAGTGATGATACAACCCAAGACTTAACGTTGTAACCTTCCTCCAACAGTCCAAGCCAAGCCTCCAAAGGGTGTGTGTGCCTCCTAAGAGATGAATATGGATCACCTAGGGTAATTCCACCAGCATGTAAGTGCTATATTCCTTCCTCCCTTCTCAATGGAGAGAGAGGTCTTATTTATAAGGCTAGGAGGATAGAGTAGGTTGAGGATTATGGGGAGAGGTCTAAGGGATCTTCCCATTAGGTTAGGAGTCGAATACTTGCTATTTCTACCAATTAGGGATAGGTATCCATGTCACCCAGTTTCGAGAACTCACTCGAAGCCCCTTGTTATCCACTCTAACCAACCCTAGAACACTCTGCATGAAAACAACAGGTGCCAGGAAGGGTCAGATGCATCTTGCATAAGGGCAGCAAGAGCCACTGGCACTTGCTTCCAGCATCACTAGGAAAGGTGGAAGACAAGGTCAACAACTTGCTCAATGATTTTCTAGCCAGGGAAACTTTAGGGATTAAGGCACTGAGTTGATACATGGATCATGATGACAAGATTTTGGTATAACAGAATGCCCCACAAAGCATGAAGTTGATAAAATAAGACAGGTGAAATGCTTTGTAAGGATTGACAGCAAGGACTTGTTGGATGGAAGGAGTTACTGCAGTACAACCGAATTTGAGATACCAGTCTCACATGACTCATAACATGGTTGCCGACCAATACACTGCATATCCATGGTAGTAGGGACCGATTGAACACAATCATGGATATTGGACACAATCATAGATCCACCATGAGATGATAACACAACCATGACCAATACAAAGTGGATCTGTGCAATATGAATCAAATAATATCCATCGCAACCTGGGTAAGATATGGTTTCCTTGGGGTCTTCAAGATGAACCAGCAATTATACGAATCTAACCATGTGATTACAAATGCCTTGGAGTCGAACATGGTAGAAATCACTTGATTACCGGTCATTGATGTATACCATTAACAAGTGCGAGGGAAATCACCATTGATGTCAATGATTCCCAAGGTATCCCAGTACATATCATCGAATGTGAATCAATGAGATGAGGTCGAACAATCGATGGAATCTTTCAATCAAGTGTGAAGAACCTACAACAATTAATTGATGAATACATGATATATCAGATCACATAATACTTTTATTGATCGCAGGCCACTCCGAGGGGGAAACCTCCTTTGAGCAAGATCAATACAAAATAACTTCACGGTTCCTTCATTGGCCTCAACACAAAATTATATACTAAGTATAGGCGCCAATACTATGGGTCAAAACCATGGGCCAGTACAAACTATGGATCAACAAATACTACAGAACGATTTACAAAGCATATGCGTCCAACAACAATAATACAAACTATGGATCAACAAATACTACGTGACGACTTACAAAGCATATGTGTCTAACAACAATATACTAACAAAGTAAAGAGAAGGGTTGACATGGGTTCCTAACATCCCCTCCCCCTTAGAAAAAGCTTTGTCCTCAAAGCTTTAGATGTGGAAATTGCTGCTGAATCTGAAGGAGTGGTTCCCATGTAGCATCCTCTGGTTGCATTCCATGCCACTGAATTAGACCTTTGTGATAGAGCGAGAGTGAAGCTGACGAGTGCGCTTATTGAGGATGACCTCCAGCTCTGTTGTAGGTACAACAGATCCCATTTCCTAATGGAACATGGGAGCCCCAAATTTTTCTTAATGCAAAGATAATGCTTTAGATCTCTCTGTCATGATTGGATTTTATCATCTTTATTAGGGTTTCATGCCTTTGCATTGTTTTGTTTGAAATTAGAGTTTTCCCTTTGAAAATTCTTAGTTTTTGACTGTTTTTCTGAAGTTGAGGGAAGCCCTAAATTCTCCCAAAAGGTCACTTTTAAGCCCGCAATCCCGCAATTGCGGATTGCGGGGGCCTTGTTTTTCTTTTTCGGAATTTTTGTCATCCCGCAACCCGCAATTGCGGATTGCAGGAAGATTGTGTAAATATTTCGTTGAACTTTTCGTTCTACAACCCGCAATTGCAGATTGCGGAAAGCAATTTGAATAAAAATGCATTGCGGAAAGTTTATTTCATATTAAAGGTTGTTTGCGTTCCCGCATCTTGCAACCCACAATTGTGGATTGCGGGAAACTGTTGAATAAAGTTTTGAACTTTGCAGTCCCGCAACCCGTAACCCGCAACTTGCGAATTGTGGATTGTGGATTGGAGAATTATCTTTTCATTCAATTAACATGGTTTCAATCCCGCAACCCGAAACCCGCAGTTGCGGATTGCGGAGACGATGTACATACCTACGAAACTAGGCCCCGCAATTTATTCCCCGCAAATCTTAATAACTGATCTCAGCTGTTGATTGGTTTAGATCCGACGACTCAGATTTTACTTGTTCAATTTATTAAATAGGACATTTTTCTTATTTTTCCTTATCATTTTCGAATTTGGAAAATTACCCTACTACTTGAATTTTACTGTGGTTTTTACCAGCAGTCCTTTGTCCGCCATTTTCAGGGGTTGGTTTTATCTCTTTCTTTCTTTAGTTATTTATAGTTTTAATCATTTTGGATTTTTTTTTTATTATTGTTCCTTCATTCGTCAGAATTTCTCCGGTTTGCAAACATGTCGCGCATCACACGTTCTAAAACTGCCCTGAAAGACCAATTGAACAAGGACCCAAATTTTGGCATCTTCTCAGACACCAGTGGCAAAATCACTGAAACCTACCAGGTGGACTGGTCCAAAATCTTTTCCATATTCGACAACGATGACCTATCCGACATAGAAAATGACCACCAAGCCTACGAGAAAATTAGGAACTCCCAGCTTCATGCAATTGCTGCTAGACCTGCCATCTTGCCTTATACTGATGCAATTAAGTGGATAGTACAGCATGCCAACCCTAAAGACTGCTCATTTAATGATAGCATAGGCTCCCAGTTAACCACATTTCGTCCTGAGGTATTTATCAGGGCATTTTCCCTTAGACCACCTGTGCAGATCCTCAATGCTGCATTTCTGGAGTCTACAAACACCATGTTTAATTTCAATGAAATGATCAAATCTTGGATGCGCAAACCAGCTAGCTTCATGCGCAGGCCTGATAATTTATACCCAGTGTCATGGTTTAAAGAACCCTACTCTTTATTGGAAGCTATGCTTTCTTGCCTGCATGGCCTTCCTAATTCCTCAATCTTTAAAGCCGAATGGGATCCTGTGGCTCATCATGTCTTAACCATAGGTGAATCTTTTCCTTGGGCTTCTATTTTGTCTTTGGAGCTTAAAATTGCAATTGAAAAGTACCAGAAGTCTCCTGCTACACAGAAACCTTCTTTCTTTCTTTCAGCCTATGTGATGGATGTGTTCTGTGCTGAATTTCAATATCCCAATATGGGATGGAATTGGACTCTTGCTGCTCCTCTAGTTCATATATATCATTCTGCACTATGGGAGGATAACTATGTGCCTCTGTTATATGACATTTGTGATCATTTCCTTGGTACCATTTATCTCAAGATATTTAAGGAAGATGTACCAGCTTTCTTAGCTGATGCCAAGCTATTCATTGCCACTATTGGAGATTGGTATGTAGGGGAATCCTTCTCCTATGTCAGGATCTGGGGAAGCAGTGTTGCTCACCTATTGCCTAGAATTGTTCTAGATAGGATGTTGATTGAGGAGGTATCATATCAAACTGTGATAGAATGGGTTTAACTCAAGCTAACAGGAACTAAGAGGAGAGGATGGCCTAAATTCCCTTTGAACCTTGGACCTTTTGCTATCCCTACTTCCACCTGGGCCCAAGTATTGGGTAATAAGATTGCTTCTTTGAAACTAGGATATGCTCCTAAAAGAAGACATGATCCTAAGAAATTCCTAGATGCTCATTTCAAGCACAATCACATGAAGATGAGCTATGAAAATGAAGATATCCTAGATGACTCCATCTACTTCGGATTTGACACTTTTTTTGAAGTCTTGGCAAAAGCTAAAAGCAAGGATGAACAAAGCCAGATTTTTCTATATCAAAAAGAGCTCAAAGACAAGGTCTTTAGCCACATGAAAATGGAATTTGATCTGATAGAGTAGGTAAGAAGGGAAAAAGAAGAGAAGGAATATCAAAAAGCTAAAACTCCTCTCATGCTGACTTATCCTTATGGTGATAAGGGCAAAGGACCTATGGAGGAGCCTCCACAACTGAAGATTTCTGAACAGTACAAAGAATTACTTCAAACTGCCCAGCAAGCAAGGAAAGAATTAGCACAAATGACTTCAGCACTGCGCACCAAAGAAGTCAATTCACCTAGCTCAGTTGGTGACGTACAGGTAATTGTGGTGAATAATCTAGCAAAGAGACAAAATATTATAACTGCTACCTCTTAGATTCCCACTTTTGATATTGATAGTGATGAAGAGGGTGAAGTAATTTCTCCTGTACCTGTGCTAGAAGAAATCACTGAAGGTTCCCAGGTAGTTTCATATTTACTGGACACTATAGCTATGGATGTACCTGATTCAGGTGAAGGTATATCTCAGGTGTCTACTGCTTTTGATGCAACACTTGCAGCCACATCATTTCCCTTAGCTGAAGTTCCACTTGTCACAAATTATGAGGTAACACCACCAACAACTATGCCTCATTTGTTTGATGCATTGTTTACTTCCACACCTCCACCTTTGAAAATTCAACTCCCCATTTCCCCTTCAACTATTGCAGAGGTCCAGTCTTCAACTGTCCCCCTGCAATTACCTCTATCTTCTTCATTACCCTCAGTTGCTCATATCCTAAATCCTTCTTCCCCTTCTTCAACTTCTGTTGATGACACTCAAGATGCATCACATCAATATTTTGCCTCCATTCCCTCACCAACCTCTGTGCCATCAACAAGTGAAAATATTCCTTCTCCCCAAGTCTCATCTCAGATTTCCATTTCCGTTCCTATCCCTACTGTCACTCAGACGCCCCTTTTGGTTACAACAATAAACGTGACCACATCATCCACTAATGTGGTGGATACCTTTGAAGATGATGTTATTGTGCCTTTGGGAGACTACTTTTACAGCCAAGAAACCAAGACAGTTGTGAAGAGAGGAAAAAAGAGAAGCATAGATCATGGAGGATTGGAGGCACCCATTCCTGATCAAATAATCTAGGCTTACCAGTTTGATGATATCCAGGAAGAAGTAGTGGATGCAGCTCAAGCCTTGGGTGCATTTGTAGGAGCAAATTTGGATTCATTCAAGACCTTGAACAAGGAAATTGACTTGAAAAAAGAAGAATTGAAGAACCTTCAAGAGCAATTGACAAAAAACAAAGATGAGCATGAGGTTTATGTTCAAGATCTCAGGAAGCTATTTGAAGATAAGTTGGAAGATCTTCAGTTGCATAATTCTTCTCTCCAAGCTAAACTAAATGATGCAGAAACAAAAAATGATGCCAAGGAGGAAAGAATTGATGTACTTAAAAGGAAACTTGAGGATGCAACTGCAAGTGCAACCTCCTTTATATTTTCTAGGTTTTCAGAGAAAGAGTTCAAGGACCTAGACTATCAAGTCAACCTGGCACATCATCATCTTGTAGCTAAGTTGTTTACTAGCTTGCGTGAAATCCATGAGACTTTCATCACCTTTGTCAAAATGTCTGGCACCTTGGCCCAACAAGTGGTGAAAACTAAACTGGCTTCTAAAGCTGTAGAAGACATTATAGACTGGCATAAGTATATTGAAGACAGGCCAATTGATATTCCTGAGTTGGGCAGCCTCAAATTCAGAAGGATCAGAACCGCTATGCAATCATGGGACAATATCATCGAGATGGTACATGATACTATCAACCAGGCTCAAGCCCTTTTCCGAAGAAGATGGTATGCCTCAGACAATATCATGGATATATTGGCATTCCCTGCAATGGGGCTCATTGAGGATGCAGATCTGTTGAGGCTGATGATTGAGCAGGTCGAGATTCGTTGTGATCAAGTCAAGGAGAAAATCCTGCAGATCGAGCACATCCAAATTGAATACGTGGATTGGTTGATCAAGCAACCTATTTCTATGGAGGCTAAGATCTACATGTTTATCCCCACGTGGCATAAAATAGCTAAACATGAGATTGAGGGATTCATGTGTGATGCCCAACTGGGGCTCGAATCTCCTCATTATCTAGATATAGATGAGTTGATGGAAGTTTGGAACAAGTGGGAAGATTTCCTCACTAGATAGGATATTCTAATTTTGTAATCCCTATTTAAGGGGAATTTATCCTTTGTAATATTTTGTAATTTACTATTTAAAGGGTAGATTTATCCTAGACTAAGGATGATCATTTTGGGGTAGAAATCGACAGAAGAAGACTGGAGATGCTCTGTTTTGTGCTGAGCTTGTAATTTCTTACAGACTTTGATTAATACAGTAAAGTTATTCTCTTGCATCATCTTTTGTTCATTGATCAAGTTTATTTGATAAATATTGATTTCTATTTCAGTCTGTTATCTATGCTGTTCAATCCATTTGCAACTAATATTTGATACAGGGATCTATGATCAGGGTTTCTCCTTTTGTTTGATATGTGTATGTATTATGTTTTAATTGAATTTCTTCAACTAAAACATTTTATCGATTTCTGCAAATGATTTACATTGAATCATAATCTATGTTAAATTTTCAATTGACATATAAGTTACAGGTTAATCTTGAATGAGTTTTAAACACTTAATATTGCACTTAGTTAATTTCTATTAATTGGTTGTAACTTAAGCAAATAAGGAATTGATCTTCTTCACATTTTTGTTAAGTGGATGAATGTACTTATTTATTTTTCACATCAAGTTAATATGCAATACAAACAAGACACCTTTTCAGAATAGGTCTAACTTAGTTTAGATTTCCCTTTCTAGGTAGATTTGTTTTCAAACAAAACATACTTTGTTTTCCTTCATTGGAAGACAGATCCTTTTAGGATCAAAACCCCAAGTGTAGCGGAGGCCTTTGTATCCGTGGGAAATTACTATCCTAAACAGCTCGAGGATAGGGTAATACTTGCGTAGGATTATCTGAAGCCTTTGGCTGGGTTTTCTTCCTTTGTTGTGAGCCTTGGAACCGATTCCAGCACTTTGTACACCCTGCACACCCAAGGCCTCAAAAGGCTCTAGAAGGATGGATCCTTCATTATCCAGTTCTGGTAAAATAGTTTGTCCTCTAATGTTGGTGCTAAGAACTTTCTTCAGATAAGAGACATGAAATAAGCAACAAACCCAATCTTTTGAAGAATCCTATATGGCCCATAGAACTTTGAAGCGAGCTTATGACGCCCTTTGAGTTTCAAGGAGGATTGCTTGTAAGGCTAGAGACAAAGAAAAACTATATCACCTGCTTCAAAAGTGCTCTCAGAATGGTGCTTATCGGCTTGTTGCTTCATGCGATTTCTTGCCATGTGAAGATTTTCCCGCAAAATGCGAAGAATTTGATCGCGGTTTCGGAGGACCATGTCAACTGCCTGAATTGGTGAATTGCTGGGGGTGTATGGAAGAAGAACTAGTGGTGCCTGACCATAAACTGCTTCATATGAAGTCATTTTATAGGGCAGTGTGGTAAGAGGTATTGTACCACCATTCAGTGAGAGGGAGCCACTTTGCCCACTGATGTTGTTGTTCAAAGGTGAAGCAACGAAGATAAGTTTCCAATCATTTATTGATAATTTCAGTCTGACCATCTGTTTGTGGGTGATAACTTGAACTCATCTTCAATTTGGTGCCAATGTGGAGAAATAGTTATGTCCAAAAATGACTGGTAAAAGTTGCATCACGATCCGAGACAATGGAAGAAGGGATTCCATGAAGACGAAAGATCTGGTCCAGGAAAATTTGAGCGACCGAGGAGGTTGTATAGGGATGGATGAGAGCACAAAAATGACTATATTTGGAGAGGCGATCAACCACAACCAAAATCACTGTCTTCCCTCCAGATTTAGGGATCCTTTCAATGAAATCCATAGAAATATCTGTCCAAATCCGTGTAGGTATGAGAAATCCCAGAAGGAGTGTCGTTTCACCCTTATTGTGCTGGCAGGTATCACATTCAGCCACCAAATGTTGAATTGTCCTTTTCATGCCCTGCCAAAAGAAGTTATGCCGTGCCCGCTCATTCGTTTTGAGGAACCCAGAGTGCCCTGCCGATGGAGAAGCATGGAGCTCTGGGGAAGCACCAGACGACCCTTGTATCTTAGGGAAGCACCATACCAAGAGTAATGTGGTACAACAGATGGGTTGTTGGCCAAGCATTGGATGATTTGAGATAATGAAGAGACATTGAAATAGCCCCGTTGAACAGATTGCAACTAGTTTGGAATAGGCATAGAAATAGTTGAAAGAGAACCGTGGTCATCAAATGTGCGAGAAAGAGCATCCGCCACAATATTGTCCTTACCCTTCGTGTAAGTGATCTCATAGTCATAACCCATGAGTTTGCTAACCCATTTTTGTTGTGCTGGGGAGGATACACGCTGTTCCAGGAAATATTTCAGACTCTGGTGATCAGTCTTGATGTAGAAATGATTCCCTAATAGGTATGGTCGCCACATCTATACTGCATGCAAAATAGCCATCATTTCCTTCTCATATGTAGAGGCAGCTAAATTCTTACCTGAAAGGGCTTTGCTGGTGAATGTAATGGGGTGTTCATCTTGAAGGAGAACAACACCAAGTCCATTTCCACAAGCATCACTCTCAATAGTGAAGGGCTTGGAAAAATCGGGCATAGAGAGAACATGTGTAGTACACATAGCTTGTTTTCGTTTGTCAAATGCATACTCAGTAGCATGTGTGCATGTAAAAGCATCTTTTTTCAATAGAGCAGTTAATGGAGCTGCAATCTTCCCATAATCCTTGAAAAACTTTCGGTAGTAGACAGTCAACCCCAAAAAACCTCGAAGGCTCTTGAGTGTCTGAGGATGCGGCCAATTGTTCATGGCAGCGATTTTGGCAGGATCCACGCGAACCCCTTGTGCTGAGATAATGTGCCCAAGATACTCGACTTCCTTCTGTCCAAAACCACATTTAGACTGTTTGGCATGGAGATGATGGTCAAAGAAAAGTTGCATTACAAGATCCAGATGCTGGAGATGTTCAGCCCATGTTTTACTGTAGATGAGGATGTCATCAAAGAATACCAGAATGAATTTCCGCAAGTAGGGGCATAATATTTTATTCATCAAGGCCTGGAATGTGGAAGGAGCATTAGTGAGGCCAAATGGCATGACCAAAAACTCATAGTGGCCATCATGTGTGTGGAAAGCTGTTTTAGGGATATCATCCTCATGAACCCGAATTTGATGATAGCCAGAACGAAGATCCAACTTGGAGAAAAATTGAGCACCATGAAGCTCATCAACAACAGGAATTGGAAACTTATCCTTGATGGTGAGGTGATTAAGTGCTCGGAAATCAATGCAGAGGCGCCATGACCCATATTTTTTGCGGACAAGAAGAATTGGTGAAGAAAATGAACTAGTGCTTGGGCGAATAATACCTTGCTTCAGTAAGTCTCGAACGAGCATTTCAATCTCTGTTTTTTGGTGAAATGGGTAGCGATAGGGCCTGATGTTGGGAGGAACGATTCCAGGAAGGATATGAATATGATGGTCCTCTGGCCTTGAAGGTGGAAATCCCACTAGTTCAACAAAGACACCTGTATATCGATCCAGAATTTGTTGTAGATCCAAAGGAGTAGTGGAGACCGCTGATGGTTGCATCTGAATGGAATGGATCTAAGCGATGACACCATGTGAATTCTTCTTAAGGAGTTTTTCCATGCGATGTGAACTGATGATGCTGAGAGACCCTGGTAGTAATCCTGTCAATGTGTGTTTTTGTCCATTGGGAGAAAACTGCATCCAAAGTTCATCAAAATCCCATAAGATGGGGCCAAGTGTGCATAGCCATTGAGTGCCCAAAACCACATCACATCCGCCTAAGGTCAAGGAAAACATGTCGTAGCACAGGTTATAATCTCCCATAGAGATACACACATGACGACACTTCCCTTTGGAAGGTAAGGTGCCCCCATTGGCAACCATGAATTCAAAGTTGGAGCAATGATGGATAAAACAATCAGCATGTTTGGCGATTTGAGGGTCAATGAAATTATGAGTGCTACTAGAATCAATGAGTATTGTAAGAGGAAGCTTCTTGAAGTAACCCCTGACCCGCATTGTTTGGGGCATAGTGATTCCAGCTAAAGCATGGAGAGATATCTCTGGCTATTTGTCCTGGGACAGAGGGTTAATAGGCGGTTCCTCAATGTCGACCTGAGCATCCATTGTATCTGGGGCTTCTTCACCAATTTCAGAGGTAGGCGGAGAATCCACATCCAAGAGATAGAGCTTTTGTTGAACACATCTATGTCCCCGAGTGAATTTCTCATCACAATTATAACAAAGACCTTTTTCTCTGCCTGCCTGCATCTCTGTTTCATACAAATGCTTGATAGGAGTTGGTCGAGGAGCTGGTGGGATGGGAGGTCGTTGAGAACCTATATTTTAGAAGGGAACAAAAGTGGGTTTGGAGCGCTGTTGGGATGAAATATTGTCTTCTTCCAACTTAGCCAACCCTAGGGCTTCCATCATTGTGTTGGGACTGAACATTTTGACCTCAGAGCGGATTCCATCCTTTAGACCACTGATAAAACAACTCCGATAGAAGTCATCAGGCAATCCTTCGGTGTGGTTGGCTAGTTTCTCAAATTCGGTTTGATACTCTCTCACAGTGCCAATTTGGCGAAGTTTAGTCAGGGATCTTGTGAAGTCATCAAAAGCATTAGGACCAAATCGTTGCAAAAGGAGTTGGCAAAAATCTGGCCATTTTGGTTCTTCATGAGCCTTGATGTACCAACGCTACCATTGAAGAGCTTCCTGTTCCAAATGAAAGGATGCAAGTGGAACTTTGTTGACATCAAAAGTATTATGCAGACTGAAATACTGTTCTGCATGATAGATCCATCCATTCAGATCAGTACCATTGAAGTGAGGAAAATCAAGCTTCGGACCAGGGAAATTGCTGGAAGAAGAGAACCCATTGTCTGATGAAGACTCGGACTGTCGTTTGTTGTTCATGGCTGAATGCTCAAGATGGAGGTTGAGAAAATTTTCCTCCAGATCCTAGAGTTTGGTTTGGATGGCTTCAAGTGCTTCCTCCATGGTTTTTGCTTCTGCGCGGGTGACAACAATAACCAGGAGTTTATATATATATATATATATTTTGAGTGGGTAGAAAAACAAAAACAAAGATTGTTTCAGTAAAGGAAAATTTGGATTTGGGAAAAAATTTGAAGGGTAATTTGGGGTTGACTAGGTTTTGGACACTGTCAAATGGATAGGGAAGCATAAAATGAGTATTTCAAAAGCGGGGTGAAAGAATGAGAAAATTTGGAAGAGAGGGACAAAGAAGTAGAATTAGGAAAGAAACTCTGTGGTAAATTTTGAAGGTGATTCGATGAAAGTTGAAGAAGTTATGGAAAACCCTAAAAATAGACAAATGTGGGATTTCGGGCTTTGGGAAGTGGAATTTGGGATAGGTTCCTCAGGAATGAAATATGTAGAATGGGATTATAGGGGTGTCAGGGAAGTTTCAAGGGAAACAGAGTGAAAGGGATCGGAAACAAAGGGATCTGCAACGGCGCAGAAGTGATCGGAAATAGATGGATCTGCAACGGTGCAGAAGTGATCGGAAACAAAGGGATCTGCAACGACGTGGAAGTGATTGGAAACAGATGGATCTGCAACAATGCAGAAGTGATTGGCAGCAGTTATGGGAAGAGAAAATTTGCGATTTTGCAGCTGAAAATAGATATGGACCCTAGGTATGCTCGGCTTCCTAACGGTTCAGGGGGTTCACTTGGCCACCAATGCTGTCTGACGGCTTGCGTATTGGGGCATTACCCCTCACTCCACGACTCAGGTAAAACTGATAACCGCTTTTCCACAAACGACAACTCTTGGTTTACCTCACGGGTGGGAACTAGTCAATCAGGTAGGGATCGTTTCCCTTTTTGCTAGCAGGTCCTCTCAATGGGCCAGCTACTTCGGGGTTCCTGTGGTACTCCTCACAATGAGTTTTAGGGATTATTCCCAAGTACTTCCTACAGTTAAGCGGATAAGGATTATTCCAAGATCTGAACCTGCAACAGATGCAATTTTTTTTTTTTTGTCAGAAATTTCACCCAACGAGCCCAAGAAAGTGCTTTGATACTAGATGTGAAGAACCTGCAACAATTAATTGATGAATACATGATATATCAGATCACAAAATACTTTTATTGATCGCAGGCCACTTCGAGGGGGAAACCTCCTTTGAGAAAGCTCAATACAAAATAACTTCACGGTGCCTTCATTGGCCTCAACAAAAACTTATATACTAATTCTAGGCGCCAATACTATGGGTCAAAACCATGGGCCAATACAAACTATGGATCAACAAATACTATGGGATGAATTACAAAGCATATGCGTCCAACAACAATAATATAAACTATGGATCAACAAATACTATGGGACGACTTACAAAGCATATGCATCCAACAACAATATACTAACAAAGTAAAGAGAAGGGTTGACATGGGTTCCTAACATCAAGATACAATGATGCAAACTCATATTGAAAGCGAGGTAACCTGCCATTGAGGCATGCAGGCCCAAGGTACTTGATTGGTTTCTAGATTCAATCCTCAGATGATGTGTTGAAGTCGACAAGGATGAATCTGTTGAAGGGGGGTCATGATGAATCCCCCTTCATCAACACTAAACGCGATCATAGATGTTTGAAGTAAATAAGGAAGTAATGTGTGAGACTGACTCAAGGACGACCGACATGATGGAAGGTGAATTGAATTCAGATAGTGAATGAATGACCAAAATGCCTCTTGAACATGGGCATGGCATGACCTGGTAGTATTGACATGAAGAGAATGATGTTGAACCCCTAATGCAACTAATACTGGAAGATTTCTTTGGATGACCCAAAGGAATAAGAAGACTCATGGGACCAACGAGACTCGACAACAAATGGATTACCCAAGTACTGAATGCATATGCAGATGAGTTCCATGTTCAAGGGTGACTATGTACTGCCGTAAATTATAGTGTAATACAAAATCTTTCCTTTTCCCCACCATGATTGATGAGTACCGAGTCTTTTGTTTTTTAATGAGCTTGAGGAGGGTAATATATGCTTGGTATAGCTCATCCTTTGGATGAATCCAATCCCAAATGTTTTACGAACCTAGGATAGGAGGGGTTCATCCCAAAATGGTCCATTTGATGCTAGAGTTTAACGAGTCCAAAGAAGGTGCACTCGACGTCATTTCATTTTTAGAGAGTCTGAAAAGAACTAAAGAAGACTCCACAGGTTCTTTTTCATAGAAGTTAGCCTTTTCACCCGAAAAATGATAAAACAACGTGAGAGAGAACTCTTCCATTCATGCTTGACTGGAGTGCTCCTTTTTTGTAAATAGTACCTTCTGGTCCAAAAAAGGGGTAAACTATCACCAGAAAGACGATCATTCAGATACCTTTACAAGCGTGAAAGCATCAAATTCACTTGGCGATATTTTTCGTATTTAGGGAGCCTGAAAAGAGCTTAAAGGAAGACTCCTATACAACTTTGTCATGGTTGGTGACCGAGTACGACAAAGGAAAAAGTAAATTTGGCACAGTTCCTTTTCCGTAATTAGTCCAGCAACGTCGGATAAAGTGATAAACCTATACTCGTCAGACACACCGTTTTACTCAATTTTTTAACGAGCACAATGGTATCAAAAGCACTCGGAACCTTTTTCATGTTTGAAGAAGAGCACAAAAAGTAAAAACTAAGCTCAAACCACTTTTCATGTTTCAACTAGAGCACGAAAAAAGTGAAAAGTAAGCTCAAACCACTTTTCATGTTTCAACCAGAGCACGAAAAAAGTAAAAAGTAAGCTCAATACCATCTTACTGTTTTTAACGAGCTTGAAGATAGGTGAAAAGAATTCTCATGATGTCTACTTCATTTTTTAACAAGCTTGTAACAAAAATGAACTATGCTCGAGATTATTTTCATGGTTTAGCGAGGTCAAAACCCAAAAGAAAGTATGCTTGAAAATATTTCCATTGTTGGATTTTTTCTCATCATGATATCCAGAGGTTGGTACATGCCCCCAGCATGATTGCTAGAAGTAAGTGACCTAACTCCAACATGGTGTGGAGAGGCAATCGAGTTGACTTCAACATAATGTCTAGAGGTTGAAGACATGCCCCACAAGCTTCATTTGATTCTCCTAATCTACATCTTCACTCGATTAAACTCATGGTTACTAATATGAATATGTTCACGAGAGACGAAGGAAGATCAAATGGCATAGGGGGATGAAAAGAGGGTTCATGTACTAAGTCTATGGGAAGACTCGACTCAATGGAAAAGGATCTATTTCATTTTTTAACGAGCTTGACACATGAATAGAACTATGCGCGTGGGGTATTGTTTCATTTTTTAATGAGCTTGACACATGAATAGAACTATGCTTGTGGGGTATTGTTTCATTTTTTAACGAGCTTGACACATGAATAGAACTATGCTCATGGTCATCTGTTTCATTTTTTAACGAGATTGACATAGGAATAGAACTCTGCTCATTTTATTCTATTTCATATTTTACCGAGCTTGACACAGGAAAAGAACCATGCTTGTATGACCTGTTTCATTTTTTAAAGAGCTTGACACAGAAAGGGAACTATGCTCATGAAGTTGGTTTCATTTTTATGCAAGCTTGAACCAAAGGTAAACTATGCTCGGGAGTGGTTTCATTTTTACACAAGCTCAAAACCAAAGGTAAACTATGCTTGTAGGCCAGGTCTATTCCATTTTTTAACGAGCTTGGAATCAAAGACTAATCTGTGCTCATGGGAAGCTGTTTCATTTTTTAATGAGCTTGAAACAGAAAGGGAACTATGCTCATGGTTAAGGCCTATTGACGGGTTCCTTCCCAACATGATATCCAAAGGTTGGTAGATGGCCCCAGCATGATTTCTAGCGGCTTAACATGCCCCCAAGCTTCGTTTCATCTGACTACTCTTCTTCCTTACCTGATTAAAATATTGGATACTAATATAAATATGTTCACCAGGGGGGTAGGAAGAACGAGGATCAAGTGACACAGGAAGATGAAATGAAGGTTCAAGTCCTAAATCTAGTGGGAGACTCAACTCAATGGCAGGAAGATCTATTTCATTTTTACACAAGCTTGAAATAAACAATAACTATGCTTGAAGGGACCCATTTTATTTTTTAACGAGCTTAAAACATAAAGAAACTATGCTCATGATGGCTTGTTTCATTTTTTAATGAGCTTGACATAGAAAGGGAACTATGCTGCTCAACGGTTTCATTTTTACAGAAGCTCGAAACCAAAGAGAAACTATGCTTGGGACTGGTTTCATTTTTACACAAGCTTGAAACCAAAGGTAAACCATGCTTGGGAATGGTTTCATTTTTACACAAGCTTGAAACCAAAGGTAAACCATGCTTGGGACTTAGGTCCTATTCAACATGATGTCCAGAGGTTGGTAGAGTGCCCCCCAACATAAGAAGCTAGGGGAATAACTCCAACATGATGTTAAGAGGATGGAGACATGCCCCCCATCCCTAGGGGGAAGAAACCACTAAAACATGTGGAACATTTAGGGAAGTATGATGACTAGGAGTCATGCGATGAGTGGGTGTCACAAAGGAAAGCTGATCAATGGTCACCATATTCCCATGATGATGAAAATACATCACTTGAAAGAGTGAGGACACTATGACTTTGATTTCATAAACATAGTCTCGACCAAGGAGTAGATTAAAATCTAAGGGACCTTGGACTACCATAACATCAATACAGACAGTTTTCCCTCTTAAAGTGATAGGTAACCAAGGAAGCATCCATAAAGGTCTAATAGGCCTTCTATTAAAATCCAATATCTGGTCAGTGACTGGCACAACCTGAGGGGAACCTATAGCTTGCCAAGCAGTTGAGGATAAAATACTAACAGAAGCTCCCTCATCAACTATAGTGTGAAATATTTCCTTATCGAAAACTCCTACAAATATTTGGAAAGGAACACTCGAAGGAAGACTAGATTCTGTTAGACCATTCCAATCAAAGGAAATGACCTCAGTACTTGGAGGGGGTCCTGTGGAAATGGACAGGATTTCACCTTTCCTAGAACAATCTGAACTGATTATGAAAACATCAACGGTTTCCAATTCACTCTCAACAGGAAGACTAGAACGAGACGAATATTTTATCATGGTGACTACTTTAGTCTGGGAATTATCCAATAAAAGAGTGGGATCGAGTGGAGGCAATATGGACTCAGCCACTTCAACTTCACTCTTTGAAGAAAGAGTGGGATCAAACGAGGATGGGGATGGATCAACCACTTCATCAACCAATGGGGGGTCAAGGGATGACTTATGATATCCATTCAGAAAGTTTTTATGAGATACAGTAATGTCTTCCAACAATTGTGAAGCTTCATCCATGCATGGACAAAGGTAAGTAGGTGCATGCCCTTGCATAACAAACAAGGATTCTTGACTTTACCTTTCCGACCCTTAACCATAGAGTCATTGGTTGATGGGGTATCATCAGTATGATGTCCAGAGGCTAATGATATAGGTGGTTTGGAGGCTTTAGACCACTCTTCTAACACTTTGGAAAGACTGGGACAATCCTTGAGAATGTGATCGCCCTTGCAAAGCTTGCAAGGGAACTTGGGTCTATGAGGTGTTTGAATAGAATGAGTGACATCAGAAGCAGATGGTTGTTGCTTGGTCTCTTTCTTGTCCTTCTTCTTCTTTATCTTCCTTTTCTGCTTCTTCTTATCCTCCTGATTACTAACACTACTGCTTTGATAAGGAAAGGAGAAGAAATAGAAGAAGAAACATCCGACAAAGAAGGGGAGGGATTAGTTTGGGATTGACACTCTCATGGTGGAGAGTTATCATTTGAAAAATTGGGTACAGTCGGAATCATAGGATTGAATAACCATACCGGTAATCCTATGGTTAATCCAGGAATATTTAAAGTGGCAATAAAGGGAGGACCAATATCTCCAATTGGAGGAAAGGAAAAAGGTACCCCTTGAAAAGGGGCCTCTTGATTGGTAGCCCCAGAAGAGGTTGTCATATCTAAACTATAAGTCCTTCTAATTATCATGCACAAAAAATGCTACTCAAACTAAAAGCAACAAGAAAACTTGTGAATAGGAGGGATGTAAAAGCTGGATCCTCATGGGTGTGTTGAGCTGTCACAACTCGCGATATACGGTAGGGTCCTACAGTTATACTCGACCCAATTTTTCAGAGCACTAACCAAGGAGGATTGTGACCATACCCTTGGATGTATAACCCGACTACCTAACAATACGTGCATAGTAATCTCCCCAAGTGCCGTTCTCGGTGTATTGAGACAACAAGACGATCGAAAGGTTTACTCAGATGGTTCCAAGAATCCTAATGGGGTCTCCCAATATACTCAAGGTACGTGGGAGCTCCAATCCGTAGTGGTGTTGTCTAATGCACAATCGTACGATAGGAGCCTTCTGATATACTATCGAGTACATAAAGTACCTTTCGATATACCCAATGGTACATGAAAGGCCGTTCAATATACAGGTTGGTACTTGGAAGAACTACAAGCCCCTGGGATGCAGTGCAGGAAAATAATGACAGTTGCCACGCTTAAATACGCCGGAACACGTCTCTAACCTAATACACAAGTTGCTAAAAGTTTTTAACTTAAACTAGCGCTTGATTTTATCTTGCATGGTTAAGTGAATCCATGAAGTGAAGACTTGGAATTTAAACAAGATGCAGATCTGATCTATATGAAAATAAAAGTCTTTCGTTCTATGAAGTCCTACTTAAGAAGGAGAGAGATATATTTTTCTTCCCAAATGCACAACCCTATGAAAATGCAATTTTAAATCTTTTCAAAATGATAGGAAGAAGTAAAAGATACAACCAAAACTAACCTGAAGCGATAAAAGAGATCATTTTATGAACACCAAATGCAATAATTCTAATCCATTTCCTATATTTTTACACTCGAAAAAGACACATCTAAGCTATGGAAAGAAGGATTCCACAAACGTTTCCAATCAAATGCAAGACAAATAAAAGCGCTTAACAATCTTATCTAACTCAAATGCACACAAATCTGAAACAAGCCTTTCTTCTTCTTATGAGTGTAAGACCAAGAATGTCAAATGATCAAATTAAAGCAAGAAGAATATTTATGTTTTCCAAATTTGTGAATATAGCAAAAGAGGGACAAAATCAAGCTTCTCTTTGAACTAAAGTGGAGACGAGGAATCGATCTTTCCCAATAATCACTAGATGGATCAACATGTAAAGGAAACAAGATGCACAACCCAAGAAAAAGAGGCTAAAAAAGGCATGAATATCCCATACTTTTCAAGTCTTTTAAAACAAGCCAATCAAACCAAACCAAAAATGATCTTAAAACCTTAATATGGGTCAAAACGACTGTAGGATACACGATTCATGAATCCATTTCGCTTAAAAATGCAAGCAAAACACTAGTTTTGACTCAAAGGGCCAAACATGGATCCAAATATCAAAAGACCCAAAAAATGGAGGAAAATGATAGTATGTTGTATCTAGGGGTTCTGTGACTGTAAGGTGTAGTACACAGAGCTCAACCAATCAGACCAAATAACAAAAAAGGAGAAAATGTGCTAAACACCAAGCAACAGATGTTGACACACTTTGTTGTTATGAACCAGAGCGCCAGGCGCAGTCTGTATACAAGCTAAGGGAGCTAATGGTGCAGGATGAACTTAGGAAATGGGCGCCAGAGGCATAGGATGCTCATGGACAGTGAGCGCCAGAAGCATAGTGGCATAGGGAATGTATTACCCAGGGGCGCGGGGCGAATAACAAGAAGTGTTGGCTATAATTGACCCATAGGTTTTCTATAAGACCCAGGTTCTTCACAGTTTCCCTTTGACCAACAAAATCCCTTCGCACCGGCCCTTTCGGCAACAACCTGCGAGCAGGTTGAGGTCTCACCCGAGGTGTATCTATGGGGTACTGCGGAATCATGTTTCCACAGTAAGCGACGAGTTGCTTGGATGGACGTATTGCGCAGCACGGGATAGGGAAGATGCGCCGCGAGACCAAATTGTGCGGTGCACAATGGGATATGCGCTGCAGGAAAATACTACGAGGCGGCGGGCAACACTGTGGCCTGCGCTTCCAAATCCTCCTATCGCGGGGCTTCTACTGAAACTGCGAACTATGCAGTTCTACTTTATACTCGAACTACCTTGAACATGCTTAAGGCTCTGAATTGAGTATCACTCATCCACTCATTCAACTAGTCAACCGATTATCCATCTACTATACGTTCATCCACTTGGTATGGTTAGGATTTGAGCATATTCTATTGATACAATCTAATTGTTATGCATTTGTTCTATTGCGCATAAGGAAGTACTTAAGTGATCTCTTAACACTTAACCAACTAACCGATTCACTGTTCTCAAACACAAGCTAAATGTTCACCATTCATCTATTCATGTAGAACTTAACATATCATCTCCATACTTCTTCTGATGGAAAATGCATACAACATTCTCTCATAACAACATGCAAGGAAACATCTAGACATTCATTTACAGAAAACACAGATAAACATTCATCCATAAAACAAAAACGCACAACATAATATTTAACGTGGTTCACTCCCCCAGATGGGAAGCTACGTCCAGAAGAACGGTTGGTAATATATATCTTTAAAGGGGATGGGGACAGCCGTTCTTAGTCTACGCACTCAGCTGTAGACTCTCCTTCCTCTCAGATAGGTCTCTGCGCACACAGCTGCAGAGCCTTTACAATCTTCTCAACTCAAAAGATATTTTACAATACAACCACTCAACTTATTCAACAACATTGAGATAACCTCAAAACCCAGAACCCAGAACCCCATCCCATACAAAATTGTCTTCTCAACTAGACCATGGCCGAAGGTCATGTTTTTACAATGTTGAATACCTAAACCCAAAACCCTTAGGGTTTACAAAACTGTGTCGATTTCCCTAAACCGGCTTGTTGGCATCTGGTAGCGTCTGCTTCATCGTGGCGGTTCTCCACGTCTTCATTCTGTCGCTATCGGCCTTCTTGTTGCACGCATGCCAATAGGTCACTTTCACTGAACCGTTCATATCTAACGGTCCTGCCCACTAGGCATGCCAAGCCATCGCTTTCCCTAAGCTGTCCTTTTCTTAACAAACTCGTGTATTGGCCGCCTTCCTGAATTGTTCGTGCCCGCCGCTCGACACTCCTGGAGCATCTTTCAAAAATTAGACCACTACTGGTCCATCCGGTACCTGTACCCGATCCTCGTCCAGCACTCCGCTTTGCTGGCTCCATGTGGCCTGACTAGTTCATAGCACTGCTTCCTCGTAGCGCTGGTCTTCGCGGTACTGCCAAAATTCGGTTGCTGTGCACAACTTTGCAGCATGGTCAAAACTTGGATGCTGCGCACAACTTCGCAACACCCTCGACACTTAGACAAAATTTTATCTTTTTCTGAGCTGCACTCAGCTCAGCTTTTCCTGCTTATCAAAAGTGTTACCAAAAATTTGCCCCAACTTGGGCCCAACATGCCCCTAACACTTACACGTGGCTCATCCCTGAGCCACTTCCTGCTTCGGCCGTCTCGCTCTGCTCCGTGACTGGTGGAGCTAATTTGGCCGTGAACTCATTGTAGGTGCCGAACAACTGTTCCACTGCTTCTCTGGTATCTTGTTCAACTTGTTTTACTGTCTTAAGTAGTGCTGGAGTTATCTCTTCTCCAATATGTCCTTGTACCTGCTCCTGGTTGTCGCATAGTTCCTTCAGCTTGTCTTCTATCTACCGCGACACTGCTGTGGCATCCTCCAGGAGTTACTGCGACTGATTATCCATATCAATCTCTTTTTCTCTTAATGCTTGGACTTCCTTCTTCAAGCCTGATATATCCTTATACCTCGGCAGCCTCTCCCCGGGTGGCAGAGCCTTGAGCTCTGCGTCCAACTTTTCTAGCGCGGTCTGCTTTTCTTTTATCACGATCTTCACCTGCAGTAGCCCTTGATCCTCTTCAAGAGTAGTGAATGCCTTTGAAACCTTCTCCTAGAGATCTTGGCACTTAGCCATCTCACTTGTTATGCTTTGCGCGGCGGCACTCACTGCTTGCTCTCTTAACTGCTGCTCAATTAATGGCGTCTGCATATTCAGTTTTTCCTTCAAGGTGGCAAGATCGGCCTCATAGAGGATATCCTTATCCTGCATCTCCATCTTCAAATATCTCACCTTTTCCCTGATCCTCAAAACGATGTCCGCAATCGTCTTGGAGTTCTAAATATTCAATATCTTTTGCGACATTAGTAATGGTGTTCTCCAGTCGTACCCGACGATCCTGTTCGTCATAAAATTGATCTGCGTGCGCGAACTAGAGTCCTTGAGCTGCCTATTTGCGGCTTGCAGCTCCACTTGCGACTTCATGGATTCTACTATTCTTTCATGCATCTCATCGATGATCTGCGTGTGCAGAAAGTGTAATCCAGGCAAAGGAATCTTGGCCAGGTCGAGCTCTACCTGCTCGACACCGTTTGTGTCCAGAATGATCTGTTCTGCCATTGGTAACACTATGGCCAATGGGTCCAGATGAACAACCCTGGTCTTTGAAGGCAGTGTTATGGCTAGCTACGGCGGTGTCTGCTGTGAGTTTCTTGTCGAACTCCCTTCAGCTCCTGCGTCGCGCGGCAAGGGTAGGCTCTTCTGGACATCATCCATCTTTTTCATAAGCCCTTGCAGTGCGAGCCTAGTCCTTTGTAGGTCATCCTGTATGACCTTGTCCTTCTTGTCTTTTTCTGTCATTATCCCTTCCATCTATTCCGAAACCTTTTCTGCAATCATGTCGAAGTCTTCTTAGTTCAGCACTGTCTCAGATTGACTCTTTATTGCTTTCACCTTCTTCCGCGCCTTTGGCTTTTGTGGAGTTTCAGGTTCCTTCCTCTTTCCTTTTTCTTTGACAATAGGGCATGATAGTGGGATGGGTTCATCTTCTTTTGAGTCAGTTTCCAGATCCATGACTTCAACACGGAAGTTGGCCAGCCAGTCCTTCATGAGGATGTCAATGTCCTCCTCATACATATGGTAGTTACCCGCGTACCATTTTGGATTCTTCATTCTCGCTTTGGGTGAAATAAAGATACATCGCATATCCACCATAAAATCACTAACGTGAATATACTTCGACGTTACCTGCTTTGTGATGCGCGACGTACGGGTGATCGCCTGGCGCAGCTCAGTGTAATACTGATAGAATACCTCAGCTGTTGCGTGCTGCCGCTCTGCGTTCATATTTGCCCAAAGGTTGGCATAGTAGAATCCTTTGGGATCATTGTTTTTTGTAATTACACCGACATATTTTTCCGGTTCCTTCCATCCTACGAATTCAATGAGGATAATCAACCACGTGAAGTGGAATTGACCTCCATTCTCCTGGGTATCATTGAGTTCATCCAGGAACTCATTTAGAAGGTACTGACACCAATTGAATTGGGTCCCTTCAGCCGCTGCAGCACCGAGTAGTATTATGCCCACAGGAACCTTCGGAGGCTTGGCTGTTCTTATGATTTTTCTTGCGAGCAACTGGGTGACAAATCTTGTCGCTCTATCTTCAATTTATTCTGTGGGAAAACCTCTTTTCCCCTTCACCAATGCATGGCTCTGCTTCATTTTCGCGACAACTTCTTTTTCTTTACTCTTCCCTTGGAAGAGCTGCTTGGGATCCTTGCCGTGCTTACTTAATCCTGTTATGCGATGGATTAAGTCAATGTTCAAATCCACATTTTGATCCATCCATAGGTATCCTTGGTGAATTCGCGCCATCAGAGTGCGAACCACTACATTAAGTTCTGGTTAACGATCAAAATGAGGTAGTCGGAGTAGGTTCAGCAATCCAGACTCCATTACCGACGTCAATCAGCTTTCAGCGACCAAGTTAAATATGCCCTTAGCATCTTTCTTCCAGCACATGTACTGGTCAGGCTGGAAGTGTGGGTACTTCGAATCGTGGGGCTCTTCCTTCTGCACCCCCAGGAGGTCATAGTATTCCCATTTACACTCTAGGATCTTTCCTAGTAGGTTCTTGGAAACCTCTACGTGCTTCAAAATGTGCGACAAGGGGATTTCATAACGGGCACTCTTGACCAGATTAAAAACAGGGGCATCCAGCACCCGAGGTGATATGTACTCCGGTGTCAACTTCAAGGGTTCCTTCTGAAAGACCGGCGATCTTTGCACCGTATGGCCTGTCTTGGGAGTCTTGCTGCGTGGTCTAGCTGTGGCTTTCCCTTCATCCTTCATGGCTGGATTATGTCGAGGTGACCTTCTAGATGCTTGACCGAGTTCGAGTACAACCTTCTTGGCAGGGGTTTTCATTAACTCTGCAATCCCCCCGTGCTGAAAGACTCGGATTGCTTCTTGAAGTGTAAGATCTTCTTCTTTGTCTGGTGATTTGGACATTCACTGGCGAGAGTAGGCAACTGGTTCAGGAATATGGCTAAGGATTGCTAATACAAGAGCCAATGCATGAAAATGCTAAGTGTCTGGTAACGCCCGTGTGTCCTTATGAGGTGTTATTTATAGGCGCAGTTGAGTCCCCCCTGCGCCTTCCAATGACTAGATGAGCATTTAAAGAGGTGTCTGTTGGCCAATTTGAGCGAATCCTTCAGTCCCTTCTGTCGTCAGCGTTTTCAGAATGGTTATCTTTTCGTTAAATTCTCAAGCGATTCATTGCAACGGTCATATAACGACTATTTTTCTCAAAAAGTATTGTAACGGCTATTTTTCTGAGTACTACACCGAGTTGCGCGACAGTCCATCTCTGATCCTGCGCAGTGACTTCACGGTGCCAAAATTTTTCAACTGCACGATTTCAAAAGTGTTTTTTTTTCCTTTGCGCAGCTTCAGCAGTGCTGCGCGGTGCATACATCATCCTTCTTATCATACCTTGTTCCTCTTATTATACGTGTATAGCCTCCTTTACATTTCTAGTGTCCAATTTCAAATGTACTTGACACTTAGAAATTTCTCCCTCTGCTTATCATTCAGGATTCTGCGAAGCAGGGCTGTCATGGTACAGCTTTAGCCTACTTCCATTTATCAAAGTTGGTAGGGTATCGCCAGCTAAATTGGCTAACTGGACTGCACCAATGTTAGTAACATGTATCACAGTATATGGACCAAGCCAATGCACCTTAAATTTATCGGGGAACTTCATGAATTTGCTATCATACAGGAGGATTATGTCACCTACCTGAAAGCACTTATTCTTTATATGGCAATCATGCCAAGCTTTCTCACGGTCTTTCTGAACTTGCTGGTGGAAGCCGACAATGAAGCGATCTTCCTCCAACCCAACGAGGTGTAGCAACCTTTCTTCTAATGCTGCGCGGTCTGCCATCCCTATGAACGCAGCGATCCTTAAACTAGGGACAATATATTCCATTGGAATTATAGCTTCCTGCCCATAAGCCAACTGAAAAGGTGTATGTCCTGTCAATTTCTTGCAAGTGGTCTTGTATTCCCATAACACATATGAGACGCGCAGGTCCCAATCATCTCTATTCACATTGCAAACTTTAGTCAGTGCATTCTCCAGCCCATTTTCCTGCAGGTGATATGGTGAACTGCGCTGATGATGGATATGGAATTCCTCTGTGAGAGCTTCAATAGTCTTGTTTAAAAAGTGAGTGCCTTGGTCACTCATCAAAATCTTCAGACAGCTAAATCTGGACAATATTTCTTCAAAAATGGACTACGCAGCAGTACTGGCGCTGCAGTCCTTTACTGGCTTTCCTTCTGCCCATCTGGTGAGGTAATCAGTAGCCGTAATAATATACCTCGCACCAGTTCTTTTTCCTGGTGGGTTTATAGGACCCACAAAATCAATTGCCCATTTTTCAAATGCCTGCAAGGTCAACTGTGGGTTCAATGGCATCTCATCTCTTCGTGAAGGTTTCCCTGTCCTCTGATAGACATCACAGTTCCTGTAGTAGCGCAGGAAAAGGTTGACTATCATCCACAATATCGATAACTTCAAAGTATGCATGACTTTGGACTCCATCGATGTCGACTACTACATCCGCTAACCGGCCAAAAGGTATGACTTTCTCTTGGTTAGCCATTCTCAATTGGATAGGTGACCATGACAACTTTGGTCGACCCATCTGCTGCCATGTCTACTTAGTCAAGACATTTACTTCGGATCCCAGATCAAGGATGACTTCATCCATTTCAAAATCTCCTATCTGCGTGGTAAGCCTCATTTCTCGGCCTATTCTTTTATGCTTCCTTATGTGATGTACGGCGCTGTCAGAAATTTATGTTCCCATCTGTGGTTCATATTGGTTTATGAGCTTCTGTAGCTCTACTATGGCATTTTCACTTTTTAATAACTTCATGCAGCTTCGTAGGAATTGCGCAACGGAAGTGCTGACATCTGTTGCGGTACTTGTTTTATCATAAGCCGCTGGCATGTCTTCAACATGTGGTGCTTCACTGCGCAATGAGATCCACTATGATTTTGTTACCGGTTCTCTGAAGGTATCCTGCACATCGATAAAGACTTCCTTGTTCTTTCGTAGGTCGAGAGCAGGTATTTTTCCCGAAGCTTTCCTTACCCATACTGTCTCAAGAGGGATCTGCTTTGTGTGAGCCTCCCCTGACGTGGAAGCTTCTGCTCCCCTATCATGGCTTGTCTCAGCGCCACTGCGTGTGACCACATTGATGCTTGGGTCTACTGGTCTGCTCTCCACAGCGATCCACTGGACGTTCGTGTTTGGTGCGTCCGTCCGTCTTCTTTTCTGCATTTCCATCTCTAGCACAGGGCAATCTTCAATAAAATGCTCGAATGATTTACAGTAATTACATGTAGTGGATGGGTTAACACAATCTCTAGATACGTGACCTGGCTGGCCACAATTATAGCAAATAACTTGGCCGCGGTCTCTTCCCTACGTTGGGCCAGCATTTCTTCCTTTGCCGCGGTATCCAGCACCAAGACCTCTGTATCCTCCTTGGTCATATTGTGCATTCTCTTGTTTCGGCTGGTTATATTCTTGTACGCGGTACAAGCCAACACCTCTCATTGAGTCCATATCTCGTTTGCTCTCTTTCATTAGCTCATATGCGCAGCAGTTGGATTCATCATGTCCAACCGATTTACAGAAAGTGCAGTATAAATTTTTAGGTGTTTTCACATACTTCTGTATGAGATAGCAGTCTTCAGGTCTGTGTCTTGTGGTTCTACAAATTTCACACGATGGGGCCTGATTCTGATTTATCGGGTTGGGCGCACCACTATTAAGATAGTCGCGGAACACAGGGAAGTGCTCCCAGTCATGGCCTTCTCCTTTGCAACTTGTACACCAGACATCATGTCTAGGTTCATACCTTTGTTCTTTTCCATTCTTCATGCTCTGCAGTTCTAGTGTCAGGGTGGTCAATTGGTTTTGGATCTGAGACATCCCAGAACTAGTCTCACCAATTGGCGAAGCCTCTAGCTTCATTGCGATTTCCAAGGCCTCTGCTTGTGACGTAACCTTCTACTGCATCAATGGTAATCTAATATGGGGCAACAACGCAGCAATAAACCATTCCTTGTGTTGTTCTGGAGCTATAACAAAGCTTACTTGGTCCAATAGGGTCTTGAAGTTCTGATCAAACTCCCAAACCGTTTCAGTCGGTTTCTGCTTTATTTCTTTCAACTCGGTTATATACTGAGATTCATATTTGGGTTTCTTAAACTCTGCCACAAGCGCAACTTTAATTTCTGCGAGGGTTCTCGGCTGTGTGTTAGAGTACTTCATGAGCCAATGTAAAGCTCTGTCCCTGAAAGTGGTGATGAGCTATGCTCTCTGTTATCACATATATAGTAGCCGGGCTACCATACATTATTTTTGTCATTCCAGTACACTATTCAGCCAGTTCCCTTGCATTTGAGATGCCGAGATGAGCATCTATATTGGATCACTATCAGATTGTGGACAGCAGTTGCATTCCCCATGCCATGACTGAGTTTCAGGACACTCAGAGAGGTGACCGATGTAGCCATTATACCATTGGTACAGAGCAGACAGTAGTGCCCAGAGTTACAGCAGCAGTCTCAGAGGACAGATGATGGTACAGGTTGATGAGCTTGCAGGTATATGACTCAGCAGGTATATCATGGTGTTATGGTTAGATTGCTTTTATACTTATTCTTATAGCATGTCTTAGCACTTAGTGTCATGATCTGGCGATCATATAGATATATGGACCTGGTTGATCTATTATATATATTATACTGTCCCTACTCAGACTTAGAAGTTCACTATTCATACTCATCGGTACATACCCTCCTTAGGGAGAATAGAGGTGATCATTCCACCATACCATGGCTTGCTAGTGTTGGCTCCATTATTTCATTGTCTTCATCCATCCATGGCCTACCTTTTAGATTATCACCCTGACTTACTACTTGACTAGTGACATGGAGGACCTTTCCCCACTGTAGCCTTTGTATTGGATGAGCTTCCCCGTTTATTGTGTCTCGGCTCTGAGTTGGTGACAAAACTTACCTATGGTGAGTTGGAGTTCCTTGTGAATTCCCCCTAGTCACTAAGGTTGTGTTGGCTAAACCTGAAACTTTTAGTGCTGCCATCAATACAAAATCTGGAAAATGAAATGCTATATCTTGTATGAAAAGCCCATTCATGCAATGTGTTTCTAAACACACATGAATGAGAGGCATGCCAAATGAACATAGTAATAAAAATAAAATGTTATATATTTTGGAAAATAAATACCTAGGTAAACAAGCTGTCCATGACACACCTAGAAGTGCTCAGGTAAACAAGTGCCTTAAAAACACACCTGCAGCAGAAAGCCTAAAGAAAAAATGTAAATCTATGCAATGTGTTTGTAAACACACATAGATCAAGGCTATGGAAACTTCAGGCCCAAAAAAGCAATGGAACTTAAATGCTATATCTAAACAATTGCTGGCCTTATTTGTATTATGGATTGTGCGCATCTGTGAAGGTGAATAAACCCTCTTTAAACAACTCATCCATTTGTGAGACACCGCCATTCCCTGTGTTATTGCTCATTCAGTATATACTATGGTGTATTCCCTTTCCCTTGCCAAAGTGTCACAAAGTCAAGACAGTTAAGTCATCCCTTAGCCTAGCCAAGTTAATTTAGCCTTCACCCTTCACTAGCAAATTGATCACAACTATGAAGTGAGTATGATCCTGAAAGTCTAGTCTGAGTAATAATAATAATTAACGACACTATATATTTGGATTTAGATCGCCAGTCATGATTACTCTGTGTTATAGTTGCTATTTGAATAAATTGTAAAGCATGTATTAACCTTGATACTTTTCAGCAGCCTTGGATGATGGACTGAGTTATATTTGGTCATGGTTGGACCTAGTTTGACCATGGAGGACCATGGGACATGAGATGTTAGACCTTATGAGGATATGGATAGATGATATATGGTCTATATACACATACATGATGATTCTATGCAGCAGCTACAGGGTTATGATGATGATTCTTGGGATACAACAGTGTTTGATCATTTACAGAGCATTATTATTGGCCTTGTTCCGGTATATTGGATATTTATTTTGATCATGCAGAGACTCATATGGTGTATGAGTACACATCTTGGATAGATTTGGACCTTCTAAGTCCAATGGGACAGTTTGTTTTCAGTTCCGGGCACTTACAGTGATGATTGAGCCTCAGCAGGCTATCCCAGTGCAGTTTGGGTCTGTTGGAGGCCCTGTCAGTGCAGATGTGATTTTTATCCGGTTGACCTAGGGCGCTGATGATGAAGGGGGTGGTCCAGCCACTTGTTTTTACCATATTACCCCCCTTCCGGACACATTGGTGCCCTCACCTTGACAGCGCCAGCACTCCAGGAGGTTGTTTGGGGCAGTTTCACGCTTCTCGAGGCATTTCAGGATTGGTAGAAATGGATATTGAGGAAATCGATTTGGGCTACTGAGGCAAAGTTATGGCATGGGATGATCAGTGATGATAGATCGGGACCTTCCACACCTCCTCCAGCAGTTTCAGCTTCATCGGGGCCCGCATCCATCATTTATGGCACTTTCTGTGGATTTTTGAGGTCTTTTGAGGACCACGACTTCATTATGGAGGCACAATTTGGTACATTCATGATTATTTATTGGTTATTGTGCTATGGGGATTGACCAAGGAGGGATAAAATTACCCCTTGGACCCACCATAAGCCTCTTATGATATTTCATCATCATGATTTGGTGGGATTCCCCTCTTCTAGGACGATTTTGTCCACTTATGTTATATTTTATGTGTGATCCATGTATTATATTGTTGAGCTCATCTCAACCATTGATTAGACTTTTGTATCTTATAATCTTAGCCACTCATTCAAAAAGTGGTTAGGGTTTTGGTGCCTCTCCTTCCTATTTAAAGGAGAGAGCCTCTCATTGTAAAGGGTCTTTGGCTCTTGGATTATTGGTATAGAAAAATATTCTTGTGGAAATTCTTGTGGTCTCCTTTGCATCTGGTGTTCTTAGATGGTGATTGGAAAGTCTATTGCAACCTAGCATTTGGAAATTGTGGCAAGATCTATCTTTTTTTTTGGAAATCATTGTTTGTCTACAGGAGGGCGACTTCAACAAGGGCGATTTTGCAAGGCTTCTTCAAATCGACTTTCTTGGCATTCGCTTGTATCAGGGGGTTATCATTAGTATCATTGTGATCTATGCTATCTTTCTGTTACTTCTTTTGTGGCATTAGTCTTATCTCTTGATGCATCAAATCTGATATTGTTGACGTTTGTTGTGCAGGAGAGAGGGCGCATTGGCTTCTTGGACCAAATCGACTTGCATAGAAACTACCTCAAAGCTTCTCAAATTGATCGGGCTTGCATAGATCATCATCATCAAGGCATCTACAAGGTTACCCAGGTAAGATCCACAGGTTTGTTTCTCTTTCCTCTATCCAATCCATTGACATAACTCATAAATTGTTAAAACCCTAAATATCTTAAAACCCCCATTTTACATTTTCTCAGATCTACTTAGATCTAGTGGGTTGTTGGGCATAATACTGAAAACCCACCTCTATAGCATCCAAGGCATCCCGTATCTATAGTTTGGTGAGGATTGACCTCCATTTGATCCCCTTCCCAGGCCAACTTAGCCTCTCCCAAGCAAGGCACACTTCACTAGTTGGGCAAGTTGACCTAGATCTAGGTGGTGGGTGTTTGAGATTCCACTTGATTTGACATCTACACATCAAATAACATACACCCAGGTTGTCACTTTTCTGAATTTCACCTTGTGGGCCCTATTCCACATTTTAAGGGATTTAATCCCCATTTTGGACCACTTGGAACACTTAAACTCAGATCTACTAAGATCTAACCGGTGGATTGCCACGAAATTATAGATCCATACTCCTACCTGACTGATCTACCCGGATCTAAAATTTGGGTGCCATCCGACTTGTCTTGATCCACCTAAACCCCACTTTCAGCCTCCTTGGGTAAAGTCGCACCACCTTGGAGAAGTGAGTTCACTCACTTCTAGGAACTGGGTACTTGAGATTATTGCAGATCTGAAACCGGAATAATTCAAAACCTAGGTCTAGACTATCACTTTGTCAAATCTTGCCTTGGGGACAGCATTCCTTGTTTTAAGGGATTGTGGTCCACTTAGGTCAAACCTAGATCTAGACATATTCAACCATCAAGACCTATATTGTTCACTTATCTCATGTTGTAGGAGTCCTAAACCACAAGTTAACCCCACTTTGACTCCACTTCCCAATTCCCAAGGCACTGGTTTCTCTACAAGGTAATTCAACTTTCCTAGATTGTTGGATTGACTTGTGGTTTCACCTATGCATGGTAGACTATACCTTTGAAGACATCATGAACCATGGTCAAGCTTGTCTCATGTACTAGTTAGCCCCAATACAACCCTTAACTATCCTGCATTGGACACAGTTCCCAATGCAGTGGATCTTTTGACATTGACCTAGTACACTCATCCTAGATCTCACTTCAAACATTATAAGTCACTCTCACATCAACTATGAACCAAAGCTATACTTATTGAACCCCCACTTGGCTTGTGACTTCATCTTTAGGTCTAGGATAAACCATACACCTAACTTCACTTGGAAATACCCTGATTTGGTGTCTTGGTTTTGATCTCTCCTGTCGGGAGTAGATCGGGTCTCCCCCTTTGTTGTCTGGGCTAGATAACATAAAGCGAAGGTTGCCTCGACTGGCGTGACAACCATATATATATTGGAGGTCGAGGTGATCGTGGTTGCACCTTTTGAGTTGCCCTTCCCTATTGCCATCCATGACTGGATCCATCCATAGGGGTAACTACAGTTTAGGTGATAACATTTTGGCGCCGCTGCCGGGGAGGCAATAGCTTGCCCTAATCCTTCCCGCATATACAACGACACATATCTTGGTAGAGGAGTTAAATATACCTGGCGACTCCCAATCGTGACTCCGCTGAGGAGCGAGCTCACTTACATCCTTAAAACACTTAGAACTATGCCTTGTGTCACTAATTCAGAGAACGATATGATTTTGAAAATGATGACCGAAATGAGTGGTCTAATCCGAAACCTGAATGGGGTAGTTCTCAGAAAACAAAGAGAAAACATTGAAAAATATAAACCTTTTTCTAGAACCTTTGAGGGTGTGTATACCAATGAAAATCTCCAAACTAAGCCCACTTCTGATGGCAGAGTAGTAACTAGGTCTCAGGCAAAGAATAACACGAAAGACATAGATAAGAACAGAACCAGTCTGAAAGAAAATGCACTGGACCAAAGAAATACCACTTGTAGATTCCCCACTCAAACTCCAAACACTTCTCCTAAAGGGATTTTAAAGAAAAATGATCAACCCAGAAGGTTATCCCCTCAAGTCACTAAGAAGGTAATAAGTTCAAATCCTGCTAAACCCCATGCTAAGGATCCAGTACAAAGAAAACAAGTGAGTACTCCTAGCAAAGAGATCTCTCCTATACTACAAGAAAAGCTAAATTCAAACATACTGGGAAAACTCTCAGGATCTTCTGTCATGGTGTCTTTAAAAGATTTGGTAGTTATTCCTTCCGTTAGAACGCAGGTAATGCAGTTATTGGATTTAAAAATAAATACCAAGGACAAAGAAAAGGCTTGCAACTTAAAAATTGACTTGAGTAATTTCGTATCCAAACCTAATATCCCTGTGCCCTTGGAGGAACTTCTGAAAATCCCTTCATACTTCAATCAAGCAACTAAATTCCTAGGAATCGAGCCTAAAATCAAGAATCCTGTGAAAGTGACAGTTGAGGATGATCCCCCCATCATGATTCAAAGTGTAATTGACAAAGATAGGGGTCACCCCCCCTTTTATATTGCTTTGGAAATAAATCAATTGATATTGCATAACTGTATGTTAGACTCAGGAGCAGAAGTAAACATTATGCCTCTTAAAGTCATGGAACAATTAGAGTTAAAACCATCCAGAGAATATAGAAATGTGTGCGGGATGGATTCCAGGCCTGTTGAGTCAAAAGGTATGATTGAAAACCTCAAAATGAAATTAGCTGCTTACCCTGCAATTGAAATAAGTATGAATGTCCTAGTTTTAGACATTCCTGACGCATGGGGGATGTTGCTATCAAGGGAATGGGCTGCCAAATTAGGAGGAAGTATCCAAATGGATTTATCTTACGCAACCATCCCTATAGGAGAAAAGGCCACTTATAGATTGATGAATGAAAAACCTATGACAGAACACGTAGAAACACCCGACTACTTGTTTGAAGACGCTATGCGTCCCACTGAGGAAGTTGGAAACTACATGGTGATGGCCAACTATTGGGAAGAACCCCGACAGCACCCTTTCCCTCCTAGTCAAGTTTGGAAAATGCATTTTGATGGAGCAAAGTCTAGGCATGGTGCTGGAGCTAGGATTGTCCTTACATCTCCGTCGGGTGAAGAAAAACTGTTTGCATACCGTCTTGAATTTGATTGCACAAACAATGTAGCTGAGTATGAGGCATTGCTTTTAGGTTTAGAAATTTGTCGTGAACAAAAGATCAAATGTCTAAATGTAACTGGAGATTCTGATTTGGTTGTATCCCAAGTGAAGAACCAGTTTGCAGCCAAAAATAATAGGCTTAGGGATTATCGAAATGCTGTTTGGGACACTATAGAAATGTTTGATGCTTTTGCAATACGAGCAGTCCCGAGAGAAGAAAATACCCTGGCTGATGCATTATCAGTAATAGCGTGCACCTTTGAAACTCCTGATCATCTTAAAAATAAAGAGTGTAAGGTTGAAGTAATATTTAGACCTTCCGTTCCTGATAATCAAGATCATTGGCAAGTCTTTGACTCTGATGCACAAATCATTGCATTCTTACAAAACCATGAAAGTTTTCAGAATTGCAATGTGAATCTAGAAGATAAATCAAGCGGTTGTTCCATTCAAAATCTTGATGTTATGAAACTAGCAATACCTCTGGAGAAAAATTTCAACAGACAGGATGAATACAAAGGTAAGAGAGCTGAATCGGTAGATGAGGTTATAGAGATAAATATTGGAACTTCAGTTTCTCCCAGAATGATTAGGATAGGAAAGAATGCCTCCCCAGAAGAAAGAAAGGCGATTGTAAATCTAATTAGGAAGTATCGAGATATTTTCGCTTGGGCATATGACGAACTCAGAACTTTTGACCCTGAAATTATTGAGCATACTATCCCTTTGCATGAAGGAGCTAAACCTTATAGGAAAAAGTTAAGAAATGTCAATCCAAAACTTGCTCCCTTAATTAAGAAAGAGCTTGAGAAAATGCTAGCAGCCGGGATTATCCAACCTGTTCGACACACTACTTGGGTTTCTAACCCGGTGATTGTGAGAAAGAAAAGTGGTGAAATCAGAATATGTATTGATTTCAGAAACCTAAACCAAGCATCCCTCAAGGACAATTACCCTTTGCCAAATATGGAAAATCTGTTGCAAAGTGTTACTGGGGCAGGTATGTTGTCAATGTTGGATGGTTTTTCGGGGTATAATCAGGTACGTATTAGAAAGGAAGACAGAAATAAAACAACCTTTACTACTCCATGGGGAACTTTCCAATATATAAGAATGCCATTCGGATTGTTAAACGCCGGTTCCACTTTTCAAAGGGCTATGGATCAAGCATTTAGTGATTTGATTGGGAAAATCATTGCTATTTATCAGGATGACCTAACAGTGTTTTCAAAGGAACGAGGAGACCATATCGAACATTTGAGAAGAGTTTTTGAACGTTGCAGAAAGTTTGGTATATCATTAAATCCCAAAAAATCAACTTTCGGAGTAGATGAAGGTAAGCTATTGGGACACATTGTGTCAAAAGAAGGTATCAGAATCGACCCAGAACGTGTCCAGGCTATCAATGCTATTGCAGCACCCCATAATGTGGCCACCTTGCAATCTTTCTTTTGCAAAATAAACTTCGTTCGAAGATTCATTCCAAACCTAGCAGAATTAGCCAAACCATTGAATGCCCTTCTTAAAAAGGATGTGAAGTTTGTTTGGGATAAGGAATGTGAATCATCTTTCATCAAACTCAAGAAGGCCATTTCAACCTCCCCGGTACTAGCTTGTCCTGATTACAATAAAGAGTTCATGATTTACTCATATGCTTCGGAAGATACTATTGCTGGTGTGTTATTACAAAAGAACAACGAAAACCATGAACAACCTATAGCCTTTATGAGTAAAAACTTGAGAGATGCCGAGCTGAAATATACCACAACTGAAAAGCAAGCTTATGCCTTAGTTAAAGCCTTGAAACATTTCAGAACCTATGTGGGGTATTCCAAAATTAAAGCATATGTGCCTTATCAAGCAGTAAAGGATGTTCTATCACAAGCAGATGGCATAGGTGTAAGAGGAAATTGGATTTCACGTATACAAGAATATGATCTAGAGATTAAGCCAATTAAGATTGTGAAAGGTCAAGGGTTAGCTCAACTTCTAACTGAAAAGGGAGGAAATGTGGTAAATATGGTAAGTGAAAGGGATCCTTTTATTTTAAACATTGATGAAGAGCATGAATGGTACAAAGATATCATATATTTTTTGAGAAACTTGTCATGCCCTGATCACCTGGTGGATCATCAAAGAAGGGCATTAAGGCTAAAAGCTGAAAAGTATGTTTTAACCCAGGATGGATTAGGATGGAGGAACCCCGATGGGATAATTTTGAAATGTGTCAACCTAGAGGAATCACAAACCATTATGAAAGAAATGCACTCTGGATTATGTGGTGGGCATTATGCCCCAAGAACAACCGCTGCAAAAATCATGAGGGCTGGTTATTATTGGCCAACACTTTTCAAGGATGTGCATTCTTATGTTAGAGTTTGTCAAGAATGCCAACTTTTTTCAGGAAAACCGAGATTGCCTGCCCTACCTCTAAATCCTGTAGTAGTAGAAGCTCCTTTTCAGAAATGGGGTATGGATTTTGTTGGACCTTTTAGTGAAAACTCGAGCAATGGATATAAGTACATGTTGACCTGTACTGATTATTTTACTCGATGGGTAGAGGCAATCCCAACCAAAAAGGCTACAGCCGAGGTAGTTGTGAAATTTTTGGAAGAAAACATCGTATCCAGATATGGTTGTCCTTTAAAAATAACAACTGATAACGCTCCAGCTTTCAGTAAAATAGAAATGTCAACTTTTTGCATGAATCATGGAATCACTCTCTCGCATTCATCAAACTATTATCCCCAAGGAAACGGTCTCGCTGAGTCTAGCAATAAGAATTTGATAAGGTTACTAAAAAGAATGGTTGGCACCAATAAAAGAAGTTGGGATACAAAGTTGAAATATGCCTTATGGGCTGATAGGACAACGGTTAAAAGGATTACCGGAAGATCACCTTTTGAGTTGGTATATGGGAAAGATTGTAGACTCCCAATAAATTTGCAAATTCCTGTATATGAGTTGTTACAACAATGCACTTCGGATGAAGAAGCCTTCCAAGCAAGAATTGATAAACTAGTAGAACTTGATGAAATGAGAAGGATGGCATTCAACAAAACCATCATCGAACAAGAAAGAGTTAAAGGAACTTTTGACCAAAGAACAAGGAATGTGAAATTCAGGGTAGGAGACATAGTCTTGTTATGGGATAAAAACAAGGCAAAACCTGGGAACCATGGAAAATTTGAAAAAATTTGGATGGGCCCGTATCGAGTATCGAGGATAGCTGGAAAGGGGTCAGTTTTTCTAGAAACTCTAGATGGGGATGAACTTGAACTCCCTGTAAACGGGCTTTTGTTAAAGCATTATTTCCCACCCATTGAATAAACTATGCATTGCATTGCCTGGTAGAGTAGGGTAGGTAGGAGACCAAATAAGCCTACTTAGGCAGTAGTTAGTCTTTTCAGCCTTTGAGTCTGGCACCTTCTTAGTCTCTAAGCTCCTTTGTAAGCTCCTAGTTTAACTGAGTACCTGTCACTTTTTCTTTTCCTGCACAATAAATTTCAAATTTTGCAAATTATGTTAGTAGTTTAATTTACTTTCTGCATTTATACTTTATGCATTTATATTTTTGACATAGAGTAGATTTTATTTCAGTTGATTTTATATTTTTCCCACACATGCGGCATGAGGTATTTTTTTTTTTAGATGTTTGTGAATGCAGAAAATAGGTTGCAAGAATAAAAGCTGGAAGTAAAATGGTAGAGTGCTGGATCGTGGATTCGAGTAGCAGAGTTCGAGGACCAGAGATTCTGAGGTTCTCAAGCGCTCATTTCAGCAGAGCACTTGTCCCAGCCGGAGCCAGATGTTATCACATATATAGTAGCCGGGCTACCATACATTATTTTTGTCATTCCAGTACACTATTCAGCCAGTTCCCTTGCATTTGAGATGCCGAGATGAGCATCTATATTGGATCACTATCAGATTGTGGACAACAGTTGCATTCCCCATGCCATGACTGAGTTTCAGGACACTCAGAGAGGTGACCGATGTAGCCATTATACCATTGGTACAGAGCAGACAGTAGTGCCCAGAGTTACAGCAGCAGTCTCAGAGGACAGATGATGGTACAGGTTGATGAGCTTGCAGGTATATGACTCAGCAGGTATATCATGGTGTTATGGTTAGATTGCTTTTATACTTATTCTTATAGCATGTCTTAGCACTTAGTGTCATGATCTGGCGATCATATAGATATATGGACCTGGTTGATCTATTATATATATTATACTGTCCCTACTCAGACTTAGAAGTTCACTATTCATACTCATCGGTACATACCCTCCTTAGGGAGAATAGAGGTGATCATTCCACCATACCATGGCTTGCTAGTGTTGGCTCCATTATTTCATTGTCTTCATCCATCCATGGCCCACCTTTTAGATTATCACCCTGACTTACTACTTGACTAGTGACATGGAGGACCTTTCCCCACTGTAGCCTTTGTATTGGATGAGCTTCCCCGTTTATTGTGTCTCGGCTCTGAGTTGGTGAAAAAACTTACCTATGGTGAGTTGGAGTTCCTTGTGAATTCCCCCTAGTCACTAAGGTTGTGTTGGCTAAACCTGAAACTTTTAGTGCTGCCATCAATACAAAATCTGGAAAATGAAATGCTATATCTTGTATGAAAAGCCCATTCATGCAATGTGTTTCTAAACACACATGAATGAGAGGCATGCCAAATGAACATGGCAATAAAAATAAAATGTTATATCTTGTGGAAAATAAATACCTAGGTAAACAAGCTGTCCATGACACACCTAGAAGTGCTCAGGTAAACAAGTGCCTTAAAAACACACCTGCAGCAGAAAGCCTAAAGAAAAAATGTAAATCTATGCAATGTGTTTGTAAACACACATAGATCAAGGCTATGGAAACTTCAGGCCCAAAAAAGCAATGGAACTTAAATGCTATATCTAAACAATTGCTGGCCTTATTTGTATTATGGATTGTGCGCATCTGTGAAGGTGAATAAACCCTCTTTAAACAACTCATCCATTTGTGAGACACCGCCATTCCCTGTGTTATTGCTCATTCAGTATATACTATGGTGTATTCCCTTTCCCTTGCCAAAGTGTCACAAAGTCAAGACAGTTAAGTCATCCCTTAGCCTAGCCAAGTTAATTTAGCCTTCACCCTTCACTAGCAAATTGATCACAACTATGAAGTGAGTATGATCCTGAAAGTCTAGTCTGAGTAATAATAATAATTAACGACACTATATATTTGGATTTAGATCGCCAGTCATGATTACTCTGTGTTATAGTTGCTATTTGAATAAATTGTAAAGCATGTATTAACCTTGATACTTTTCAGCAGCCTTGGATGATGGACTGAGTTATATTTGGTCATGGTTGGACCTAGTTTGACCATGGAGGACCATGGGACATGAGATGTTAGACCTTATGAGGATATGGATAGATGATATATGGTCTATATACACATACATGATGATTCTATGCAGCAGCTACAGGGTTATGATGATGATTCTTGGGATACAACAGTGTTTGATCATTTATAGAGCATTATTATTGGCCTTGTTCCGGTATATTGGATATTTATTTTGATCATGCAGAGACTCATATGGTGTATGAGTACACATCTTGGATAGATTTGGACCTTCTAAGTCCAATGGGACAGTTTGTTTTCAGTTCCGGGCACTTACAGTGATGATTGAGCCTCAGCAGGCTATCCCAGTGCAGTTTGGGTCTGTTGGAGGCCCTGTCAGTGCAGATGTGATTTTTATCCGGTTGACCTAGGGCGCTGATGATGAAGGGGGTGGTCCAGCCACTTGTTTTTACCATATTACCCCCCTTCCGGACACATTGGTGCCCTCACCTTGACAGCGCCAGCACTCCAGGAGGTTGTTTGGGGCAGTTTCACGCTTCCCGAGGCATTTCAGGATTGGTAGAAATGGCTATTGAGGAAATCGATTTGGGCTACTGAGGCAAATTTATGGCATGGGATGATCAGTGATGATAGATCGGGACCTTCCACACCTCCTCCAGCAGTTTCAGCTTCATCGGGGCCCGCATCCATCATTTATGGCACTTTCTGTGGATTTTTGAGGTCTTTTGAGGACCACGACTTCATTATGGAGGCACGATTTGGTACATTCATGATTATTTATTGGTTATTGTGCTATGGGGATTGACCAAGGAGGGATAAAATTACCCCTTGGACCCACCATAAGCCTCTTATGATATTTCATCATCATGATTTGGTGGGATTCCCCTCTTCTAGGGCGATTTTGTCCACTTATGTTATATTTTATGTGTGATCCATGTATTATATTGTTGAGCTCATCTCAACCATTGATTAGACTTTTGTATCTTATAATCTTAGCCACTCATTCAAAAAGTGGTTAGGGTTTTGGTGCCTCTCCTTCCTATTTAAAGGAGAGAGCCTCTCATTGTAAATGGTCTTTGGCTCTTGGATTATTGGTATAGAAAAATATTCTTGTGGAAATTCTTGTGGTCTCCTTTGCATCTGGTGTTCTTAGATGGTGATTGGAAAGTCTATTGCAACCTAGCATTTGGAAATTGTGGCAAGATCTATCTTTTTTTTTGGAAATCATTGTTTGTCTACAGGAGGGCGACTTCAACAAGGGCGATTTTGCAAGGCTTCTTCAAATCGACTTTCTTGGCATTCGCTTGTATCAGGGGGTTATCATTAGTATCATTGTGATCTATGCTATCTTTCTGTTACTTCTTTTGTGGCATTAGTCTTATCTCTTGATGCATCAAATCTGATATTGTTGACGTTTGTTGTGCAGGAGAGAGGGCGCATTGGCTTCTTGGACCAAATCGACTTGCATAGAAACTACCTCAAAGCTTCTCAAATTGATTGGGCTTGCATAGATCATCATCATCAAGGCATCTACAAGGTTACCCAGGTAAGATCCACAGGTTTGTTTCTCTTTCCTCTATCCAATCCATTGACATAACTCATAAATTGTTAAAACCCTAAATATCTTAAAACCCCCATTTTACATTTTCTCAGATCTACTTAGATCTAGTGGGTTGTTGGGAATAATACTGAAAACCCACCTCTATAGCATCCAAGGCATCCCGGATCTATAGTTTGGTGAGGATTGACCTCCATTTGATCCCCTTCCCAGGCCAACTTAGCCTCTCCCAAGCAAGGCGCACTTCACTAGTTGGGCAAGTTGACCTAGATCTAGGTGGTGGGTGTTTGAGATTCCACTTGATTTGACATCTACACATCAAATAACATACACCCAGGTTGTCACTTTTCTGAATTTCACCTTGTGGGCCCTATTCCACATTTTAAGGGATTTAATCCCCATTTTGGACCACTTGGAACACTTAAACTCAGATCTACTAAGATCTAACCGGTGGATTGCCACGAAATTATAGATCCATACTCCTACCTGACTGATCTACCCGGATCTAAAATTTGGGTGCCATCCGACTTGTCTTGATCCACCTAAACCCCACTTTCAGCCTCCTTGGGTAAAGTCGCACCACCTTGGAGAAGTGAGTTCACTCACTTCTAGGAACTGGGTACTTGAGATTATTGCAGATCTGAAACCGGAATAATTCAAAACCTAGGTCTAGACTATCACTTTGTCAAATCTTGCCTTGGGGACAGCATTCCTTGTTTTAAGGGATTGTGGTCCACTTAGGTCAAACCTAGATCTAGACATATTCAACCATCAAGACCTATATTGTTCACTTATCTCATGTTGTAGGAGTCCTAAACCACAAGTTAATCCCACTTTGACTCCACTTCCCAATTCCCAAGGCACTGGTTTCTCTACAAGGTAATTCAACTTTCCTAGATTGTTGGATTGACTTGTGGTTTCACCTATGCATGGTAGACTATACCTTTGAAGACATCATGAACCATGGTCAAGCTTGTCTCATGTACTAGTTAGCCCCAATACAACCCTTAACTATCCTGCATTGGACACAGTTCCCAATGCAGTGGATCTTTTGACATTGACCTAGTACACTCATCCTAGATCTCACTTCAAACATTATAAGTCACTCTCACATCAACTATGAACCAAAGCTATACTTATTGAACCCCCACTTGGCTTGTGACTTCATCTTTAGGTCTAGGATAAACCATACACCTAACTTCACTTGGAAATACCCTGATTTGGTGTCTTGGTTTTGATCTCTCCTGTCGGGAGTAGATCGGGTCTCCCCCTTTGTTGTCTGGGCTAGATAACATAAAGCGAAGGTTGCCTCGACTGGCGTGACAACCATATATATATTGGAGGTCGAGGTGATCGTGGTTGCACCTTTTGAGTTGCCCTTCCCTATTGACATCCATGACTGGATCCATCCATAGGGGTAACTACAGTTTAGGTGATAACATTTTGGCGCCGCTGCCGGGGAGGCAATAGCTTGCCCTAATCCTTCCCGCATATACAACGACACATATCTTGGTAGAGGAGTTAAATATACCTGGCGAATCCCAATCGTGACTCCGCTGAGGAGCGAGCTCACTTACATCCTTAAAACACTTAGAACTATGCCTTGTGTCACTAATTCAGAGAACGATATGATTTTGAAAATGATGACCGAAATGAGTGGTCTAATCCGAAACCTGAATGGGGTAGTTCTCAGAAAACAAAGAGAAAACATTGAAAAATATAAACCTTTTTCTAGAACCTTTGAGGGTGTGTATACCAATGAAAATCTCCAAACTAAGCCCACTTCTGATGGCAGAGTAGTAACTAGGTCTCAGGCAAAGAATAACACGAAAGACATAGATAAGAACAGAACCAGTCTGAAAGAAAATGCACTGGACCAAAGAAATACCACTTGTAGATTCCCCACTCAAACTCCAAACACTTCTCCTAAAGGGATTTTAAAGAAAAATGATCAACCCAGAAGGTTATCCCCTCAAGTCACTAAGAAGGTAATAAGTTCAAATCCTGCTAAACCCCATGCTAAGGATCCAGTACAAAGAAAACAAGTGAGTACTCCTAGCAAAGAGATCTCTCCTATACTACAAGAAAAGCTAAATTCAAACATACTGGGAAAACTCTCAGGATCTTCTGTCATGGTGTCTTTAAAAGATTTGGTAGTTATTCCTTCCGTTAGAACGCAGGTAATGCAGTTATTGGATTTAAAAATAAATACCAAGGACAAAGAAAAGGCTTGCAACTTAAAAATTGACTTGAGTAATTTCGTATCCAAACCTAATATCCCTGTGCCCTTGGAGGAACTTCTGAAAATCCCTTCATACTTCAATCAAGCAACTAAATTCCTAGGAATCGAGCCTAAAATCAAGAATCCTGTGAAAGTGACAGTTGAGGATGATCCCCCCATCATGATTCAAAGTGTAATTGACAAAGGTAGGGGTCACCCCCCCTTTTATATTGCTTTGGAAATAAATCAATTGATATTGCATAACTGTATGTTAGACTCAGGAGCAGAAGTAAACATTATGCCTCTTAAAGTCATGGAACAATTAGAGTTAAAACCATCCAGAGAATATAGAAATGTGTGCGGGATGGATTCCAGGCCTGTTGAGTCAAAAGGTATGATTGAAAACCTCAAAATGAAATTAGCTGCTTACCCTGCAATTGAAATAAGTATGAATGTCCTAGTTTTAGACATTCCTGACGCATGGGGGATGTTGCTATCAAGGGAATGGGCTGCCAAATTAGGAGGAAGTATCCAAATGGATTTATCTTACGCAACCATCCCTATAGGAGAAAAGGCCACTTATAGATTGATGAATGAAAAACCTATGACAGAACACGTAGAAACACCCGACTACTTGTTTGAAGACGCTATGCGTCCCACTGAGGAAGTTGGAAACTACATGGTGATGGCCAACTATTGGGAAGAACCCCGACAGCACCCTTTCCCTCCTAGTCAAGTTTGGAAAATGCATTTTGATGGAGCAAAGTCTAGGCATGGTGCTGGAGCTAGGATTGTCCTTACATCTCCGTCGGGTGAAGAAAAACTGTTTGCATACCGTCTTGAATTTGATTGCACAAACAATGTAGCTGAGTATGAGGCATTGCTTTTAGGTTTAGAAATTTGTCGTGAACAAAAGATCAAATGTCTAAATGTAACTGGAGATTCTGATTTGGTTGTATCCCAAGTGAAGAACCAGTTTGCAGCCAAAAATAATAGGCTTAGGGATTATCGAAATGCTGTTTGGGACACTATAGAAATGTTTGATGCTTTTGCAATACGAGCAGTCCCGAGAGAAGAAAATACCCTGGCTGATGCATTATCAGTAATAGCGTGCACCTTTGAAACTCCTGATCATCTTAAAAATAAAGAGTGTAAGGTTGAAGTAATATTTAGACCTTCCGTTCCTGATAATCAAGATCATTGGCAAGTCTTTGACTCTGATGCACAAATCATTGCATTCTTACAAAACCATGAAAGTTTTCAGAATTGCAATGTGAATCTAGAAGATAAATCAAGCGGTTGTTCCATTCAAAATCTTGATGTTATGAAACTAGCAATACCTCTGGAGAAAAATTTCAACAGACATGATGAATACAAAGGTAAGAGAGCTGAACCGGTAGATGAGGTTATAGAGATAAATATTGGAACTTCAGTTTCTCCCAGAATGATTAGGATAGGAAAGAATGCCTCCCCAGAAGAAAGAAAGGCGATTGTAAATCTAATTAGGAAGTATCGAGATATTTTCGCTTGGGCATATGACGAACTCAGAACTTTTGACCCTGAAATTATTGAGCATACTATCCCTTTGCATGAAGGAGCTAAACCTTATAGGCAAAAGTTAAGAAATGTCAATCCAAAACTTGCTCCCTTAATTAAGAAAGAGCTTGAGAAAATGCTAGCAGCCGGGATTATCCAACCTGTTCGACACACTACTTGGGTTTCTAACCCGGTGATTGTGAGAAAGAAAAGTGGTGAAATCAGAATATGTATTGATTTCAGAAGTCAACTGCGCGTGACAATGGGATGTCTATCGCTTTGAGCTCGGGAGTCCACTCTGTAGGAACTCCTTCTTGAAAACAGTTTTTTTTTTTTTTTTTGCGAGCCGCGACATCCACCTGTGCAGCTCCTTTGGAAATGATGCCCAGAAAATCTCGTGAATATCTTTCCACAGATATCTATCCGACCACTGTGTGTCACATAGACGCAGATGTCTATTCTCTTGCCTTGTAAAGTCTCTTATGGTCTTGTCCCACCAAGCTTGGATTTCTGTCTTTTCAGGATGCCAGTTGTCAGATCCTTCTGGGAACTGATATTCTTCGTCACACATCACGATTGCAACTCATCATAGATTCTAGTGTGGCAACGGAACCATTTGTTGGCTATAACTGACCCAGAGGTTTTCTATAAGAGTCAGGTTCTTCGCGGTTTCCCTTTGGCCAACAAAACCCCTTCGCACTGGCCCTTTCGACAACAACCTGCGAGTAGGTTGAGGTCTCACCTGAGGTGTATCTATGGGGTACTGCGGAATCAGGTTTCCACAGTAAGTGACGAGTTGCTTGGATGGACGTACTGCGCAGCACAAGCTAAGGAAGATGTGATGCGAGACCAGATTGTGCGGCGTGCAACGAGATATGCGTTGCGGGCAAATACTGTGAGGCGACGGGAAACATTGCGGCCTGCGCTTCCAAATCCTTCTATCGCGGGGCTTCTATTGAAATTGTGAACTATGCAGTTCTACTTTATACTCGAACTACCTTGAACATGCTCAAGGCTCTGAATTGAGTATCACTCATCCACTCATTCAACTACTTAGCCGATTATCCATCTACTATTCGTTCATCCACTTGGTATGGTTAGGATTTGAGCATATTCTATTGATACAATCTAATTGTTATGCATTTGTTTTATTGCGCATAAGGAAGTACTAAAGTGATCTCTTAACACTTAACCAACTAACTGATTCACTGTTCTCAAACAAAAGCTAAATGTTCACCATTCATCTATTCATGCAGAACTTAACATATCATCTCCATACTTCTTCTGATGGCAAATGCATACAACAGTTCTCTCATAACAACATGCAAGGAAACATCTAGACATTCATTTACAGAAAACATAGATAAGCATTCATCCATAAAACAAAAACGCACAACACAATATTTAACGTGGTTCACTTCCCCAGATGGGAAGCTACGTCCACAAGAACGGTTGGTAATATATATCTTTAAAGGGGATGGGGACAACCGTTCTTAGTCTGCGCACTCAGCTGTAGACTCTCCTTCCTCTCAAATAGGTCTCCGCGCACACAGCTGCAGAGCCTTTACAATCTTCTCAACTCAAAAGAGATTTTGCAATACAACCACTCAACTTATTCAACAACACTGAGATAACCTCAGAACCCAGAACCCAGAACCCCATCCCATACAAAATTGTCTTCTTAAATAGACCATGGCTGAAGGTCATGTCTTTACAATGTTGAAGACCTAAATCCAAAATCCTTAGGGTTTACAAAACTGTGCCGGTTTCCCTAAACCGGTTTGCTGGCATCTGGTAGTGTCTGCTTCATCCTAGTGGTTCTCCACGTCTTCATTCTATCGCTATCGGCCTTCCTATCGCACGCATGCCAATAGGTCACTTTCACTGAACCGTTCATCTCTAACGGTCTCGCCCACTAGGCATGCCAAGCCATCGCTTTCCCTGAGCTATCCTTTTCTTCACAAACTCGTGTATTGGACGCCTTCCTGAATTGCTCATGCCCGCCGCTTGACACTCCTAGAGCATCTTTCCAAAATTAGACCACTACTGGTCCATCCGGTACCTGTACCTGATCCTCGTCCAGCACTCCGCTTTGCTGGCTCCACGAGGCCTGACTACTTCGCAGCACTACTTCCTTGCAGTGCTGGTCTTCACGGTACTGCCAAAATTCGGATGCTGCACACAACTTCGTAGCATGGTCAAAACTTGGATGCTGCGCACAACTTTGCAGCACCCTTAACACTTAGACAAAATTTTATCTTTTTCTGAGCTGCGCTCAGCTCAGCTTTTCCTGCTTATCAAAAGTGTTACCAAAAATTTGCCCCAACTTGGGCCCAACAAGAAGCAAGAAAGAAAAGATCTCCAAGAATATAAAGAAAAAGGTCCAATATTAATCCCAAACAGAGTCAGGGCAAACCAACAGAATCTTAAATAGCAAAATCCAGAGATGGGAGGGGCTTAGAAGGCTAGTAAATGAATCAAATGAAATCAATGAAAACAAATCAAATTGAAATCAAAACTATGTTCTTTCCCCAGTGGAGTTGCTAGATTTGTTTATGGACAATCTACTCAAGTGGACTCAAGCGAGATCTCCCTAGTCCAGGTGGATCAAGAACTAAATCTAATTTCCTAGATCAATTAGAGATTCAAGTAGATAGATGTCTTACCTTCAGATTCATGAATCTTTCTCCTCTTTGTCGCTCCAAGCTTCATGGTCTTCAGATCTCAAGCTACAAAACCCTGTCAAGCATATAGAGATAAACAAACAATAAAAGCACATCTAAACACTAGCTGATCCAAGCTAACAATTAAGGAAGAAAGATCCAAATATCATTAACACAAAGACATTTATGGAAAGAGATTATATTGCTGTAAATAAATGGGAAATACATAGAAGAGTGATGATTACAACCCAAGCCTTAACGCTGTAACCTTCCTCCAATAGTCCAAGCCAAGTCTCCAAAGGGTGTGTGTGCCTCCCAAGAGATGAATAGGGAGCACCTAGGGTAATTCCACCAGCATGTAAGTGCTATAGTCCTTCCTCCCTTCTCAATGGAGAGAGAGGTCTTATTTATAAGGCTAGGAGGATAGAGTAGGTTGAGGATCAGGGGGATATGTCTAAGGGATCTTCCCATTAGGTTAGGAGCTGACTAACAGTTGTTCCTACCAATTAGGGATAGGTATCCATGTCACCTAGCTTCGAGAACTCGCTCGAAGCCCCTTATTATCCACCCTAACCAACCCTGGTGCACTCTGCATGAAGACAATGGGCGCCAGGAAGGGTCAGGCACATATTGGATGAAGGAAGCAAGAGCCACTGGTGCATGCTTCCAGTGTACATCAGGCGCTAGCTAAGGTCTGGCGTCCCTTGCTAGGCAGCAGGATGTGCCAACATTACTAGGAAAGGTGGAAGACAAGGTCAGAAACTTGCTCAATGATGTTCTAGCCAGGGAAACTTCAAGGATTAAGGCACTGAGTTGATACATGGATCATGATGACGAGATTTTTCTATAACAACGAGGCTCTTGAAGTTTTACAAGTGCCCCTTGATGAGATCCACATATTACTTGCTGTGGAGGCTTCTGTATATGTGGGTCCCGACGCAATGGATCTTCCGAGATGGAGAGGAATACCTGAGAATCACTGTGCAAGATATATATTTTTTGATAGGGTTGACTCACTAGGGGGTGAGAGAACCCTTCCCTCCGAGGATGGTGGGGGAGACAATCCATAGTCTAGTGGATTGATTTTGTGATGGTGACCAAAGTGTTATCAACTATGGTCAGTTTTTTTTAGCCATATGAGGGCTCTTCCTGTTCATACTGTGGTAACAACTATGGTGCGAGTGTTGGGGGCATAGTCCCCCAACTAGATTACGGGAGGTCAACTCCATCTCATGGAGAGAGTATTAGTTGGTCGACCAGTGGCATGGGGTCTGCTGCTATTGCAAGCGATGACTCGACATATGTCAGATCTGCATCGGCGTGGGATTCAAACCACCTTTTGTTTTGGTAGTGTTTTGTGCTCGTATTTCTTCAAACGATATCCTTCATTAAGGCCCATTGTGGTAGTGCCTCTTAGGGTGCCACAGGAGCCGCAGATGATGTATTGGGGGTGGATCATGCCTCGTGCTGGTGGTGGGCCCGTGGGGTATTATTTTACTCCATAGGTATTGGATGTGTGGGAGGGTCGTATTGTCCAGATGGAGAGGTACCCTTGGAGTGATATGGACTACAGGATAGATCTAGAGCTTCCTATCCCCCCTGGGGGGATTCGATGCTATAGGTATGTTTTATGTTTTGTACTTTGTGATAGTCATACATATTTGTACATACTTTTATTTCTGCACATTTCAATATATGTTTATCAAGTACTGATGATGGTTTCCCCCTTTGTGATGCAGATATTGGTCCTGTACAACTACCACGATGGGCACGGGCTAGGAGAGACCACCCTACTACTAGAGTTGGGTAGGTTATAGGTGGAACTACTGCGGCTGGGGTTGTTACCGTCAGAGTGGGGCCTGCTAGAGGGGCAGGGGTCGGTGGAGCGACTGTAGGGGGAGAAGTTGCAAGGGATCATATGGCAATTGTTCTGGCTGATTTGGAGCAAAGGTTGGGTGTTATGTCTGTCGGGGTTGATGACTAGGGTATGGTCGATCTCAAGAATGAGGAGCTGGCTTTGACACTTCATCTACCAATTGAGTGTGGAGCAACTTGGAGATCGAATATGTGCCGATTGACAGTGGCATGCCATGTGGAACAAGAGGTGCAGGGGGGTGCAGCCCCTCCTCCACGATAGAGACCATGATAGGGATTGGATCCATCATGAGGGGAGGTTGTGCAGCCGTTGGCCATTATGGGACCACGAGATCCACCAACTAGAGGGGAATCTTGATTATGTATAGGGCTATGGGCCCCATTTTGTATATTATTTTTGTGATGTACGCAAACCATAATCTAGGGCCACCAAATCAAAACTCATCCAAAGTATCTAAGATCTGATACCACTGTAGTGTACCTAAGCCAAGCACAACAAAGGAATAGCCTCACTAACTCAATGGGACAAGGAAAACACTAATGTAATGAAGGAAAAAAGTGGCTACACTAGTTCAAGGATCCTTTACACAATGTACTGGGATCATTTATGTTTTTAAATTAGCTACTACTGAAGTCTAATCTAATCCTTCCTAGGTACACCAACATATGCAAACTAGATCCTTTCTACTAGATCAAAGAGAGAGACACTAGGAATTTACTTCCGGGAAGGTAGGAGGCTCTAGAACTTAGAGAAGGGTTGTGGAATAGGTCTCTGGTCTCTGTTATGATAGGTACTTCAGTAAAAAATTTTGCAAAAAATTGCATAGGTCAATTTGGTCGATTGGATCCTCGGTAGTGAGATTTCCCAATTCGGCACTGCGTAGTTACCTTGTTTCCAACTCGACTCAAATGCTAGTAGATCCTCCCAAAATTCCAATCTAAATGTGGGGACCGAACTAGTTTTTTGTATAGTTTTCAAATATGGCATTGGATGAAAATGGAAAAGTAGAAGACACTTTTTAAAGCGAATTATGAAAACTGGTCAGAATTGGCACACAATGAGCATAGGTTCATAAGCATTAAAATACAAATGGAATTTCTACATAACAGATCTGGGTTTTTTATTAACAGATAATATCAGAGATTTTATTACATAATGGATTGTGTGCTAAGCCATCTGATCCAATAGAGTCCATAGAACAACTCTCTAGACCCACAAACACTCCCATAAACACACTATGAGCAATTGGAAACCAAAATGGGGAGTATGCTTCTCCCAATCTACTTGATGAATACCATGACCTGTAGATAACCTGCAATAAGCTCTATAAATGGATATGTATACTCCACTCCTTTATTTAAATAAATGAGGGGCCCATCACCCTCTTGGTAAGCATGGAGAGCATCACCCAAGCCATGAATTACCAATGCAATCCAATATACTTTCTTTAAAAAAAATAGCCAACCTCAAGAAGTGTCATTGCTGCTATATAGCTTCATAGAAACCGCAAAGCCACTTGCAAATACCATGGGACCCAAAAAACCATGGGGAGTAACATAACCCTTGATTTCTTCCACATTGGCCACATTCAATGTATCATTTGACCACTTCCTTATGTAATTCGACCTCCAACACTTCTTGGACCATTTTCTAACCAAAATTTATCATTCCCACAAACCAAGGCGCCTTCCTAACCACTTTTGATCACTTCTCTCCCTTGAAATTTGAATTTGGTCCAACCTTCATTATTGATCTCTACTAGTTTCCCCTATTTTAAGGAAACACTTGCATTAGGTAGTTGGCATCATTAATTTCCCACTTGAGCATCCCTTTGACTAGATTATAATTTAATACACCTCCCTTATTCATCATTTGTCACCAATCCACCAAGTGGTGGTCATAAATGCTGTAGAAGTGGTGTAATTTGCTTAATACCATATTTCCCCTTTTTATGGAACCCAACCAATTTGCTTGTTGGAAATATTTAATATTTTACCACTTCTTCAATTTTTCCAACCAATCTTATCCACTTCTAACCAATGCACCCATTTAACCCAAATTACTGATTAAATGCCCAATTAATTTCATAATTACCTCTTTGACTTAATTAAGTGGGCAACGTTCTTCAATTAAACCCCCATTGGCTATTTTTGCTTGCAAACTTGAATTAGGGGGTCTCTTTCCTTAGACCAAAATTTGGGGACATGGCAATTTTGATGAGCCTATGGGAGGTGATTTGTATTTGGTGTATCCCCCATAAGGTTGTTTTGTATATGCCCTAAGAGGTCCATTTTTTGTACATGACACACATTTTTTTGGTGACACACACACACACACATATATACACACCATTTTTGTAGCACATGATTATGCGTCTCTTTGTGTATGTGATGTATGTATGTTTGGTTTATGTTGCTTATATGTTGATGTGATGCATATGTACTAGCATATATGTTTGGGCATGGTTTATCGACTTAGGACTTATGATGATATACATGTATGTGTGGAAATAGGTGTAATACATAGACATATTTTATGGTTTACATGCGGGACTATGCAGTTGAGTTATGTAGCAGGTGCCAATTCAAAATCTCATTGGTGATGGAGTCGGCGAATAAATTGGCGTTTCTGGGGATATGTGTGAAAAAAATGGTTTCAAACTGTTGAATGAGAAGGAGCATGCGCATAAATTTTTGGAAGAGGAGTGGATTGAGGACATGAAATACATTATTTAACTGCGATATGACTAGTTGTGAGTCGAGGTGCACTCATAGATGGTGAATGCGCAGGTGAAGGGCATCACTTGAGAAAGCTATTACAACATCATATTCTACTTGGTTATTCGTACGTGCCCCCAAGCAGATTCCGCTGGTGTGGTAGAGTGTATGGGAGGGGGAATATATAGCCCAGGCAACAGATGCTACGTTCTTGGACCATCGACTTGCACCGTTCGCGTATCCTATGTAGATGTTCGACTGGGAAGTCATATGCATAAAGAAGAGATGGACTCACTTTCTAATTCAAAACAATGTAAAAAAAGTAAAATTTTGACACAAATAAGAATATCAACGGTTGATGTTCAATGTCTTGTTTGTGTTGCGGGGATGAACCCCAGGATGGTTTTTTTAATTATTGGGGAATGCTTGCAGGTGTCCTCCGTCTTCGTCAGAAGATGAGGAATCACTGCAAGTAAGGACACCAGATAAAGGAGATTCAACATTGATGGTGTATGGTAATGTTGTTCTTACTTCCTCAGTTTGTGACCTTTGCAGGGTTACATGGAAAGGTTGTAGTTGACCTTGTAGTCTCACTAGTTCGAGGTGAGCTTCTCGTTCGATGCACTAAATGGGGCACTGAAAGGAGAAGTGGGTGGTCGCGCCACAAGACCAGCAGGTTCGCGGTACCCGATTATGGAAGTGTACTTATACTTCCGTGGAATTAACTTGGTCCATGATGCAAGCTATGGAACTAGGAGAGAGCATATGTGTGGAATTCCCACAAGAAGATAATTCATCGTGTGGTGATGTTGGCATAAGACTAAAATTATGTGTATCTTGTGGTGTTATAGGCTGCACTACATGAATTGATTCTGGAGCAACATCTATGGGAGGCATGACTGGAGGTGTCGTTGATGTGGTTACCACATTAATAGATGATGCTTCATGGGTGAGGATGTAGGTTCCTCGATCATTAATTAAGTGAGACGAATGGTTGCCAATGCCTCCCGATATTGAGGGAGGTCGGGGAAATGGTGTGTGTAGTGCCTATACTGAGAACATATGGCGCATGCGTGATTCGTGCTTAGTGTCTTGGACTTAGATGTGGATGAGGGATATGTTCCCCCTTTTACCAGTAGTAGAGCATGGGTGATACAAACGGGGGTGTTAAGAAAATTCCTTAGCTCTGGTAAAGTAGGACACAAATTGGTCGCATGGCCTTGCTTCCCACAAAGAGAACATGGTGATGTGACTCTTTGTGTGGGAGTATTGATCATAACTAGGGCTTTCAACTCTTGTTGGTTGATGCGCCCTGCTTTAGGCTTGGAAATATTTGATGAATTAGATGTCAGGTTGGGTAATAGGGGTCCTTTCAACTTTGGTTGTTTGGTGCCCCCATTAGCGGTCTTAGCAACGACCGGTTGTGGTTTAGTCAAAGATGTCATAGGTTGAGCTGTCATAACTGAATGTGTTACGGGCCTAGTAGGCATAGCAGCCAAAATAGGGACAAAATCCTAATGATCGACTGGTTTGGAGGCCATTTCTGGGTAGGGTTGTGTAAGGTACCATACAGGGATGCCCAAAGTAAGCCAAAGTAGAGTTAACTAATCCATAACCGACATCCCTTGTACCCATATGCAAGGATACAAGAATGGGATTTGGAATATTGGTGGTACCGATGGACTCAACATTTGTTCAATGCCATGACTCAGTAGTGGTGTTGAGGTGGAGGCAGATCCATTTTCAGCGGTGAAAATCATTCACATTAGGCCATAAGTTCCTGTAGGGAAACTTGTTGGTGGTCCTTAATACACTCCTAACAAATTGGAGTCCTTGTACATGCCAGGGGCAATGCCAACATACAGTTGATCATCGTCGAGTACAATGGGTAGGACATTGTCCGGATTGCCTATGGTGTTGGGGTCATAGTAGTTAAGCTGGTTGAGGGTAACTACCTTTCCATTTAAGGGAAACACCATGATATGGAAGACTGAGGAGGAGACCGCCTTCATGATGTACATATAACTATGCCCCAAGAGTATGTTGTAGTCGTGTTCAGCATTGACTACTATGATATCGATCATAACCATCTTTCCCCCCAACTCTATTGGGACATTTTGGTACAATCCTCTTGGTTGGGATGGTCTCCCATCATATGCGTGAAGAGCGATAGACGAGGGGACCAGCTCCAGTGAACCTAAACATTTACATACTTTTGCAGACATAACACAAGTGGATGCACCTTCATCAATGATGCAACGATGGATCATGACGTTCTTCACAGTGATAGGAACTTTAAATGTGACTGACAACGGTAGCCACGGATCAACTTTGTCGAGATCAAAGGTCATGAGGTGCAAAGTAGAAGGGTCGATGACTCCAAGTGCATTGAGTAATGCCTTTCCCTGTGTTGGGAAAGACTGTAACACTTCTAACGTGGACATGGCTATAGGGGATTGATCCAAGTAATCCACAATATTGTAATTGTGGGTGGCTTTCATGTGAGGGATATTAAGGGTATGCTGAAGTGGAACTTTTGGAATCCATGGTATTTGTTTGGTATTCGGGTGTGGTATTTGTAAAGGGTCCCCCGTGGGTATAGAAGTTCCTTCCACTTGGAGGGGCAGAAGACCCATCATAACCCTTGGCTCGTGTCTAAAGATTTATATCCAACGTGTAGATATTTTGAAAAGAGTTGTTGCCGGGTGGGAGAGGATATTGTTGTTGTGTAACTACCCCTTGATTTGCAAAGGGTTATTGTAACACGACAGTTTGCAGTTGGGGAGGGTTTGCTTCCTAAGGAGGATTCGTCACCGTCTTCTTTTTGGCTTCCACTAACTGTTGGAAGTCGAGGATAAGAGGACAATGATGTGTGTAGTGACCATAATTGACGCAAATGGAGTTGCAGTAATTCATCCTCAGGTTGGGATTCTTCCCTTGTTTTGGGGAATTGTTAGTTCCTCTGTTCTGGTTACCCATATTCTGGTTCTGTTGTGTTGATGTATATGTAACTTCAGAATGTATTTCACATATATGTATATTTTATTCCTATAGAGATGTTATTATTCCTCTGTACGAAAGTGGTTGTATTCCTATAGAGATGTTATTATTCCTCTATATGGAAGTTTCGTCATTTATATTGTAAGTGTCTTAACTTGATGGGTTATTAGACCACCTTGTTGGGGTCGGCCCTATATAAGTCATGTGGGTCAAAGGGTTATTAGACCACCCTATTGGGTGTAAGCCTAGTCAGCATTATGTTAAGTGGTTAAGTTGAGGCCGACCTAGTTGAGTAAAGGTCAAGTCAAGTTAGTGTATAAATAGAGAGTGTGTCTCTCTCATTTTACACATTCTATTCTCTCACTCACACTTGGGAGAGTGGCGCACTTGTGGAGGAGGAGGCTCTGCTGCTAGGAAGACTATCTCTTGTATTCTGGTTGTATCATTGCTCTATCTATCTTTGAGGAAAATATTTGGGGTTTTTCACCTTTATGGTTTTCCCCAAGTAAACTCTATGTCTCTTCTGTGCTTGCATTATTGTGTCCATGATTGATATGCTGTAGATTTGCTATACATGTTGTTCTGTCAGTTAAGATCCTAGATCAGATTGAAGTAAATTCTAAAAATTTAACATGGTATCAGAGCTAGACTGAAAGAAGGCATGATATGGCATGTATGACACTTGTTGCACTTACGATGCTAGGGTTTGATATAGAAAAAACCAGTCATCGTAGCACTTTCTCTATAAATCCGTTTTGGCGAAGTTTTCGGATCTGAAACTTTTACAGGTCAAAGATAAGATCCCGATGTACCTTGTGTACAAAGGTAAACCTATAGTTCGTTGTACTTTGTGATTTATGATCTATACAATATAGGGTTTCTGCCTCTTCCATATCTGAGTCAAAATCAGGTGACCTTGGGAAAAAGGTCATAACTTGGGATAGGAAGATCCAAATGCAATTTCGTAAAAAATGACAAGTAGTACACAGATTTTACTATCTCAGGAAAAATTTTCAGAGGTCGAAGGTGAACCAGTGACATGTGGCACGCCGTACAAGTTCGATCTCTTGTATTATCCCATAAACAGGTCACGTTGCGACACTTGGCATAACTCTCTCTCAGAGAATCCAATTGCGGTCAGACCCATTGGGATGGAAAGATAACAGGTCAGGATATCTCAGGAAAATTGTTTAGAGGTCGAGGTTGAACCAGTGACATGTGTCAGCCGTACAAGTTCGCTCTCTTGTATTATCCCATAAACAGGCCACGTTGCGAAACTTGGCATAACTCTCTCTCAGAGAATCCAATTGAGGTTAGACCTATCGGGATGGAAAGATAATAGGTCGGGCTATCTCAAGAAAATTTTTCAGACCTTGTGGATTGAAAAGTTCATAGTTACACCATAAACAATCAGGTACATATTTCTGTAAAAACAAAATTATTTTTGAGCACCTTCATTCATGGCTTCCGGAATTTAGGGCTTCGGAGAAAGTTGGAATTTCTCTAACCAGAGACCACGGAGGGATGCTACTCATCAAAATCAAAATTTAGAGACCAAGATCAGAGTTTTTGGTTGGGTAGAAGGCCGGGCTTGATCAAACCCCAGTTCGGGACTTTGATTGGAAAGATGGAAAATTAGGGCTTCTGCAAAACTTGGAATTTTGGAAATCTGTGACCACGGCTGGAAGCTCCTCAGAAAAATTGAAGCTTAGAGCTTTGAATCAAATCTTTTGGTTGGGCGAAGCTCCGGGAAAATCAAACCCTAATTCAGGGTCCTCCCTAGTGAATCCAGAAATCTAAAAGGCAATTTCGAGGGGTGAAACTTTGCAGTTTTCAAATTCTGAATATACCAACTTGATCAGCTCATCAAGGCGCATATTTCTATCCTTTCGGAAGTTTGAAATTCAAAGTTTGAATTTTTGGGGTTTCCTTGACAAACCCTAATCCAGCTCCAGGTCCAGTTCTTGCAAATCAAGTGGATTGGGTTAATCCTAGAAGAAGATGGATTGGTCACCTGCATAAGTGAAGAAGTTCCTATCTCAGAGGGAGATGAGGCTAAGGCCTTCCATAAGAAGATTACAAGAAATCTTGACAGGTATGTTTCATGGTTAATTTTATCATATGTTTGTCTTCATATCATTTCAGTACAATCTTGATTAATTACTAGACTTGTCGTATCACCTTAATAGAAGATATTCATTGATTCAGGTTTTGACACTTATGAATGTACTAATGCATTGTGATGTTGTATGAGGTTTATGTTGTTCGCTAACATAAAAGGTACACCAAGAAAGACAAATCATGTTCTACTTCAAGAACATATGATCATGGTGACATGAAGACAAAGATTCATCCATTGTCATGGATCACATAGAAGATCTACTTTCGAGGTATGTATAACTTGGTCCTACAATGGTTAACCTATGAGACATGCAGGTTACTAGCACAAGTCACTAAAGAGAACCAGAAGACATTATACGGGTATGTTAGACATAACTAGCTAGCATGCTAATCCAGGTATGTTTTTCCTATATCAAGCTAGAATCCTACCTTGTGTTAGGATCTTATCCTGTTGTGTTGTTGATAATGATTATTCATGAAGTCATAGGTTTGAATAGTCATGGCTGTATGCATATTATGTTTCTTACCATAATTGATGATATGACTAACCAGAAGAATCATGAAGGTATAGGTTTTAGTAATCATGGGTTTATGCATTGATGATTTAACTAATCGGAAGAGTCCTATGATCAAATAAGAATATGCATGAGTAAAAGAAGACTTCCCTGAATACTAATGTTTATTATCTATGAATGATCATGACTATACATATTTAAGATTATTGTGTTTTGATAGTATTAAGATTATACTAATAAATGTGTGATTATGTATGAGATCTCAAGGATAACACAATGATGATACTAATAAGAATGCATAGTGATTAAGGATGTATATAAGTTCAAGGACAGGTAATCCAGGACGCAAAGATCAAGAGGGAGCACACTCCAGTTGTTCCCGCAAGAAAGCAAAGGAGCACACTTCAATAGTTTCTGCAAGGATGCAAATATTCAGAGGGAGTTGACCATATTTCTACATTCCTCAACAGTAAGGTGTAGAAGAAGCTACTTCAGCAGCTCCTGCAAGGAAGCAAAGACTCAGAGGGAGTCCACCCAACAACCAAACAAAGATAAGTATTTTTTAATTATCATTTCTTGCATATTTGTTTGTTTAAATAAAATTGTTCAATGATGTATATGCTCATGTTCCTAGACTTAGGATATGTATTGTGCATATTAGAATGATTGCATTAATGAACAATATACTACTAATATGCATGTGATGGGTAAGTGGCCTATGGCACTGTACAACATTCTAGTGCTACTTATCTAGAATGAAACCTCTTTGCTGACATGTTGGGAGTAGTGCAAAATCTTAACAATGTTCTGGTAGAGACTGGAAGGCATCTAGAAAGTTGTGGAACATGGATAAATGTTGTATTGAAGCATTGGCTAAGATAATTGCATGACTGTATGACATATTTCTTTATGTGTAAGAATTTGTCTGAAAATTATGAGATGTTTCTAATCATGCAATTTAACTTGTTGTGTAGGAAAGATCGTATACCATCACCTACAAAAGAAGGACTACAACATTTGTTCAGCAACAAAGTTATCTATTGAAAATATTGAAGATATTGAAGTTCCCAGGATCTAGGAAGAATGCCATGATCGAGGAGTACCAGTCGATCACGAAGATATTTGGGATGCAGTCCCAAGACCTGAAGGGGAGTCTGTAGTGACTTCCAAGAGAAGCTACAATATCAAGCATGCTGCAGGTGGTAGCATAGAGACTTTTGCTCCTGTAGCCAGATACACTTCCATTAGATCAGTACTTGCTCTGGCTGCAGTGATGATAGGAAAGATACACCATATGGATTTCAAGACAGCTTTCTGTAGTTGAAGAAGAAGTGTATGTGGAGAAGCTACTTGGTTCTGAGACACATGATAGGGAGTCATATATGTGCAGAACTTGGTATGGTAGGATAGACAACTTTCTATCCAGTTTGGGCTTTACCAAGAGTAAAGCGGACTCCAACCTTTACTACAAGGTTGAGGAAGGAAATCCAGTGATACTACTATGTGGATGACCTGTTTGTAATAGGTGAGGATAGATTGATTGCCGACACGCAGAGGAAGCTTGCTGTCGAGTTCGAGATGAAGAACTTGGGGATGATGCACTATTTGTTTTTGGCATGGAGGTGTGGCAGAGTGCAGATGGAATCTTCCTTGGACAAGGTAAGTATGCAGTAGAGATCCTGAAGAGGTTCGGGATGATGTACTGCAAGGATATGGCCACACCTATGGCATCGAACCTGAAGCTTCTATGTGATGCTTCATCTGATCCGGTTGATGTCACGATGTATCATCAGATGATTGGGTCCTCTATGTACCTGATGAACACGAGACCAGATATTTGCTTTGCGGTGAACACATTGAGCCAGTTACTGACGGATCCGAGAAATGTTCACCTGGTTGCTGTAAACCATATTCTGAGGTACCTAAAGGGTACGGTTGATTATGGGCTCAAGTATGATGCGAATATAAAGTTTAACCTGTAGGGTTATGTTGATTCAGTTGGGCAGGCAGTGCTGCAGATAGGAAGAGCACATTTGGGTGCTGCTTCAGTATGGGATCAGGTGTGATCTCTTGGTTTCGCAGGAAGCAGTCCCGCATAGCACTGAGTATAGCCGAAGCAGAGTATGTTGCGACGAATGAGCAGGTTGCAGATGTATTGACCAAGTCGTTGGCCACAGTGCAGTTTGAGTACTTTAGAGAGAGGCTTGGTGCACTTCAGATCAAGGTTCCTTCCAAAGGGAAGTGATGAGTCCGGAAGATGCAGATGCACATGAGCTTTCCTGACATGGTTGATGTGTTCTCCCTTGGTCGTGATGTAATTTCTGAGCCATTTTTCACATGGTGGTAGATGTGTTCTCCCATGGTGAAAAAGTAAGGGCTGGAGCCTTCCCCGAATGGTGGTAGATGTGTTCTCCCATGTCGGTGGTGTAAGTGCTGGATGATGTGCATCTGGGATGTGCTTCGTGGACGATGAGATGATATGAAGAGGACGATGCTACGATGATCAGGAGGATCATGGATGATGAGCATCAGGACGATGCTCTAGTTTCTGCTCTATGTATGCATCATGTTGGATGCTGGATATGATCAGTTGGATCATTTAGATTTATATATATGTACGCATCATGTTGGATGCTGGATATGATCAGTTTGATCACTTGTATGTATTTTTGTATATGCATCATGTTGGATGCTTGGACCATGTATCTGTATATGTATCAGGTGGATACATTGTATGATCAGGTGGATCATGTATGGTGATATGTATCATGTATTTGTATTTGTATTAGGTGGATACACTGTATGATCAGGTGGATCATGTATGATGATATGTATCAGGTAGATACTTGGTATGCATCAGGTAGATGCATTGTATGATCAGGATGATCATGGATGACGAGCTTCGGGATGTTGCTCCAGATGACATGCAGCAGGATGTTGCAGTGATGATGATCAGGATGATCATGTGTACATCAGGATGATGTATGGTGAGTATCAGGTTGATACTCTATGGCAGTGGAATAGGTTGTGCAGATAAGCATGTAATTTGTGCCCTGGCAGATTTGCAGATAGTCTTTCGAGGTTTTTCCTATGGCATGTAATTTGTACCCTGGGATATCTGGAAAATGCTCTTTTGAGGTTTTGCTTGGGAGGACATATAATTTGTGCCCTGGGAGATCTGCAGATAGTCTTTCGAGGTTTTTCCAATGGCATGTAATTTGTGCCCTGGGATATTTGGCAGATGCTCTTTCGAGGTTTTGTCCTATGGCATGTAATTTGTGCCCTGGGAGATCCGATAGGTTGAGCCGTGTGCTCGTAATCAGTCCTGGGATGCTCTTTCGAGGTTTTTCCATGACCACATGTAATTTGTGCCCTAGGAGATCCGATAGGTTGAGCCTTGTGCTCGTAATCAGTCCTGGGATGCTCTTTCGAGGTTTTGTGGTGACCACATGTAATTTGTGCCCTAGGAGATCCGATAGGTTGAGCTTTGTGCTCGTAATCAGTCCTGGGATTCTCTTTCGAGGTTTTGTGGTGGGGTCACATGTAATAAGTCTTGGAGATCTGGACAAGATGAAAAAGGCCTTAGATTCTCTTTAGGGTTCTTGTTAGTCAAGAGACTCTTTTAAGGTTTTGTGACGCACGTAATAAGTCCTGAGATTTCCACAGTATGGCTAGTGATGACGAAGACCTGCAGGTGGTGGTCCTACATCCAGTATGAAAAAGGTCTGGATTTGTAGAACTTCCTATGATGAGTAGATTCAGAGATTGATTGAGATAGCAGTAGCAGTGACGATGATCCAGAGAAGATGACTTGTGCTAGAAGACCTGTGTCGAGAAATACCTTCCTAGTTAAGAGGGAGTGTTGATGTATATGTAACTTCGGAATGTATTTCACATATATGTATATTTTATTCCTATAGAGATGTTATTATTCCTCTATACGGAAGTGGTTGTATTCCTATAGAGATGTTATTATTCCTCTATACGAAAGTGTCGTCATTTATATTGTAAGTGTCTTAACTTATACTTGATGGGTTATTAAACCACCTTGTTGGGGTCGGCCCTGTATTAGTCATGTGGGTCAAAGGGTTATTAGACCACCCTACTGGGGGTCGGCCATGTGGGTCAAAGGGTTATTAGACCACCCTATTGGGTTTCGGCCCAGTCAGCATTATGTTAAGTGGTTAAGTTGAGGCCGACCTAGTTGAGTAAAGGTCAAGTCAAGTTAGTGTATAAATAGAGAGTGTGTCTCTCTCATTTTACACATTCTATTATCTCACTCACACTTGGGAGAGTGGCGCACTTGTGGAGAAGGAGGCTCTGCTGCTAGGAGAAGACTATCTCTTGTATTCTGGTTGTATCATTGCTCTATCTATCTCTGAGGAAGTTATTGGGGTTTTTCACCTTTATGGTTTTCCCCAAGTAAACTCCGTGTCTCTTGTGTGCTTGCATTATTGTGTCCATGATTGATATGCTGTAGATTTGCTATACATGTTGTTCTCTCAGTTAAGATCCTAGATCAGATTGAAGTAAATTCTGAAAATTTAACATGTTGGGGAGGGGGGATCCCCCCTTTCCCTAGTTGTTGGTTCTACTTGTTCTTCCCTTTCATCTTCCCTTGAGTCTGTGAATTCTAGGGGTTTGTGGTGTTTGATTTCTCAAATTGTTGAGCCTGTTGAACGTAAGAAGGTTGGACTAAGTTTACCCCCATATGGGAGGGGAGGTTGCTGACCAATTGGGCATGGGAAAGGATAATAAGGGTTGTATCCCGGTGCTGGTATAAATTTGGTTTGCGCTCCATAAGATGTGGACGTAGGAACGACTTGTGCCATTGGCGGTGGAGGAACTGTCAGCGCTTGGATAACGTTTGGTTAAGTAGGACTATATGGTCCATACAGTAACTGAGCAACTAGTGGGGTTGGTACCGGTGTAGGGGGGTACTGATGTAGGTGGCATGGATGGGTATTGCAGAGCCATGTTAAATGATGCCGAAGTGGGAGGAGGAATCTTTCCTAAATAGGAAATGGACCCAATAATCCCATCTGTCGAATGTGACGAGCCTGAAGGTGTAAGATCCAACGACCGATGCCGAGGGGTATCAGGAAGGATAGTGTAAAGGTAGTTGGATTGCGTATACATGAGATCGAAATGTTGGGATTTCATAATAGCCTCTTCCTGACTTTGCGGCATGGAGGTGGCAACATCTTTATCTATAGGGGGTTGGAGAGATTTGATAAACCAATCCAATAAAAAGGGTGGTTGTATTTCGATTTTGCACAATGTGTGACACCTACGCCACTCATGGATGTGCTCCGCAATATGGGTGAATGCATTTTGTTGAAACTATATGAGAATTTTAGAGACCAAGGTCATTTCGAATCAAAAGCTGGAAGTAAGTGAGAAATGCAGTAGCCAATGTTGCGAATGTGGCATGGATTTCTCTTGCTAGGTTTACATATAATTTGGTTTCCATGGCGTTGAGAGTACGCTGAAAAAGGTGAAGCCTCATAGGATCATCCACTATGTTGTTAGATGAACACCATAAGTGGAAATACATCACATGGTTGGCGGGATCGTCCCCTTACTTTCCTTTGAATTTGGGGATGTCAGAGGGAAGTTTATCTAGCATGGATGACCATGTTGGATCATGTGCTATAGGATCATTTATCAGTTTGGACAAATCGGGTAGATTTAAACTAGCCATGAATTGTAGGGTAGGGGGATTTGGTCCTGCCATTGTATGTTGGGTGTAAATTCCATGAGGGGGTGACCCCGATGGTGTGGAAAACAATGAGTGGCATCCTACGTGAGAGAAGGGATCAAAGGGGTCCAAAGGGTCTCATGGAGGAGAATCCAAAGGAGTGCCTCATCCGGTGGTGGATAGGAAGGGGGATTAATGCTTTCTCTGTGAGGAGAAAATGCACCTAGCAAGATCAACCTTTCCCAGATGATCCTATCAAAGTGGTCTAGGAACAAACCTGGCTGGAGTATCTTCCCCGTGAACAACGGGGGGAAGGTGTAAAAACACCCCTTGAGAGAGGTGAAAGGCCTTGTAGTCTTCGAGATTGCCTTAGGGGGTTGTTTTGGTCCTCAATGGTGAAGGGTTTGTGTCAAAGGAGAGTGATAATGGAATTAAAACACAATTGAACATATGTAAAAATATGCCAACCACAACAGATGCAAATATGCTGCAAGAGATGAGTGATATGTGGACAGTCGGTTTTAGTGCATGAGTTCCCACATGTAGGATCTTTTTAATTATGAGTTAGTGAACTTGTATTTAAAAATAAAATAAATGTAAATTCCCTAAAAAAGAGTTAACACCCTTCCTCTCAAATGTAACTAGGCTTCCCAAGAGTACAACTGATGGTGACAATGGGGTCCACACACCAATTGACTAGTGGAGGTAACAAAGAGTTAGTTCTACTGGAAATGGGGACAATGTTCCAATCAAGATGACTTGGAAACACTTCCCAGTGGAAATAGCTAACTTTAGGAGTCAATTGCACTCACAATTTCTCCTTGGCGATGCCCTAAGTTTTGACCACTAAGACACCTTGCGTCAAGTGTGGATCAGTGTTTCAGCCTGCACGGTATAGTGTCATCTCCCTACAACAAGATGAGTGGCTTGTAGGGGAGAGTAGGGAAACTATACCTTGGATTTCACCTCCTTGGTCACGAGGCACTTTTGATCCGGGTTTTCTTTTAACACTTGCTTATAGCAGGATTTTGTAAGTACCCTATGAGACAACGATGCTATGTTTCAAAATATTTCTAATGAAACTAGATTGGTGGGCATTAATGGATGCCTATCCCAATCAATCCTACATAACTAAAATGTTGTTTTATGACCTCCCATGGAGGATTTTAGTTGGTTTGGACTATAACAAAGTTGATTTTAAGGGGCTTGAATTTCAGTTATGGAGTGTAAGAGTGGTATTTCACAATTCCTAGCTTTCTGATTCACCAATCTCACAAGAAGTGTGAGATGAAGAGCATACTAGGATCAGAATAGCCTTTAGGTCTCTTAGTGTGTTCTAGTGTTGCAAACACATGTGATGAAAGCAAATCAATTGTCGGCAAATTAACTAGAAGAGTATATGAAGTAAACCTACTTTTAACTCTAACAGAGGCTCATGGTGTTTTGTAAATAAAAAATGCTAACCAATAGACAAGTGTGCAATGGAGTTATTTCACACTTCCCACCCTTTTCTGATTCACCAAGATCACATGAAGTGCAAGGTTAAGAGCATACTTTGGGAGACAAGAATCTTTAGGTCCTTGATTGTGTGCAAGCAAAAGTGTATTCTACGCTAGCATTGATACTAAAAACATGTCAATTGTGCATAAACAAGAAATGGTCTTGAATATTAGTGACAACAATGAGGCCCATTGAAAGCTTCAAGGTTGGTTTACTTAGGTAAGTTTCAAGAGAGAGGAACTCTTTACTTCCCAATATTGGTCTAGGTGAACTAATTACTAGAACACTAAGTAATTATACGAATTAAACTTAATTTGAGTTCATTAGTGAGCAACAATTGGACTGCCAGACTAAACTAGCAGATAAAAAGCAAATAAAAAACGGTAGGAAGACCAAACAATACTCTTTTGCATGAGTAGCATGGATAAATACGAAATAGGTTCTCTAGTAGTGTGGGTGAAACACTGACCAACCATGCAGATCAACCATATGGGAGGTCGCGCAGGTCGTGAAATGATTACCTGCACTGGTAGCATGACTATCGATGGCATTTCCACGTTGGTAGCACAACCGAGAGTTCGAGATCCGCACTACTATGTAAAAATTAATTGCGGTTAGCTCGGGGCCAAATTCTGGAGCAAGAGGTGGAATACCTATTCCCCTGCAAGTGACAAATACCTATAATTAATTGCTTAGCATAAAACAACCTATTTAAATAAGAAATGAACAAAAATAAGTGGATTCACCATTAGAACTATTGTGGAAATAATTGCACAATGTGCACTCTTCCACTTGGTAAGGGGATAGGCCTTGTAGGTTGCAGCAAGGCATCAGTTCTTGGTGTCCTTGTGGGGTGTGAGTGGTTGTCCTCCAAGTGATCCTGGATTATTATTGCAATTCACATAACAACAAAGAAATATGGATAAAAAGAAAAATAAAAGAGATGGGGGGAGAATGCAAACTCTAATAACAATCCAAGATATGCCAAACCACTTTTGTATTTCCCAATGGTCAAGTTGTACAACAACTAGGAGGTGTGGGCTTCAAGGGAAGCCAAAAATATCCTTAGGGTGGTCTTTTTTGTCCAAACTAAATGCTAAGTAGATGATTGAACCATGGAGAGAAACTCTTGCACCTTAATGGAAGGTTGCAAGGGAGCTTGGGAATGCTTACAATGATAGGAAGAGCTGGGATATGAGGAATATCCAACACAAATTCATCAACATAACCTTGCTCTTGATTTCTCTCTACAAAATGCATACCAATGGCTTCCTTTTATGGGCCAAGAGGTGCCCAACAAACAACTATCTCCAAATGTGAACTCATATCCTCCATGAACTAGTTCCTAAGTACACTAAGGGGGCTATTTAATGCCACCAAGTGTTTGAGGGGTTGAATTTGGGTTCTTGGAGATGTTGGAGCTTTCAATGCGCTACGGGAAGATGGTGGTCCCTTCATTTTTATAGTAGTTCGACTACCGAAGGAATAGCTGCGCAGGTGTAGCATGAGCATTGTTATGAAAACCTATGCTATAATGCAGGTTGAAAGTGTATTAGCCGTGTGACCCCTTCTTTCGACTATTTTTTTGGCACTTTTGGATTCATGCCATCCTTTGGATCTGTTGAGGATGACTATGGTGGAATGCATTCTCTATGTTGATGATGCCTTACTAGAAGAATTGCCAAAATGTCACATGTGTGTGAAATTTAGGCGTTAACAGTGGAATTGCTAAATTCTTGTCACACAATTGCTTACTGGTGAATGATAAGGATATTCCCTCTTCCATTAAAGCTACACCCAACCTTTTTATGGAAGCATCACATTCCAATACAAAAGTATTAGTATTATCGCACATGGCTAAAACTAGGGTGGTACAAATGGATTCCTTTAAAACTGAGAATGCTTGTTTTGCCACTTCATTTCATGCAATGGGATTTTTCTTGAGAAGGTTGTCAAATGGGCTACAATTTTACCATAGTTCCTCACAAACTTCCTATCGTAGCTAGTAAGGACTAGAAAACTGCATAAAATCATCAAGGTTTTGTAACCCTTTCCATTCTTTCATTGTTGCAATATATTTGGGGTCCACTCTAACCCCATATTGTCCAACAATGTGAACCATGTATTCAATCCCCGATCCCCCAAAATCAAATTTGGAGCATTTAATGAAAAACTAATAGTCATGTTTTCCCCCACAAAACCCCGCTCTAGATATCACGGTTGAGAGGAATATGATGGGAGGAAGCACAAGGCCAGGGCGTACTATGTGGGATACACCTTCCCATGCCACTCTAGGCCATGGAGCCAATTAGTCCTCAAGCCAAAGGGGGGGTACCCATAATATTTCTAAGCAAATATACTCATCTGTCACGAAAGGACAACCAATTTATCTATGAAGCTTTGACTAGGATTATGATAAAAATTGGTGGTGCATGGAATCAATTTCTATTGATTCTTTAAAAAGGGTAGAAGGATTGTGTTGATGCTTTTTGGAGTGGAATAATTAGGAAGAAAAATATCAAGCGTATTCAAAGAGGTTTCAATCATAAAGATGATTTGTTGCACCATACTTAAGCCTTGCATTGAGAAGTAACTGAGGGGAAATGAACATATATGATCTTAACAGGAGGACCCACTCTACACTCTCTTCACACACATCCATTAGACAACAAACCAAATTGGCACGATAATTGTAGAATATATTGGTTCATTCAATGAAATGGAAGACATATAACCATGAAAAGAGAACAAGATAACATGAATGAGACTTCTTTTCTTTCATCTAGTGGCAACTCTGCCTCAGTCCTAAATTATTTCAATAGAAATCAATTTGTTCATTAATACAACAAAAACACACTAGGGGGGGCTTGATCTCATCCCTGGGCCCATTTTCCTTCTTTTACATAAGGGGACTTCATATAACATCTAGAAGATAAAGAGAATGAAGGAATAGAATGAGAAGAAGAATAATATTATTCCCTACTACAAAAATAGTGATGTTCTGGGATGATATTTAGTATCGGATGGCTTCTTGCCTCTCTTCTGCCCCCTTTACTGTTGATTTGAACTTCATTGATAAACCTCCTATGTAAATGAGAAAACTATCTCTATTATAGACTACTGGAAGAGGAACATTAGCCCCAAAAATTAGGTTGGAATGTCTTTTTTCTTCCTCCAATGAGAACGATTGCCTTTGCTTTTGTCATATTCAACTAAAATATAGGCATTTGTGACCCTTGCCAAATTTGTGGAAAAATTTGGAGCTGCTAAAATTTTCTCTTTTTATGGATGTAGTGGATTTCCTGACAATCTATTATAAGCTTTGATGCATTGACTACCCAAAATAATTACGAATTTGATTATTTCTCTAAGCCATGTGCATCATCTTAAAATGAAAAGGATCAAATATGGCAAAAAAGTGAGCTGAATTGGTGCTTATTTGGTCCTCTTCATATTCAAATATATGGCTATAGCAGCTCTTTGCAGTGGGCATGAATGAAACTCTTGATTTCCTTTGTCCTTTTATAAAGTCTCATTGCAGTTTATAATATAATCCATTTTTGACTTTATAAAGTAAAATTCACTTATAAGTGCTAAAACTCCTTTAAACATTCATAAAAACTTTATAATAAAGTGCTAAAACTCCTTTAAACATTCATAAACACTTATAATAAAACATGTTTAGCACTTAATTGTAATTTTACATAAACCCAGATCTATCAAGCACCGAGAGGGATACAATGAAGTGTAATTTTTTTATTATCTTACATGAATTTTTAATTACTTTATTTATTTATTTTTATAACATAACCTTATGTTAAATTACTTTTTTATTTTGATTTTGTTGATTGAATATATTTTTGATTGTGTGAAGATTATATAATATAAATATATATAAAAAGACATGACTTTTTAATTTAGGCCGACATGATTTTTTTTATATTATGTTAGGAACGTTAGTAACACATCTCCCTCATATTGGGTTGTAGATCACCTCGCTCCTCTTGGTGCAAAGACATGGATTAGTCATAAAGTGGTTTTCTTTTTATATGTAATGTCATATATGGGATCATGTGTCACGTCCCCTCCCATCATACCAGTGCGATGGAGAGGATCGTGATGCTAAAACCGGGCATCTAGCCCCATGAACTTATTAAATAAGCATTCACATAATATAAAAAGACATATGGAAATGTGTAATTATAAGAAAACACAACAGAAGTAATTTCAATTACACATCCATCATACATTCAAGATATTCATCAAATAAATAATTGCAAAGTTAACCCAAGAGAATACTTATCTTATAACAAAGTAGTCCCAAGCAACTGGCTATGCAACTGCAACGTTCCACCCAACCATAGGCCAGTTGTGATCATCAATATCTCAACACATTGCCACCCCCCGAGCTGGGCATGATCTCTACAAGGAATCAGGGAACAACAGACTCCCACATAGCTTGAAGATACACCAAATCAGCCAAGCCAAGCTACACTTGGGTTTATCAGGCTGTTAGGCAATGGAAGGAAGAATTGCTAAGCTAGTGGGATCATCCATAGAGATATGGGCACCCTCTGCAAGATCTATCTAGCTTGGTCCCCACAATACCTACACACTTGGCACAAGGAAGTATTCCCTTCACTAATACCCAGTCCCTCAGGCCATACCTTCCATTCTAGTGTTCTTCAAGGTGTGCATAGAAGAGCAACCAACCCTTTTGATACTCTTGAGAGGTTACCTCCTCACTAGGTTTATCAAGCCAATTCTGGTCCACTTCCACTCCTAATTCTTGCTCATAATTTCCAACCAACACAGGGATGCACCCTACAACAAAACACAAGTGCTGAAAAACGTGGGCAACCAAAACGAATTGGTAGATGGGGAAAAAACCCTGGGAGAGCAAATTCGTTTTCAGAAAACGTTTTTCTGCATTTCAGGGGCAAAAACGACCTCTATAAACCCCCAAAACGTGACTCCCTTTCTCCCAGCCACTGTGCAACACAAAAATGAGCTCCCAGCTATGGAAAAATGCAGGAAATTGGTAAAAAACGTGATGGGGAAAGCCCCAGCTAGCTCAGACTGCGTGAGGGAGGAAAGACTCTGGGTTCAGAATGGCTTTGGGCACCATTTCGTGGGTGTTTTCTTGCCCCAGAAGCAAAAGTACGTTTTCCCAGGTTGATGGCTTGCCCATGCACGAAATTGGTTGCCATGCCTCTTCATTCCCAAGGCATTAACTGCCTCAACCAATTTCTGGAAGAATTAAATGATTGGGTGCATAAGTCAGAATGGGTAGTTGAGGGTTTATTCATTGACATCTGGCTTATCACCATTGGCTCAAGGGTTTGAATAATTTCCCTCCCTATTCCTTGTAGAATCATGCCCCCATCTCTTTGTTGCATTGCATAGCTAGTTGTGGGTTTTTCATTAAAATTCGTATTTACATGATGTCTTAATTTACATTGTGCCTATCTAGCACAAGAACCACAGGCATCTATTTTTAATTGCCGATACATAAAACGCTAAATCAATGGTGGGGCCTTGGCCTTGAGCTCCTCACCATGATTAAATATCGATATTTACATCATTTACGAGTTAATGCGAAGGGGGTCAAAATGGGGACCTGACATTCCCCTCCCCTTACATCAGCACTGTCCTCAGTGCTCATCAAAACTGAACAAAAATGGATATGCCCCTGTCATGGTATCCTCCAGCTCCCATGTAGCCTCATCGGGACTGTAGTGCTTCCATTGCACCTTTACCTGTCCGATGGCTCGGTTTCGGAGCAATGTTACCTTCTTGTCTAGGATGCGCAATGGATCGGTTTGGAACTCTCCCTTGGGTTCCACCTGGATCACATCCCAGTTAATCACATGGTTAGGATCATGTACATATTTCTTAAGTAAAGAGACATGAAAAACATTATGAGCTTTAGTGCTAGCAGGCAATGCAAGTCTATATGCAACTGGCCCTATTCTTTCAAGCACTTCAAATGGCCCACAATATCTAGGTGATAGCTTGGCACAACTCCCAAGCTTCAAGGAACCCTTCCTTGGCCTCACTCTAAGATACACATGATCCCCAACACTGAATTCCCTATGGATCCTATGCTTATCTGCATAGCTTTTGTGTCTATCCTGGGCTGCTTTTAAATTTTTCCAGATCTTTGCAACCTCTTGTTCCATTTCCTTAAGCAATTCTGGCCCAAGTACAATTCTGTTCACTGGATTGTCCCAAGTCACTGGTGTCCTACACCTTCTGCCGTACAAAGCCTCATATGGACTCATTCCCAATGATTCTTGCTGCCCATTATTATATGCAAACTCTACCAGGTGTAGATAATCCTCCCACTTGGATGGCTTGTCCATTACATACATGCGAAGCATGTCTTCAAGCACCTAATTTACTCTTTCTGTTTGCCCGTCTATTTGAGGATCGTACACGGTGCTAAAGTTCAACTGTGTACCCAAATATACAAAGAGACCTTTCCAAAAATTGGAAGTGAACTTGGTATCCATGCCAGAAATTATTGCCTTAGGCAACCCATGTAATCTGAAAATTTCCTTCATGAAAATATTTGCAATGGCATCGGCTTTGTGTGTGGACTTAACCGGTATGAAATGTGTTGCCTTTGTTAACTTGTCCACCACAACCATGATGGAATCATGTTGTCTCATAGTCATTGGCAATCCTGTAATAAAATCCATGGAAATTATTTCCCATTTCCATTCTGGAATTGGCACTGGGTGCAATAAACCTACGGGGTGTTGGTGTTCAACCTTCACCTGCTGACATTTCATGCACTTAGAAATGTATTTAGCGACATCCTTCTTCATCCCTGGCCATAAACAATATGTTCTTGTTGTAGCAATTGTTTTCTAATATCCTGGGTGACCAGAGTATGGAGCTTTATGGATTTCATCCATAACAATCCTCCTCAAATCTGCCACATTGAGAATATAGACTCTATTTTTATAGGTAAGAAGTCCGTCTTCCTCCAAATGATAACCCTCATACTTCTTGCCAAGGTCTTGCTGCTGCAATTTGTCCTTTATCTGCACGTACACTTCATCCTCAACAATATGGTTAACAATCTGCTGCTTCAAATCTGGTTGGCAAGTACTAAGTGCTGCCACATGCATTTCATGTACCTTCCTGCTGAGTGCATCAGCCACATTGTTTTCTTTCCCTTTTATGTGTTTGATTTCAAAATCAAATTCACACAAAAATTCCAACCATCTAGCTTGCCTAGCATTTAAAGTTGGCTGATCAAACAAGTATTTCAGACCACAATGGTCTGTCCTTAACTCAAATTTTCTTCCCATTAAGTAATGCCTCCACATCTTTAAAGCATGTACTATGGCTGCAAGTTTTATATCATGAGTAGCATAGTTCTTCTCATGCTCCTTCAACTTTCTTGACTCATAGCATATCACATGGTTGTCTTGCATAAGAACTCCTCCAAGTCCTTGATTGCATGCATCGGTACATACCACAAAGTCTTTTTCTGGGTTTGCAATTTTCAAAATTGGTGCACTTGTAAGAAGATTCTTCAACCGTTGAAAACTTTCCTCACATCTTGGTGACCATTCAAACTTTATCCCCTTCTTTTGCAAAGAAGTGATTGGGTTTGCAACCTTGGAGAATCCTTCGATAAACCTCCTGTAGTAACCAGCAAGGCCCATAAAAGATCTCACATCAGTCACATTCCTTGGAGTTGGCCAATTCATAATGGCTTCAATCTTCTCAGGGTCTACAGATATTCCTTCGTCGGAGATGATGTGACCCAAATAATGAATTCTATCTTTATAAAAGTCACATTTTCTCAACTTTGCATACATCTTATGCTCCCTTAGTAATTGCATTGTCATTCTCAAATGTTCTTCATGCTCTTCTTCATTCTTAGAATAGATGAGAATGTCGTCTAAGAATACAAGAACAAACTTGTCCAAATACTTGCTAAAAACATTATTCATGAGACACATGAATGTAGCTGGTGCATTTGTGAGACCGAATGGTACCACTACAAACTCATAGTGTCCATACCTCGTTCTAAAGGCTATCTTATGAATATCTTCTTCTTTGATTCTTACCTGATGGTAACCAGACCTCAAGTCAATCTTTGAAAATACCTTTGCTCCTCTCATTTGGTCAAAAAGGTCATCAATTCGGGGCAATGGGTATTTGTTCTTCACAATGACTTTGTTCAACTACCTGTAGTCAATACATAACCTGAGTGTTCCATCTTTCTTTTTCACAAATAGAACAGGTGCTCCCCATGGGGACACACTTGGCCTAATATATTTCTTTTCCAGCAACTCTTGTAATTGCATTTTCAATTCTAGCAATTTCGGTGTACTCATCCTGTAGGGTGTCTTAGACACTGGTGCCTCTCCTAGCATAAGTTCAATTGTAAAGTCAATGTCTCTCTTTGGAGGGAGTCCTGGAATCTCATAAGGAAAAACATCCCTGAATTCTTGCAATACATGATAGTCCTCCAATTTAAGAGTTTCATTCTCTGTTGCCTCTAAAATGTGGCCTGCATACAATTGACATCCCTTCCTACAGAACTTCTTCAGCTGCATGGCTGAAACCTGTCTAACAGAAGTCACCTTTGGAATGCCTTTTACAACCCTCGGGTTTCCTTCTTCGTCCATGCATTCAAATGTCTTATTGTAGAAGTCAAGTTTAACCCTGTGTGCTTCTAACCAATCCATTCCAATGAGAATATCATAGGAACCAAGTGGCAAAATATTCAGATCTACATAAGTGAATAGCCCATCATCTCTAATGGACATTTCTCTACTATTTCACTAACTTTTCTCTTGGTTCCAGTGGCTAGTTGAACTAACCATGATTTACTATGCTTTAATTTCTTGAAAGCACAAATCTCAACAATTCTAGGAGTGACATAACTGTGAGTAGATCCAGGATCAATCAAAATAGAAACAGATTGCTTAGCAATATTACCTTTAACTTCAACCACAGTTGACTGATGATCTGCCTGGCAGTCGTCTAGGGCTGCATAGATTCTAGGGATTGTCCTCACCACTTGACCCACAGTTTCAGCTCCCTGGATGTTGTGAACTTGATTTGGATTCCCATTCCGATGTGGACAGTTCCTAAGGATGTGCTCCCCTCCACAACCCCAACATTGAAGTGGTTCTCTTGGCTCCTTTGGATCTCTTGGCTTGTCTCCCATCATCCTAGTTGGCTTAGTCACAACCTGTGATGGTTGCCTTTGCTGATTCCGGAATTGAGGAGGCTTGAACCCCTTCTTCCTTTGATCAAACTTTTCATTTTTCCTATCCTTCCATGCCTTATGGAATTCTGGTTTGCTTTTGTTTTGATCAAAGCAATACTTGGCCTTTCTTATGGCCTCCTCTAGAGTTCGAGATTCATCAAACTCAATTCTATCTTTATATGACTGGGGAAGTCCACTTAGGAAACGCTAAATTTTCACCTTATCATCTCGAATATACCTGACATACCTCAGCAGCTCCAAGAACTTGTTTGCATATTCTTCCATGGTCAATTGTCCCAATCTCAGCTCATGGAACTATTTGATCTTATTATCATAGTACCTATCAGAGAGGTACTTCTGCTTGAAGTATTTCTTGAACTGCTTCCACACAATCTTCCTTTCATTGATCTTCTTCACTTGCCTGATGTGTTCCCACCATATAGATGATCTTCCATTCAAGTTGAAGATGGATACCCTTGCCTTCATATTTCCAGAGTAGTCTTGGACTTGGAAATACTTTCTCATCCCAAGAAGCCAAGCTTCAGCTTCTTGACCAGACTTTATCTCTCCATCAAATGTAGGAGGTTTCACCTTCTTAAATTCCCCATGTGAATTGTTCTTGTAGTGCTTCTTCCTCTTACTCCTATGAGATGAAGAGCTTGAACCCTCAATGGATTCTTCAGAGTCAGATGATTCATTAGAAGAGATTTCTGGAGTATATGTTCTGTTTGTAGAAACTCTTCTTGAGCTACTGGCCCTCTTACGGGAATTCCTTCTAGAACTACTCCCACCCCTTTCTGGATTTGATGTTTGATGCCCAGAGTTTATTTGCTTTTGGATGTCTGTCAAACTCTGCAGCATGGCTGCATTCAACTGATTTTGTTCTTCATGAGCTTTAATCATCCTTTCATTGTCTTCTCTACAGCTTTGCAACACCACCCTTAGGCTTCTCATGGTGGCTGCAATACCTGGAGGAGTCTCTTGATTTCTTCTCCCATTAGATTCTGTTTCATCATTTTCAACATGTATGTTCTCCCCCATGGCATCTGTCTCAGGCTCATAGGGATCCTGTGCATCATCCATGATGTTGATTTTCTTGGCCCAACCAAGATCCAAAACTTTCCAACTGTACTATCTAGAGTGCTTCCCTGATGTAGCTGTGATTCTGCAAAATGTGTTCATCAACACAATTGTTAGCTGCATTATATTCTTAGAAATTCATAAATTACTTTCATGCACGTGGGAAAATATTATATTGACAATTTGTCAAATCATAGAATTTTCTCACAATCAACGACATATGAGGGGGACGACGGGGGTCAAGGGGGCTTGCCCCCTTATGGCTTCCCTGCACCGCTGCAGGGCGGGTCGAGGGCAGCGCCCTCGATTTTTTTTTTTTTTTGGTAAATCTTTCCATTTCGTGCAATCTGGCACATAAGTCCCATGGAAATTTTTCCATTTTCGGCACCTGAAAATCTCCCTGAAAAATAGCTGAAATTTCCTGTTTCGGAGCAACTCATCCAGTTCTTCCGCCCTGTTGCAGAGCAACTCGCTGAGTTCTTCTGACCTATTGCGGAGCAACTCACTGAGTTCTTCCACCGAAAACACTTAGAAAAATTTTGAGATTTTTTTTTGGACCAACTCGCCGAGTCCTTCCGCCGTTGCGGGACAACTTGTTGAGTTCTTTCACAATTTCGGGCCAACTCGTGGAGTTCTTTCGAAATTTCCCTTTGACGCCGAACACTTAGAAAATTTTCCACTGTTTCAAGGCAACTCAGCAAGTTCTTCTGCCGTTGCGGACCAACTCATGGAGTTCTTCCGAAATTTCCCTTTGACGTCAAACACTTAGAAAATTTTCGCCGTTTCGGGCCAACTCGGCGAGTTCTTCCGCTGTTGCAGACCAACTCGCTGAGTCCTTCCAAAACTTTCCCTTCCGCTGTTGCGGACCAACTCGCTGAGTCCTTCCAAAACTTTCCCTTCGACGCCAAAAAACACTTAGAAAATTTTCGTCGTTTCAGGCCAACTCGGCGAGTTCTTCCGCTGTTGCGGACCAACTCGCTGAGTCCTTTCGAAACTTTCCTTTCGACGCCGAAAAACACTTAGAAAATTTTCGCCGTTTCGGGCCAACTCGGCGAGTTCTTCCGCTGTTGTGGACCAACTCACTGAATCCTTCCGAAACTTTCCTTTCGACGCCGAAAAACACTTAGACAAAATTTTCAAAAACTCTTAGGAAAATTTGAAATCTTTCCTTCTTTCAGTGATGACTACTGCTCAGCAGGAGGTGATCTTACCTCTGTAATTTTATTCAACTTAGCTAGTTTAGGCCCGATGCTGATACCTGTGGTGATTAGGAAGGGACCTTCCCATGTAACTGTAATTAGATTTGGCCCATAGAGCTCCAATGCTGTAGCCTATGGCTCTGATACCATTCTGTCACGTCCCCTCCCATCATACCAGTGTGATGGAGAGGATCGTGATGCTAAAACCGGGAATCTAGCCCCATGAACTTATTAAATAAGCATTCACATAATATAAAAAGACATATGGAAATGTGTAATTATAAGAAAACACAAAAGAAGTAATTTCAATTACACATCCATCATACATTCAAGATATTCATCAAATAAATAATTGCAAAGTTAACCCAAGAGAATACTTATCTTATAACAAAGTAGTCCCAAGCAACTGGCTATGCAACTGCAACGTTCCACCCAACCATAGGCCAGTTGTGATAATCAATATCTCAACACACTGCCACCCCCCGAGCTGGGCATGATCTCTACAAGGAATTAGGGAACAACAGACTCCCACATAGCTCGAAGATACACCAAATCAGCCAAGCCAAGCTACACTTGGGTTTATCAGGCTGTTAGGCAATGGAAGGAAGAATTGCTAAGCTAGTGGGATCATCCATAGAGATATGGGCACCCTCTGCAAGATCTATCTAGCTTGGTCCCCAAAATACCTACACACCTGGCACAAGGAAGTATTCCCTTCACTAATACCCAGTCCCTCAGGCCATACCTTCCATTCTAGTGTTCTTCAAGGTGTGCATAGAAGAGCAACCACTCCTTTTGATACTCTTGAGAGGTTAACTCCTCACTAGGTTTATCAAGCCAATTCTGGTCCACTTCCACTCCTAATTCTTGCTCATAATTTCCAACCAACACAGGGATGCACCCTACAATAAAACACAAGTGCTGAAAAACGTGGGCAACCAAAACAAACTGGTAGATGGGGAAAAAACCCTAGGAGAGCAAATTCGTTTTCAGAAAACGTTTTTCTGCATTTCAGGGGCAAAAACGACCTCTATAAACCCCCAAAACGTGAGCCACTGTGCAACACAAAAATGACCTCCCAGCTATGGAAAAATGTAGGAAATTGGTAAAAAACGTGATGGGGAAAGCCCCAGCTAGCTCAGACTGCGTGAGGGAGGAAAGACTCTGGGTTCAGAATGGCTTTGGGCACCATTTCGTGGGTGTTTTCTTGCCCCAGAAGAAAAAGTATGTTTTCCCACGTTGATGGCTTGCCCATGCACGAAATTGGCTGCCATGCCTCTTCATTCCCAAGGCATTAACTGCCTCAACCAATTTCTGGAAGAATTAAATGATTGGGTGCATAAGTCAGAATGGGTAGTTGAGGGTTTATTCATTGACATCTGGCTTATCACCATTGGCTCAAGGGTTTGAATAATTTCCCTCCCTATTCCTTGTAGAATCATGCCCCCATCTCTTTGTTGCATTGCATAGCTAGTTGTGGGTTTTTCATTAAAATTCGTATTTACATGATGTCTTAATTTACATTGTGCCTATCTAGCACAAGAACCACATGCATCTATTTTTAATTGCCAATACATAAAACGCTAAATCAATGGTGGGGCCTTGGCCTTGAGCTCCTCACCATGATTAAATATCAATATTTACATATTTTACGAGTTAATGCGAAGGGGGTCAAAATGGGGACGTGACATCATGGATGGGTGTCATATTAAATATGAGGCTCGCCTTATGGCATAAGGTGGACCATACCTCACGTCCTTTCTCCCACTGTATTTTCTTTATGAAAACCACCACATGATGTACTTTGTTTACTTTAAGAAAAAAGACGTGACCATTGATTTTCCCTTACACTCCTCCATCCACCATTTGCGCTCACAATTTTCCCCGCTACCAAAACATTGTCATATGCTCAATTTCGTTGGATTAGTTTGAGCAGAGGCTCCATCCATTTTTCATAGGGATGGGATTCCATGCACTCTCCTTGATCCTTCCACCATGTGAATGGTTAAATTGACATTTGAAACTCAAATATTTACTATTGGTGCCCCACCCCCTTCCAGGGGGCGTGCATGACCATGATGCATGAGCTTAATCTGATAGTGGAGGGAGATTTGGAGGCTTTGAGGCAGTTGATCTTGGAACCATGCATCCAAAAGAGTGTAAGCCTACTAGTGAGACCCTTATGGCACCGAAATCATGCTTCTTAAACCCTTGTGCACTGTGCAGCTTTGTGGAAGAGGGAAATGGCTACAGATTTCATTTAACAATTGTAGGAGCTACGGTCCACCTTAAGAGCTGATATTTTGGTCATGCCTTATATTTATGGATGCCAACATATTCTCTATATAGTTTGATCGACTATTGACTATGTTGGGAAAATTTTGTAGTTAAAATCCAACATAAAGTTCCTATGCAAAAACTTCATCTACAAATTTCTTTTGTTGTGATGCGTTCCAACTCCTGAAAATTGATATGAACGATACTTGGGCCTATATTTAGAAAGGCTTGTTTCGGTTTTGGATCCCGAACAACAAAAAGCGTGGTTTTTGAGTACCCAAAAAATTAGTCAATGTTCATAATTTTTTTGCCGCTCCTATGGGTCGTATGTGGCCAAATGAATTGTGTGGCATGTATATCCTCTAGACTCTTCAAAAACCTCCTAAAAATTCATGTTGAATGATGTTCCAAAGAGAGAGAACTATCCATTAGAATTTTGCATGAAAAAACTAAAAAACCTAGCCAAAATCATTAAAATTGAGTGTCCCTTTGGTTTATGAGAGTAATAATGATGTATCTCTCGCATACAGAAACAAAATGATGGGTCATTAGAGGCAATGCAGAGTAGACACAAAGTGATTTACAATGACTTGCTACAAGAAATTTTTTGATTCCCACTTGATATCCTTTTATAAATCATAAAGGACAACCAGAAACCTTTGCAGTAAATTTTTAATGCTATGTTTTGTAGTTCTAAAGGTTGGAATTGAATTATGTCAACTCTATGATGTTCAACGTTACATGGAATTTTTGTACTCATCATGATTACGAACCATGTATACTTTCTCCTTGCCTAAATCCTTAAGGTACTTATCTAAAATTCCTTGGAAGATGAGTTATGAGGTTTTTTCCCTGCTAAAACCTTGTTTAGATAAGCCTACGCACCTTGCCTTATAGCAGAGCGCGTATTTCCTGATTGACGCACCTTGCTCCACTACATAGCGCGTCACTGACTCATGTTGTTAGTGTCTAGGGCGTGTCGATACCTGTACGGAGGGAAAAAAAGAAGTTTCGAGAAGTCTCCTGAAGGAGACCCTCGTGGAGGCTTACCCGTTCCATTTAGGGTGGATATTACTCGCCTCCCAGCTTAGTAGGATCCCACCTCCTCCTTCTCCCTAATCCTCTCCTCTCCTCCTCATCTCTTTTGGGCTATAAATGAAGCTCCTATTCATGGGATAGGGGGGTTGAAATGAGGGCAGCCAAATGATGGAGAAATTGAGCCAAGAATCCATTATTTCATGATTGGTAAATTGAGGCAAGGTTCCATTGGAAAGTATCTTCAACACTAAGGTTTCATTGGTTGTAATTATTCCCTCTATTTTAATTAATACATCGATTTCTTAATTTCCCATAAATGATGTGTAATTTCATTTATAGTAGTTCTCCTTGGTCAATTGCTTAGATGTATCATGCTATATTGTAGTCTCTTGTCTTTGTCCTTTTGAATCTTTTGCAGGTAATCTCTTCATCAACAAGCATGATTGCGAAAGATTCAAGCCACAAGGACTACAAATAAGGTCTGGACTAGAATCTTTATATTCAATTAATTTGATAGATCTAGGGAAAGGTTTTCATTCTTTTTTTGCTTTGTTATAGATCCGAACCATTCGGACTAGGGAGATTGGTTGGTTTCCGCACTGACAGATTTATCCGTCAACAAAATTGGTCATCATACTGGGGACAGAACGAGTTATTTAAGTTGTAGATTTCCTTGCTTGCCTTATTTTTTATTAGATCTGGCTTAGTTTTCAATTGGTATATCACATCCAATTGGTAGATCTGACTGTCTATATGTCAATGTATAATCCCCTTTAGGTCTCAGACCTTGAAGTTTGTTGATTGGATCACTTAACACGCTTTACCTTCATGTACATTGCGTCGCTGTCAGCGCGATGCACTTTTCCTTCGAACAGGGTGAGTCGATGGACCGTGCTTCTCTTTAGAAAATCACATCAATCCCTACTGACGCTCTAGTGTATACCTACAGCCTATGTCAACCTGTTTATTTTTAGATTGATTTTCTGCCCAGACCTTTTGGTGCCATGTTGCTTGGTTTGTGACTGGGTTGGTACAGTGTTTTCTGCTTTCTACATTTGAAAAGAAGAAAATCTTTTGTTTCCATCTTAGTTTAAAGAGGGAGCTTTATTTTCGCTTTATTTCTTAGATTTGAAATATTTATGAAAATTCCAAAAAGACTTTTGCTTTTAACTAGTCTTGTTTTGGTTGAGATATGAGTTTTATAAAAGAAAAAAAACTACTTTTAGCTTTTGCATAGTTAGGGGTTAGAAATGTTCTTTCTTGTTTGGAAACAATGATTATATCCCTTCTTCTTTTCATTAAATATCTACTCTCTCATTATTTGTTAAAGCAAAATAATTTTCCTACTTTCTTGATTCCTCTTGAGATTTGGAGCCATGTTTGGCCCCTTCAGTCAAAACTAGTATTTTGCTTGCATTTTTAAGCAAAATGAATTGCATTTTCGAAAAAAAATTCCCCTCATGACAGGGGGGTGGGGGTAATGAATCATGTATCCTACAGTTTCTTTGACCCATATTAAGGTTTCAAAATAATTGTTGGTTTGGTGTGGATTGGCTTGTTTTTACCATTTTTGAAAAAGTTAAAATGGCATTTGCATAGGGTTGTTCATTTGGGAAGAAAAACTATTTCTCTCTCCTTCTTAAGTAGGACTTCATTGAAAAGAAGATTTGCATCTCATACTTTCATGGTTTTTAGTCATGTCTAAATTTCCATTTTTCCACTTAACCGCATAAGATAAAATCAAGCACTATTTAAGTTAAAATCTTTAGCAACTTGAATGATAGGTTAGAGACGTGTTCCACCATCTTAAAGCATAGGAGCTATCTTTATTTGTCTGCACTACACTCTGAGGTCTGTGTGGTTCTTCCACGTACTCATTGGTATATCGAGCAACCTTTAATGTAATTTTATTTTATATCAAAAGGTTCTTTCACGTACTCGACGGTCTATAGGAAGGCCCCTTTCGTATGGTTGTGCATTAGACAAAACTACTATGGATTTGAGCTCCCACGTACCTTGTGTATATCGGGAGACCCCTTTAGGATATTGGAACCATCCGAGTAAACCTATTGGCTGTCTTATTGTCATAATACACTGAGAACAACACCCAAGGAGATTACTACGCATGTACTGCTAGGTAGTCGGGTTATATGGTTAGGCATATGGTCCAAATCCTCCTTGGTTAGTGTTCTGAAATATTGGTCCGAGTATAACTATTGGACCCTACAGTATATCACGAGTTGCAATGATTTGAAAATCTTGTGAGAATCCAACTTAATTATCTACCCCTTTCACAGACTTCTTGTTGATTTTAGATTTGAGTAGCGTTTGATTTGTGTGGTAATTTAGAGGTTCTTAGAGAGTTTAGATATGAAAAAATATTTTGGGACTATCAACCAAGAAACCCTTTTTCAGGGTATGTCTTTTGTTTTTCCTCCATAAGGAGGTGTTATTCCTCCCTTCATGGCCACATTGAGCCTTCCCATATTGACTATAGTATTACCAGTATGTTTATTCTCCAACCCGGTTATCCCAAGTGCACCAATTGTTCTGGATCACAGTAATCCCCCGCAAGAGCATCAAACTCACGTTGATCCTTCACCTTCTTCGACAAATATTGAGTATACTTCCCTTTATTCCTCTTCGCCTGTTGAAAGCCATAACGTTAGTAAACATGTGGATAAGAAGAAGAAGAAAAGGAAGGCTAAGAAGAAGAACACTAAGCAAAAGGTCAAAGCTCCAACCTATGACCATCGTGTTGGAAACCCACCAGTCACTGATCATCATGCTAGGAGTATTGATGTAAACCTAAGTTACCTTGCAGGCTTTGCGAGGGGCCCCATTTTTTTAAGGGTTTCCATGGAATTCCTAAGGTCTTAGAAGTATGGTCACAATATTCTGAACTGACAGTCTTGTCATGTCCCAAATTTGGCATTGGGTCACAATGGCCTAATCCCATTGGACATATTCATGAGAGTTTGTCAAATTGATGCTAAGGGTCAAATAATTGCCAAGGAGGAAAATTACTAGTTTCCTAGGTTTGGGGTGGAAGCTTTGGGATTTGAAACAAGAGGGATAATAGATGATGTGTGGCCATTATAATAGCATAAATATTTAATAAAGGAGCTAAATAAATATTTACAAGGGAAAATCAATGTGGCATTTGGTCATGAAGACAATTGGAGGCTTATGGAGTCCTTAGGTGGCTAGTTTCCCTCCACACACTTGGCATGCACTTCATCCAATTGGAATCTATGGGTAAGGAAATGTATTTGGAGGATTTTGAGGTGTCATATGGAAGTTAATGAGCTAAGGAAGTCTAATTGGTGAAGAGGAGTAACTCCCATGGGGAGAGGAAGAGGCATCTTAGAGAAATTGTGACACTTGGGCTAGATTCCCTAGCTTCTATGACAACAACAATGAAGATGCTATGACACCTATGACACAAATCAGACCTGAATGCTGAAATATGACATATATGACATGTCAGGGCTAAAGTAGCCTCCAATAGGGCACTCAATGGAGTTAGGGCAGCTAAGATGCTTCCACATGTGATTTGGTGGAAGTGGGAGACAAGGAATTGTTGTACAAGTGGCATTCTTTGGAATCTCTTCCCAAATTGAGTTGGCATGAATATCTTGGAAGGCATTCGATCCATGGAGGAAATTAGAAGTTTATAAAATTCATGAACAAAGAAGAATGGAAGCTTTTGATCATTTGAGAAATTTGCGATTGCATTTGTGGAGAGGGAGAGCTAGTGAATGACTAGTTTCTTGCCTTAGCCAATTTCGAGGGTGAAAGATTCCCATCCAAGTTGGTAATTGGAAAGGCCATTCAGAAATTTCATTTGTATATTTAATGGATTATTTATTTGCAGGTGTAAGCTATAGGGAAGCTCATGGTTTCTTCTAGTGCAACTCACTCCTTCAACCATATCTAGTTTTCATGGCATATTCTTGATCCTTGAGGGAGGGTGTTTTTGGTGAGATCTTGTACTCTTTGGGAGAGATTATCATGATCCATTTTTGTTGTAATATGATTCATATACTCTGTTATTCATGTTCAGAAATTTTTAGGTCGAAATACCAAGTGGTTATATGTAAAATTGATTATTAATGAGCAAACAATGACCATTCCCCCACTAGATTGATGTATGCCAATGTATTAATGATGATTTCGAAGGGAAGAATGTTTATATGATATATTTATGATGTATGGAAATCCATTTATGAGTATTACAAGTTTCATTTTCAGCACTTAAGCATTTGGAGCCATCTTGCTCAGTTTTATTTCATTTGAAGAAGATTTAATGCTATTTTCCCCAAGGTCGAAACTAGTCTTCTTGCATCTGATTTACGGGAGTTATAGAAGGCATTAAAAGTTGAATGGTTATGCATATGAGTACATGTTGATGTAATTTATATGTCCCCTTATTCCATTCATAATTTCTAGTTGGATTGAGTGCATTTGGAAAGTCATTTTCATCATGTACCCCTAGGGGATTTGAACCACAATTTTACTAGTAAAACTCCATACATTGATCAGATTTCCAAAGTGAGTTTCATAAGTCATTTGATTGTTAAAATACACTTATAAAAACCATTTTTATGTATTAACATAATTTATACACCTACTGGTACAAATTGAGATCATTTGGATCTTTTTAGAGCCATCCACCATTGGGGGTTTGAAGCTCGAAATTACTAGTAATTTTCCCTACTTTGTCCAGATTGTAAATGAATGTGCAGAAGTGTTTTAAGGGTTTTTAAGTATACATGAGCCTCTTTTATATGTATTAATACCTCTCAAATACTTTCAGACCCATTATACAATCATTTGGGGTCATTTGGAGACCAAGATACCAATACTAGTCAAAGAGAAATTGCTAGTCAAACTCCCTACTTTGGGAAGAATTAAAAGAGGATTTGTAGAAGTAATATAAAGGTCATATATCATAAATCAACATCATATTAAATTCCTAATATCATTCATATACCTTCTCATAATATTTGGGAGAATTTGGAGCAAATTGGAGACCTAGACATCAAAACTAGTTAAAGGTCCAACTAGGGAAAAAAGTGAAAAATTTGTCATTTTAATAAAATTATTAAAAAGGGACATTACACGTCTCGTCAGCATTTGGACCTCATACTGATGATACCTTCTCAACCAATGACTCTTTGATTAAGAGTCAGGAAAGTAAAGTCAAGAATCTGTTATTATTATGTAGGGACATGCACCGTACTTATCTTTTCCCTTGCATGGACGAAGCTTCCTGATTATTGGAGGGCATTTCTGTGTCTCAATCATAGACTCCAATGAGTTGTAGTAAATTTCCTCTTGACTTATCGTTGGTTGATCAAGTAGTCGATTTAGTTTCATTCTCGGTCGATCCCACTCTTCCCTTGAAGAGTGAAACCCAAGTGGTCGATCTAGTTTCATCCTTGGTCGATCCTACTCTTCCCTTGAAGAGTGAAACCCAAGCAGTCGATCTAGTTTCATCCTCGGTTGATCCCACTCTTCCCTCAAAGAGTGAAACCCAAGCGGTTGATCTAGTTTTATCCTCGGTCGATCCCACTCTCCCGTTAGAGAGTGAATTTAATACCGCTTAGGTTCTTCTTGTTAATACAGATTCTATCATGTAGGGGTACATTACTCCTTCAATTACATGACCTCCCCCAAGTAATGAGGATTAGGGTATTCCACCTTTGGTTCCGAATTAGTCGATTTTTATCAATTGGAATGGACTCTCTGCACCTCACCTTCCTTCCTATATGCCTTTTGAAATCATTGTGCAGGTTGGTCATATAGATGTACCTCATACTATAGTTGATGAAGGTATCGTAGTTAGCATTATCCCCTAAAATCCTTCCCAGGCTATGGGTTCCCCATAGCTTGTGCCCATTTGTCAAAATCTATTATATTTTAACAGGGGAATCAATCAACTTTTGTGGTTGTTCCTTAGTTGTCTATTTCGTTAGGAGAAAACATGCTCTTTATTGATGTTTTGGTAGTTCTGAGTTCTTTGGATTTTAATCTTCTCCTTGGACAAGATTATGTATATGAGATGAAAGCTCTCATGTCCACAATGTTCCGAGTGTTGTCTTTCCCTCATGAAGGACGCATTGTGAGTATTGATCAACTTTCGTTTGTTGGGTTTCATCTGACTATCGATCATCTGAATTATTCCCATGCAGTATCTTTCCCACCACATGTCAATTATGTGGTGTTATATCCCATGCTTTGAACTTCCGCTAAACACGGGGCTCTCTATGATTGCTCGTCTTCTTTAAAATTAGATTCGAGAGTTGGCATGTTTTATCATCCTTCCAATGAGGACCTCTTAAAAGCCATGACCGAGGCTTATCCTTCAATATGTATTCCTTCTGGAGTGTTGTCCTCTTGGGATCCATGAAGTGGAATGAGCAGAGTTCTATTCCTGTGTCAAGCTTGTTAAAAAATGAAACATGTCATTACAAGCATAGTTTCTTTTATGTTTCAAGCTCGTTTGAAAAAATGAAATGGGACACCATGAGCACAGATTGGTCTCTATCTCCAAGGTCGTTAAAAAATGGAACAAAACCATACAAGCATAGTTTACCTTTGGTTTCGAGCTTGTGAAAAAATGAAACCATTCCCAAGCATAGTTTACCTTTGGTTTCAAGCTTGTGTAAAAATGAAACCATTCCCAAGCATAGTTTACCTTTGGTTTCAAGCTTGTGTAAAAATGAAACCAGCTCCATGAGCATAGCTCTTTTCCTATGTCAAGCTTGTTAAAAATGAAACATGTGTCCGCGAGCATAGTTCTATTCCCATGTCAAGCTTGTTAAAAAATGAAACAGTACCCCACGCGCATAGTTGTATTCCTGTGTCAAGCTCTTTAAAAAGTGAAATAGATCCCCTCCATTTGACTTGATTCTTTCGACAGATTTAATATCTGAACCTTCATTTCATTCGGCTATGCTATTTAATCTTTTTTTTTCTTCTTCCCTGGTGAATATATTCCTATTAGTAACCACAAGTTTTATTGGATGAAGAAAAAGAGTAGGCGAACAAAATGAAGCTTGGGGGGAATGTCTCCAGCCTCTGGACAACATACTGGAGGTAAGCCGTCAGCTTCTTATGCTGGGGGAAAAATTCCAAACTCTGGATATCATGTTGGGAAGAAACCTGCCAATGGGAATTATACTAAGCACAATTTATTTTATGTTACAAGATTGTTAAAAATGAAATAGGTGTCTATGAGAATGGTTCCTTATCTATGTCAAGATCGTTAAAAAATAAAACAGGTGTCCACGAGCATAGTTCCCGTTCTGTGTCAAGTTCGTTAAAAAATGAAACATGTCCCCACGAGCATAGTTCTATTCTTGTTTCAAGCTCATTAAAAAATGAAACAAGTGATCATGAGCATAGTTCTATTCCCGTGTCAAGCTCATTAAAAAATGAAACGGATGATCACGAGCATAGTTCTATTCTTGTATCAAGCTCATTAAAAAATGAGATGGATGATTATGAGCATAGTTCATTTTCTGTGTCAAGCTCGTTCAAAAATGAAACATATCCATCTCCCATTGAGTCGAGTCTCCCACCATATTTAGGACCTGTACCTTCTTTTCACCAGCCTATTGCATTTGATCCTCCTTCGTCTCTGGTGAACATATTCATATTAGTAAGAAAGAGTTTAATCAAGTGAAGAAGTAGATTAGGCAAATGAAATGAAGCTTGGGGGGCATGCCTTCAACCTCTAGACATCATGTTGAAATCAAATCAATAGCCTCTCCACACAATGTTGGAGTTAACTTGCTAACTTCTAGCAATCATGCTGGGGGCATGTCCCAACCTCTGGACATCATGTTGGGAAAACATCCACCAATAGGAATATTTTTGAGCATACTTTCTTTTCGGTTTCGATATTTGCTGGACTCCAGGAATGGGTACCTATTTGGGGTAACTATACCAGAAGTATACTTTAATTATCGACCAGGGAGCGTACAAACTTGAGAGGTACTCAACACTGTATGTGCACTACTTTTTGGTGCCGTTGTCGGGGATATCAGGGAGGCCGTCATGGAGTAGGATGTGTCACCCAAGGATGGGTGACATCTTCAAGTCTAGGGGATATGATGAGCTTAGAATATAGGTACTCCATGGACTCCTTTTATGCCACACATAAGCAAAGAAAGGATAAGAAAGCACCTCTTTTATACGGGAGAATGCATTTTGGTTGATGATTAAATAAAGTAATTTAGAGATTATATTTTCTTATGTTTTAGCGTTTCTAATTACTAATCATACGAATAAAGACATGTGTGACAGGGCGCAGGTGACATGGAAGAATAACAAGTGACCAAGCTCCAAACTGAAGATCGCAGGAGACACAATGATCCTCAGTTTGGAGCTTGGTCACTTGTTATTCTTCCATGTCACCTGCGCCCTGTCACACATGTCTTTATTCATATGATTAGTAATAGAAACGCTAAAACATAATAAAATATAATCTCTAAATTACATGATTTAATCATCAACCAAAATGCATTCTCCCGTACAAAAGAGGTTCTTTCTTATCCTTTCTTTGCTTATGTGTGGCATAAAAGGAGTCCATGGAGTACCTATATTATGAGCTCATCAAGCTCGCTAAACCATGAAAACCATCCCAAGCATAGTTCATTTTCTGTTACAATCTCGTTAAAAAATGAAGCAGATACCATGAGCATTCTTCTAACCTATCTCCGAGCTCGTTAAAAACAGTAAGACGGTGTTGAGCTTACTTTTTCCACTTTTTCGTGCTCTGGTTAAAAACATAAAAAATATGCATTTAAGCTTACTTTTTACTTTTTCGTGCTCTGGTTCAAACATGAAAAATATTTCGAGTGCTTTTGATACCATAGTCGTGCTCGTTAAAATTAGGAAAAACGGTGTGTCTATTGAGTATAGGTTTATCTCTTTATCCGGACTCGCTAGACTATTTACAGAAAATGAACTATGCTGAGTGTACTTTTTACCTTTGTCGTATTCATTTACCAATGATGACAAAGTCGTCTTTTAAGCGATACTAAAAAGGAAATTTTTGGAGTATCCTTTAAGCCCTTTTCAGGCTCACTAAATATGAAAAGATTGTTGAGCGAACTCGTTTCTTTCACACTCGTAAAGGGATTTGAAAGGACGTATATCCAGTGATAGTTTATCCATTTTTCAGACCGTTTAGACTATTTACGAAAAATGAATACTCTAGTCAATCATGATTAGAAGAGTTCTATCTCACGTTGTTTTATCCTTTTTCGGGTGAGGAGACTAACTTTTATGAAAAAGAACCATTATGAGTCTTCTTTTGACTGTTTCAGATTCTCTAAATGTGAAATGTCACCGATTTTACCTTCTTTGAACTCGTAAAATTATGCATGGAAGGACCCTTTTTGGGACCAAACCCCTCCTTTCTTAGGTTCATAAAATATGTGAGATTGGACTCATCATATGATGTGCTACATTGAGCATTTGTTACCCTCTTCCAGCTCGTTAAAAAGAAAAGAGGCACTCATCCACCATGATGGGGAAATTAAGGGAATGGGAAGATGTATTTGAGTCTGTATTAATGGAAGCTTAAAGTAACCTTTGAACATGGAACCTGTCTGCATTCCAGTCAAATAGTTGGGTAGTCAGCTTGTCTTCGAGTCATACCAATTCCATGAGTCGTTCTACTCCTTTAGGTCCTCCGAAGAATGCTTCAGTCATTTGCTGCATTATGTATCGGTCTTTTCTATGTTAAGTCAATGTTGTCAAGTCGCTTGTCGTGCCATTAAATGTTCAAAGGAATTATTTGGCCGGAATCAACCTTCGCAGTCGTTTATCCTTCCATTGTGTCGTCCATCCCCATTTATCATTACACCTTTGTGTCAGTTCACGCTCATTTGATCTACCATCTTATATCACTTCCTGTGTTAGTTTCATGTCAATGATGTGGGGTACATCATGGCCCTCTTTCGACGAGTCTATTCATGTTGACATCAACTCATCATCCATGAATTAGACTTAGAAACTAGTCGGTGCCTTGGAGCCTGCATGCCTCAATGGCAGGTTTCCTCAATTTCGACAGTAGGTTTGCATCATTGATCTCTGATCGAATGATTCCATAGATTTTCGACTCCAAATCATTTATTTTCATTCGTTGGTATGTACTAGTGATACCTTTGGGATCATTGTTATCATTGGTGATTTCCCTTGCACTTGTTAACGGTTCACATCATTGACCGGTAATCAAGCGGTTTCTACCATGTTCGACTTCAACGCATTGTAATCACATGGTTAGATTCGTATCATTTCGGGAATGGGTAGAAGACCCTGGGTTGTTCTGATGTCTTATTATTACACCCATGTTGCGATGGATATTTTTTAGTAGGTTCCCACACAAATGTTATGGTGGAGACCTCATTGATGTACTGTCACATAGATCCACTCTTGTATTGGTCGTGGCTGTGTTATTATCTCTTCATGGATCTATGCTTGTATTTTAATAGCCATGATTGTGTTCAGTCATTCAGGTATGGGTCCACACTATGTTTTGGTGGCCATATCTTCAGTTAGTATCAGCATGGATCAGCACTGTATTGGTTGGAAGCCATGCTGTGAGTCATTGGGATGATATTATTATGGTACTACAAAATATCCTTGGTTATCGTCGACATATTTCCAACTGACAATTCCTTGCCTTGATCCTTTATAATTTATCCATCAAAGTATTTTGCCTATCATGTTACTCTAGCTTCATACTTTGGGGGGCATTCTGTTACATGGAATTTTTGTACTCGTCATGATTACAAACCATGTATACTTTCTCCTTGCCTAAATCCTTAAGGTACTTAGCCAAAACTCCTTGGAAGATGAGTTATGAGTTTTTCTCCTTGCTAAAACCCTGTTTAGAGAATTCGATGCACCTTGCCTTATAACAGACTGCATCTTTCTTGATCGGCACACCTTTCTCCACTATAGAGTGCGTCGCTACCACATGTTGTTAGTGTCTAGGGCGCGTCGATGCCTATGCGAAGGGAAAAAATAGAAGTTTCAAGAAGTCTCTCTAAGGAGACCCTAGTGGAGGCTTACCCCTTCCATTTAGGGTGCATCTTACTTGCCTCCCAACTTAGTAGGATCCCACCTCGTCCTTCTACCTAATCCTCTCCTCTCCTCCTCATCTCTTTTGGCCTATAAATGAATCTCTTCTTCATGGTATAGGGGGGTTGAAATGAGGGCGGCCAAATGATGGATAAATTGAGACAAGAATCCATTCTTTCATGATTGGTAAATTGAGGCAAGGTTCCATTGGAAAGGATATTCAACACCAAGGCTTCATTGGTTGTAATTCTTTCCTCTATTTTAATTAATACATCAATGTCTTCCTTTCCTATAAATGATGTTTAAAGGGAAATGCCCTACATTGGTTTATGAGTTTGGGTGGTAAGACTATTACAGCATGGGACCAGATGAAGCGAGTATTCCTTGCTAAATATCAATATTACTGTATCTAACCAAGGATAGGATGGAAGAATTGTTCAAAATGGTTCAAAAAGAGGATGAAACTCTCGAGGATTTTGTAGAAATACTTTTATATAATTTTCAAAGATCTGGCCGTGCCAACATTGGAAAAGATGTCCTTAAAAATATTCTATTGTGAGGAATCAAAGAAGATTGTCTGGATATGCTTAATCTGTTGGGAGAAGGAGACATATCAAGGGATTCTTTCGACCATATTGTGGATATGTTTCGAAGATACTCTAGAGGATCTTCTAGAACGAACACAAGAGACCAAGATGTCCTTACAAGGGCACAAAATTCAACCATTGGTGGAGCTACACAAGTAGAGATAGGTAATCTTCTCGAAATTTTTAAAACTAATATGATGAGTTCCATTTCCTCGCAATTGGATGTTTTAAAAGAAAAACAGAGGCAAGTAAAAGAAGATTTGGCACTAGCATATTTTGTGCTAAATGTAGAAAGAAGCACCTGTTAAGGGAATTCCCACTTGACAAGGTAAAAGTATGTGGTCTGTGTGATTTGGATCACAATGATAAGGACTACCCTTCATTTCCAAAATTTAAGGAAGTCCTTCAAGCATCTAGCGTGGATGTGGAGGAAGATTACTGCATTTCACAAAAGAAGCCTTGGAAACCTCATGCTCCAGGTATGAATCCAGATCCCATATCTTTTAATTCTTGTAATAATATGAACAATCAGTTTCCTCCACAATATTCTTGTCCCAATACTCAATGGCATCCATCTACTCAATATTCAATGCAATATCCTACTACATGGATTTCGTGGGCACCTCAGCCAAATCAACAAACCCCTTGGCCTCCAGGTTGGAGAAATCCTTATCGAGGGAATCAATTTCCTCACCCATAGTATCAACAACCACAGCTACAACTCCCTAATAACGCTACACCAATTAATGCACCACTATGACCTCCACTTCTTGCTCATCCTAATCCTAACTCCAACAATAAGGCAGTGCAACAATTTGAAACATCAAACATGCCAGCTTACTCTATCACTCCTATCCCATCTAATGAATTTCTACGATCTGTGAGGGTGGTAGAACCTAATGTCATTGAGGATTTTCCATCCCCTGTGACTGAAGAAAGAATGAATAAACAGGTTGAGAGCCCAGTCGGTACAACAATCCCCATTATTGAGGATGCTGAAACACACACTAAAACACCTGCTGAAACCCTTGATGAAACACACATTGAAACTACCCTTGTACGAATTCCAAGAGACCCACCATTTCTTGAGCATCTGGCCTTATAGAAATAAGTAGAGCAACCTTTCTTCAATATTCTAGTTGAACTGAAATATATATATGTTAAAATCCCATTATTGCAAGCCCTTCATGGTGTACCCATCTATACTAAAACTGTTAGAGATCTGTGTGTGAAGAAAATAGGAAGGAAGCCTAAGGATCCTCTTATAGTTCATGTGGTTGGGAAATTGTCTGAATTAATGATGGAAAAGGTTCCTTTGGAAAAATATGACAATCCAAGCAATCCCACTGTTACAGTGCATATTGGGTATATTGAGATTCCCAATGTTTTGGTTGATTTGGGTGCAACAATAAATGTGATGACTATTGAAATTGTAAAGAAATTGGGGCTCACTAAACTCAGACCAAACCCCACGGTATTAGAATTGGTTGATAAATCCACGATTAGACCTAGGGTAGTTTTGGATGACTTGGTAGTCTTTGTTGATTCATGGGAATACCCCACAGACTTTCTTGCTCTATATCCTAAATCTCAGTTGGGGGGAAATCCACTAATTCTTGGAATATCTTCGTTGGCTATAAAAGACGCATACATTAGCTGTTGATTGGGATCTATGACAATATCTGATGGGACCAATACCAAAAGCTTGACCCTATATCCTCTAGCTAAACCAAGATTATATGCCGAGACTCCATTGTGGGTATATTTGGAGGAGGAAAAAAGTACTCATCCCCTTCTGACTATAGGGAGGGCCTTGACTTTTAAAAATGAAACAGAGGATGATACTATCAACAGTTTCATTAGTGATCCAATGATGGTTACCAAACATGCATATGAGATCCTTGACAGTACCATGATTGAACTTGAGGAAGAACAACTTATTGACTAGGTCCTAGCTAAGAGTGTTGAAACTATTCTCATAATTGAGAATTCAAAGAGTGTTCCAATAGAGATTGAGCCTAGAAAAACCATGAATGTTAATCCCAATCTTGCACCCAATGAATTGGAGCGTCTGAATACACTGTTGAAATAGTACAAGGGAGCCTTTGCGTGGGAATACACATGAGAGGTATTCCCTCTGAGTTGTGTACTCACCACATTTACATTAAGAATGATGTTTGGCCCATATGTCAACCCCAGTGCAGAATGAATCCAAATTTGAGAGGCATCATGAAGGAGGAAATTCATAAAATTTTAAATGCGGGATTTATTTATCCCATTTCAGACAATGAATGGGTTTCTCCATTAGTAATTGTGCCTAAGAAAAATGGTAAATGGTGCATCTGTTTGGACTATTGAGAGTTGAATAAGGCTATACAAAAAGACCATTTCCCTTTGTGATTTATCGATCAGTAGCTGGATACCCTGTCTGGTAAAAAAATATTTTCCTTTCTCGATGGTTTTAGTGGGTGTAACTAGATTCAGATTGCCCCTGAAGACCAAGAAAAGACTACTTTTGCATGTACTTGGGGCACTTTTGTGTATAGGGTGCTCCCTTTTGGATTATGCAACACACCGAATACATTTCTACGAGCTTTCATTGGAATTTTTCTGAGATGGTTAATGATTACATGGAAATTTTTGTGGATGATTTCACTCCTTATGGTAGTAGTTTTGATGAGGCTTTGAAAAACTTGGAAAAGGTCTTAAAATGCTGTGAGCGGAATCACCTATCCCTTAGTCCTGAAAAATTTCATATGATGATGAGTGAAGGTATAGTCCTTGGGCATTCTATATCTGTTGCAGGAATGCAGGTGGACACTTCTAAAATAAAGGTAATTATGAACATCCCTATTCCTGGAATGCAGAAGGAGATACACAATTTTCTTGGACATGCTGGTTATTATAGACGTTTCATTGAAATTTTTTCTAAGCGAGCATCTCATTTATTTACCTTACTAATGAAAGATGCACAATTCAATTGGACAGATGCATGCCAGACATCATTTGCAGGATTAAAGGAAAGACTATCTACAACACCTATTTCTGCGTGGGCCTAATTGGGCCTTACCTTTCCACATTTCTTCTGATGCTTCAGATACTGTTATTGGGGCTGTGTTGGGACAGCAGGAAGGTCATAATCCATATTCTATTTACTATGTCAGTAAGAATTTGGTCCCTATTGAATGCAATTACACAGTAACTGAGAAAGAGTTCCTTGTTGTCATTTATGCAATCAATAAGTTCAGGCACTATATTACCCAATATTCTACTTTTGTGCATACCGATCACTCAGCGATTAGATATTTGATGAATAAACCTGTTACTAATGCTTGAGTGACTAGGTGGTTACTGGATCAATGTGGTGATTCAAGGATTCTTTCATGGCGCTTGATCTTAAGAAGGTATGTTTAAGGCCTAAGGTTATTGTTTCCCTCCGAAACCAATTTAAAAATCCTAATGATGTTGTTTCTCTTCCCAAACTATGGTCAAAGTCTTGATTCCCATCCATAGTGTGAAAAACATTTGAATGGTGTCAATATCAAATTCCTAAGATAATGACCCCTAGTGAGTTCGTGTGTCATGGTTTCTTGGATTTATTCATGGAACATGAGCTCAAGAGGGTTCAAATAGTTATTAAGGACTCTTGTGGTCATTGTTAGATCTTAAGACCCATTTCTAATGAAAAAACCATGCTGATAGCACCTATTTCCCACTCAAATGCATTCAAAGAATCCATACAAAGAAATTGTGTGTTTGTTTGAGGACTTGTTAAAGGCTCTTAGGCATAAGAAGATTAAAAAATATCCTAAGGAAATTGTTCTCCTTTATTAATCAAGGCCCTGCAACCTATTTGTTGTGTACAAAACCTCCTAATGGCATCCATTTCCAACCTTGATGCCAAAGCACCATATAACAAGCATGTATTATGGTTTGAAAGTGTTGTTCATAGAGACGAAGCATGAGAAGATATTTTCATTGAGACACTTACAATTGTTTACATATTTGAACAAGAGATGACATATTTGAAATAATAGACAATTACTTCTCTCTCTCTCTCTCTCTCTCTCTCACACACACACACACACACACACACACACACATTAGTGTCCACATGTCCATTGAGCAAGGCTTTTCATGGCACTCTTTCCATGTATCTAGGTGACCCCACATAGGCTAAATCACATAGAAAATGCTAAGAAATGTGAATGAGTATGCAAACCACTACATTCATTTTTCTAAGGTTGTGTAGAACATCATATATGTTCGTTGTAGCAATGGTATTACATGATAATAATAGTGTCAACAACCCATGGTCAAGACTAACATTTACTTTGTATGATACTCATATTTTTTTTTCAGAATTAACAAAGTTGGCATTTGAAAGGAAAATCATCTCTTTCTCAAACATGGTTGCAATATATCCTTAGCCAAGAATGTAATTGAAAATTGAATGAGATATGTGAAGGTTTGGTAGGCGTAGTTAGAAGACGAGATAGACAAATGTAACGATTTTAATTGTGTACATAACATCATCACAATTTAAGACTTCCATAACAACACAAACATCAACTCTCTACTAATACAACTAATTTTTCCATCCTTCACATAGAAACCAACATAACAGTTCATTATCATGTTCCATATATGATAAAGATTGAAGTGCACCTTAACAATTTCATGTTTTCAATATACTTTAGAAAAACTTACAAAGTTCAAACATGAATTTCATGATAAAAAAGTCTACTAGTTCTCTTCCTTTGTACATAGAATCATAAATGAAATCCAAAAATGTTTCCAAAGATAAACGGGTAGATCATATCCATAAGGAGTTGGCTTATTAAATTATATAGCTTTTTTCAATAGTAGTTTTGTTTTTACTACTTCTTCCATTAATAACATCCTAAATATTACTTTCCACTAATTATATCCCACAAACGGTTTTATGAAAATAAAATCCCCATGTGTTTTCACATGTAAAGCAAAATGAGATAGGAGTCGGCTCAAGATTATCCCGAATAAAGTTTTGTTTTGATAAAAATATAGAAAGTTAACAACAAAAACTTTAGAGCATAAGACATGAAAATACCATATCTGTACTCAGAATTAGGACGAGGGCTTTAGAGCATAAGACATGAAAATACCATATCGAACCATGGCAGAGCACATACAAAAGAAGGCAAGGTATGAAAAAACACAAGATCAGATGCCATCGCCACAACCAGACATCGCCGCGGATGAACCTTTCTCGTCCGAGGTGGCCATGCAGTCAAGAAGAGGACGAGAGCACCAGGATGACAAACACTCCCATTAATTACTTCCCAAATATGCTAGGGCACAGCTAAAATCCCGAAGTTCCCAAATATTTTTAGGGATTATATTTTTAGAGCTGTATGATGCTCCGTTGCCCGAATGTCTGGTTGTGGCGATGGCATCTCATATCAGCTAAAATAATCCCTAAAAATATTTGGGAGCTTCGGGATTTTAGCTGTGCCGCAGAATATTTCTCGCGAGAGGAGCATCTGATTAATGGAAGTGGTTGTCATTCTGGTGCCCTGATCCGCGCGGCAATGTCTGGTTGTGGCGATGGCATCTCATCTTGTATTTTCTCATACCTTGCCTTCTTTTGTTTGTGCTCTGCCATGGCTCCCTTGGAAAGCCAATTCCAGAATTGACAATATTATCGAACCTGACGGAATGTTTTATACAATTGGAAGTCACCTTTTGGTTTCATATTCCAAAGGTGCGTTTCGCATTCTACTATGACTCTCTAAATTCTCTATTAAAAATATATTTACATTTCATCATAATATTATGATTAAGTTTTCAACATTTCCCCTAATGGGAGGGGGGTTCATGGGAAGGGGGTTCTTGAGTTCTCAATTTTTCAAGTTGTTCTTTTTAAGAGTGTTGGTGAAGATGTCTGCATTGTGCTTATTAGTAGAACAATGTTTCAAGGGCTCTACATGATATCGAATTTGATGATACTTTGTGTTAATGTGCTTGGGATTCTTGGCCTACTAGATTGCATAAGTATTATTGACCAACTAGGGAGTGGAATTATCTTGTTTCTCCTACAACTCTTCAAGTATTTTCATGAGCCATACAGTCTCCTTTGTTGTTTCTGCAACAACCACATATTTTCCCTTTGTTATGGAATCTGTTGGAACTGATTGTTTGTGTGATCTCTAGGAGACAACTACTAATCCAAGACTCATGAGGTAACCTAAAGTAGACACTCTTGACTCTTTGTAGTCATTAAAGTCTGAATCAGAGTACCAAATAAATTTGAATTCATCCACCGTAAAATATTTGAGTCCAAAGTCTTCAATCCCCTTCAAGTATCTTAGAACTCTTTTCACATCAAACCAATGTCCTTCACAAGGTTTTTGCATGAACTTTGAGAGGATCCCAACAACAAATGAAATGTATGGTCTAGTGGTGGTAATGTAGATAAGGCTCCCCACAGCCTGTTTGTACTTATTTGCATCCTCAAATTCATTGCCTTCTTTTGATGTGAGCCTCAAATTCTCTTCCATAGGAGTAGAGAGAGGGTTGCACTCTGTCATGCCAAATCCTTTTGAGAGCTCTCCAATGTACTTATTCCGGGAAATGAATATATAGTTGGGATTTTGAGTCACTTCAGTTCCCAAGTAGTAGTGAAGGTGTTCCAAAATTATTTTCTCAAAGACATTCTTCAATTCTTTCTTTATAGATGCAATATAGCATTCATTTTTCCATGTCATTAAAAGACCATCTACATACACCACAAAATATACAACTGGTATTTGAAATTTCTTTAAACAAACAATGTTGCATCATCAAGATTTAAAAAAAAAAAATTAACTTTAGAATATGCTCAGTTAACTTTTTTGTACCATGCACGAGGTGTTTCTTTCATTCCATATAATGACTTGATGAGTTTGCATACATTTTGTTCTTTCCCTTTCACAACAGGTCCGTCTCGTTGAGACATGAAGACATTCTCTATTAGGTTTCCATTCAAGAAATCAGTCTTCACATCCATCTAATGAACTTTCCACCCATTATGTGCAACCAAAGACAATAAAGTGCAGTTGGTAGCCCATTTTTTCTATGGGGGAGGAAGCCTCTTCATAGTCAATTTCTTCCTTATGGGGATAACATTTCACAACAAGCCTCACCTTGTTCTTGTCAAGAGATCCATTTGACCTATACTTATTCTTGTAGACTCACTTGTAGCCAATTGGTTTTCTTCCAAATGGAGGGTCTACCAACTTCCAGATACCATTTTTAATGAAACCATCATACTCATTCTGCATGGCTTCTTTCCACTCATCGTGAGTAGCAACTTCTTGAAATGAAGTTGATTCTAGGTTAGCATATAAATTCAATTCACAATCATATGAAACATCGATAACTTCTACACCACTTGAGTTTGAATTATCTGCATCTCCTCCATCTTCTTTTCTTCTCGAACTTCTTGTTTTCAGTATTTCTAACTTCATCAAGATGGACACTTTCAAGTGTCTTTATGATCCATTTTGACATTTTGTTTGAGGGTCCAGGTTGCTCAGCTGGTGGTTGTTCATCTTCTTCAAGATCCAGTCTTCTAATTCTCTCAAACACATCATCTGGTTGATCCTCATGTTCTAGTGAAGTCACAAGAACTTGTTCACAATTTTTTTCATGAGGGTGAGATGGTGCTACAAAAGGAGATTCCAAAGATTTATCCAATATAGACATCCCCTCTTCAATGTTCGGATATCCACATCATCTTTTTCAGGATCTTGCATGCAAATTAGGGTTTGCATGCAGAATCTAGGGTTTGCATGCACATGCATGCACTGGCATGCATCCCAGTCACCAGTTTGATGCCTCCAGCACCTTATCCACTTCATTCTAGCACCCGGGAGCCACCTACCACAGAGTTTTAGCCCTCCTAAGCTGAAAGGCGCCCACTTCTCACCTACTGCCAGAGAAGGGCGCACTTGTTCACCTACCACTGCAGTTCCACTTCAGTTACATTCAGTTAGCTCCGATTCTCCCTGATTTGAGGCTAGTTTCACTCCCGACTGACTGTATCACTTCCGTTTGACCTCCAGTTTGATTAGGTGACTTGTTCTGACTTCAGTTAGCCTCCCATGCGCCCCCACTGAGCCTCCAGATCCTAAATCAGTGCTACACACTTCAGTTACACTTATTACACTCAGTTAGACTCAGATTGACACCTGGATGACTGGTTGTTGTGCATTGATGAGCACCACCAATTGATTGATGAGGACTCCTAGTTAGAGTCAAGCTACTCCATTCTGTAATTCGAATGACCTCCTTAGGTAATTCGAATTGCTCTGTCATTGTGACAGTTTGTATTGTAATTCATTCACCCTTTCTGGGATAGAGAGCACTGCTGCATGTTTTGCACAGTTTTGCACCATATTTTCTATGTTCATCTGTTGTGATTGATTTACTTGTTCATTAGATCTGCTGTGACTAATTTTACATTCAAGATGTGGAATATCATTTTCAACTTCATGAAATGTCTATCATGATGCCTCTCAATTAACTTGTCACTTTTATTCATCTCAGAAAAAAATCACATCTTCGGAAAGAATAAACTTTATTTTAATCTCATCGTAAATATGATATCCCTTGATAATGATGACTTGAGTACTGCAAGAAGATTCACTTCTAATTCCTAGCACTGAGGTTTTTTATTTCTTCCTTTGGAATTAAGGCATAACTGGTGGAAGTAAAGACCCTAAGATGCCTCATCGAAGGGACGCAACCATACCACATTTTGTATGGATTATTGTTTGCAAGAGCATGAGTGGGGCTATTGTTTCTCAAATAAGCTATACACGGAACTGCACCAGCCGAGAAAATAACTTTTACATTCTTAAAAATCATGATGAAAAACCCATACTCGAAAGAATCATATCCATTCTTTCTACCATACCATTCTATTGAAGATTGTATGGAATGGTGGTTTGATGTTGAATCCCATGTTGTCTAAGATATACTTCAAATTTATTTGATATATATTCTTCTCCATTTCCAATACGAAGGGAACCAATATGCAATTGTGATTTATTTTCAATCCATAATGAAAGTGATTAAATGTTTCAAAGGCTTGAGATTTATCTTTCAACAAATACACCCAACACATGCTGATGTAATCATTGATAAAAGTCATGATATATTTGTTAGCATTGGAAAAAAAAACTGGCATAGGGCCACACAAATTAGAGCAAATCAACTATATTTTTCTACGTGCTCAGTAATTGGAATCATTCAAAGGATTCTTACTATGTTTTCCAAGAATACAAGAAAAACATTGTGTCAACATCTTTGGAATGGTGGGAAAACTAGAAACTTGATTCTTCTTAAAAAATGAGAGACTATCCTAGTTTATGTGCCTATATCAATCATTCCACAAAAGACTAGAAGGAAATCTACCTTCTGCATGCTGGGAGGGGCAAGCAAATTTTTTATCTTTTGCATATGTCCCTTTTAGCTCTAGCAGTTTCTCATCTTCACACCTAGTCATGATGACTTGGTTGTTAGAGGACATCCTTATCTCAAAATTCCCATTGAGCATGTGGACGGAATGGCCTTGTTGTCAAGTCTACACAATAGACAACAAGTTCCTTTGCAACTTTGGAATATAAAGAACATTATGTAGTAGAAAGTGAGGGAATCTAGGCACTTTAAACGTGATGGTGCCAATCCCTTTTGGTTTCAGGCTAGATTTATCTTTGAAATATACCACACCATCTACATTATCATTCAATTCTTCAAAAAATAATTTCCTAAATGTTATTTGGCATGTTGCACCTATGTCAAGAAACCATGTATCTCTCCAAGATGCAAATGGAATGCTAAATAAAACTTCATTTATGCAAATATTACAATGGGCAACAACAAAATAAGTGTATTTAAGAGGTTTACCGACGTGAGAAGTTTTGTTTTGGTCCTCTCTCTTTTTATTCGTTGTGATCTTCTCCCATAGAATTATGGATATCTTTGATTCATGTCCATCATTTCCATAATGAACATAGTGAAGATTCAACTCAGTATGAAATTAATTACTCATGTTCAACAAACCCTCACAAGTGTTTCATCATCCATCCCTCCACATAGACATCCATTTTACATTTTTCAAGTGGTAATAACAGTAGTTTGAATTCCATGCACTGTAGAGAAAAGAATTGGGATACAAGTTTCAATTCAAAAGGTTTGGAATGACTTGCGTGCAAGGGAAAGTGTGGTTCTTCAAATAGGGAAAGGTATATCATGCATGGAGGAACCAAAGAAGTAGGTCAAAGTATGAAGACTTGCAATCACTTAGTATGGAGAGGGCTCAATTCACATAGTAGTGAAGAGGGCCTGCAACAATGGATGAAAGTTGCACAATAATGAAAAAACAAATTATGTAGCTGCGCAATCTTTACTCAAAATTTTGAACCTAGTAGAGGATTAGGGTTTTGGATAAAATTCCTCAATGGAGAATACACGTTGTAGAAAGGGTTTTTTACACCTAAAAATCACACACATGCGACATTTCGATGTTTCTTCCAGTAAGGAATCATCAACATGAAGAATTCATCTCACAAAAAGAATCCTCAACATATCCAAAATACAGCATGAGCCCATAAGTTCCAAGAAATAGTCAAAATAAATGATAGCACGAGTAATACATTGTTAACCCGCGCTATAGCGTAGGTTATCTGAACAATGTCTGTGCTACACTCGTGGTGCTTTTCCTTCGATAGTTTCACTATTGTCAAAATGGATGGATCACTAATCTCCTGCAACGCATTTATGGATCAATCCTCTCCAAGGATCCGAATTCAGCTCCTCATACACTTGGTGGCATTAACCAACCCCCCTTGTGTACCTTGGAACTAGTTCATGGAGAAGGTGGGTTCACATTTGGTTATAGTTATTTTTTGGCCACCTCTTGGCCTTTAAAAGGAAGCCATTGGCATCCATTTTGTAAAGTGAAATCAATATCAAGGCTATGCTGTTGGATTTGAGTTGGAGATTCCTCTTAGCCCACCACTTCCTATCATTGTGATCATTCCCAAGCTCCCTTACCACCTTCCTTCAAGGGGAAAGAGTTTCTCTCCATTTTTCTACCATCTACTTAGCATTTAGTTTGCACAAGAAGGGCCTCCCTAAGGAATATTATTGGCTTCCCTTGAAGCACACACCTTCTAGGCGTTGTACAACTATACCATTGGGCAATACGAAAGTGGTTTAGCATATATTGTATTATTATTGGAGTTTACATTCTCCCTCCATCTCTTTTATTTTTCTTTTTACCCATATTTGTTTGTTTGCATGTGAATTACACTAACAATTTGCTACAAGATCACTTGGAGGAATACAAACCACACCACACAGGGGCTCTAAGGATTGAGGACTTGCTGCAACCTATAAAGCTTAACCCCTTACCAAGTGGAAGACTACACTTTTGCAATTTTTTCCACAACCGTTCTAATGGAGACCATACTTATTTTTGTTCATTTCTCATTTACCTAGGTTGTTTTATGCTAAACTAGGTAATTCTGGGTATTTGACAGTTGTAGGAAATCATATATTCCACCTCTTGCTCTAGAATTTAGCCCCAAGTTGGCCCCAATTTATCTTTACACAGTAGTGCAGATCCTGGTCTCTCTACCATGCTAATAGCACGGAAATGACTCGCACGATCACATCGAAAGCCCAGGTTAATAGTGTTTGACCCATGCTACCCCGCTAAAATAATACACGTGGAAGGTTAGTGTACCACCTACGCTGCTTAACACACCTATTTTGAATTAAAGCAAATGGTCCGTGTGGTAGAGCCTGGTTTTTCCGGGCTACTCTAGTTTGATTTGCTTTTTATTTGCATATATTAGTTTGGAAATCCAATTACTACTTACTAGTGAACTTAAATTAAGGCTAATTCGCATAATTACTAAATTTTTCGTAATTAGTTCACCTAGACCAAGATTAGGAAGTAAAGAGTTCAACTCTATTGAAAATTACCTAGGTAAACAAGTTTGAGAATTTTAGTAGGCCCCATTGTTGTCAATAGTATTCAAGACCATTTCTTGTTTATGCACAATTGACATGTTAAGTTAGTGTCAATGCTAGTGTAGAATACACGTTTTGCACAGAAGTAAAAAACTAAAGACATTTCTATCCTGTCGGGGGATCCTCTACAAATCCATTGACCAAACACCGAAAAAATACCATAGATTTCAAGAGTTCCACTTTGGCGTACCCCTGCTAACCCTCACATGAAATCCACCCACAATTAGAGTATTGTGGATGACTTGGCTCAATCCCCAATAACCATGTCCACATTAAAAGTGTTGTAGTCTTTCCCAACACAGTGAAAGGAATTACTCAATGCCCTTGGTGCTTTCAATCCATCTGACTCACACCTCATGAACTTTGATATCAACAAAGGTGACCCACAACTATCGTCATCAGTCACATTTCAAGTTCCAGTTACTATAAAGAACTCCATGATTCATCGTTGTATCATCAATGAAGGCACATCCACTTGCATTATGTCTGCAAAGGTATGGAAACAATTAGGATCCCCTGAGTTGGTTCCCTCGTCTATCACTCTTCATGCATATGATGGGAGACCCTCCCAACCAAGAGGATTGTATAGAAATGTCCCCAAAGAACTAGGGGGAAAGATGGTTATGATCGATATCGAAGTGGTTGATGTAGAACTCAACTTCAAAATCCTCTTGGGGCATAATTACATGTCTTCCATGAAGGAAGTGGCCTCCTCAGTCTTTTGTATCGTGATGTCTCCCTTAAATGGGAAAGTAGTTACTCTCAACCAGCTTAAATACTATGACCCCAAAACCACAAGCAATCCCGATAATGTCCTACTGACTATAATGGGTGATGAAAAACCGTATGTTGACATCGCTCTTGGCATGTACAAGGAATCCAATTTATTAGGAGTTTATTCAGGACCACCACCTAGGATCCCTACAAAAACCGATGACCTAATGTGCACAATTTTCATTGTTGAAAATGGAGCTGCCTCCGCCTCAACACCATCATCAACACCAACGTTGAGTCATGGAATTGAACAAACGTTGATTCCGTCGGTCCGACCAATTTTTTAAATCCCATTCTTGTATCCTCCTACGAGTTTACAAGGGACACCAATTATTGCTCATTTAAATCTACCTGGGCTAACTTTGGGGATCTTGGTATGGTACCTTACGCCACCTTACCCAAAGATGTCTTCCAAACCAGTTCCCCATTATGAGTTTGTCCCTATTTCGGCTGCTATGCCAATGAGGCTTATAACACATCCAATTATGATAACTCAACCTATGACATCCACAACTAAACCACAATCGGTCATCGCTAAGACTGTCAATGGGGGCACCAAACAGCTAAAGTTGAAAGGTCCCTTATTTCCCAACCCAACGCCCAATTTATTGGAAACCACTAAATCTAAAGTAGGGGGCATCAACCAATAGGAGTTAAAAGCCCCAGTTATGATCAATACTCCCAATCAAAGGGTCACACTGCTCTGTTCTCTTTGTGGGAAGCTAGGCCACACAACAAACATATGTTCTACTTTGCTAAAGCCTAGGAATTTACTCAACACCCTTGTAAGTATAACACATACTCCACCAATGGTAAAAGGGGGAATATTTCCCTCGCCCACATCTAAGTCCAAGACATTACGTAACAGTCACACATGTTCCATATACGCTCAGTATGGGAACTACACACATCATTGCCCCAACCTTCCTAGATTTTGGGAAGCATTGGAAACTATAAGGCTCACCCAACCCTTGGAGGATATTCCCCCTCCTCATCACTGGAGGAGGATCCTATAAAACCCACTACTATGGTGATCCCAACCAAACCATTTAATTCCATACCCGACCAACAGTCACTGCGATGACCACAAAACCTAGTTACTGTTCTGAACCACACAAATGCCACTCGACCATGTCATTCATGCAATTTAATGTCTCACCATTCATTCAAATTCCCTATATTCATCACATTCTTCACTTTACATGCAACCCAAATTCAATTAGACGATAACCTAAGCCCTCGTGGGAACACACTCCCTACGATAATTCAAGAGGATTCTGATGCAGGGGAATTGGGGCCTAAGCAAAATAGATGAAGTTGATCGATAGAAGAGAACCGACCAAGGGGATTACTGATGACCACTGGTGTGAGGAATACTGGCATTCAATGCTAGGTATTCAATCAGGAAGCTGTCCAAGCATGGTCGAAAGGAATGAATGTCGAAGGAGTCAGAATTCGACGAGTTGTCGAACATCGACACCGACAAGAGCGAAAAATGCCAAGTGAGGAGTGTTACAACGTAATTTTCCACCCTGTGAGCATCAACACCCTTTGGTCTTCAGGATCCATTTCATTGACTCATATGTACTTTATGTCCTTCAAAACACAATATTTCCCTATTTTTCTTCCTGTACACTAGCTGTTACATTTTAGCCAGCGTACCCACGATCTGTTCCACTATAGCCCGCGGGTGTCAAGTAAAATGGTAAAAGTCACTAGAAAATTACTTTTTACTCCCAAAAAGCGGTCTTAGGGTGACCTTTGGCTCTCCATTTTCCCCAAAACGCCTCAATGTGTCCTTTCACTTACCTTTGGAAGGTTATATATTGAGCACTTATGGCATATGGAAGGGAGGAGAAAGAGAGAGCAAGATAACTCTAGTGGATTTTTGCCATATCTTGAGTTTACACTCATTGATCCTTGTTGTTGTGAACCCCTTATGTTCACCTTCCAAACTCCTTTCATAATTTGAGTTTTCCATTCCATGGAGGATTGAAGTGGTGGAGGCACAAGTGGAGAGACCCAATTCTTGGTTCAGATTGGTTGCCGGCAAGAGGTCGTATCACATTGTACTTCTTGTTATTCATTAATAGAAAGACTCATATTCTTGTCCATTGTTGTGAATGTTGTTTATATTACATTGGGTTGCATTTACTTATGATATCATGGACTATTTCTATTGATGATGTCAATGTCTTTCATATATTATATGCGCTTGTTGTATATTGACTGTCAAGACTAGTTTGCAGGTTCAAGTGCACGAATTGAAAGATTCAACGGGGATCTACATTGAACGTCCGGATCGAGGTTGGTTATATTCTCCATTATGTTAACATTGTCATTTATATAGCAGAGCATTGAGAATTGAATTATTTTCTAGTAGTCAGTTGTCTGTTGTGGTCTACCCCAAGCCATAGGAAGTTTTCTCCGTAACAGAAATGATGACTCCATTGGGAAAAACATCCATTTTTGGGGATTTTTAGGAATTAGTCCTTATTTAGAGTTGTTGTCTGTCGAGTCTCTGTGTCATTGGTTGGCTGTTAGGATACACTATAAAAAACAATATTTTTTTGGGTCATTGGGCTCTTTGTTTAATCATTTGCTTTTCCCTGTACGCGGGTGAGCCTAGTTCTTCCCACATCTACCCGCCTCTATTTGCACTATAACCCGCGAGTACCCGCATTTTTTCTTCGACAGTAGCGTATAACTCTGGGGGTGATTGGTTTATGGCCTTTGGTTGTTTCTGGGTTGGTTGTGAGTGTTCCTGAGTCTTCTTTGGCTTTGTTCCTGACTATTTCATGCCTTGTTCGTGACCAGAACTTCTCTTTTCTCTTGGTTTTGAGCCTTGTTGGTTTTTACCCATTTTTAATTTTTTAGCTCATTACATTGGCTGGGTATTACTGTTTAGGATCTGCTGAGTGGTCTTAGTGATCTCCTCTTCATTTATGTAACTAAATAGTGTGATTTTTCTTGCATTTTTCATTTCATTATATTGAAAAATACAAAAACATAGTTTTGCATTTTCCTTTTGCTTATAAGTGAAAATACAAAAAAAAAATTAATTTTATGTATGACATTTTGCATCTGAGTGCTTATGCTTTCATTTAGGATATGCTTGTGCATGGAAAATATAAAAGAGTTGCATTTTTATTTCGAAACCATTGGATTGATTTTCATTCTAGTTGCATTGTTTTTATTGGATAGATGAGTATAGAGTTTGACGATTTTGCATACTATTGAGTCATATACATCATTAGTTTCACGAACATATCCTTTGAGTAACCACAACCATTAAAATTAACGCTTAATATTAAAATTGATTAGAAATATTTTCATTTATAGGGTACACCAACTAGCATAAGTTTAGAGTCTTGGAATAGATCATTGTGAGTTAACAATCCAAGACTACTAGATGAAACATTATGTGTTTGACCAGGGAATGGTGAAATCCATGGTATACATCGGTGTTATCAGGAAGATATTCTGAGACCAAAGTTAAGCACGAGGTCATGGGAGGTTTGTTGCGGAGATAGCCCTCCAACACCGGCTGAACGTGGGAGATATTTCCACGATTTGTTCGTATCTGGGGACTCTTGGGGGATTTGACCCTCTTGAGTTTCGGGCTTAACTACCCTTCCCATATGACGGATTCCACCTGCAACTGTCCCCCTGAGCATTGGTTATACTGTGGTGACCATATTTTCCTTACCTAGGTATCGCATAGGGTACTTGCAGTGGTTATACTATTTGTGTCCTGAGTTAGATAGGGATTGGATAGCACAGTTGTTTGTTGCCGAGGGTATTTGCCCTTTGCACGCAGTGAAGCCAAGGAACCTTTATAACTAATTGTGTTACCTCTGGCTATAGTTTTGGAGTCTCAAGCCTCTCCTAGGTGAGACATATTGGCTGTAGTGTCGGGAGCTCATTTAGCCACTCTGTTTGTCTTCTCTTAGTTGTAGTTTCTCTAGGTGTGTGCTCTTGATTTTATGTTTTTGATCGATATTTTGGCCACTAGGGGACGCTTGGATTTTATAGTCTCTCCGGAGATATCATGGCGCAGAGTCTTGCTCTCCACCGATCTCGTCGGTTGGATGGTTTACTAGCTTCCAAGCTTACATGCCATATTGATAGGGGACACTGGAAGGCTCCCTCCGAGTCTTCGGATTCTTATGAAGCATATATCACTGATGTCATGAATGCACATTCTGGAACAAGAGAAATCCCTACGACTTCATTGAGTATAAACTAACACACTTCAGACACCCCTACTCCTAGAGAGGTGTGGCGGGGTGATCAACCCGAGACCCAACCTAGTTTGTTTGGTTTGGATCCACTCGAGACCCAACCTAGTTTGTTTGGTCCGGATCCACCCGAGGATGACCAGTTCGATCCTTTAAATCCACATGATTTCCAGTATGGCATGCCAGAGATACATGATACCACAGGTCCTCCAACCAACGCTACCTCGTTCTCTTTTGGTATGCTTGATTATAACATAGTTGATCCTTCTACTCTATTTGGTAGTCATGTTGGCACTAGTCATGGTGTTAGCAACACTGCACCCATTCGGGGAAATACCCTCACCGGGGGCACCAATTTTTCCACTCACACAAATAGTATGGGGACCGGTCACATCCCTCCTAAGGATGCAAATGTTGGGGGAAGGCCGCCTCCTAGGACTACCCATCCTAATAGGAACACTGTTCGAAATACAACTCGCCATCCACAGTTCAATACACATGCCTCTACCCATCAACCGAGGACCACTTTTGTGAATGTTAACAATCCTCCCAATCACGGGGGTGGACACATACCATATAATTTTAAGTATTCTACTGCTACTAGTAATGCTAATGTAGGAGGTGGGAATATACCTTATACTCATGGTCACAACACCACCGTTCCTGCTACTAGTAATACCAACGTTGGGGTGGGGAATACATCTCATACTTATGGTCACCAGATGACTGCTCATGCTGCTAATAATGCTTACATAAGGGGTGGGAACATACCTTATAACCATGGTCATTACAACACGGTTCCCGCTATGAATAGTACGTATATGCCCCATAATTATGGTGGCAACCCTTACTACGATACAGTCGGTGCTGGCCATGATTATAATCCACCTCAATATGGTGCTCTAAATGCATATATACCTGCTTACTCTCACATGGGTCAGGTTGGAGGAGGTTATCAACCTTATGGCCATGGTCAAACTTATGGTCCATTGAGTCCATATAATCAACATTTTAATGGTCATGGTCAAGCTTATGGTCCATCTTATACTTCGGTTCCATACAATCAACCTTTTTTGGGAGCATACAATCAAGCTTTCCAGCCGCAGCTCCCGTTCCTTGCATGATTGAATCTTCTGGATCTTTCGAAGCTCATGAACGATCCAGTGTGTCACAATCCTAGTTGGCCTCCGGTCCCTACAAATCTCCCTTCGGACATTCCCAAGTTTGAGGGGAAGAGTGGTGAGGATCCGGGTGACCACGTCACGACCTTTCACCTTTGGTGCTCATCCAACTCATTGAATCACGATTCCGTTCGTTTGAGACTGTTTCAATGCACCCTCATGAGGGAAGCCATGAAGTGGTATGTTGAGTTGCCTGGGGGCACTTATAGGGGTTTCAATGAGATAGATTTGGTTTTCTTGGATCATTTCCAGTTACCGGTTCGTTATGATACTGGTATTGAATGTTTATCTACCTTCCATGAGAATAAGGCCATGCATATTTTTGACCACGTTCAAGAGTGGCATCAACATAAGAGATTAGTGAAAGCCAACATTCCTCCAGATTTTGTTGGAATGGTTCCTCAAGTCTTTACTTCTATATATTGCTAAGGATGTTTCGATGTCCGGCATTGTGACTAAGGAACAAGCCATCTTAAAAGTCCAGTAGTTAGATTTATTATATTCTTAGTCTGGCATTTTGTATGACATTATTCCTGACGCACCACAAACACGACATGAGCCCAAGTCAGTTCCTGTACCACATGCCGATGGCATCATGGGATCCACAAGTACTTGACCTGTAGATTTGGTTACTAATCAAATGCAAAAAATTTTGCTCAACCAGTCTACTCCCGGATAGGTTCACACCTTGTCCACTTCCACTCCATCGTCTAATGTACATATTGTGCAATCGACGAACCCATCGGGTAACCAACATCCTAGTGGTAAGAAGAAGGGGAGAAACAACTGTAAGGGTGGAAATAATGGGAACAATAATAGTAATCGAAATACCCCTCGAAACGAGAACACCAACCCTCCTCACGAAGGTGGAAATGATGGTGGGGACCGTAAACCTAGGCGTAAAGTGAAATTCGCTTGCAAGCGTTGTGGGGAAGATCACCTTACTCACTTATGTCCTCAAATAGAAGAATCATCGAAGCATATGGAACAGAGCCCAGCTGTGTTAAAAGATCCCCTTCCTTATCATCAAAACATGGCTTCGCATGCTCCCTCTATTGGTTATGGACCTAATGAGACTACAAAGTATTCTTCCAATACTAGTGGCTATGGATGCGTGAACATGGTCCAATCAGAGGTTAGTGTTGCTACTCGTCAACGCGATTATGTTGCACCACAACCAAACATGGGGAATGAGCCTCCTCCTCCTAATTACTCGTTGCATACCGAGAATCCCTCTATTATGTCGCAGATACCGAAAGGTCTTCTCAAGTGCTCTACACATAATCCTAATGCTCGTGCTGCCCAGAACTACTCCATTGTAGAAGATTTGGGCCAAACTATGTGTGCCATGTCGGCTCTTGAAGTTTTACAAGCGTGTCCTTCTCAAAGGCATGCCCTTTTGAGTGCTTTAGGATTTCAGGATGGGGCAATTCCTAACGTTATCAAGTTTGACACTACTGATATTCAACCTCGCTTACCTTACCACATGGCTTTTCAGATCCATGTGGAGTTCCTTCAGAATTTCATCAAGAGAACAGTGGTTGACGAAGGTGCTTCTACATCAATGATGTCATTATCTTATTGGAAATCTCTTGGCTCTCCTCCTCTACTCACATCTAGGACCATTCTCACTGCATTTGACGGTTGGTCATTTAGGAAGCATGGGATTATCCCTTCCCTTGTTGTCCTCTTGGGAGGGAAACTTGTGCCTATTGAAGTCAAGGTGGTTGATGCACCCATCGACTACAACCTTCTCTTGGGTAGGAATTGGATGTACGCTATGAAAGCTGTCGCATCTACTGTATTCAGATTTATTTTCTTTCCACATGAAGGAAAGATTGTGACAATCGATCAACTGGATTTCATTAGTGCTTCTCCCACAACATCCACGGGATCAATGGTCCCCCAAGTTATAGATTCTCATCTGAAAACTGGGAACATGGGTGTCAGATTGTACTCCTCATTGATGGGATCTTATGATTTCCCTTCACCCATTAATTTTATTGGAACCATTTTCAACAATGCGTCTCCTCCATTGCATAATGTACCATTCCGGACTTCATATTTTGATGATCCATGGACTTTACCGTCCACGATTTCCACGTCCGGAGACATTCCGCACGTTAGGATGTCTATGCCATTGTCTGCTGCTGAGCTTGCTTATCAAGATATTCAACAAGCCATGGTAGAGCCATATCTCCCCTCTTCCTGGACAGAAGAGGAAGATCCCATTATGCTACCAGTTTGGGTAGCCGACTCATCTTGTTCGCACAATTTCCTTGACGGTACTTTACCTTCGGATGAATCTATTATCAAGGCCATGTGTGGTAGTGAGATACCTTGGGAGGATATGCATCATCGCTCTTATTTCCTTCCCAACCTCGATCTCGCTAAGCAAGAAGGGTTTAGGAAGACTCTTGCCGAGATGGTTGGTCACCCTATGTCTCTTTTGGGATCACATGAGATTTACGCAGAGGGGAACATGGCTAATATTTCCCCGACTACATCGATCAACATCTCTTGCACTCCCAGAAAGATTGAGAATGTTTACATCGGTGATGATTGCTCTTCTGAGGAGGTTTCCATTTACACAAAGTTTTTACAGCACTTTGGGAAGTTTTCGGCTGGTCATATGAGGAGATGCCAGGAATAGACCCCAATATTGTTAAACACGAGATTAGAACGTATCCTCATGATAAACCGGTTCGACAACGTATTTGTGCTATTAACCCTAGGAAGGCAGCTGTTATCAAGGCAGAGGTGGAAAAACTGCTCAAGGATGGTTTTATCTACCCTGTTCCCCTTACAGAATGGGTTTCAAAACCCATTCCTATGGATAAGAAGCAAGGAATTATCCGTGTATGCACTGATTTTAGAGACTTGAATCGTGCATGTCCGAAGGACAATTCCCTCACCCCATTCATTGATCAGATATTGGATGCTTGTTTAGGAAGTGAACTTTTTTTGTTGATGGACAACTTTTCGAGGTATAATCAGATTCAAATCAAACCCGAGGACCAACATAAGATTGCTTTCATTTGTCCTTGGGCTACATTTGCGTACTAGAAAATGCCCTTCGGCCTTAAAAATGTCAGAGCTACATTTCAGTGTGCTATGACCTATGCCTTTCACGACCTTAAACATATAATGGAAGTTTTCTTGGATAATCTTGCTGGCCATTCTCTCAAGAGAGTGAACCACCCCAAGAATATCCATTTGATTCTCAAACGGTGTATATGCTACAAGATTCGATTGAATCCCAATAAATTCATCTTTGCTATGAGGACAAGTCGCCTTCTAGGATTCATAGTTTCGAAAGAGGGTATCAGAGTCGATCATCTTAAAGTTGAGGCAATACTTCGGTTGCCTCCTCCACGCAACTTGTTACAACTTCAGAGCCTCCAAGGGAGAGCTACTTTTCTACGTCGCTTTGTAGTGAATTATGCTAGTCTTACCAAAGGTTTCACACATTTGTTGAAGAAAGACACACCATTTATCTGGGATGAGTGATCCCAGCAGTCTTTCGATGCTCTTAAGCAAGCTTTGGTATCAGCCCCTTTGCTTAGTCCACCCGACTTTGCGAGAGATTTTATACTTTATGTGGCTGCATCTCAAGAGACGATTGGCATGGTCTTAGTTCAGGTTGATCAGGTACTTGTGGAGCATGTGATCTACTACCTTAGTCGAAATATAGTAGACACTGAGATGAGATATACTCACGTGGAAAAGTTGGCACTTACGACTGTACATGCAGTCCAATGCTTATGGCACTATATCATGCTTAGGAAGACCACGGTCATAGCGCATATCAATCTGTTTCAGTCCGTGCTATCATGACGTCTTATAGGGGGGAAGTACAATAAATGGATTGTGATCATTCAGGAGTTTGATCTCGATTTTGCTTCGGCAAAGTTAGTGAAATCTTTGGTTTTTGATGAGCTTATGTTGGACCTTCCACAACTTGATGAGGACGTTTTCCATGAAGATTCCTTTGTGGAAGAACACTTATTTCTTATCTCGTTAGAGGACCCTTGGTATGGGGATATCATTGTATATCTCCAAACTTTGAAGTTTCCTTCGCACTATTCGTGAGATGAACGACAACATGTGAAACATCACGCCAAAGATTATACTATTGTCGACGACACTTTGTATCGTCGAGGAAAGGATTCTATTCTCCATCGTTGTTTGACTCATGAAGAAGCGGAGCATGTGCTTAATAATTGCCATGCTGGGGCGTGTGGTGGTAACTTATTCGGGCTTGCAAAAACCCAATGCATTATGCAAGCTGGTTACTTTTGGCCTTCAATCTTTAAAGATTGTGTAAATGCTATGAAGAGATGTCACTCTTTCCAGGTGTTTTCTCGGAACATACACTCGCATCCAATGCCCCTTCATCTGGTCATCACCATCGGTCCCTTCACCAAGTGGGTGGTGGATTTCATGGATTACAAACCAGCTTCGGCTGGGGGGCATCACCATATCATAGTGGCCGCGGACTACTTTTCCAAATGGGATGAGGCCATGGCTACCGTAAAATCCGATGGTGCTACAACATCCCATTTTGTATTCAATCATATTATTACTCGGTTCGGTATTCCAAAAGAGATTGTCACTGACCATGTCAGTCACTTTCAAAACAAAATGATGGAGGATTTGTCATTCAATCTTGGGTTTCATCAAGAACACTCATCTTCTTACTACCCCCAAGCGAATGGTCAGGTTGAAGCAGTCAATAAGTCTTTAAAGACCATTCTCCAACGTCCCATCCAACAAAGCAAGAACAACTGGCATACTATGTTATATCTTGCTTTGTGGGTGTATCGAACCGCAGTCAAGACTGCCATCGGGTTCTCACCATTTCAGCTAGTACACGGTGTGGAGTTTATTTTACTGATTGAATGTGAAATCCCTTCTCTAAAACTAGCCATAGAGCTCCTCCCTGATACGTCGTGTATTCAAAAACATTTAATCCACCTTGAGCAACTTGACAAGCATCGTCGAGATGTCACAGTGGCTATAGATGCCAATAAACATCATGTCAAGGTTTAGTACGATAGGTCTGTCCATCCCCGAAAATATGATGAAGGTGACTTGGTCCTCTTATATGATCAAGCTAAAGAACCCCTGGGGGAAGGCAAGTTTAACCCCATGTGGCATGATCCTTACATCGTGAGGCGTGTCCTAGAAAAAAGAGCCTATGAATTAGAAGATTATGAGGGGAACATCTTAAAGGAGCCTAGAAATGGGCTCTACCTCAAGCGATATTATGCTTGAACTTCTAGTTTGAGCTAATACTTTTGTATAGTTGCTTTTGTACATAGTTTAGATTTCTTTTGGTTTCCGGGTCTGCTGATTTGCTTCCGTTTGATTGACAAATGTCAATAGAATCTCCTATGTTCTTAGGGTTTGTGGATGGTGCTAGTAGTCATACGTAGTAGCTTTCTTCTACTGCCTGGGTTGTTTATTCACCTGACCACCTAGTTGTGTCTTCAAGAGGTGACTGTCTCGGTCCTACATCTAACAATGTGGTTGAGTACAGTGTTGTAATTGAGCTACTTTGGGATGCTATTTCACATGGTCTCTAGTTTTTAGAAGTCCGCATCGACTCGCATCTAGTTGCGTCTCAGTTGAATGGTCAGTAACGTGTGAGGGATCCTATGTTATTACAGAGATTCTTAAGGGTAAGACTCTTGGAACGACATTTTGTTTCCATTACATACTTTCATGTTCCAATAATTTTTAATCATATATCTGATGCATATGCTAACTATGTCCTAGATTGGAATTTGTCACATTCATAACGAAGCACACAAATAAACACACATTCATACATTTGTACATACACACATATAGTAGAACCGGAGAACCATAGTTTTTTATAAATATCATGTCCAAAATGGTAGTGTCATAATACAAAACTAGAGCATGTAGCTATCAAAAATATACATATTGATACAAAAATGGGACTTTGAGATGTTTAGGCCCTACGAGGAGGCCTAGATGCTGCCTCGGCAGGATGCGTTTGATAGTAATAATGTACTGCGTTATCTATACGCTGCAGTAGTCACATCCAGTTGCTCGGTATCCCCACAACATATCCTCTGGTAGCTGCGTTATCTCTATACTTGGTACCCTATTGGTCATCCGTGATAGGTTGACCCGCACAGTCTATAGTGTACACTCTACTGCAGCACCAACTACTTCATCACCCCTTCCCCTTCAACGATTGTAATGTCCCCATTCAAATAATTGCATAGTAAGACAATCCCATCAATCCTACTAGTTTTCTAGGTTGGATGGGCACATGTGGAATTGTAATAACGAAGCTAATAAATGATGTTTAGACATTAGAAGGGTTCAAGTATTTAATAAATATGGTGAATAAATAAATTCAAGAGAAATTCTAGGTGGCAAGTGGTTTTGGAGACATACGGAGGGTGTGGGACCCACACTAGCTTGATTTTTCAATGACACATGGCATCTCTCTCTTGCCAATTCAAATTCATGGGAAGGTGAACACTCTTGGGTGAGTTGGTAAGTCATAACACATGGCATTGAGCATATTAGGTCGAATTGGGATGGATTGGTAACCTCCATGGAAGATAAAGAGTCAAATTGGAAGTTTGTGGACACTTGGGCTAGATTCCCTAGCCCCTATGACACCAATGATGGAGAATCTATGAAAAATATGACAAATTTCAGACCTAACCTCTAACATATGACTATTATGACATGTCAGCCCTAAAAATAGGCTCAAGGAAGGCACTCATTGGAGTGGAAGAAGCCAAAGAGACTCAAATTCGAATTTGGTAGAAGATGGAAGGTTGGAACTAGTAGACAAGTGGCAAATGTGGAATATTTCCTAAGTGGAAATATATTGAAGCTATTAAGAGGATTTCGACCCATAGAATGCTAATGTTGGTTATAAAATGTAGAAATCAAGTATGATAATGGTTTTTGATGATTTGATAAAAATTGCATTTGTGAAGAGAGAGCTAGTGGATGATTAGTTTCTTGCCTTAGTCAATTTCGAGGGTGAAAGATTCCCATCCAAGTTGGTGTTTGGAGAGCCCACTCAGGTATTTCATGGTGCTTTAATGGAGTTTTTATTTGAAGGTAGCAGCTACAGGAATTTTCATGTTCTGGTTTAGTGCAGCACTTTCTCTCCACCGTTTCCAATTTTGAAGCCATATTCATGCTCCTTGAGGGAGGGCGTTTTTGGTGAGCTCTTTTGCTTCTTGGGAGAGATTATAATTATATATTTCTGATTTTAATAGCTTTATATCCTCTTTTATTAATATTCAGAAAGTCTCAGGTCAAAATACCCACTGGTTGTATGCAAAAATATTGATTAATGAACAAACAATGTCCATTTCCCCAATGCATTGATGTATGACACTGTAATGTTGATTATTTCGAATGGATGTATTATTCTATGATATATTTGTGATCAATATAATTCCATGGATGTCTTGTACAAGTTTCATGTACTGTACTTGAGCATTTGAAGCATTTTTACTTAGTTTAGTTGTATTGGGAGGTGAAATAGTGCCATTTCCCTAATGGTCGAATTGGGGATTTTTGCAGTTGAATGGGAGAGGGTGATAATAGTTGTAATAATAAATTAATGGTGAATATTAGACCTTAATAACATAATTAACACATTGCATACCTCTGTTCATAAATTTGAGGGAGTTTAGAGGCATTTGGGAGGCCCTTTTCAGTGTTACCCCGGGGGGATTTGATGCACAAATTACTAGTCAAAATTGCATATATTGGTTAGAATATAAATAAAGTTTTTAGAAGTCTTTGGAGGACCATAAAACATCCCTGAACCTAATATTCAAGTCTAAATATCATTCATACACTCATACAGAATATTTGGGAGCATTTGGGTTGATTTGGAGGTCAAAATAGTAAAACTAGTCAAAGGTCGAAATTGGAAAAAAGTGGAAAATTGGGCATTTTCTTAAATTTTTTAAAAAGGGATATTACAAGTGGTATCAGAGAATGGTCTTGGCACCTGACGGTATTAACAAGAATCCAAAGAAATAAACCACCACCCTTTGAATCAGTAGTTGAAGAAGAGATAGTAGCAGAAAAAGAGTTTTTTTCTAAAACAATGGGTAGAGAGGAGGAGGAAAAATTAAGACATAAGGAGGAATTGATTGAATCCTTAAAACCATGTTTTGAAGGAATTACCATGGTTATTCTAGAGATGAATAAACAAATGATGAAAAGTTTTGAATTGTTGGGTAGCCAACTTTCAGGTAAAGGGATGATAGGAGATAACAGTGGTTCACATTCAGGGTAAAAGATAAAAGGGAGTGAGCATATTTTTTCAAGCACAGGACCACATAATAGACCTGATGAATTCCAAAGCACACAAAGGCATACTACACCTAAATTTCTCACACCCAAAGAAGAGCCCAATATTGAGGTGGATTATAAGAAACTAGTAAATCATTTGAATGATTTGAATGAAGAGTGTAAAAGAGGTGTACCACTCAGTGACTACATTGATGCTATACAAAAAATTAAAAGGAGAGAAGACAATAGGAGTCCATTTCAAAACAAAGAATTAAATAGTTCTATTGGAAAAATGTCACTTCCTACTTTTGATGGTTCGTCTCAAAATTCTGCTAACACTTGGGTGCAAAAATTGGATGTATATTTTCAGCTGAATCCTATGTTGGAAGAGGATGCCTTAAAAATGGCCATTTTGCATTTGGAAGGAGATGCCAATGAATGGTGGTTTCATGGGATGAAAACCTTGGGTCATAATTAGGTTAAAACATATGGAGAATTTGTTGACAGGGTACTAAAATATTTGAACAAAAAGATCCAGAATTGCCTTTCAAAGAACTAGCTCAATTGAAGCAAACTGGGTCCCCTATTGAATATATGTTGGACTTTCAAAAATTATCAGTCAAGGTGGCTGATGTATCTATGGGGAGATTAGTATTGCTGTTCACTAAAGGTTTGGATTAACCCTTAATAGGTTTGGTCAAATCCCACAAGACAACTACATTAAAAGATGCAATGAACTTGACTAGGGATCTCCAAAATGTACTTCCTAGAACGAGATTTCCTCCCAAGCCTAGCTACAAATTTGAAAAGAAACCTTGGCAAAGGGATGCATATGATAAGAATCCTTGGAAAAGAGAGTCATTTGAAAGGAATAAAAAAGAAGGACTAAACAGGGATGAACTTAGAAAAAAGAAACTGTGCTTCACATGTTTCCAACCATGGACATCGGGGCACAAATGTACTAAGGAAAGGCTCAATACATAGAAGTATTTTCTGATAATGAGGGGTATGATGGGGGCATAGATGAAGATGGAAATATTTCAGATCAAGAAGAGGCATATGAGACAGCAATAGAAGAGGAAAGACAAGAAGAAAATCAGCCTTCACCAGACAAAGCAAGAATGGCAGTACTTTCAGCAGTACCTCGCTATCATACTATCCGATGCAAGGGTGTGGTTGTTAAACCTAAAATATACCCATCATCATGATTTAGTGTATAGATCCCTGAAGTCATCTGGACCAAGTACTCATTTGGGAGGATTTGTACTTAGTTTGTACAACCTTTTGAGAGGTCGTCGCAGGTTGCACACTAGCAACATGCGACGTCGCAGGTTGCTCCATAGCAAGGTGCGACGAGGTCTGTTAATGGGAAAAAATAGCCATTTCGAGATCTTTCTCGAAGATTGCCCATTTGGGGGCTTATCCATGATCTCTTGAACAGCTGGTACTCGACCCCTAACTCATTGGGAAGATCCCCTATCTCTCTCCTACCATCTCTCAACCTATCCTATCCATAACCTCATCCACTTAGTCCTATATAAATGAGGCTCACTCCCATACCAAAGGGAGGAAGACTATGGTATCTACATGCTGGTGAAATCTCTTTAGGACACCTTCACTCACCTCTTGGAGAATTCATGCTTCCTTGGAAGGGCTTGGAAATTGGCTTGTGTGGAGAAGCCCTAGCTTGGATCTGACGACCGTGGGACGTGGAGCAACATTCAGGAGAAAGGATAGTGAAATCAAAGAGGTAAGACATCTAGTACTTGATCCTTAAGTAGATCTAGGAAACGTGTTTGTAGTCTGTTCTATTTGTCATTTTCAGTTGATTACTTTTCACAAGCCTTGTTGTCACTTCTTTTGCCATTTTCCTTCTTAGGATTGATTCCATTGTCAGATATTCACATTGAAGATCCTGATCTTCTTCCTTTGAGTTTATGCAACTCAGTTTCAAACCTGTTGGTGGTTCATTATTGAGAGATCTGATTCATTTTTGAATCTAGAACTTGCCTGTCGCACCTGGGCAGTAAAAACAGAGCAACACTGTGTTTTTCTGAGTCTTTGTTCTTTGAATGTTGCTTTCTCTTCATGTCCTGTGCATTAGTAAACTGCGACATTGTCGCATCCCTCATGTAGGTAGACTGTGACATCGCACTGTTTGCAAAGACAGAGTGTGCCGATATGTCGAGACTTAGCATACAAGCACCCAACCTCTTGTTTGACAGTCTGAGCTTTGTTTTGATGTATGAACTCCCTTTGTACTGCAATATTCAGCCAGAGATCCCATTTGGATTTGTGTGTTGAGAGTTTGGTTTATTTGGATTGACTTTGGGTTCCGCTTTGGACAAGTTTGAAATCGGTAGTGGCGGATACTTTTGTCTCCCCCACCTTCATCCATTCGCTCTTGCATTCCCTTCCTTCCATCCCTGATCTGATCATTGCATTGGATCACCTTCCAGACCTCATCTATTTTTGTTTTCAGCTTTGCTTGCTGCTGCTTGATTTTGAGTTAAGTGTGTCTTTTTGCTTGGTTGAGTGCTTATCTTTTCTTGAGTTTTCTAAGTGTATGAGTGTTGTAAGTAACATTTTCTTTTCAGTCATTTAGATTTGAAAGCAAAGTTTCCTTCAAGTTTATTTCTTTGATACATCCATTGAAAGATTAAAAGTGCTTCTCTCCCGTTATTTCTCAAGAAAGTTATTGAAGAAAGATCATTGTGCATTGGAATGTTTTGGAAAAGATGAAAGGAAATATGATTGATTGTGTTTTTCTTGAATCATGAATTATTCATCTTCTTGAAAAGCTCTAGTACATTTCATTTTTTTCAAAAATTGTCTCTGTGCTAGGGAAAGATAGGTGCATTTTTTATTTTTGTTTCCTTTAGATCATTGAAGAGAGAAAGTGAAAAGCTTGCATTTATGTTTCAGTATCCTCTCATTTCATTACTTAGCGTTGTTTTGATTTGAAAAAGAAAAGAAAAGAAAAAATACCTTGATTTGGATAGTAGAGTTATGTACGTTTGCATGTTTCGTTGAAAAAGAAAAGAGTACTTTCATTGTCAAATTTGCTTGCATTGGGAATTGTGTTGCATTGAGTTTGTTTTGGCAATACCATTGGAAAAAGCTTTCTCCTTACCATAGGTAGAATTCATCGAAAGAAAAGAATATTTCATGCATGTAGCTAGGGCTTGCATTCTCTTTTCGATTATGTACTCACCTCATGCATTCACCTAACCGTCCAAGATAAAATTAATGGTAGAACTAGGTAAAATTTTTAGTAACTTGTGTGTAAGTTAGAGACATGTTCCAGCGTCATTAAGCGTGGTAGCTGTCGTTACTTGCCAACACTATAGTCCGGGGGTATTGTAGTCTTCCACGTACATCGGTATATCAAGCTCCTTCATGTAGCCACCAAGTACCATAATCCGTACTTGGCGAATATCGAAGGGTGTATCACGTACTCGACACGTATATCAGAAGGTCTTGTGCCAACAACTGTGCATTAGATAGCACCACTATGGATTTGAGCTCGCACATACCTCGCGTATATCGAGAGACACCATTAGGATTCCTTAAACCAACCAAGTTAACCATTTGGCCATCTTGGCAAAGAAATACACCGAGAACAGCACTCGGGGAGATTAGCACGCACGTCCTGTCCAAGTAGTCAGGTATGCAGGCAAGGGTCCGGTCCCAATCCTCCTTGTCGCATCATATTGTTGGACCTTGCCGTATATTATGGTTTGCAATGCCTTGAAAATCCCGTGAGGTTCCAGACTTTTGAATCCACTCTATCACATAATTTTGCTTGTTTCCTTAGTTTGAGTAGTCTTCTTGGACTGCTTTTCTTTTAGTATACGTTTAGGAGAAACGTTGTTTCGGCCTTTTTTGGCTGATTTTCCTGATACTTTAGCGGATTTTCCCTGGAGAAGGTCCTGTAGGATCTTGAACTTGCCACCCTAATTTACCCATAATATGGAGGTTATTTCGAGGACAACAATGGATCAACATAACACGGTCGTAGTTACTGAAGTAGGGAACCCCAACTTGAATGTTGGTGGACTTTTGTTTCCACCAGATTCACCTGCCTCTCATTTTGTGCAGGATGAAGAAGCACACACCCCCACTTCTCAAAACCTTACTCCCATCATCCCGGGAGAACTTGAATCATTGGAATGGATAAACCAACCCCAGGACGACCCTACAACAGCTGTTGGTCCTTCAACAACTTATTGGACATCTTCTACAAACCATCCAGTGGCTCATTTTGCCATCTCATCCTCATCTAGTGAGACTACCCTGTAAGACACTTTAGCTTACTTTCATGGCCAATTGGCTCACTTTCGTTCCATGGCTGAAGAATTTCGGCAGTCAAGTCTCCAAAGGAGGGTTCAAGACCCATATTTACCTCCTTACCAAGCTATCCCAGTTCATTCGATATCTTTTGGATCACATGAAGCACCCCACCACGTGACCACTGATGAGACTAGTCAACCCTCCCAGGAATCCAGTCCTGCACCTCAAGTGAACCAACCGGTGGAAGGACAATGGTCCAACACACCTGTCACTACCAAGGTTACTTTACCAATTCCTCCCCCATCTCAAAATTCAAGGGGAGGGTATTCCATTCCTACGGATTAACTTATTGGTAATGTTATTACTATAGTAGCGAGTCAACAACCGATGTTGGTTCAACCTTTGAATAGTGGTCAGCCCATTGTGTCTTGGGGGCAACCCCCGTTTCCTAACCAGAACATAGGTGGTGGAGTCCCCAACGAACCTTCTGTTGGACCTACCCAACCCACTAGACTGTCCACCACGGGATTATCTCATGTTGGAGGGCCGTCAAATGTAACCCAACCCTCATGGAGTCAAGCATATCCAGGTTCTTTTAACCCTGTGCCGGGTCAACCTAATCTCAGAAACGTGCCATACGGGATATCTTATCCCGGGAATCCATACACTCTATGGGGGAAACAACTTGTGTTGCAACACGGACCTTAACCGACTATCCCTCAAGTACCACCACCCTCGATCGGTCCTCCCCTACCTCTTGTTGGAGGCGGCGGGCCCCCACCTAATGTTGGCGGAGGCTCACCTCATTTTACCTACAATGCCCCTCACCCCTCCGACAGTGGCAGGAATGGTCCACCACCTCCTCCAAGCGGAGGTGATGGTAGACCACCTTATCATGGAGGTGGAGGACATTTCCCTTTGGGTGGCGGGTGGTGGTCCACCACCCCCTCTAGGTAGAGGCAGTGGAGGACCTAATCACTATGGTGGTGGCGGTGGTGGTGGAAACCCTCATCCTTCCTGCAGCGGAGGCGCTGGGGGCCCCCATCCAAGCAGAGGTGGTGGTGGGCCAACGTATTACAGTTATGGAGCTCCACCTCCTCCTAGTGGTGGCGGCGGACCTCCACCCCCTCCCAGAGGTGGAGGTGGACCCCCACCCTATTAGAATAGACCACCTTATGGTGGCAGACCTCCTTACGGTTCGGGTGGCACACTCCCCTACGGTCAGTTTTATCCTGGTACACCTTACGGTTAGTTTAGTCCTTACACGCCATATCTGTATTATCAATACGCACAACCTAATTCACAACTGCCATTTTTTGTTACTTTGGATCTACCTGACCTCTCTCGTTTAACCAACGATCCTATTTACCATGGATCTAATTGGCCACTGATTCCGGTGAAACTTCCGTCTAATATCCCCAAGTTTGACGGCAATCCAAGTGAAGACCCCAAGAGCCACATGATGACATACAATTTATGGTGTTCATCTAATTACTTAATGGATGATTCAATTCGTCTTAGATTGTTCCAAAGGACTCTCACCGGTTCGGCTGCCAAGTGGTACATTGAGTTGCCACCACACTCTTTTCCTGACTTTGGATCTCTTGCTATGAACTTTTTGACGCATTTCCAGCTGCCTATACGATATGCGACTGGTATTAAGCTTTTAACCTCACTACGTCAGAATACCACCACTCACATTTCAGACCATATCCACGAGTGGCGAAGGAGACGATGTCTCATTAAAGCTCCCATTCCAGATCAGCTCCTAGCAGACTCGTTTACTAAATTGCTTCTTCCCACCATAGCAAAAGATGTTTCCAAGCAAGGTGTTGTCACCGAAGAACAAGCCATCGTGAGTGCTCATCTGTTAGACCTGGTCTATACGCTGGCACTCTGTTCAATATTTTTCCCGACGCACCTCAGGACATTAACGATCCCATGAAACCACATAAGGGACCCCAAGTTGATGGGATCATAGGTTCCCTTACCACCCAGCCTACTGTTAGTACTGTTGGATCCTCCAACCCAACTCCAGCTGGCCACAACACCGCCAAGTCCACTCCTCCTGCTGTAACTGAAGAGGTGAATTCTATTCAATCAGCTTCAACTCAAAAGTTTAATGGAAAAAAGAAGAACAAGGGGAGACCCAAGAATTCTTCTACCCAACAGGAAACGAAGAGCACTCCTGAAGATACTAAGCAGAAAAGGAAACTGAAGTATCTTTGTCTATTATGTGGAGAAGGCCATTTCTCCAAAGAGTGTCCCCATAGAGACGAAGTGCAAAAGTTTCTTAAAGGTAAACCAACTCCGACAGTCCTCAACGATCCGTTTCCTGCTCAAAACCAGCAGATGATTTCTCAAATCCCCCTAGCCTAGGGGGAACCATCCAATACTGTGCATATTCTCATGTTGCGTAACAAGGCGATCAATTTAACTACTCGCTCGCGATCTTACGAACAGGTCCCTTCGAAGGAACCCGTCGGAAGTAATACTGAAAAAGCTTCCGACTCTCTACCTGATGTCACTGTACCATCAACCTCTCTCACCATAGAGAGACCCTCTTTAGACTCAATATTGCATCCACCCAAGAGTATGATTTGAAAAGATGTTTTCAATCCTAATGCTCGCATGGCACAAAATTACAATATCGTAGAGGACTTGGCACAAGCTCCTTGCGCCATGTCTACCCTGGAAGTTTTGCAGAATTGTCCCAATCAACGCAAAACTCTCCTTGCAGCTATTGGCACAGTTGACCCTGATTCCTCGAACACCATCATGTTTCGACTTGACAACCTTAAGCCGAGGCTCTCACACCAGCTCACATTCCAAGTTATTGCGAACCTTGCTGGGAAGATTGTCCATCGTACACTTTTGGATGAAGGAGCTTCCACTTCTATTATGTCCATCGCTAGTTGGAGAGCCATTGGCTCCCCTGAATTGAATCGTTCTCCTACCACGTTGAAAGCATTCAACGGGCGTGGCTTTCAACCTCATGGGCTCTTACAATCTCTTACAGTTGAGTTGGGCGGAAAGACCATAACCATTAACGTGGAAGTGGTCTCGGCCCCATTAGATTATAATCTCTTGCTTGGTCGCAATTAGTTTTATACCATGCAGGCGGTAGCCTCTTTAGTATTCCGCACAGTACAATTCCCCCACCAAGGACGAATTGTTACTATCGACCAATTAGATTTTTGTACACCGGATGCCACTACTCATTCTGGTGACCACGTTCCTTCCATTGGACAGAGATCAAAATAGTATGAGAGTGTAGGGGTTGGCCTATTGAAAGATTCATCTCTCATGGGCATTTTTCCAGCTGTGGACCCCCCTAATCATGTTGCCATGGTGAACATGATCTCCACTGAGATTTTATCTGACTCAAACGATGCTTGGCTTGTACCGGATGAATCCACAACACACCTGTTTGGAGATATGATGCCTCTTTCACCCGCTGAACGTATTTATGAGGTTATCCAATCAGCTTCGAAGGACCATTTAACTATGGCCTCCCCATCGTTTTCTCTACATTGGACATCCTCTTTATCTAATCTCTTACTTCAGACTTTTCATTCAGACGAGTCCATCATGGAAGTAATGAATGTTGACAACAGTCCATGGGATGATCTCCATCACAGGTCATCTTTTCTTCCTCCTTTGGAATACATAGAGAACAACATCCATACCCTCTTTTCACCAGATATCTACCCATCCCCTCAATCCCCCATCCTTACATGTCTTACTGACATAGAGGGAAACTTGGCCAACATTGAGCCAACCACCACGGTAGACATCTCGGTGAAACCTGGTATAGTGGAACACATTCGCATAGGCCAAAAGTGTTCACCTGAAGAAATTGATGTTAGCACGGCATTGTTCAAGCAATTTTGAGATGTGTTTGCTTGGTCCTATGAGGAGATGCCCAGGATAGACCCCACAATTGTTTCTCACGAAATAAAAACCTATCCTGATATCAAACCTGTACGTAAAAAGTTGCGACCGGTACACCCCCGGAAGACTGCGGCAATAAAGGCAGAAATTGAAAATCTCTTAAAGGTTGGTTTTATTTATCTTGTCCCATTGATGGATTGGGTCTCAAATGTCGTTCCTGTGAACAAAAAGTAGGGCACCATTCGTGTCTGTGTTTATTATCGGGACCTAAATCGGGCTTGTCCAAAAGACAACTACCCGACCCCCTTCATCGACCAGATCGTCGACAACTGCGCTGGAAGCGTCATCTTCTCATTCATGGATGGCTTTTCTTGTTACAACCAAATTGAGATCAACCCAACCGACCAACATAAGACGGCTTTCATTTTCCCATGGGGTACATTCACTTATCGCAAGCTCCCATTTGGCCATAAAAATGCTGGCACCACGTTTCAGCGGGCTATGTCGTACGCCTTCCATGATATTAAGGACTTTGTGGAACCCTACTTGGACGATCTCCTTGCTCATTCAAAGCAGCGCGAGTTCCACATTGATCATCTGATGGCCATTTTCCTCAGATGCAGATGGTACAATATCCATCTGAATCCTCACAAGTGTATCTTTTGCGTTGAGTCCGGATGCCTCTTAGGATTTATTGTTTCGAAGGATGGGATCCGTATTGATCCCTTAAAGGTGGAGGCCATCATCAACCTACCACCCCCGACTGAAGTTATGGAACTTCAAAGTCTCCAAGGGAAGGAAACTTACTTAAGACGTTTTGTGTGCAATTTCATGGAGAAGACTCAGGGCTATATGAGACTGCTTAAGAAGGATGTCCCATTCATTTGGGATGATCAAGCTCAAAAATTCTTCGACAGTATCAAACATTCCATCACACATGCCCCTGTGCTCCAACCGCCTAATTATTATCGGGATTACATCTTATATCTCGCCGCTTCTGCTACCACTATCGCCATGGTTTTGGTACAGGAGGATCAAAACGCTCAGGAACATGTGATATACTATGCAAGTAAGGGTCTAGCTAATTCTAAAACTAGATATTCGCATGTCGAAAAACTTGCTTTCGCAACAGTCATTGCCGTCCAGAAGTTCCGTCACTACATTTTTCTCTGCACCACCACTATCATTGCCGACTCGAACCCCATGTACCACATACTGACACGTCAGGTGCTTGGGGGAAAGTATTCACACTGGATTGTGATACTACAAGAATTCGATCTTCTTTTCGAGAAAGCTAAGTCTAAGAAGTCTTTGGTGTTTGCTGAGCTCATTTGCGACCTTCCCCGTCTTGATGCAGAAGTTGAGCACAATGATTCATTTCCGGATGAATCATTGTTTCTCATCAGTACGACTGACCCCTGGTATGGATAGACTCTGTTGTATCTTCAAACCCAATGCTTCGATCCTCATCTTTCTTGCGATGACCATCGTAAGATTCGTCACCATGCAAAGTATTACTTAATCATTAATGATACTTTGTATCGTCGCGGCGTTGATTCAATTCTTCGATGTTGTCTCACTCATGATGAGGATGAACGCGTTCTGAATGACTGTCACGATGGGGCATGTGGTGGTCATCTCTCTGGGATGGCTATAGCCCAAAAGATTTTGCATGCAATATATTACTGGCCTATTATCTTCAAAGATTGTATTGAGGCTGTTAAAAAATGTCCTCCTTTCCAACACTTCCACATGAAGAAGCGCACTCATCCTGCCCCCTTACATCTAGTTATTTCCATTGGCCCATTTGCAAAATGGGGCATCGATTTTATGCACTGTAAGCCTACCTCGGCCTGGGGGCATAGTTACATCATCGTAGCTATGGATTACTTCACAAAGTGGGCCGAGGCTATGCCTACATACCAAAATGATGGCAAAAATGCCGCACTCTTCATGCTTAATCATGTGATAGCGCGGTTTGGAGCTCCACAGGCCATAGTTACCGATCATATTTCTCACTTTCAAAACCATATGGTTGATGAATTGAGTGACAGGTTGGGTTTTCGCCATGAAAACTCGACACCCTACTACCCGCAATCCAATGGACAGGTCGAGGCAATTAATAAGGTCTTGAAAACTATGATCCAGAGGATGGTAGGGACACAAAAGTCCAACTGGCATAATATGCTCTTTTTAGCATTATGGGCCTACCGAAATACCGTTAAAACCGCCACAGGATTCACTCCCTTTCAATTGGTATATGGATTGGAGGTTGTTCTGCCGATAAAGTGCAAAATCCCGTCTTTATAGCTCATGGTCGAACTTCTTCCTAACACTACTGATGAGGAAGAATGTCTCTTACACCTAGCCCAACTTGACGAGTCTTGCCGTGATGCCACTCTTGCTAATGAAGCACATAAGAGACGCATCAAGGCCCAATACGATAAGTCGGTTGAACCTTGTATCTTTAACGAGGGTGATCTGGTCCTCACTTATAACCAGAAGCACGATAAACTAGGAGCAGGGAAGTTCGAGTCCATGTGCCATGGACCCTACGCTATAAAATGTGTGTTGGAAAAAGGTGCCTACGAGCTTGAAGATTATGACGGAATCTCTTTAGGTGAACTCCGCAATGGGCTTTACCTGAAGAGATACTATGCTTGATCTCTCATGCATAGACTTGCTTGTATATACTGTACATGGCGTGTTTTGTGTTTTTGTGTGGTGTGACGCATTTCTTTTCGAGTGTCTTTTGATCTTGTTTCTGCTTCTCATACCATGTTCTGTCTGCGTGTGTAGATGGAAACGTGTTATGGATTCGCGGACGGCACTATCCGGCATACACTTCACCTTGCTTCGATAGCTTGGGTACTATATTCCCCAACAAGAGAGCTCACTAGCTCAGGAGGAAGTTTCCTAGGGTTTGCAACCAACAATGCCGTAGAATATTAGGCAGTAATCGGAACCCTATCTCATGCCATTTCCTTGGGTATGAACAACATTGTCATCCACATGGATTCTCAATTAGTGGTTTCCCATCTGAAATGGATATACGCCATCCGTGATCCCATATTACTCCATCTCTTCAGATGAGTACGTCTCCTGGAAAGGTCATTTGAATCTGTTCAATACCTACACATTCCATGAGAGTTAAACATAGTTGCTGACTCGATGGCCAATTTCATTCTGGATTGGTACATTACACACACATAACATCCATAATATGTAAAAGCATTCACAACATGTAACTATAATGTACAGAAGCAAACATATGAACAAGATCACATCACTAATCATTTGAAGAACACATAATGTATAAACCGCTGATAATGTATATATATATATAAATCCCTCAAAATTAGTGCTGGTACAAAATCTGAAGCACGATGGCTTTCAGTGAGTCTCTACAAAAATATGAAGCATCATAGCTTCCAGCAAGTACAAAAATATGAGGCCTCTAAGCTCTCAGTACAAGTCTAAAAGTACAATCAGGCTGGACGCCTGACTTGTACACCACCCCTGGCTCTAACAGCTCTCTGATGCTGGGTGAGAAATCATTCTACAGTATGAGCCACCTTGCGGAGTAAGGAGTTGAAGCGCATGGATGCTCCCACTCCAAATCTCTGCATGGGCCTCGGTAGGTCGTCGATGGATGGATCTGGTACCTCCACAATTAGCTCGGATAGGTTTCGGTACACCTATCCTCGACGGTAGGATGAGCACCAGCAGGAACCACTGCCTCTCCACCTCTGTCCCTGCTCTCCAGAAGAGAGAGACCTACTGGTCGCACAGGACCCACATTTGCACACACATATAATGTACTTGTCAGCACTACATCGAAAAAATAATATAATTCACAAAACTAAAAAGTACAAGGGTTTTGTTCTTACCGATATCACCCCATGCTGCACCCTCTGGCAACACTAAGTTGGGATCATCCCGAAAGTCCGTTCCACCGTATGGGAAGTCCTCGACCATAAGTAACCGGCCTTCCAGCCAGCTAAAGAACTCGAGACCAAAATTGATGATGGGAGCCCCACCATGGTGGGTCATCACCTCTGCCCACCTGAGCATGTGTGGATCTCTCAGATCCCTGTCATCCAGTACCACTTGCGGTCGCAAGAGAGGAACCCGCTCCAAGAGGAACGACACTATGATCGATCTGTATCCAAACTGCTTGATCTCCCACACCGACACTTGGTCAGCTGAGCTCAGATGTTGGCAAGGAGACCCTCGCACCAGTTGAACACCATGGGAGACATACAGTCTTCCACATATAACATTTGAGTCTAAGTAGCCATATGTGGAGCTTGGCTACCCGCCACCCTGGTAATAGTAAGCAGTATGGTCCTCAGTGGATGACTCACCACATCTCTGAAGAGTATCTTCCCGCCGGAAGGATGAGAAGAAGCTATGCAGTACTGTGCCACCATGTCCTCCACTATACGATCACTGGCCCATGTCCCAGTGAGTTGTACAGCGTCCCCTCTTCAAGACAAACCGGTCAGAAAGTAGATATCCTCAATGTCAATTGTGAGGATATGCTCACCTATAAAAAAGTACTGTTGGGCCGCATCCCAACTCTGGAGCATGTGTGACAAGAACGGGATTTGGGCTCTCATCCCCTGTATCTCGAAGAATTTGAGCAACCCAAAGTTTTGCAAAGAAGCCACACATTGTGGATCGTTTGCAGCTTGCTCATCTTCCACTTCATGTTCTCTTTCTCGCCACTCTAATACCATCTTTGCTTGCTGACAACCTACCAAAAGGGGCATTTAAAACATGTTAGGTCCTTTCCCAACTTGCACAAACTCATTTTTTGGAATATTTTTGATGTTTGAATTGTGGGTTTCCGCCGTCGCACCTCACCTTCAGGTACAGGGTGATGTCATCGTAGGTCCCATTTTCGAATTTTATGATGACTCAGACTCATCGCAAGTCCCGAAAGGACCACTTGCGACAAGCCGAGGGCGCAATGGCCCCTCCCCAAATCATCAAAAAACTCAAAAAATGAATAAAAATGCAAAAAGTAAACCACTAGAAAGTTGCGAGACAAGATTTAGGCCTACCTGGTCTGGACGGCTGGTGAAATGGTGGATCGTAGCTCCTGGAATCAGCAAAGGAAGTTTTGGCTCCAAATTGGTACTTCTCCACCCAAATTGGCAATTTGAACAATGTTTCTATTTTTGGCCCTGTAGCTAGGGTTTTACCCCTAGCTTGTGCAAATGAGCACCTACTAAGGAGAATGGACTCCTTAGTAGCAGTTCAGTAAATGTAAATAATTAAGCTAAAACAGAAATAGAAACTACTCTAACACATGTGCATGAAAAATAAACAACAATTTGTCAACAAGGGTTTTGTATTAATATTACCTTCAATGTGAAGGTTGATGAAGCTCCTTGCAATGTCCAAGAGGGTTGCTCCAAGCTCCAATATGCTCCTTCTCTTTCTCCAATGGTGGGAATGGGCCAAAAGTGGCTCTCAAGGTGAAAGTAGTTCAATGGTGAACTAGGGTTTCGAGAGAGATTTTGGCAGAGTAAGGGTATATTTGATTGTGGATATGAAGTAAGGGATCTCCATCACCTATTTATAGTTTTTTGGTGGTGGAGTGCTGACCCATGGTTTTAGGAAACACATGGTTTAGGGCAGCTGTATAGGGTTTTTTTCCTCCTTTTCCTCATTATTTTATATTTTTTATTCCCTTTTTAGGGGATTTTTGCTATTTTTGGAGGAAAAGGGGGTTTTTTAGCCTTTTTGAGGCTAGTTTGAGGGTTTTGTGGCCTTTTGGAGGCATTTTAGGCCTTTTGGAGGCTTTTTAGTGGGATTTTTTGGGATTTTAAGGGAAATATGGTAGAAAAATGGACAAATGAGCCATATAATGTGGTAGATGAGGTAGTGAACACTTTTTGGGTGTTAACAGGCCCATATTTCTATTTATAGAATAGAATGGAATATTCCTTTTCAAATATTTTGATGCTTTTGGGCCATTTACTATATTTTTGACCATTTGTCATTAAATTTGGGGCTATTTGACACTTCCTCTAGTGTACATGAGTCGTAAAGTGGTCGTTTGTAGCGTTTCTCGCATTACCAACGGTAATTGCAGGTATGAACACTCCTTTGAACGTTTTGTCATTATTGTTTTTGGTTAAGTCGTAATTATTGCATGAGGATGAGTTTACTCTTCATTTGTTCTCGTACTCATCAAATCATGAGAACAAGTACCGAGTTATGATTTATCACTTTTTCGCGCTCGTTAAACTTCCACGGAAAAGGACACCCCTCGAAGTCCATACTTAAGCTCTTTTCAGACTCCCTAAAATTGAAAAGATTGCCAAGCGAACTTGTCGCATTCACGCTTTTTAATGTATTTGAATGGTCGTCTTCCTGGTGATAGTTTACCCCTTTTTCGGACCAGGGGGCACTAATTACGAAAAAGGAATACTCCAACCAATCATGACTGGAAGAGTCCTCTCCCGCATTGTTTTACCCTTTTTCGGGCGATGAGACTAACTTTATGAAAAAGGACCATTGGAGTCTTCTTTAGTTCTTTTCAGACTCTCTAAATATGAAATGATGACCGAGTTTTCCTTCTATGGACTCGTTAAATTTTCACATTGAAGGGACCGTCATGGGACGAACCCCTCCTATCCCAGGTTCGAAAAATATTTGGGATTGGACTCATCTATGAGATGAGCTATACCGAGCATCTGGTTACCCTCATTGATCTTGTTAAAAAACACATGAGACACTCATCATTCATGATGGGGAAAAAGGAAAGTGTTTGTGTTACATACCTTAGTGGTAGTATATAGTCGTTCTTGAACATGGCACTCATCTTCATTTGCATATAGTACTTGGGTCATCTGTTTTTCTATGAGTCCCCGCTTACCTTCTGAGTCCTGTTACTCCTCTGAGTCATTTGGAGAAAGCTTCCACTATCAGCTACATTAGAATTTTGCGTCATTCTCATGTCAATACTGCCAAGTCATGCCATGCCCATGTTCAAGAACACATTCATCACTCATCATTTTTAGTCAGTACACACGTCGTCATGCTGTTGTTACTTTGAGTCAGTCTCACATGTTATTGTACCATCCGATCCACTCTACACATCTTTTGTCGTGCTTCATGTCGATTGATGGGGGATTCATTATGGCCCTCCTTCGTCGGATTCATCCTTGTCGACTTCAACTCATCATCCAAGGATTGAATCTAGAAACCAGTCAAGTACCTTGGTCCTGCATGCCTCAATGGCAGGTCACCTCACTTTCGTCATGAGTTTACATCATTGACTCTTGATTGAAAGGTTTCACCTTGTGTTCGACGTCAACTCATTTATTCACACTCGATGATATGTACTGTGATACCTTGGGAATCATTGACATTAATGGTGATCTCCCTCGCACTTGTTAACGGTTTACATCAATGACCGGTAATCAAGTGGTTTCTACCATGTTCGATGTCAAGACATTTGTAATCACATGGATAGATTCGTATCATTGCAGGTTCAGCTTGAAGACCCTGGGGAGTCATGTTTTACCTAGGTTGCAATGGAGTTTGTACTGAGTCATATTACACGGATCCACTTTTGTATTGGTCGTGGCTGTGTTATGATCTCATCATGGATCTACGCTTGTGTCTAGTAGCCATGATTGTGTTCAGTCGGTCATTACTCCCATGGATCTGCAATGTATTGGTTGGAAGCCATGTTGTACTACATATGATATTGTCAGTTCAGAGTCAGTTGTATTGCAGCAACGTCCTTCATTCGACATGTCTTTTGCCATTTTTTTCTATCAAAGCACTTCACCTATACGTCCTTAACAACTTCATGCTTTGGGGGGCATTCTGTTACACCTAAAATCTACCCATAATCATGATTTAGTGTATACATCCCTGAAGTCATCTGGACCAAGTACTCATTTGAGAGTATTTGTACTCAGTTTGTACAACCTTTTGAGAGGTCTTCACAGGTTGCACGCTAGCAACATGAGACGTCGCAGGTTGCTCCATAGCAAGGTGCGATGAGGTCTGTTAATGGGAAAAAATAGCCATTTCGAGATCTTTCTTGAAGCTTTCCCATTTGGGGGCTTATCCCTGATCTCTTTGAGAGATGGTACTCGACCCCTAACTCATTGGGAAGATCCCCTATCTCTCTCCTACCATCTCTCAACCTATCCTATCCATAACCTCATCCACTTAGTCCTATATAAACGAGGCTCACTCCCATACCAAAGGGAGGAGGACTATGGTATCTACATGCTGGTGAAATCTCTTTAGGACACCTTCACTCACCTCTTGGAGAATTCATGCTTCCTTGGAAGGGCTTGGCAATTGGCTTGTGGAGAAGGGCTGCTATGTTAAGTCATTGGTCTTGCAGCTTAGATCTGACGACCGTGGGACGTGGAGCAATATTTGGGAGAAAGGATAGTGAAATCAAAGAGGTAATACATCTAGTACTTGATCCTTAAGCAGATCTAGGAAACGTGTTTGTAGTCTGTTCAATTTGTTCTAGACTCGCATTGAGCTAAGGAGATACGGCTTGCTTCTGGTTGAGTGGATTGTCCGGTAACAGTGGTACAAGGACAAAGAACTTTAGTTTTAGTAGATGGAGGAGCCACCCATAAATTCATTGATACAGAAATGGTGGAGAAAATAAATATACATATTGAACCATTTGATGGCTTCACAGTTGTCATTCCCCGTCACAACACAATGCAATGCAAAACATGGGTTCCAAAGCTGCAACTCACCGTAGGTAACTATACTTTTGTTGATAGTTTTTATGTGGTTGATGTTGCTGATACTAATGTGGTTTTGGGAGTGCAATGGCTGTATTCAATAGGATAGCATAGAATAAATTATCAAATTCCCAAAATGAAATTCCAAGATTCAAAGGGAGTACAAAGAGTTGTGAGAGGGCAACACACTTATCCAAATCAAGTAATGACTTGCAATAGTATGAGATCTATATTGAGGCATGGGGATATAGAATGGGCTGTTGAATGTCATATTACATCTCCCAAGCCAACTATAAAGATTGTTGAACACCCAAAGGAGATAGAGAGACTTTTGCAAAAATATGAAAAGGTTTTTAGAGACCTTCCACATGGTAGACCACCGGATAGGGGGGTTGAGCATGGTATTATTTTGGAGGAGGGTACTTCACCCATTCAGATACCACCTTATAGACATCCTAAAAATTTCAGAGATGAGATTGAAAAATCCATCCAAGAACTCCTAGAGTTGGGACTCATTAGACCAAGCTCTAGCCCTTATGCTTCTTCAATAGTGCTAGTGAAGAAAAAAGATGGAACATTGAGAATGTGCATAGATTTTAGAGCCTTGAACAAAAAGACTATCAAGAATAGGTATCCTATTCCTAGGATTGATGAGCTCATGGATGAGCTACATGGGGCCAAATACTTCTCAAAAATTGACCTTAGATCAGGGTATCACCAAATTCGAATGAAAGATGAAGCTGTGCAAAAGACCACTTTTCGATGTCATTTTGGCCACTTTGAATTTATTATCATGCCTTTTGGGTTAACTAATGCTCCAACCACATTTCAAGCATGTATTAATAGGATCTTTTGCAAGCAACTAAGAAGGTTTGTTTTGGTTTTCTTTGATGACATTCTCATTTACAGTAAAACATGGGAAGAGCATTTGCAGCAGTTAGAGATTGTGTTGAAAATTTTGCAAGAAGAGTCCTTATTTGCTAAGTTATCAAAATGTGAATTTGGGATGAAAGAACTACTATATCTTGGGCACATTATTGGGCGGGAAGGAATGAAGGTACACATGGAAAAAATCAGGGTTATCTTGGAATGGCCATCACCAAAAAATATCACTGAATTGAGAGGCTTTATTGGCATATGCACCTACTACAGAAAATTTGTGAAAGGGTTCTCCAAGTTGACTTCTCCACTCACTGATTTGACTAACAAGGATGCTTTCAAGTGGGATGAAGAGGCTGAAAAGGCCTTCCAAAAAATGAAAGAGGTAATGAGTAGTTGTCCCATACTTGCACTTCCTGATTTTACTAAACCTTTTGTTGTGGAATGTGATGCTTCAGGTGGAGGAATAGGGGCTGTCCTAAAGCAAGGCCAACATCCCATAGCCTTTGAGAGTAGAAAGTTGCAGCCTCATGAAAAAATTTACTCCATCTATGATAAAGAAATGCTGGCCATTATGCATGCATTGGCCAAATTCAGACAATACTTGGTGGGCAGCAAGTTTGTGGTGAAAACTGACCACAATAGTCTAAGACACTTTCTCATCTAAAAAGATCTAAATGAAAGGAAACAAAAGTGGGTAAGCAAGATTCAAGCTTATGATTTTTATATTGAATATGTCAAAGGAAAGAATAATATAGTAGCAAATGCTTTTTCAAGAAGACCTTCTTTTTCTCTCATGGACATTGCCAAGGATTGAAAAAAATGATACTAGTTGAATATGCTAAAGACAAATTTGCTTGTGATGTGTTGGATGGAATAAAAGGGGATGATAACTACAGGATTTTGAATGGGCTGATATATTATAAGGGAAGAATTTATTTAGTTCATAACTCCAAGCTCAAGTACTGAATTTTGCAAGAAGCACATGATTCCCCACTAGCGGGCCATTCGGGGATCTTCAAAACTTATAGACAGTTGAGGCAAAGATTTTTTTGGAAGGGGCTGAAGGAAGATGTTTAGAAGTATGTGAATGAATGTAAAGTATGTCAACAAAACAAATCAGAACTTACATGTCCAACTGGCCTATTACAACCCTTGCCCATTCTGGAGTAAAAATGGGACAGTATCTCCATGGATTTCATCACCAGGTTGCCTAAATATTTGGGTAAGGATTGCATCTATGTGGTAGTTGATAGGTGGACGAAATTTGCTCATTTCTTTGCTGTTACATCATCTTTTAGTGCTGCACAAGTGGCTGATATTTTTTTCAAAGAAATCTTCAGATTGCGTGGGCTCCCCAAGAGCATTGCCAGTGATAGAGATAGTAGATTCATGGGTGCCTTTTGGCAAGAAATTTTTAGATTGGTAGGCACTCAATTGACTCCAAGTACTAGCTATCATCCAAAAACTGATGGACAAATAGAGAGGGTAAATCAATGGTTGGAAGGATACCTACGAAACTATGTGGGAGAGCAGCAAAAAGCATGGGCAAAATGGCTACACTTGGGTGAGTTTTGCTACAACACCACTTATCACATGTCAATAGGAATGTCTCCTTTCAAAGCATATGGTTATGATGCACTTACATTGCTGAAATTATATTTGGTGATAGTAGAGCCCCAAAGGCTAAAGATTGGGTGGAAGAGAGCCAAGAAATTTTAAAGCTCTTGAAAGACAATTTGCAGGTTGCTCAAAATCAGCAAAAACAATATGCTGATAGACATAGAGAAGAAAGAACCTTTCAAGTCAATGATTTAGTATATTTAAGGTTGCAACCATATAAACAAACATCTCTCAAAAAGAATGGAGCAAAAAAATTAAAACCAAGTTACTATGGGCCATACAAGGTAGTGTGGAAGGTTGGAGAAGTAGCATATGAACTAGAACTTTCAGAAGGGAGTAAAATCCACAATGTATTTCATCTTTCCTGTCTCAAGAAAGCCCTTGGTCAGCAAATCATCACCTAAGAAATACTTCCTCCTTTGGATGGTGAAGGTCAACTCACACTTGTTCCAGAAAATATTTTGAAGACACGGGAAAGAAGCTTGAGGAGTAGAATTATCAAAGAAAATTTAGTGCAATGGAAGGACTTACCAAATGAAGATGCCACATGAGAAGAGGAGAAGATTTTGCAGCATCCAAATTTGAAATTGCTTGAGGACAAGCAATCTTGGGTGGGGAGGACTGTAATGTCCCCATTCAAATAATTGCATGGTAAGACAATCCCATCAATCCTACTAGTTTCCTAGGTTGGATGGGCACATGTGGAATTGTAATAAGGAAGCTAATAAATGTGTTAACACCCAAAAAGTGCTCGCTACCTCATCTACCCCATTACATGACTCATTTGTCCATATTTCCTACCATATTTTCCTCCAAAACCTTAAAAACCCATTAAAAAGCCTCCAAAAGGGCCAAAAACCATTAAAAAAAGCCTCCAAACGCCAAAAAACCCCCTTTTCCCGCAAAAATACTCCAAAATTCCTCCAAAATATCAAAAACCCTTTAAAAAGGGAATAAAAAAATACAAAAAAAGAGGAAAAAGAGGGAAAAAGGAAGCAAAAATCCTATATAGCTGACCTAAACCATATGGTGCCCAGAACCATGGGCCAGCACTCCACCACTAAAAACCTATAAATAGGTGATGGAGGCCCCTAATTTCACATCCACAGTCAAACACACCCTTACTCTGCCAAAATCACTCCTGAAACCCTAACTCACCCTTGAGCTACTTTCATATTTGAGTGCCCCTTTTGGCCCATTTCCAAAACTCTTTGGAGAAAGAGAAAGGAGAAAAACTGGAAGCTTGGAAGAAACCCTCTTGGACTGCTGCAAAGGGTTCACCAACCTTCACATTGGAGGTATAATCAATAAAAAAAACCCTTTTTATTATCTTGTCTTTTCTATTTTATGCACATGCTTAGAGTAGTTACTATTTTACTGTATTGTCTTTCATTTCTGTTTTTCTAAACTGCTACTAAGGAGTCCCTTCTCCTTAGTAGGTGCTCATTTGCACAAGCTAGGGTCAAAACCCTAGCTACAATTTTGGTGACTCCCCTTGTGTTCCTTTGAATTTCTGGTTATAGTTTAAAGTTTTAAATGTTTTTAATTTTCTGCAATATTTTTCTATTTTGTCCTTTCGGCTGTCGTCAACCGCGTCTTTTGCTCCCCGCAGTTGCGTTTCGACTGTGGCTTTCAGAATTTTACCTGCGATCCAACCACAGCTCTCAGACTGTTTCCGGCAATCTACTAGCGGTTTCCAGTATGTTACCTGCGATCTGACCGTGGCTATTAGCTTGTTTCGTGCAGTACGACCATGGCTGTTAACCCATTTTTTCACGAGCCACTGGCGGCTTTCAGCCATTTTACTGCAACCTGTTTGCACCTTTCGGCCTTTTTCCCGCATCCTGCTTGCGGCTTTCAACCATTTTCCCGCAACCTGCCTATGTCTTTCGGCCTTTTTCCCGTGTCTCGCTTGCGGCTTTCAGCCATTTTCCTGCAACCCACCTGCATCTTTCAGCCTTTTTCCCGCGTCCTGCTTGCGACTTTCAGCCATTTTCCTGCAACCCGCCTGCGTCTTTTCGCCTCTTGCCCGCGTCTCGCCTGTGGCTTTCAGCCATTTTCCTACAACCTGCCTGTGAATTTTGACCTTTTTCCCATGGTCCGCCTGCGTCTTTCGGCCAAAATCTCGCAACCTCTCTGCGCCTGTTGTGCGTTGTTTCCCACGGTCCGACCACTCAGATTTGCCACAGACCCGTGGTCTGTTTTCTACACTTTTTCACTGTTTTGAACTCAGCACTTTGCTGCAATATTTTATGCACCTGCACAGCCATCTATCCTATCTCCAACCATACTTCCCTACAGCCTTTTTTCTGCAGTATTATTTCTGTTCCATTTATAGAATGTTTTTTAAAAAAATTTCAGCATTTCAATTGAAAAGAGAATTTTGCATTTCAAAGTTTAAATTTTGTATTGTTATTTTTAGTTAGAAAGTTGCCCACCCCATGGCACTTTTACCTGGGTTCATCATCTCACACGCACACACTCTGTCACCTAATTCAAGTGAGCCCTAAAATACTACTTAACACAACCAACATTCTAACTCCACTTGGGGAACACATAAGAATTTTTGTAGTTAGGTAGGATCGGGGGGATAGGAATCCAAATAACACCCCTCAGTTGCTTACACTTGAGACATAGTTGTTGTCCATTAGGGAACCAAAATCCCCTAGTATTTTTTGACATGATTTAAAACCAATTTATCGGGAAGGCCTCTCCCCTAGGAGGGTTGAAGTCGCCAGACAGGTTTCGGAAGCCTGAGTGGAATACTGCAATCCATTCAGTAACCGAAGGATACCTTTCGCAGTTCTCGGTGTATCACCCGTATGGGGATACAGCGGCGATAGAACCAAATGGCAGATTCACCCAACCAAACGTGTCATGAATAGGGTATCTTAGTTTCTTTTCTTCTAGGATTGACTACCCGGTGTCCCTCCCGGTAGGGGGATATCTTTAGCCACTTGGCTCTACTATCCATATTGTCTGACTTGGATTTCATCACCTTGCAGAGGATATGTCTAGTTGAGTTAGAATACTATTTAGCTAGGTGTTTGCATGCTCCCTTACCTTCTTTTGCTCTAGCGAGTCCACTATTTTTATTTTTTAGGAAACCTGCTGCTTGTTCGTATTCTGACTATTTATGTTGATACTCCACTTATTGTAGCACAACTGTTACAGTAAGTATTTTGAGTTGGTTGTTGGCTTGAGTGCCATATATTTTGAAGCTCTCATTCTGCACACTCGGTTGCATTAGGGTTTTTGAGTTGTTTTTCACTCAACACAACCCCTAGATACTTGACACCATCTGTCACCATTGAGTCCCCGAGACATTCTCGACGCCTCCAGGGCAAGCCCCCACAGCATGGTTCACTTGACATCACCTGTCATAGACATAGATCTTCATCACTTGATACCACTCATCATAGATATCAATCTTTGTCACTTGACTCCACTCGTCAACGGCATAGAACTCCGTCACCCGATCTTGACGCCCCTTATTTTACCTCTGATTCTGAGGCAAAGTCTGAGAACCCCACTTACACTGCACCCACTAGCCCCATGGCTGGCGTGACTTCCACCCCTTTCTTTGTAAGGACCATTGGTGGAGCATCCACCACCACACCAGCTGCCACACTTGCTTTAGGTATGCCCTCGATGGGGCCCACATCTACCATTCCAATCACTGTACCCATTCCAATAGCTGGCATACCTATCCCCACTCCATCAGTGACTCACACTACCCTTGGCGGTGCACGACCGTCCCATACCACTTTCATTCCTCCACTTGGGGGAAACATCCCAAACCCAGCCCCTCCACTTGGGGGCATTGGCCCCAACATGTTCACAACCACATCCTTCTACTAGTTTTCCATTCATGGCTAGTCTCAACCTTCCTGACCTAGCTAGACTGACTAACGATCCCATCAGACACGACCCTGCGTGGCCTCACATGCCCACCAAGCTCCCCTGTGACATCCCTAAGTTTGAGGACAAGGTAGGTGAAGACCCCCAGAACCATATTATGTCCTTCCATCTATGGTGTTCCTCCAACTCCATAGTGGATGACTCTGTCCGCCTCCGTCTGTTACAGTGCACCCTCACTGGCTCTGCAGCTAAGTGGTACATCGAGCAACCCCATGGGACCCATGCCACTTTTACCTCCCTGGCCTCGACTTTCCTGCAATTCTTTCAGTTAGATGTCCGCTATGACGCGGGAGTTGAGATCCTACTGTCTTGTAGACAGAACACGGCTACCCACATCACTGACCACATTCATGAGTGGCGTCGAAGCCGCAACCTCTACAAAATCAAGTTAGATGACCGTATCTTCTTAGATTGGTTTCTAAAATCCCTCCTTCCTGTCATTGCCAAGGATGTGGCATCCGAATGACCCCAGTCCGAAGAAGAAGCCATCCTCAAAGCCCATCAATTTGACCTCATTTACGCCCAGTCGGGTTATTTTTATTCCATCATACCTGACTCCCCTCGTGGTGATTCCTCCCGACACGATGCGTCGGGGGCATCCCATGCCGTAGATGGCATCATTGGCCGTATTGCCTCGCATCCCCAACTATTTTCCATAGCACGTCCTAGCCATGGCCCCGACCTTTCACAGGCTACATCTCAATCCGGAGCAACCAATTCATATGCTCCCACGACACATCACCACCATCCCCACGGACCCTCATGTCCACCTTAGTGCTTTGGTCATGCATCCCCCGCTTATTCCCCCCCATTCGCACCTCAGTTATATTACCACCCACAGGCTGCACCAGCTCCTGTGTCCTCTCAAGCCCAACCTGCTTATTACCCGCCACAAGCAGCCCCTGCGACAGACCCACAACCCATTCCACAGACGTATCAACAACCCCCACAAGGTTCAGCACATGCACAGCCTCCACCTACTTATTATCCACCGCAGCCTCCTCCTTGTTCGGGTACACAGGGTACTACCAAAGGACCGAACACCAAGAGAAACCACTTCACACAAACAGATCACAGATCAACACACCGATGTTTTGACGTGGTTTAAACCCCCTTGAGGGAAACACTCCACGGCCCCGGCCAAATAGCTTCTACGGGACAATTTATTATGCAAAGAAAGAAAGTTACAAATGAGCTTCTCATAATCGATCAACTAAACAATGACCCTCCATGCTCTTTAAATAGAGATCATGGACCAATCGGGTGTTAAGCCACGGATCAAGGTTAGGTTTGATCTAAGAGAAGTTGAGCCGTCGGATCACTCTATGTCGGAAACATATCGTGACCGTCGGATTAAGTATATACAAATGCATACTAATGCATACTAAAGAAACACACTATCCCTAACGGATATATTACACAAGTTGATCTTAACTAACTCCTAAGTGTCTAAATATCCTAACATCCCCCCTTAAGAACAACTTGGGATAGGATTGAAGGATTTACAAAAGTGACACTATTAGGAGAAGGAAGGAGGCATTAGAGCCTATCCCCCCTTAATGACAAGTTCATGAACTCCTAACATAGATCGAAGTTTAGAAAACTTCGCTTCTGTAAGAGACTTGGTGAAGATGTCTGCAACTTGATCATCTGTAGGGAAAAAGAGCACTTCGAGAACATGATCATGAACAAGATTTCTGATGAAGTGCATATGTAGCTCAATGTGTTTGCTGCGTTGATGTAGAACTGGATCTTTGGCAAGCTTGATGGCACTTTGATTGTCGCACCAAAGTGGAGTAGGCTGCTGCTGCTCGAATCCAAACTCTGAAAGGATCTGTCGAAGCCATAAAGCTTCCTGACTGGCATTAACTGCTGCTCGATATTCTGCCTCTGCTGAAGAAAGAGCAAGAGCTTGTTGTTTCTTACAAGCCCAAGTAATAGGTCCAGATCCCAGACTGAAAACATAACCTGCAGTAGACTTTCGATCATCAGGATCGCCGGCCCAATCTGAATCAGTGAAACCAACCAACAAAGGTTTCCCCCCTGTACTGTAATGAATCCCAAACTGAACTGTACCTCGAATATATCGAAGTATTCTTTTAGCTGCTTTCCAGTGACTTTCATGAGGTGTCTGCATATAACGGGCAACTCGACCAACGGCAAAGGAAAGGTCAGGACGAGAATGAGTCAAGTATAAAAGACTACCAACAAGTTGACGATACAATGTGGCATCTACTTCAGGTGAAGTACAAGTGGCAGAAAGTTTGACTCCAGACTGGAAGGGAGAAGGGGCTGGTTTACAATCTTCCATGTGAAAGCGACGAAGAAGGTCACAAGCATACTTAGACTGAGAAAGAAAGATTCCTTCTTTGGTTTGCAGAACTTGGAGACCAAGAAAATAATGCAAATGTCCTAAGTCTGACATTTCAAAAGTTTGTTTAAGACTGGATTTCACATGGGTTATAAGCTTAGGGTCACTACCAGTAAGAATAAGGTCATCAACATATAGAACAAGTATGATGAGATGGTTTCCTACTTTCTTGGTATAGACATTGGGGTCAGAATGGCATCTAGAAAAACCAGTGTCAAGGAGAAAGTTATCCATTTTGGCATACCAAGCTCTAGGAGCTTGCTTAAGGCCATATAAGGATTTCTTAAGGCGACAGACAAGGCTAGAGTTATTCTGAACATAGCCAGGAGGTTGTTCCATGTAAATTTCCTCCTGTAAATCACCATGTAAGAAGGCAGACTTGACATCCATTTGATGGACTTCCCAGTTGTGTAAGGCTGCAAGGGAAAGAACAAGGCGGATGGAGTTCATTTTGGCGACGGGAGCAAAGGTTTCATTGTAGTCAATCCCTTCAACTTGAGAAAAACCTTTGGCAACTAACCTTGCCTTAAGTCTTTCAACACTTCCATCTGATGCATACTTAGTTCTGTAAACCCATTTACATCTGACAAGTTTTCTTCCTTTTGGAAGAGGTACAAGATCCCAAGTATCGTTCGCCATTAAGGAACAATATTCTTCATCCATGGCTGCATCCCAATCTGGATTCCCTGAAGCTTCTGCAAAAGTTTCTGGATCATGATTCTCGGAAACTTGAGCCAAAAGAGAAGAGGCTCGCTGAAACTGAGAACGTGTTCGACGTTGATCTCTAGGATCACCGGCAAGATCACCAGCTGCTTCACATGTTGAACGGACCCATCGAGGAAGCACTTGTGCTGGTGCAACTGGAGGAACATGAGCAGGCGGAGATGGATTTTCATCCTCACTGTCATCATCAGAAACTGGAGTTGGAAACCTGTCAAGGAAGTTGGAAGAAGAAGAAGAAGAAGGCACAAACGCCGAATCAGGCTCGCAGGCCAAAGATGGCACACTCGCCGAGTTAAGCTCGCAGGCCAAGATATTTTCATCAAATTTAACATCTCTTATAATGATTATAGCATGAGAAGGTGGTTGAAGAAGTCTATAACCTTTTACATCTTCAGAATATCCAACAAATATGCACTTTTCACTTTTAGGCTGCAATGCTTTCCGTTTTTCATCCGGAATGTGACCCCATGCTTCACTACCAAACACACGAAAGTGACTTACATCAGGTTTAACTTTACTCGATGCTTCTTCCGGTGTTATACCTTGTAATGCTTTTGTGGGGGTGCGATTAACTATGTAATTTGCACAATTTATGGCTTCAGCCCAAAATTGAAGACTTAGTCCCTTAGATTGGATCATACAATTTGCCATTTCTTTTAAAGTGCGGTTCTTCCGCTCAGCTACACCATTTTGTTGTGGTGTATATGGAACAGTGTGTTGTTGTTGGATGCCTTGTTCAGTGCAGAAAGTAGTGAACTGTTTGTTAACATATTCTCCTCCATTGTCAGATCTTAACTTGATAATTTGATGACCAGATTGTTTTTCAACAAGAGCCTTGTAGGCCAAGAACATGTTAAATACTTCGCTCTTAAGTTTTAGGAAATAAACCCAAGTGCGTCTGGTGTAATCATCAATGAAAGTTAAGAAATACTTGAAACCAGAAAAGGAAGCAGATGGAAGAGGACCACACAAGTCACTATGCACAAGCTCCAAGGGAACCGAGGCGTGCCAAGAGGCACGTTTGTCAAAACTGTCCCGATGATGTTTTCCGAGTACACAACCGGAACAAACACCATCTCTGCAAGATACCATCGGAAGACCTGTCACCATATTTTCTTTACATAGTTGTTGCAATGAGCGATAATTTAAGTGACCAAATCGCTCATGCCAAAGTTTTCTCAAGTTATCACTATGAGCAACAAAAACTGAAGGGAAAGGTGATGACCCAAAGTTGTTAAACTTGTACAACCTGGTAATATCATCAACAATTCCGGTAGCTAGAACCTGTTGAGGATCTTTAAAATCCTTGATTACAACTTGGTGAGGTGTAAAGGTCACAGTTTTACCTTCACCAGAATGAGTGATCTGATAGACTGATAACAAATTGCAGGAAATTCTTGGAACACATAGTACATCACTAAAATGACCATTATCTACTGGAACTGTTCCAGCTCCTACAACACTTAGAGATCTATCATCACCAACAAATATTTGTTTGGTGTTACATTCATGCATAGTAGAAAAGATGGCTTGATCCTTAGCCATATGATAAGATGCTCCAGAATCAATGAGCCATTCATTTGAAGTAGAAGAAGAAGATGCATTATAAGAATAACCAGAAGCACAAAGTGCATGTCCATGAGAGGTAGATTCTGATGGCGAATTTAGGCTGATGTGGTGCTTCTTCATTGCTGCTTCCAAGGCTGCCATCTTCTTGAAACACTTTGATTCATCATGATTATCTTTCCCGCAATAGTTGCAATGACGCTCAGTCTTCTTGCCTTTTGGCTTGGATCCTTTGTCATTTTTTAAAGAAGGAGCTGACTGAGAGGGTTTGGGACCCTTGTTTGACTTATTATTGCGAAAATTTTGTTTCTTGGGAGGCTTGGACTTTTCTTTCTGTTGGGACAATAAGGCTTTCCCAGATGTATCTGCATTGTTGATTATTCCAAGATGAATGAGTTTATCTTGTTCCCTAATCAAGGAATCACAAAAGGATTCAAGACTAGGCTCTTGATAGCTAGCTGCATTCAATGACGCTTTCATGGAGTAAAATGTAGATACAAAAACAGAATATGCAGGTCCAAGTTTGGAAAGAATATGATAAATGCATTGTTTGTCTTCCCTCTCAATCTTACATTCTGCACATAAGAGCTTGAGAGTTTTGTACTTAGATAAATAATCTTGAATGCATGAAAAGTCACTTGGATTTAAAGAAATCAACTCATTTTCGAGTTGGTGACCTCGAATTTCATTGTGTTTACCAAACACAGTTTCCAACTTGTCCCAAGCAGCATTAGGTTCATCAATTCCAGATATGTGGAATCGCAAATCAGTAGAGATTGACATCCCAATCAATCCACGAGCTTCATCACATCTATTTGCCCATTTTATTTTCTTATCATCATCAGTGGGTTCTTTTTCTTTCCCTGTTGTAATTCTGAAAAGTCCCCTACTTCGTAGAACATCCTCCATACGAGATTTCCATGAGAAATAGTTGGAACTGTTAAGTAGAATATCACAAAGGGCGGCCATATTTGTAAATTAATGGCTGTAAAAGCAGAAACCAATAGTCTGGATGTGAAGAGCTCGAAAAAATAGCCGATTTCAAAAAAAACGGCACTGAAAACGGACTCTGTATGATGAAGTTATGCTTGAACAAAGAAACTGTTGAAGATGTCCCCAATAGTGACGTGGCAGCTAGAGAATGTCCAGCAAAAAAAAGAACCCCCCTCTTCCCAAGATGAACCTTTTGACAATCACTTTACAAAAAAGTTGCTTTTAAGTGAATCACTTTTGTAAAATAAGTGATTTCACTTTTACAATGATATTACTTTTAAATAGTGCAACAATAAATAAAAAGCTTAAGTGACTCACTTGTATTTTTATTTTTTATTATTTAAGTGAGATGCACTTTTACAATAAAGTAACTTGAAAATAGAAATTGCATGCACTTTCCTTTTTAAAAGTAACTTCCTAAGACTTGAACTCAAGACCTATTAAGGAATAAAGCAACTTTGGACCAAGTGAGCTAGTTTAAAAGGTATGTAAAATATGGAAATGAGGAAGGGGTTTTTTTTTTTTTTTTTTTTTTTTTTTTTTTTAACTCTTCTTGCTCGGTTTGCGTGCTTGCCCTTTTTCCTGCAAAACAAACCACAAAACGAAACAAAAAAAACTTTTCCACACTTGTGGAGTTAGATCTTGTTAGCTTGCCCGGAAAGTCTACGTTTTCTCTCTGTTTCTGATTTGCCGAGATCGCGCAAACTGCACGGCAAAGAGCATACGCAGCCGAGAAAAACCCTTTCCCTTTCTGTTTCTGATTTGCCGAGATCGCTCAAGGTGCACGGCAAAGAGCATACGCAGACGGGAAAGAAACAATCCGAAACCAAAAAAAAATCTAACAGTAACAAAAAATGAAATATGAAATTTTTTTTTTTCAAAAAACGAAATAAAAAAATGCGTCACTGTAACATTATACCTTCAGATCTGATGAAAAACGCGTTTCTGGAGCAACCGGGAACCGTTTTCGATCAAACGAAAACTATTTCCCAATGGAAACGACGCTCCGGACGCAATGGAACACCTCCCACAGCCCAGAAATGCACAGAAATACCAGAACTAGAAACCCTTTCGAGTTTCGGCAACAGCAGTTCAAGATCTAGATCATAACCGGAAGCGGCACTTCATAAAAGCTCTGATACCATGTTCGGGTACACAGGGTACTACCAAAGGACCGAACACCAAGAGAAACCACTTCACACAAACAGATCACAGATCAACACACCGATGTTTTGACGTGGAGTGTTTCCCTCAAGGGGGTTTAAACCACGTCAAAACATCGGTGTGTTGATCTGTGATCTGTTTGTGTGAAGTGGTTTCTCTTGGTGTTCGGTCCTTTGGTAGTACCCTGTGTACCCGAACACTCCTGCACCTACACAACCGTCGAACCGACCTGCTGCCCAAGGGCAAGTGTACACCCAACAAAATCCGCAACAAAACCAAAATAACTAGCACCAATAGGGCCAGCAAAACCATGGAAAAGGCCATAACCATGGGAATAACCCCCGTCCAGACCAAGGCGGTCAACCTCCCAATCCCCCAAACAACAATAACGCGGCACCTTCCAACCAGAACCCTGATCGGCCGCCCAAGCAGGCCAAAAATCCTAATTTGCGAACAAACCATCCTTGTTCTATTTGCGGGGTGTATGGCCACTACACATATGCTTTCCCACATTTGGAGCAAGCTCGACAACTCTGGACTGATGATGCCCATCGCCAAAGGCACGCAGCTCCTCAGGCGCCACCCAACCCCCACCACCTCAGCATCAACCTTTGGTGCTGCAAAAACCCTTACCAACTCAAGGCGTAGTGAACACTCAGCTGTTGGCTCCCCCTCCATGAAACGCCCCACCACAACAGCAAATCATTTATGTTGCTCCTAATTAACCATGATAGACTCAGGTACCCACCACTTGTTAATGATGTCATCCACCAATGTCAACCTCCAAACCTGTCAGAACCAATATGGCTCCACCCCTGAAGCCTCTCCGCCGACAAAAACACTAAAGCTCATCCCACTGATCAGACGTTACGTATACCTCCGGCTCCACTAGATGGCGCCTCCAAAGCACCTCGCTTCCCACTTCGTCGCATCAACAATAATCCCAATGATCGCGCTGCGTCAAATTACAACATTGTAGATGACTTAGCCCAGTCTCCCACAGCCATGTTTGCATTAGAAGTCTTAAAAAACTGTCCTTCATAGTGCAAGACTTTGCTCTCCGCCATTGGTGCTATTGACCCAAATGATTCACGACTGATGGCCTTCGATTTGGACCACTCCGAACCACGCCTGCCTTCCACTTTAGTGTTCCAAGTTTTTGTTTCCGTTCGGAATCTTGTCATCCATCGGTGCATTATCAATGAAGGTTCCTCTACATGCGTTATGTCCACATTCGTTTGGCAGAAGTTGGGATCCCCTACTTTCCAGCAGTCCACCACTGCGTTGCGAGACTACGATAGCTGTTCGGCTCAACCCCAAGGTCTCTTAGCTAATGTCCTCGTCCAATTGGATGGAAAAATCGTGCTCATTAACATAGAGGTCATCAATGCCCAGCTTGATTATAACCTCTTACTTGGCCGTAGCTACATGTATGCCATGTGGGCGGTTGCCTCATCCATTTTTCATACCATGATGTTCCCCCATGATGGACGCGTGGTCAAGGTCGATCAACTCACCTATTATGATCCCAATGCCCCTGCTACACCCGAAAATGTTCTCCCCATGGTTGAACAACCTGTTTGTGGTGCAACTACCTCGTTTGTTTCCACCGTGGGACCCGGAGTTTACTCAGATACACCGATGAACTCAACATTCCAATCCATTCCACCCCTGTCACCCACACCCGAAGTATCTGACCTATGTACCCTTTCCCACAATACACAAACACCCAACAATCAATTGCCCTTGTTACCCAAACCACCATTGGTACCTAGTCACATTGGTGTTACACCCATCCACATAATCCCCTTCCTATTCCCTCCCTCAGGCGTAGTAAGTGCCTCGGTTATGGCTACTCTCAGCCTCCCTGGGTTAACCTTAGGATTACTCGTGTGGTATATTTCGCCTCCCATTCCCTCCTCGACACCAAATTTTGTCCTACAACCGGTGCAACCCATTGCCACTACTAGTCAACCACCTCTCGGTGTCACTACCCCTTCGTCATCTACGAATCCCCCCTCTCTTATCAAGCACACTAGGGGCAGAATCCCATAACCATACACTGTTGTACCCCCGCCCAAAACAGTTAAAAACCCCCCGTGTTTCGTGCTCCTCCCAAATGCTCGTTGTGTGATGAGTTAGGCCATCTGACTCATCAATGTCCACAATTACCTGCATTACAGGAACACATGCAAATGCTTGACGATGACCCCAACATCCCGGTTGTCGAACTCGCTCCAACCCCTAAGCCTCATGATAAATCACTGCATACCAACCACCCTTGTGCAATATGCGGTATTTACGGCCATTAATCACATCACTGTCCTGATCTCCCAGATCACAGAGCAGCTCTCTATAAGATGAATAATTTGGACCTTTAGATGGCACCCCCCACATTTGAGGAGATCCACCCCCCTGTATCACCCTAACCCGGAGAGATTAACACCATTTATATGATCTCTTCGACTACCACTCCCTCGTCAACCGATTTGACAACTCAAAGTTTCTGTAATGATGAGGAGATTCTAGAGGCTCTCACTGCCCCAGATTATCCATGGGAAGACATGCACCATCGTTCCTATTTCCTCCCAGAAGAGTCCTCCTCCACCACAACTACCCAATTTGTGGTTGAGTCCAAAGATTTTCTTCCCACCAAAGTCGACTGGTTTAAGGATCCCATTCCTACTCCAGATGCCTTTGAGGAGGGTAACATGGCCAACATCTCACCTGTAATCCACATCGATATCTCTGATCCACCTGGTGCTCTTGAAATCATTACATTAGGAGCCTCTTGCAGTGGTTATGAGATTGGAGAGTACAAAAAACTTTTCCAACAGTTCCGTGATGTCTTTGCTTGGTCCTATACCAAAATGCCTAGTCTCGACCCCACTATTATAGAGCACCACATTGACACATGGCCAGATGTACCCCCCGTTCGCTAGAAACAGCGCCCCATTCATCCCTCAAAGCTCCCCATTGTTAAAGCAGAGATTGAGAAACTTCGCAAAGCAGGATTCATTTATCCTATTTCATATACCACTTGGGTTTCAAACCCCGTCCCTATTAACAAGAAACAAGGCACCATCAGAGTATGTACTGACTTCCATGATATAAACCGAGCCTATCCCAAAGACAACTTCCCCCCGCCATTTATTGACCAACTCATCGATGCGTGTGCGGGGCATGAAGTCCTATCTTTCATGGACGGTTTTTTCGGATACAACCAGATTCATATCCGTTAGGAGGATCAGTACAAGACTGCATTTACCACCCCATGGGGCACCTTTTCCTATCATGTCATGCCTTTCAGTCTCAAAAATGCTGGTGCTACCTTCCAGCGAGCCATGACCTATTGTTTTCATGACTTGGTGCATATCCTGCTAGTCTATCTTGATGATCTTACAACTCATTCCTGGAAATGATCAGACCACCTTAACGACCTCCGGTAAGTGTTTCTGTGTTGTTGCAAATATCAAATCCGCTTGAACCCACACAAGTGTGTCTTTTGCGTTCTGGCAGGCCGATTGTTAGGTTTCATTGTTTCCCAGAAAGGAATTGTTGTTGATCCCCTGAAAGTTCGAGCCATCATAGACCTTCCCTCTCCTCGCACTCTCCGGCAGCTCCAGAGTCTGCAGGGGCGATCTAATTTCCTCCGTCGCTTCGTTCCTGATTATGCAACCACCATTCATGGTTTCTTACGCCGGCTTCGTACCCACATACCCTTTGTTTGGGATGAGCAAGCCAAAGCTGCATTCGAATCCCTTAAGAAAGCTCTCACACAAGACCCTTTGATCTCCCCTCCAGATTTCTCTCAGGACTTCATCCTTTACGTCTCGGCATCCGATTATGCCATGTCCGGAGTCCTTGTTCAAGAAGACGCCGCTCGCCAGGAGCATGTCATTTATTACGTCAGCCAGACCTTGTCTGTCCCACACCTAATTTACCCATATGAGGAAAGAATAGCCCTTGATGTGGTCTTTTCCATCCAAAAATTGTGACACTACATTTTACTCAGTTGTACCACAGTTGTCGCCGACTCCAACCCCATGGTCTATCTCTTAAACCGACGCCTCCTGCAAGGTCATGTTGCTAAATGGGTAATTATCCTCCAAGAATATGACCTCACTTTCAGAACCCCTAAGAGCACTAAAGCCCTTGCGCTTTCCCAGCTCATCACCGATCTCCCCTCCCTTCCGTCGTCCCCACAAATCTCCGATGAGTTACCCGATAATCACTTGTTCATCATCTCATCTGATGATCCATGGTACGGTGATATTTTGTTATACCTTCCCACGCAGAAGTTCCGACCCAACATCAGTCGTGATGGACGTCGTCGTATCCGTCACCAGGCCTCTCGATATCTCCTCTTAGGAGATGTCCTTTACCGGCGAGGGGTTGACACGATTCTTCGTCGTTGCCTTACACACGAGGAAGCCGACACGTCCTCAATGATTCTCATAGCGGTGCCTGCGGCAGACATTTCTCTGGAATGGTCACTGCCCAAAAGGTCATCCACGCCGAATACTTCTGGCCCACACTTTTCACCGACTGCATCACAGCAGTCGAACATTTCCATAATTGCCAACTTTTTTCCCCCAAGGCCCGGACACCACCCGCTCCGTTACACCCAGTCGTCACTGTTGGCCCCTTTTTTAAGTGGGCCATCGACTTCATGGAATGTAAACCCCCATCTGCCAATGGCCATAAGTACATCGTTGTCGCCGTCGATTACTTCACCAAATGGGCTGAAGCCATGCCCACCTTCAATTGTGAAGCTGACACCGCTGCTCGTTTCTTTTTTAACCATGTTATCACTCAATTCGGGGTCCCCAAGCAGTTGGTCTCAGACCATGGTTCACACTTCGAAGATTCCCTTTGGCGTGAGTTATCCATCCTACTAAAGTTCGAACATCAGTATTCCTCTGCTTACTACCCCCAAGGGAACGGCCAAGTAGAGGCCATTAACAAAATTTTAAAAACCATCCTCCAACGCACTGTTGACCGGCATAAGTCCAATTGGCACCACATGTTGTTCCCTGCCTTATGGGCTTACCGTACATCCACCAAAACTGCCACCCGGTTTTACCCCATTAAATTTAGTTCACGGTGTAGAGTCTGTCCTCCCCATCGAGTGTCAGATACTTGCCTTGCACATCGCCATCGAGCTTCTCCCAGACACCTCCCCACTCGAGCAACGTCTGCTATAACTAGAGCAAGCTGATGAAGACCGTCATGCCACTCTCCAGACCATTGAAGCCGCCAAGAACTGCTCCAAAGCTGGTTACGACAAACATGTCCACTCTCGAAATTTTCGTGAAGGGGACCTCATCCTCGCCTATGACCAAGCCCACGACAAAACTGGTAAAGGAAAGTTTGAATCCATGTGGCAAGGCCCTTACATCGTGCAGACCTGCCTCGACAATGGGGCGTACATTTTAATTGACTCAGAAGGCCACCGTTTGCGCAACCCCAGTAATGGGTTGTATCTTAAACGCTTTTATCCCTAAATAAACCCGCGGCCCCCATTGGTCTGTATTGTACAGTTTGCTCTCTTTTTGTTTTTCACCTTTTTTACCGCAATCTTACATTCATCATTTTTGCATGATCGCAGATGAATCATCTTCCACCTCATTACATTGGCTTCGCTGATGGAGCAAGTCGATGGTCTCCAAGCCTAGCTTCTGCAGCATGGGTCTTATATTCCCCTTCACATGAATTGATTCACCTTGACGGAATATGTATAGGCGCTACTACCAATAACCAGGCAGAGTATGATGCTATGACCGGCCTCCTGACTGCTTCCCTCTAGATGGGCATATGTCACCTTCATGTGTTCCTTGACTCCCAGCTACTTGTCTCCCAGCTCAACAACTGCTATCAGGTGCGTGATCCCTGCCTCTTTAGAAAATTCTTGCGCACAAAACAACTCAGCTGACAATTTGAATCCATAACATTCACCCATGTCCCAAGAGCTCAGAATAGTGTCACATATCAAATGGCTAACAATATCCTAGATTGGCACATCAATCACACCATGTAAAACCTCCATCATGCATTATCATCCCATATTATCTCAACAAAAATATATAAAACTCCAAAAAGATTGCAAGGGGCATCCACATGCCTATCATCACATAAACATTTGCATCCATGTGCAATAACATCGAACACATTACTATACAGGGCCATCCACGTGCCTAATCCTACATACATCATGTTGCATAACATAAAATACACATGGGGCATCCATGTGCCCATCATCCTACACTACTTGCATCCACGTGTAGTACAAACATCTAACAAACCATAAGCGCATCCACGTGCGTACACTAAATCGTCATCGCAAAAAGGTGCATCCATATGCATATATATATATCAAAAAATAACCGTCAATATGCTACACATATCCTGAGTACACCCTTACTCAGCTATACAAAAAATATCTATACATCAATACGCCTTATAGAATACATGTCGTAGCTACAAAATTGGGGAGGAGTCCCCTGCACTCCCTACTTAGAGTCATACCCTCCGTCACTGCCTGCATCAGCTACCCCTGAGTCCTCACCCCTCTCCTCCTCCGGCAGCTCCTCATCCCCTGCCTACTCCTGTGCCTGACCCCTATCCGCCAAAATAGCCACCCGGATCGCGATCGATCAGAACTCCCGTGGCACCCTCAGATAGTCCTGAATCACTTCCAGATCCACGTCCCGCCACCCATCATCAGTCACTCCAACCAGCAACCGATCCAGAAGCATCCGTACGGACTCCAGGGTCCCCTTAGTGTCCCATTGATGCACCTCCCCTTGGCTTGGTAGGGTTGGTACCGCCACATGCCCCCTGCGAGCTACATGTCCTGGTGGTGGTCTCGGGCCAACATCTAAAGATCATACATCAGTCAATAACAACATATCAACATCTTAAACCAATCATACACAAAACTTGACATCAACAACAATCAAGCAAATCCATACGTACCATCTGGTCCCCATGCCTGCCCTGGTGGCCGTGGTGCCTCCGGATCCCCGGTGTAGTCCATATCTCTGTATGGATAATCATCCAGTGTCAGTGGCATCTTCAACCACTGAAGGTAGAGCTCCTCAGTGAAGTATCTCCCAAAAGCTTACGAATCAGTTCAGCAGCAGTGCTACTGAACGCATCATAGGCACCTGTGCGAACTTTAGCAGCCCGCACAACCCCAACGTAGACTGCACATGCTGATCCCTCCGGATGACATCCACTACGTCATCCGAGACATCCCACTCTGGCCAAAGCACCAACGGCATCCTGTCAATCACACAAGGAAAACTCATCAGACTCATGTCAAAGAAGTAACCCTTGCCCCCCCCCCAGGGAAACCCTAGTAGCTAGATACCAATCGCGGCTTTCGGGCCCCTTTCCATGGTCTCATACCACGGTTGTCAGGGCTACAGTCACGGTATAGGGATGCGCCTATAGGAGCCGAACTCACTGTCCCGAACCGCGAGTCTAGCCTCGGAACTCGCTGTACAGGACCGCGTATTCTGACCCAAACCTCGCAGTCCCTGTCCGCGTGATTTGCCTTGGAACCCGCGATCCACGACCGCAGTTCCACCCCACAAACCCGCGGTCCACCCCATGTGGACCATACAAAAACTCCCGTGGGACCCACTACCCCCCCCCCGAACCCAATGAAAATGCAGGTATGAGTTTCTCGGAATACCTGTAACTCCGAGATCTGAAAACGGCCAGTCGGATCGTCCAGAAACACCAACTCAGCCCTGGTCCACTCTGGTCACTAGTCAAAGTCAACAAGTCCAAATGACACTTGTCATGTTGGACCCACTTACTATTTATAGTCCGTTGACTTTTTCTTGTTTTGGCCATTCTGAACCCATACAGAGTCCATTTTTCAAACCGTTTCCACCATTGGAATCAGCACGACGAGACCGTCATGATGGTCAACTTGTTTTCTTATTGTTTCCACATCATTTTTTGAGCATTTTTTAGACACCACCGGTCACCTCGATTTTTGTGCCCCTTCGGTTGCTCCCCATTTTTTATATATTTTATATCATCAGATTCATTTTTTCGAGCCCGTGATGATGCTTGAGACCATTTCTTGCTCTCACCCCCATATTTTTTGGGTATTTTTTCCAAAATGCCCCCCGTCGCCTCGGTTTGCATGCCACTTCGGTTGTTCTCCATTTTTGACACTTTTTATATCACCGGATTCCTTTTTCCGAGCTCGTGATGATGCTTGAGGTCATTTCTCGCTCTCACCAGGTACAGTTTCAACATTGTTTCTCGACACCTTGCTGCCTCGGTTTGCACGCCACATCAACAGCCATCGAATTGTTCCACCTTTTTACATGAGCCATTCACTCCTTTCATACTACAATTATTTCATTATTTTTCCACCATTCATTATCCCACAAGGAGTCCCACCAGTGTTCCCCCCCTCCCTCATTCTTGGTCATCATCAATGTTCCTTGATTGAGCACTTCCTCCTTTCCTAGCCATTCCTTTTGTTCGGTATAATTTTATCCCTTTTTCAGGCCGGACAAGTCCTTTACGAAAAAGGCACTTAGGGAGTTTCTGTTAAGCTATTTTCTAACTCCTAAAACAATGAAAAGATCGCTGAGCAATCTTGCTTCCTTTCATGCTCGTTAAAGTACCTGAAAGGGCGTCTATTTGGTATAAGTTTAACCCTTTTCCGGACCTGATAGACTAATTATGAAAAAGGAATACTCTAGTCACATCGGCTAGAAGAGTTCTTCATTGCATCCTTTTATGCTTCTTTGGGCCTTGGAGACTAACACATGAAAAAGAAACCCCCTGGAGTCTTCTTATCGCTTTCAGACTCTCTAAAATTGAAAGCAACCATGAGCATGCACCGTCCTGGGCTCGTACAAATCCACACGACGGTACCATTCCATTATTTCAGAGTCTTCTTATCGCTTTTAGACTCCTTAAAATTGAAAGCAATCACGAGCATGAACTGTCCTGGGCTCGTATAAATCCACACGATAGTGCCATTTTAAACACACTTCTTCTAGTTCCTTAACCCATGAAGAAGTCCCCCCATGCCTCTTGGCACTATGATCGATCATCTCGGCAGCACCCCCAATAAGGTCGCCTTTGTTCAGATTATTCTGCACTCTCCTGCCATTTTACACCAACTTGAGTATCACTCACCCCAGTCACAATCCTTGATCAATTATAGTTGTGATCCCTTTCCCTCCAGTCAGTTTCAGATGCTGCCCGATCATCCCCCATCTTCATGCTCTGAACAAAGGAAGTTTGAGTCTACCCACTTTACTTGCCCAGTTGTCCCCCATAGTATGATAGTCCTACCATCAGTACTCTCAGACTTCAGTTATCCACCTCGCGCTCCTATCAAGGAAACATCATTTCCTTGCTAGTTGCAGGTCTCCCTCTGTCGACGACAGCCCCTCTATTCCAGAGGATAGACCCAGAGGTCCCTGCGCCTTGGACCCATCACCATCTGTGGTGAGTGCCTACGGACCATTTTGAAAGGAGTCATCATTGCCTCTCCAAGTGGTTGTTTCTCACATGCTCGACTTCAACACCTTGATCGCATCGTTGAGAATCACGCAGGTTTTATATCCCTTCAGTTATTGGTCGAAGACCCTGGATTTCCCCTGACTCTAGCACATTGGTGAGTCACTTTGGAACGTCCAGTTATATGTTCCCGTGGATGTCCAGGTTGCGTTGGCGATTGTATTCAGAAGCCATCTAGTTATATGCTTCCTTGAGTACCCAGTTCAGTTCCATTTCAGTGTACCATTGAGGATATGACTCCCCGTCACTACACTCCAGCAGCTCATCAGTTCCTCTGGTACCCCACTCAGCAGCACTGTAGTTATTCCAGTGTACCAGTTCTTCAGCTCAGACATGGTTAGCCCAGCAGTATGTCCCAGATTTGTGTCCCCTCTGGACCCTTATGATGTACATAGTGGTTCTCTATGTATCCTACAGGTCCCCAATGAGGGCCTCATAGTTATTTTTTATGTATCTTGATACGAACATGGGTATGCCCGCCTCGTCCATATATTGAGATTCTTCCTCATTCATTATTTGAGGCCATGTATATGTTAGGTCCCCATATTTTGGACCCCATTGTTATTGTTGTTCTATATCTTCATACGAGCATGGGAATGCCCGCCTCGTCCATATGTTCAGATTATTCCTCATTCATTATTGAGGTCATGTACTTTCAGGTTTTGCAATTTGTTCGGGACCGTTGTTTTGGGCTCTAGTTCGTTTCTTCTCTTCTCCACACCCCAGGAAAACCATAAAAGACTTATGATTTCTATCGGCCATACGATGAGCTCTTGCCCTCACACATCACGGGGCAATCTGTTAACACCCAAAAAGTGCTCGCTACCTCATCTACCCCATTACATGACTCATTTGTCCATATTTCCTACCATATTTGCCTCCAAAACCTTAAAAACCCATTAAAAAGCCTCCAAAAGGCCAAAAAAGCCTCCCAAAGGTACCTGTCTACCCGTATATTTATTCACGATATTATTCCCGCTACTCGTATACTAGTAGCCCACAGCTACCGCCATGACCAATAGGGCTTGGACATTTAAAAAATTAGACCACTGAAAAATTCAAATAAAAATAATCAAATGAAAGGTATGGATGAGACTACTAACATGCTCCAGATGGCTTGACGAATAGATGCCTGTAGCTCCCATAATCAACGATTGAACTTCGAGGTGAAAACTAGCCAAAAACTCCAATTTGGGTGAATAGTGAAAATGAATTGTAAATAGTGATTTTTTATTACTATTTATAGTTTTAAAAACTCACTTATCTATAGTTTTTGTCATTTTAAGCTATTTTGGACTAATATTATGTCTTGGAGTAGCATTTTTTTATCAGATTTCTTCCGCGAGAGTTGTTTTCGATCGTTTCACGCCTACGATAGGTATATTTCACACCTGGCATATAGGTTAGATGTCACTTTCACATGCATTATGCATTTGACCTTTTGACCATTTAAATAAACCCTAGGTGCGACCCCGCTTCTGAACCGACACAGAACCATCACACTATTATAGAAGTGTCGTTATGTGGAAGTAGGGCCTTTCCGAACATGGGTACCCTAGTTAAAACCCCTTTTGCATTTTGGTGCCCATGTTGTTGTTTGTCCTTAAGATCGAGAGTCCTTTGTAGTTATGCCATGACTTTGCGATAAAGACTCATACTCTACTTTGTCTTATGCTGGCCATCTCCCATAAGGACTCCCCTTTTTATGTCGAGTTGTGATTGCATTGCATCATCCTGCATGCTGCTTGAGACTTGTGCCGGCTCTTGCTTACTCAATTGTTAGCTTGGTTCCTGAGCACTTTCCCTGTCAAGCCCTGCAGAGCTTTCATTTTTCCTTCGCAATTTGATGACCTTTTTGTTAGGATATTCCTTGACTCCATCCTAGTCCCACCCGTATTTTTATCATTTACATTTTCAGTCATGCATGCACTTTTAGGGTTTGCATGCATTATTTAGGGTTTGCATGCATCCCAATCATCAGCCCCAGCACCTAGCCCTCAGTTAGCTAGCCCCCGGAGCTTCCTTCCACTCAATTTCAGCCCTCCTAGAGCTTAGTGCACCCTCCTTTTACCTACTGCATGAGAAAGGCACCCTTCCTTACCTACCATTCAATTATTTTCAGTTCTCTCCTTGATTTAAGGCTAGACTAACTCTCAACTAATTGTATCACTCCGATGGACCTCCAGGGAGACTTGACTGCCCATTCTGACTTCAGTTAGCTCCTCATGTGCCCTCCACTGAGTCTCCTTCATTCAGTTAGTGCCAGTTACACTCAGTTACACCTACCACACTCAGTTAAACTTAGTTTGATTGATGGTTAACAATTACTTGTGCATTAATGATGAGATAGACTACTAGTTGTGCTCCGATGACACTCCAATGATCCTGTGATCACTCCATGAAGGCTAATTCGAATTTCCACCTTAGGCATTTGAATCCTCATGCATTGTACTATTTATTTGTCCATATTGTGATTAATTAATGAGTGTGTGTGAAGCATTTTTGCTTCTATCTGAGTTCTACTGTATTATTATTCTATTGCTCATTACACTGCCTTGACCACTCTTCTTCTATCTTCCTGCTTAATCATAATTACTCTTGTGAGGTATACCTCATCTCATAGATCTGCTGTGAGGATTTTCACATGGTATCAGAGCATGTTGAGAGTATTGTTTATCTCCATTCCTAAGAGTTTTTTGCAGGTTATTATAAGGATTTCGAGTGCAGCAGTTGCAGCAGTTTTTTGCATTTATGCAGCAGTAGCAGCTGCAGATATTCTCTATTGTTTTTGCAGGTCTTCTACGGCTTCAATGTATTCAGAAGAAATCCCTCCTCTTTCTCCATTCAACTATGATCTTCTTTCTCTATTAAACTATGATGAATGGAAACCGAATATGATAGCACATTTGAAGAGAAATGGTCTCTTTGATTATTGTTTTGAAAGAGAGTTCGAATCCTTTGAAGAAGAGTATGACTGGTTAATTGAAGGTGACAGAGCTTTTGCAGACATGATGTTTCCTATGCCTCTATACATGACACACCAATTCATTGATATTGAAACTCCAAAAGAGCTATGTGATCACCTGGATGAAAGTTTTGGCACACAGAATGAAGGAATTGGTCCAAACCCATTCGAGAGCAAGCAAACTGATGCATTCACCCTCCTTGACGATCTCATTGATTATGAACTATTATCAAACACATCTCATATTGAATTTGTCCACAAAGAAGAAAAACTTGCAGATTCTACACTCATGCTCCAAATTTCTTCTCTTTCTATGCCAGCTCACACTCTAGATATTGCAGAAGGTCCTAAATCCATTCTTGCACCAGAGTCTATTGGTCTGCATCATGATCACATGAATGTTTCAGAGGCCAAATCAGCCATTGGAGGTAATTCATTTGCTCTCCCTGATCAATCACCTCTTATTTACTATTATATGATCATTATCTCATGCTTTCATAAGGTTATTGAAGACTATGGCCATTGCCATTCGCTTGGGATAATTTCTCATGAATTTATTGGTTTTGATCTCACCTCCAATGGTTCAAAGGAGGTCTCAAGAAACCATGATTCAAGTCTTGGATCTAATTTGGATTCTAAGCAATCACTACTTGGGATGATTTCTCATGCATATGATAGTTTTGATCTCACCACTGTTGGTTCAAAGGAGTTCTCAAGAAACTATTCTTCAAGTCTTAAATCTGATTTGGATTTCAAGCTATTATTTGATGGTTCTTTTTAGAATAATCTCACCCATGATGGTTCGAAGGAGAAGACAAAAGACTATCTACATATTCATGTTTTTTATCCTACCTTGTGATGCACCTGCAACAATTAATTAATAAGAATATGCGAAATAGCAGAAATGACAGAACTCAGAATCACTTTTATATTGATCATAGGCCACTTCGAGGGGGCAACCTCCTATGAGCAAGCTCAATACAAATAACTTCACGGTGCCTTCATAGGTCTCAACACACACTTATATACTAAGTCTAGGCGCCAATACTATGGGTCAAAACCATGGGCCACTACAAACTATGGATCAACAATACTACGGGCGACTTACAAAGCATATGCGCCAACAACAATAACATAAACTATTGATCAACAAATACTACGGGATGACTTACAAAGCATATGTGTCCAACAACAATATACTAACAAAGTAAAGACATGGGTTCCTAACATCCCCTCCCCCTTAAAAAAAATCTTTGTCCTCAAAGCTTGAGATGTGGAAATTGTTGTTGAATCTAAAGGAGTGGTTCCCATGTAGCGTCCTCTAGTTGCATGCCGGGCCACTGAATTTAGACCTCTGTGATAGAGCGAGAGCGAAGCTGACGAGTGCGCCGATTGAGGATGGCCTCCGGCTCCAAAACGATGGATCTTTCATTATCTAGTTCGGGTAAAATCGTTTGTCCACTGATGTTGGTGCCAAGAACTTTGTTCAAACAAGAGACATGAAAGACTGGATGAATGCGGGAAGAAGGAGGAAGTTTCAATTTATAAGCAACGGACCCAATCTTCTGAAGAATCCGATATGGCCCATAGAACTTTGGAGCGAGCTTATGACTCCCTTTGAGTTTCAGGGAAGACTGCTTGTATGGCTAGAGACGAAGAAAAACCATATCACCGACTTGAAAAGTGCGCTCAGAATGGTGCTGATCAGCTTGTTGCTTCATGCGATTTCTTTCCATGTGAAGATTGTCTCGCAAAATGTGAAGAATCTGATCGCAGTTTCGAAGGACCGTGTCAACTTCCTGAACTGGTGAATTGGTGGGGGTGTATGGAAGAAGAACTGGAGGTGCCTGACCATAGACTGCTTCATATGGGGTCATTTTAGAGGCAGTGTGTTAAGAGGTATTGTACCACCATTCAGCGAGAGGGAGCCACTTTGCCCACTGATGTTGTTGTTCAAAGGTGAAGCAACGAAGATAAGTTTCCAAGCATTTATTGATAATTTCAGTCTGACCATCTATTTGTGGGTGATACCCTGAACTCATCTTCAGTTTGGTGCTGGTGTGGCGAAATAGTTCTGTCCAAAAATGATTGGTGAAAGTTGCATCATGATCCGAGACAATGGAAGAAGGGATGCCATGAAGACGAAAGATCTGGTCCAGGAAAATTTGAGCGATTGAGGAGGCTGTATAGGGATGGATGAGAGCACAAAAATGACTATATTTGGAGAGGTGATCAACCACAACGAGAATCACTATCTTCCCACCAGATTTAGGGAGCCCTTCAATGAAATCCATAGAAATATCTGTCCAAATCCGTGTAGGTATGGGCAAGGGTTCGAGCAATCCTGGAAGGAGTGTTGTTTCACCCTTATTGTGCTGGCAGGTATCACATTCGGCCACCATCTGTTGAATTGTCCTTTTCATTCCCTACCAAAAGAAGTTACATCGTTCCCGTTCATACGTTTTGAGGAACCCAGAGTGCCCTACCGATGGAGAAGCATGGAGTTCATAGAAGACAGCCTGTTGAAGATCTGTGCTCTGGGGAAGCACTAGACGACCCTTGTATCTCAGAGAAGCACCATCCCAAGAGTAATGTGGTACAGCAGAAGGGTTGTTGGTCAAGCGTTGGATGATTTGTGATAAGGAAGAGTCATTGACATAACCCTGTTGAACAGATTGCAACCAATTTGGAACATGCATAGAAATAGCTAAAAGAGAACCTTGGGCATCAAATGTGCGAGAAAGAGCATCTGCCACAATATTATCTTTACCCTTCTTGTAAGTGATCTCATAGTCATAACCCCTGAGTTTGCTAACCCATTTCTGTTGTGTCGGGGAGGAGACACACTGTTCCAAGAAATATTTCAGACTCTGGTGGTCAGTCTTGATGCAGAAATGATTCCCTAATAGGTATGGGCGACACTTCTGTACTGCATGCAAAATAGCCATCATTTCCTTCTCATAAGTAGAGTCAGCTAAATTCTTACCTAAAAGGGCTTTGTTGGTCAACGCAATGGGGTGTTCATCTTGAAGGAGAACAGCACCAAGTCCATTGTCGCAAGCATCACTCTCAATAGTGAAGGGCTTGGAAAAATCGGGCATAGCTAGAACAGGTGTAGTACACATAGCTTGTTTTAGTTTGTCAAATGCACACTGAGCAGCATTTGTCCATGTAAAAGCATCCTTTTTCAATAGAGCAGTTAATGGAGCTGTAATCTTCCCATAATCCTTGACAAACTTGCGGTAGTAGCCAGTCAACCCCAAAAAGCCATGAAGGCTCTTGAGTGTCTGAGGATGTGGCCAATTTTTCATGGCATCAATTTTGGCAGGATCCACGCAAACCCCTTGTGCTGAGATAATGTGCCCAAGATACTCAACTTCCTTCTGTCCAAAAACACATTTAGACTGCTTGGCATGGAGATGATGGTCAGAGAAAAGTTGCATGACAAGATCCAGATGCTGGAGATGTTCATCCCATGTTTTACTGTAGATGAGGATATCATCAAAGAATACCAGAATGAATTTCCGCAAGTAGGGTTGAAATATTTTATTCATTAAGGCCTGGAATGTGGAAGGAGCATTAGTGAGGCCAAAGGGCATGACCAAAAACTCATAATGGCCATCATGTGTGTGGAAAGCTATTTTAGGAATATCATCCTCATGAACCCGAATTTGATGATACCCAAAATGAAGATCCAACTTGGAGAAAAATTGAGCCCCGTGAACCTCATCAAGAAGCTCATCAACAACAGGAATTGGAAACTTATCCTTGATGGTGAGGTGATTAAGTGCTCGGAAGTCAATGCATAGGCTCCATGACCCATCTTTTTTGCGAACAAGAATACCTGGAGAAGAAAAGGAACTAGTGCTTGGGCGAATAATACCTTGCTTCAATAAGTCTCGAACGAGCATTACAATCTCTATTTTTTGGTGAAATGGGTAGCGATAGGGCCTGATGTTGGGAGGAATGCTGCCAGGAAGGAGCTGAATACGATGGTCTTCTGGCCTGGAAGGTGGCAATCCCACTGGTTCAGCAAAGACACCTGTATATCAATCCAGAATTTGTTGTAGATCCAAAGGAGTAGTGGAGACCACTGAAGGTTACATCTGAATGGAATGGAGCTGAGTGATGACACCATGTGAATTCTTCTTGAGGATTTTTTCCATGCGATGTGAACTGATGATGCTGAGAGAACCTGGTTGTAATCCTGTCAATGTGTGTTTTTGTCCATTGAGGGAAAACTGCATCCAAAGTTCAACAAAATCCCATAAGATAGGGCCAAGTGTGCGTAGCCATTGAACGCCCAAAACCACATCACATCCACCTAAGGTCAAGGCAAACATGTCAGAGCGCAAGCTATAATCTCCCATAGAGATACGCACATTTCGACACTTCCCTTTGCAAGGGAAGTTGCCCCCATTGGCAACCATGACTTCAAAGTTGGAGCAAGGATGGATAAAACAATCAGCTTGTTTGGCAATTTGAGGGTCAATGAAATTATGAGTGCTACCAGAATCAATGAGTATTGTAAGAGGAAGCTTCTTGAAGTAACCCCTGACCCGCATTGTTTGGGGGGTGGTGATTCCAACTAAAGCATGGAGAGATATCTCTGGCTGGTCATCCTGAGACGGAGGGTCAATAGGCGGTTTCTGAATGTCGACCGGAGCATCCAGTGTTTCTGGATCTTCATCACCAATTTCATAGGTAGGTGGAGAATCCACATCCAAGAGATAGAGATTTTGCTGAACACATCTATGTCCCCGAGTGAATTTCTCAACACAATTATAGCAAAGCCCCTTTTCTCTGCGTGCTTGCATCTTTGTTTCAGACAAACGCTTGATAGGAGTTGGTGGAGGAGCCTGTGGTATAGGTGGTCGTTGAGAACCCATATTTCGGAAGGGAACAAAAGTGGGCTTGGAGCGTTGTTGGGCTGCAATCTTGTCTTCTGCCAACTTAGCCAACCCTAGGGCTTCCATCATTGTGTTGGGACAGAACATTTTGACCTTAGAGCGGATGGCATCCTTTAGACCACTGATAAAAAAACTCCGGTAAAAGTCATCAGACAATCCTTCGGTGTGGTTGGCTAGTTTCTCAAATTCGGTTTGATACTCTCTTACAGTTCCAATTTGGTGAAGTTTAGTGAGGGCTCCTGTGAAGTCATCAAAAGCACTAGGACCAAATCGTTGCAAAAGGAGCTAGCAAAGGTCTGGCCATTTTGGCTCTGCATGAGCCTTGATGTACCAGCGGTACCATTGAAGAGCTTCCTGTTCCAGATGAAAGGATGCCAGTGGAACTTTGTTGACATCAAAAGTATTATGCAAACTGAAATACTGTTCTGCACGATAGATCCATCCAGTTGGATCGGTACCATTGAAGTGAGGAAAATCAAGCTTCGGACCACGGAAATTGCTGGAAGAAGAGAACCCATTGTCTGATGAAGACTCGGACTGTCGTTTGTTGTTCATAGCTGAATGTTCAAGATGGAGGCCGAGAAATTTTTCATCCAGATCCTGGAGTTTGGCTTGGATGGCTGCAAGTGCGTCTTCCATGGTTTTTGCTCCTGCACAGGTGACAACCATAACCAGGAGTTTTTTTTTTTTTTTGGTTGACTGGGTAGGAAAACAAAAACAGAAACTGCTTCAGTAAAGGAAAATCTGGACTTGGGAAAAAATCTGAAGGGTAATTGGGGTTTGACTAGGTTTTGGACACTATCGAATAGACAGGGAAGCAAAAATGAGGGTTTCAGAAGCGGGGTGAAAGAATGGGAAAATTTGGCAGAGGGGAACACAGAAGCAGAATTCAGAAAGGAACTCTGTGGTAAAATTTGAAGGTGATTGGGTGAAATCTAAGGAAGTTATGGAAAACCCTAAAAATAGACAAACGTGGGATTTCGAGCTTTGGGAAGGGCAATTGGGGATAGGGTCCTCAGGAATGAAATATGCAGAATGGGATGACAGGGGTTCCCCAAAAATTTCAAGGGAAACTGAGTGAAAACAAGGGAGATATGGAGAAAAAACTGAATTTTATACTTTTTTTTTTTTTTTTTAGACTGGAGCGGCTACGGCTCGGAAGGGATCTAAAACAACGCTGAATGGATTGAAAATGGTTGGATCTGGAATGGCTTGCAAAATGGATTTGAACGATTAGATCTAAAACGGCGCAGCAATGATCGACAACAGTTCAGCTGAAAATAGATATGGACCCCAGGTATGTGCGGCTTCCTAACAGTTCAGGGGTTTCACTCGACCACCAATGCTATATGACGGCTTGCGTATTGGGGCGGTACCCCTCACTCCATGGCTCAGGTAAAACTGATAACCGCTTTTCCATAAACGACAGCTCTTGGTTTACCTCACAGGTGGGAACTAGTCAATTAGGTAGGGGTCGTTGCCCTTTTCGCTGGCAGGTCCTCTCAATGGGCCAGCTACTTCGGGGTTCCTGTGGTACTCTTCACAATGAGTTTTAGGGATTATGCCCAAGTACTTCCCACAGTTAAGCGGATAGGGATTATTCCCAAATCCAAACCTGCAACAGATGTGAAAAAAATTTGGCAGAAATTTCACCCAGCGAGCCCAAGAAAGTGCTCTGATACCAGATGTGATGCACCTACAACAATTAATTAATAAGAATATGCGACATAGCAGAAATGACAGAACTCAGAATCACTTTAATATTGATCATAGGCCACTTCGAGGGGGCAACCTCCTATGAGAAAGCTCAATACAAATAACTTCACAGTGCCTTCATAGGTCTCAACACACACTTATATACTAAGTCTAGGTGCCAATACTATGGGTCAAAACCATGGGCCACTACAAACTATGGATCAACAATACTACGGGAAACTTACAAAGCATATGCGCTAACAACAATAACATAAACTATTGATCAACAAATACTACGGGATGACTTACAAAGCATATGCGTCCAACAACAATATACTAACAAAGTAAAGACATGGGTTCCTAACATACCTCAACTGATTTGAATCATAGGTTCAAGGATCATCCTCATATTTTTGGATTTGTTCTCATCAGATTTGATCTGAAGACCAAGTACAAGCACATGCTTTCTGAGCATGATCCACTTCTTCCCAAGAAGAAGATAACTCCAAACATATGACCAAGCATCACACCTGCTTGAGTTTGGAGCATTTATTTTTTTTGTGTGCCTTATAGACTGTTTTGAGGGGGGGTATTTTTCCCATGAGGTTTTCCCCATTTCCTCAGTTTATTGACTGTTATTATTCATTGTATTGGGTGACCTTTGGTCTTAGTTACCAGGGCCCAGGATGGATTAAGGGGGGGTGTTAGGATATTCCTATAATCCATCCTAGTCCCACCAGTATTTTGATCATTTACATTTTCAGTCATGCATGCACTTTTAGGGTTTTCATGCATTATTTAAGGTTTGCATGCATCCCTGTCATTAGCCCCAGCACCTAGCCCTCAGTTAGCTAGCCCCCGGAGCTTCCTTCCACTCAGTTTCATCCCTCCTAGAGCTTAGTGCACCCTCCTTTCACCTACTGCATGAGAAATGTGGCCTTCCTTACCTACCATTGAGTTATCTTCAGTTCTCTCCTTGATTTAAGGCTAGATTGACTCTCAACTAACTGTATCACTTTGATGGACCTCCAGTGAGACTTGACTTCCCATTCTGACTTCAGTTAGCTCCTCGTGTGCCCTCCACTGAGTCTCCTTCATTCAGTTAGTGCCAGTTACACTCAATTACACCTACCACACTCAGTTAGACTTAGTTTGACTGATGGTTGACAATTACTTGTGCATTGATGACTCCATTGATGATGAGATAGAATACTAGTTGTGCTCCGATGACACTCTAGTGATCCTTTGATCACTCCATGAAGGCTACTTCGAATTGCCACCTTAGGCATTCGAATCCTCATGCATTGTACTATTTATTTGTCCATATTGTGATTAATTAATGAGTGTGTGTGAAGTATTTTTGCTTCTATCCGAGTTCTACTATATTATTATTCTGTTGCTCATTACACTGCATTGACCACTCTTCTTCTATCTTCCTGTTTAATCATAATTACTCTTGTGAGGTATACATCATCTCTTAGATCTGTTGTGAGGATTTTCACACTTTTGACCCTGAGGGAACACCCCCCCGAGTGTCCACATCCTGCACATGCTTCGTTGCATTGATCATAGGTATCTTCTACTGCTTGGGACTAGTCTGCTCGCCATTTGACACTCGTTCCCTCAATTGTTGTACTATAAGCAATTTTATTCTTTTTCAAGATTTTCTAAATATGAAAAAGACTAAAAAAATCAAATATTCCAAAAATCCAGACTGGATTATGGTTACTACTTCTAGTTGGCAGCTATTGTGTCACCTTTGAACAGAGCATTCATTCCACTCCATGCATTATGAGTTAGGACTATAGTTGGACCTTAGGAGCTGTACTTGTTTCTCAGTTTACTCCACCGATCGGTTAAGATTCCAGTCATTATGGAGCCCTTTGTTGATGCCTCTTGCATCGCACAGTGGTATGTTGATTCTATGCTGCCCAAGTCTATCCATCTGCTCATGCTCTTGTTCAAAGGAAGTTTTGAAACTAGAGTTGGCCACTCCTGAGATATATTGACTATCACATGTCGGCCATCCTTATTGAGTCAGTCCGTTTCACCTAAGTTCTTCCAAATATTTCAGTGTAGCTGGTACCTCGTGCTGGTTGATGGGGGATGCCTTAATTCCCTCCTTCCAAGGAGTTTCGTTCCGTCGACTTCAACCCATTTATTCCAGAAATTGAGACTTAAAGCTCAGTTGAGTACCTTGAGGCTTGTAGTCATTAGTGGTAGGTTATCTCGCCATCGACAGTTTTGGGAATACATCAATTTCCCATCATCAATGGATTCATCTTAGTGTTCGAATTCAACACATCTATTCACTCTTTGATGATTGTACTTTGTGCCTTGATGCTCATTTTAATTATTGGTGGTGTTAGCACACAAAATGAGCCCATAGGATGTGGGAGAGGGAAAGCTGGGGTAATAGAAGAACCACTTTAGACTCATGCTACTGACCCAACACAATTAGAAAGGGATCTCTCTACAAATCTATGAAAGACTGAAAAATTCAATAAAATTGTAGCCATAACGAATACACAGAGGAAACTGAAAATAATCGAAAATAAATACATAGTCTTCTTATCAAAGATATTCAATTGACACACTCAGAAGGTCAGACTTCTGTAAGGGGCAAAGTCGTTTAAATTTTGGCAGTATAAGCATAAGCGAGACTTGGAAGATGGAGTCAAGACACAATACGCAAATCAAATAGCAACGCCGTAGTGTGGGTCACCATAACAGAGGCAAGGTAGCCACTCACTTCTCGTCGAAATGCTAATTTCAGGTGATAAAAGAAGAAGGCAAGAACATACCATCGATATGAGCATCCAGCATGGATGAATTCGATATCGACTTTAGTAGAACTGTTGAGTGAACATCTGAAATAGTAGCTAGAGCCTATTGCAAGGAATTCTATACTACTATACACTGATTTCAGATATGAAAGAGAGCACATAACGGAAATGAATAACAGGAAACACGATCACATTAGAGAAAGAGAGTAAACAGACCATAAGCAAAGAAACAAATGAATCTCTATCTGGAAACCCATTACAAACACTGCCATTCTATTGAGAGTGACATTTCAAAATTATAGAACCAGGCTCTCTCAGGCCTCAACCAAAAATGATTCATCCATTGCTCTTCTATTACAATGATATTTATAGTCTCTCGAGCCTTGTATTGAGCATCACAAAAAATTACGAAACATGTTATGACTAAGATGCCACCTATGCTATTCAGTTTGCTACCCTTGACAGTGAATTAAAAATGATAACGACGCCTATTAGACAAGCCGAGACCGAAGATTCAAATATCCTTTTTGCAAGGCACCAACTATCATGGTTTCAAACAACAGATAGTCCTAAATGGAACTTAAAACAGAAAATAGAAACGCCCATGTATTTAGCCAGAAATAGACTTACTGGGAAAGGAAAAAGAACATTGTGAATAGGCCGCCACCTCACTCCGGGGTCTTCAATTATCCATGTGAACTGAAGAAATCCTCTATTTTCAGTGAACTATCTACTGGTTCTCCTTCAGCTGCGGGAGGAGGTGTCACATCCTCTGTCAGTAGGATGTAATCGTGGATGATATCCTCATTCGGGCATGTGCCCCCTCGGTTTTAGATGCTCATTTCTTCTTCAGCCAACGCTGATTATCCTTACACACTTGCAGGCCTTCCTGTTCCTCTGGCTCGCTGGCCGAGATTTCTTCCACCTGGCTAAGAGCTATTGGAGATAGAGGAATCTGCTCTTCCTCCAATTTGGACCACACCCGCTCTAGCGCGATGACCACTTTATCTCTCTGACCACCATCCATAACTTGCTCTTAGCTGAAAATTCTTGACTGGTCGAGCTCACCACCTTTCGATATGGACGTGAGTCATGCACCATGGGGATCCATGCTTATAACCACCGTGACAATGATGACAATATTGAGCAATCATTTCGCCATGATGGCCTAACAGGATCTCTCACGCGAGCGGCCATGATGGCCAAGACCTGAGTTGACATAGAACATGATTGAACTGGCTCTCGCGATAGGTGGGTAGATGCCTGACGGCGCTAATGTGGCCTCCATCCATCTAGCACTCATTAATATCCAGAGAGGATGTTTTTTATCTGTCAACACTCGTGATCAGATTAGGACCGTAGATTTTGATCATTCCTTCATCAAAACCGTCGAATGTGGCCTCCCCTACTAACTTTCAGATTTAGAACCCACTAATTTTCTACACAAGTAACATCTGCGAAGATAATCTCCGCTATAGATCCATGCCTCCCAAGATCTGGGCCGTTGGAATGTGCAGGTATTTAACCAAACTTCGCAAATCTGACTCATGACCCCGTTCATGCATGTTGATTCTACGACCATCATTTGGATCATTGATCTGGACCTCCTCGCGCCTGCTCTGTTGATCACTTTTCAGTCTTACCCTACGTTTAACCCCCGCCATCGCTTAAAAGGATCACCAACTCCTACTGCAATGAACTCTTATTATCGTCGATCCTTTATTGCTTTTGATCTCGGTCGTTTATATGTGTCTACACATGCGGCGGGCGCAATATTTCAATTTAGTTCTCTAATCCCTCCAAAAACCCTTAAACTTTATCAAATTTTCCTTATCTTGGGCCAGCTCCATCCCATAGAGTTTTGATCTTCTGGACTTTCGGGCCACAGGGTTTTAGAACAAAGCCCTCCTTTAACAATCCTAAAGGGTATAGACTCCTTCCGAACCCTTAGCCAAATTTGGTGCTAACAATTGGCTCCTACTCGGGGATGCTACTCTCCCTAGGAGGTAGCGAAGAACACCGTAGAGCAAGTGTCTTATCCATTGTGCGTGGATTATAATAAGTTCTGCAACCTGTAGCCTTTATTATTCAAAAACTAAAAGCGAACTGAAGACTGAAAAATATTACTAGAATTGGAAATGCCGAAAACCTGAGCTTATTTATATACAGAGTACTCTACTTTACCCTATTTAAGAGGGTGCAGCTTTAGGTTATACAGAAATTCCAGTGTAACAAGTCCAACAACCGACACCCTAGGTGGATTCGCCCCTCATGCCCAAATAACATCAAAACAACGAAGGCCAATGGCACTAGGCGATGGTGATGGACGAGGACCCTTTGAGTGAAACCAGATCATGTACTCTAGCTGATGGTATTCTTCTTATGCTCTGCCACTGGATCATATAAGGTGTGGTATTCTCTAAATTCCTGCTTTATCTTAGTAGAATTTCTTTTGGAAGAGTTGTAGGTAGGCCATTGGTTTCCCCAGGTGCCCATGTCAGGAACAGGGACTGCATACCTTCGACAAACTATAATGAAGACCCAAAAATCGGGCCTACTGAAACTTCTGCACGATATGGTGAGACTAGAATGAGAAACTTCAAGCACCCCCTTGTAGCGTGGCTGTCCTTCTACAACTCGGAAGGCTGCCCTGACACAAAAGTTGTCTATAACACCCCCTGTTGGGCTCCTTATGATCCCGGGGTTGAAAACCAGGTTCTGCTCTAGAACTTCAAAAGGAACTTCGCCCTGTCCCCCGAAAGGGTCGAGAAAAGGCTACTCTTCCTGAAATTGTGACTCCAGGTTGGAAAAGCCTGCATGAAAATCATACTTCCCTACCCGGTCTCCCTCAAAAGCCTCGATTACTTGGTCAGCTAGCTGGAGATATTGGCCAGGATCGAGAACTTCTTCAAGGATTCTGTAATCAGCTTCAATCCAAAAAGTGGGTTCCATATAAGCATCACATGGACCACTGTGATCACCTTCTAGCATCTCTACTATCTGGCCAAGCTGTCGAAGGTACGCGTAAGGCTTAAGAATTTCTTCAAGAGCTCCATAATTTCTCTCAAGGATCACATATTCTTCCTCGAGGTCCCTATATTCTTCCTCAAGGACTCTGTATTCTCTTTCAACCTTAGCCTGAAAAGAATCTTTTGCCTACTGGGGGGCCCCAAGAACCTCTTGATCGTCATCTCTCTTCTCTTCCCATGGACGAGGGCAAGGTTCTTCATGCAAAGTCTCCAGTGTTTCTTCATTCATGTCTTTAAGAATCCTCCTTATTCTGGCAAATGGCTCAACTTCGGGAAACAGGGCTCCGCCACCTTCAGGATTGATGTTCTCGTAGATTACGATAGGGGAGTTAGGAATTGATGTTGCATCTTCCTCTCTGGCGATATTTCCAGAGTACTCAAGCTGACCGCATGGAATCTCGCTTTTTTCACCCACGTCTAGGAGGCCTACAATCCCCTCATCTTCGTATTCCTCATACATGGGCAGACCAAGATTTTCTTCAAGACTTTGCATCGCGGGTGTCTCCAAATTATGAGTATTACCTTCCTTTAACACATCAGCCTCATCTCTGTCTCATGCAGGGCCAGGCTGACGATCTCTCCGCCTATCATGGGAAAACAACTCGGATCTTCTATGCACATTTTCCTTTCTGAACTCTAACCTTCTCCATGTCCTATCCATATCAACCAGCTCTGAAATTTTTCTAGACCTCCTGATACTGTCTTCAACCTCCACCCCATCGGTGAACATATGCTGCAATGTGGAATATTTTCTCTCCAAAAGAAGGAAAGCCAATTCAGGAGGGAAAATAGAGGCATACTGTAACTTAGCAGCATTTTCCAGGGGCTGAATTTCCTTTGGCATATTATAATAGAAACTTGTGAATCTTCTGTTAAAGTTAGACATGGGTTCATCTTCATGCCTTCTCATGGAGTAAAACTCTGAAAGAACTAGGTCCCATGACCTTCTCTTACCCCAAAATTCTAGAAAGGCCCCAGATAATCCTTCCCACATACGAATGGAATCCGGATGCAAATGCTTGAACCATTTCTTCACATCTCCTTGGAGGGATTGGGAAAAACGTCTCATATAGACGTCATCATGTTCCACTTCAAAGAGGTTTAGAAAATGCTCAAAACCTTGAAGATGTTTCTCGGCAGTGAGGATTTCGGAGTCCCCATAAATAAAAGGGAGGTGTTTGTAGTATTTGGGAGGGAATTCATGAAGGATAGGGGCAACTTTAAAGGGTTAAATATCAGCTAAAATCTGGAAGGCGGAGGAGTATCTACGGGGAAAACATTACTAGCTTCATCCTCATCGGGTCTACGAGTCTGGGTATGGATATTACGCGGTTCAGAAGGAAGGGCGGGTTTGGCTTCAAGGGTGAAAAGAGGGTGTTCAATTTCAACCTCTAGTGAAGGATCTACAAAGGAGGCTCTCTCATGACTTAGAGCTCTTCAGTGGGACAATAATTTTTTGATATATATACATAAAGACAAAAGGAAATCAATGCAGAAAAACAAGACCTCTAAGAGGAGGTTTATACCTTGATACCTGGACATTAATTCTTCCATGTCTGAAACAGCTGATTTCGTTCCCTGGTGGAGTACGCAAATTAAATCATGGGTGGAGTCACCATTTCTTTCCCCAGTGGAGCTGCCTTTGTGTCAAAACTAAATGAGTGGAGTCGCCGAGTGAAAGGTATACAACCTTTTTCTATGTCTGATTGTTGTTCACCATCAACAATCAGGTCTGAAACTTTTTCATTCTCCCTGGGATGATAAGACAATCGTTCCCCGACAATGCCGCCAATTTTTTGGCACCCAAAATAATCCCCTAGGCTGTGGGAGAGGGAAAGCTGGGGTAACAACATAACCACTTTAGACTCATGCTACTGACCCGGCATAGTCATAGAGGGCTCTCTCTACAAATCTATGAAAGACTGAAAATATTCAATAAAATTGCAGCCATAACGAATACACGGAGGAAACTGAAAATAATCGAAAATAAACACATAGTCTTCTTATCAAAGATATTCAATTGAGACACTCAGAAGATCAGGCTTATGTAAGGGGAAAATTCATTTAAATTTTGGCAAGATAATCATAAGAGAGACGTGGGTGACGGAGTCAAGACACAACACGCAAATCAAATAGCAGCATCATAGTGTGGGTCACCATAATAGACACAAGGTAGCCACTTGCTTCTCGTCGAAATGCTAATTTCAGGTGATAAAAGAAGGAAAGAATAGACCATCGATATGAGCATCCAGCATGGATGAATTCGATATCAACTTTAATAAAACTGTTGAGTGAACATCTGAAACAGTATCTAGAGCATATTGCAAGGAATTCTATACTACTATACACTGATTTCAGATATGAATGAGAGCACATAACGGAAATGAATAACAGGAAACACAGACACATTAGAGAAAGAGAGTAAACAGACTATAAGCAAAGAAACACATGAATCTCTGTCTGGACACCCATTACAAACACTGCCATTCTATTGAGAGTGATATTTCCGAATTACAGAACCAGGCTCTCTCAAGCCTCGACCAAAAATGATTTTCCAACCCTTTGCTATTATATTACAATGATATTTATAGTCTCTCGAGCCTTGGATGGAGCATCAAAAATAGTTACGAAACATGTTATGACTAAGATGCCACCTATGCTATTCAGTTTGCTACCCTTGACAACGAATTACAAAATGATAACGATGGCTATCAGAAAAGCTAAGACCGAGGATACAGATATCCTTTTTGCAAGGCACCAACTGCCAGGGTTTTGAACAACATATAGGCCCAAATGGACCTCAAAATGGAAAAGAGAAACGCCCATGTATTTATCCAGAAATAGACTTGCCAGGAGAGGAAAAAGAACATTGTGAACAGGCCGCCACCTCATTCCGGGGTCTTCAATTCTCCCTGCGGAGTGAAGAAATCCTCTATTTTCAGTGACATATCCACCAGTGCTCCTTCAACTGTGGGAGGAGGTGTCGCATCCTCTGTGGGTAGGATGTAATCATGGATGATATCCTCATCTAGGAATGTGTCCCCCTTGCTTTCAGATGTTCATTTCTTCTTCAGTCGACGCTGATTATCCTTACACGCTTGCAGGTCTTCCTGTTCCTCTGGCTGATCTTTCTTTCACCTGGCCAAGAGCTATTGGAGATAGAGGAATATTCTCTTCCTCCAATTCATACCACACCTGCTCTGGCACGATAACCACTTCGGCTCTTTTCCCACCCTCCATAACTTGCTCTTAGCTAAAAATTCATGACTGGTCGAGCTCACCACCTTCCGGTATGGACGTGAGTCGTGCACCAAGGGGAGCCATGCTTATAACCACCGTGACAATGATGGCAGTCATCAGCAATCATTTCACCACGATGGCTTGACATGATCTCTCACGCAAGAATCCATGATGGTCGAGACCTGAACTGACGTAGAACATGATTGAAGTGGCTCTCGTGATAGGTGGGTAGATGCTCGACGGCGCTGATGTGGCCTCCGTCCATCTGGCACTCATTAATATGAAGAGAGGATTTTTTTTATATGTCAACACTCGTGATTAGATCAGGACCATAGATTTTGATTGTTCCTTCATCAAAACCATTGAATGTGGCCTCCCCTACTAACTTCACAGATTCGAAACAAACTGATTTTCTACACAAGTAACATTTGTGAAGATAATCTCTGCCGTAGATCCACGCCTCCCGAGATCTGGGTCGTTGGATTGTGTGGGGATTTAACCAAACTTCGCAAATCTGACTCATGACCCCATTCACGCATGTTGATTCTGCGACCATAACTTGGATCATCAATTTGGACCTCCTCGCGCTTGCACTGTTGATAACTTTTTAGTCTTACCCTATGTTTAACCCCCCGCCAGTGCTTAAAAGGACCACCAATGCCGACTGTGATGAACTCTTATGATTGTCAATCCTTTATTTCTTTTGATATCAGCTGTTTATATGTGTCTACACATGCGGCGGGCGCAATCTTTCAATTTAGTTCTCTAATCCCTCCAAAAACCCTTAAAATTTATCAAATTTTCCTTATCTTGGGCCAGTTCCATCCCACAGAATTTTGATCTTCTGGACTTTTGGGCCACAAGGTTTTAGAACAGAGCCCTCCTTCAACACTCCTAAGGGTATAGACTCCTTTCGAACCCTTAGCACAAATTTCATGCTAACAGGTGGGTTATCTCATGTCTATCAACGATATACATCATTGGCTGGTAATCAGACGATGTCACATCAGGTTTGAACTCATTCTTTTATTCACTTGATGGGACTTGCATTGTAGGTGATTTGTGTAGAATACCCCAGGCAACAGTGGCATTCAATATGCTACTTATGATCGTGACTTTACATATGAGATATCATCTCTCAGATATCAGCAGTTTGTACCTCCAGTTTGCACCAATTGTTTCCTTTTCAGCAGGAGACCATATCTTACTATAGAGGGATCATGGCTATGATCACTTATGACATGTATTCACTATATACTTCATATTCATGGCCATTGTATCAGATTGTTGTATTATACTAACATGTACTTATAGATATTATTGTATTATGACGAGTGAGCTGCTCCTTCCACTTGTGTCTCCATCACTCCACTTCTAATATTTATAATGTATTTCGGCCATCTTAGCATCAGTCTCTAACCTCACACATTAGGGGGCATCTGTTACAATGTAATTTTCCACCCTGTGAGCATCAACACCCTTTGGCCTTCAGGATCCATTTCACTAACTCAGATGTACTTTATGTCCTTCAGAACACAATATTTCCCTAATTTTCTTCCTGTATGCTAGCTGTTACATTTTAGCTAGCATACCTGCGAGTTGTTCCACTATAGCCCATGGGTGTCAAGTAAAATGGTAAAAGTCACTAGAAAATTACTTTTTACTCCGAAAAAGCGGTCTTAGGGTGACATTTGGCCTTCCATTTTCCCCAAAACGCCTTGATGTCTCCTTTCACTTACCTTTGGAAGGTTATGTATTGAGCACTTATGGCATATGGAAGGGAGGAGAAAGAGAGACCAAGATAACTCTAGTGGATTTTTGCCGTATCTTGAGTCTACACTCATTGGTCCTTGTTGTTGTGAACCCCTTATGTTCACCTCCCAAACTCCTTTCATAATTTGAGTTTTCCATTCCATGGAGAATTGAAGTGGTGGAGGCACAAGTGGAGAGACCCAGTTCTTGGTTCAGATTGGTTGCTAGCAATAGGTCGTATCACATTGTACTTCTTGTTATTCATTAATAGAAAGACTCATATTCTTGTCCATTAATGTCGTGAATGTTGTTTATGTTACATTTGGTTGCATTTACTTATGATATCATGGACTATTGCTATTGATGATGTTAATGTCTTTCATATATTATATCCGCTTGTTGTATATTGGATGTCAAGACTAATTTGCAAGTTCAAGTGCATGAATTGAAAGCTTCAACGGGGATCTACATCGAACATCTGGATCGAGGTTGGTTATATTCTCCATTATCTTAACATTGTCATTTATATAGTAGAGCATTGAGAATTGAGTTATATTCTGGTAGTCAGCTATTTATTGTGGTCTTCCCCAAGCCATAGAAATTTTTCTCCGTAACAAGGAGGATGGGGTAGACTAGCAGTCGTGGAGGTTAATTGAAGCCGAAAAGTTAAGTCAAGAAGTGATGAAGTACAAAAGGTTCTACATGTCCAAGAGTATAGTGATAGGACCGACTATTGTAGCAAAGTCAGAAAGGTGTAGACTTCAAGGAAACAATCGTTGTGGGTTGTTAAGGAAAATAAAGGCAGTTAAGAGGGTGGTTGAGACCAGGCCAGTTGTTTCCAAAGGAGGAGGTTGTGCAGGAACGCTCAAGGGTGATGACAACTGCAGGTCTACCGGATCAGGGAGAATTCGGTGGATAGAGAAGGACGTCTCCGGGAATCCAGTCGGAGTGGACCTCAGGAATAGCAGCAGAGCATAGTAGAATACTGGTGCGGAGGCACAGAGGAGGGGTTCTCTCATTCATTCTTCATTCAACAGAGGATCGGGAGAAAGAGAGGATCACACACATTGAGAAACACACTGAGAGAACAAAGTTTTGCTTATGTATATTGTAACAGGATAAGGATAACTTGTTTATTTGCTTTGCATTTAACATTGTAACTGATTCACGTAATAGAAGCCAACTTCATGGAATTCCAGTTCACATCTAGTCTTTATGAGAGCATTTGTGTGTTTGTTGTGTGTTATTGTTAAGAAAGAGTACCCAACCAAATCCGCACTCGCCCCAGATTCCAAACCAATAGAGAACAATGTCGGTGCTGACACCTTGCACCTGTTAGATCAATCAAAAGATATTGATCCCTCGTCATTGATTTCCCATGAAGTTCTAAATCCATTGATATTTCCTCAAGAATATATTTTAGCACCCACCCATAGTACCTCTGAATACCTTGAGATCTCGCATCTCGATTCAGTCCCTCTTCCTTCCCATAATGAAGACCCTGTATCCTCATAAGAATATATGCTAAAAGAATACATCGTCTCCACTGATGAAAAGATAATAGAGGCCATCAACGCTATTCAACGTCCATGAGACACTTTCCATCATTGTTCCTCAACAGCTAGTAGGAAGGAACCACACACACTACCCACTGAATAACAATATACAATTGAGTCAAAAGAATTTTTACCCCTAGTCATATCAATTGGTTCAAAAATACTATCCTGCCCCATATGATTTCGAAGATGGTAATATTTCCAATATCTCCCTAACATACAGGTTTATATCCCCGTCACACCAGGAGTCATCGAAAACATCTCTATCAGGGTTTCCTGATCACCATATGAAATCACTGACTTTAACGTTCTATTTAAAGAGTTTCATAATGCTATTGCATGGTCCTATGAAGAAATTCCAGGTCTTGAACCAACAATTTTTTAACATCATATTGACACATGGCCCAATGGAAACCCGTTCGACAAAAACAACACCTAGTCCACCCTTCTAAAGCCCCCGCAATCTATTAGGAACCTAGGTCAACCCTTCTATTTACTTTGTTAGTATATTGTTGTTGGACGCATATGCTTTGTAAGTCCTCCTGTAGTATTTGTTGATCCATCGTTTGTATTATTGTTGTTGGATGCATATGCTTTGTAAGTCATCCCGTAGTAATTGTTGATCCATATTTTGTATTGTCCCATGGTTTGTATTGACACATGGTATTGTTCCATGGTATTGGTGTCTAGACATAGTATATAAGTTTGTGCTGAGACCAATGAAGGTAATGTGAATTTTTTTGTATTGAGCTTGCTCAAAGGAGGTTTCTTCCTCGAAGTGGCCTGCAATCAATAAAAGCAATTTTGAGTTCTGTTATTTCTACTATCTCATGTATTTTCATTAATTAATTGTTGCAGGTTCTTCACATTTGGTATCATAGCACTTTATTGGGCTCATTGGGTGGAATTTATGCCAAATTTGTTTTTCACATCTGTTGCAAATTCGGATCTGGGAATAATCCCTATCCGTTTAACTGTGGGAAGTACTTGGGCATAAGCCCTAAAAATCATTGTGAGGAGTACCACAGGAACCCCAAAGTAACTGGTCCATTGAGAGGACCTGCTGGCGAAAAGGGCAACAACCCCTATGTGATTGACTAGTTCCCACCCGTGAGGTAAACCAAGAGTTGTTGTTTGTGGCAAAGCGGTTATCAATTTTACCTGAGCCGTGGAGTGACGGGTACTGCCCCGATACGCAAGCCGTCAGACAACATTGGTGTTTGAGTGAAACCCCTGAACTTTTAGGAAGCTAAACATACCTGGGGTACATATCTATTTTCAGCTAAACTGTTGCCAATCACTTCCATGCCATTTCAAATCCATTCCAAGCCGTTCCAGATCCTACCATTTCAGATCCAGCCATTTCAGATCCAGCCATTTCTGATCCATTCAGCACCGTTTCAGATCCATCTATTGCCGATCCCTTCCACGTCGTTTCAGATCCAATTGTTCTGATCCCTTTCGCATTGTTGCAGATCCATTTCTGAAAGAGAAAAAAAAGGAAAAAAACAAGAACCGAATCTCTAGTGAATTGTGTTTGTCTCCTAGGGGCTCTCCTTCTGGGTAATAACGGAATTACTTTTAACCCTCCAATAATTCAAACATAAGAACTGGTATGTCTTCTAAAGTTTTCTACTTCTTGAAAAGGGATGGCGTATAATGCTTCTTGATGTTCACCTTCAAGATTGGGATGTTCTTGAACTTGCGATTCCAGAACGAAATCGTCTGGGATAGCTATTTCAAGTGGGTCTTTAGTTAGATTTATTCTAACGAATGGATCTCCTCTGCCAGCCATGCATTGGTGGCCCTCCTTCTAGCACCAAAAACTATTGATGGCCCGAAATTCGCAGCATCTACAGTTATGGATTATCCCCGGTAAGCTAGCCCAATTAGATCGCTCACCGTTTGGTGTGGGGAATCCGTCCGGTTAACGGCCCGACTACCATTTGTGATTTAAAGATTAACTTTCACCGGTTGCATCCCGATCCACCTTTTATGTATTTTATATTTAAATATGATATGCAAATGCCCTATCTAAATGCATGTGATTAAAGAAAATATGATCTAAAACTATCTAAGCTAATTAATCTATCCTTGCAGGGAGCAAATCTGAAACATGAGAAATATGATGGAAAAATACCCAAGAATCTCATAGATAACTGTTCAATAATATAGATACATTTAGAACATAATGTAAAAGATAACATAGATAGCTCTGATGTGATTAAAGCATTCCATTACTCATTTAACACATGATTGTTTGCATACGAAATGAAAGCATTCAATACAATTAACTTGCTAACCCCATTCTAATCCAACTTTCATTCTTACAGCCAAAATTAATACTATTTTACTCTTTCATGATTTGCCTGAACATGAGGAATTTATTAGTGAAACATAACTTAGGAGACACACAAAAAATCCACTTTCCAGATGTTCAATGTGAATTTCTATAACTAATTTTATAGATCTTTCTTTCTGCACCAGTGCAGCTACAGTTAGCTTGCTAGGCCACTTCCAATCCAGCTTTTAACCAGTATAATAATATTTTATACCTCTTAAAATGGGTTCCTAGGCTGCTTCTAACAATACAAGCTCGATGAAGATTGGGTGCTTCAACTCTTCTAAAAGCAACGCGATGCTTATTCTTGGAAAAGTTCAATCTTTGTAAATCACTAGCAATTTTCATACTAATATAAATTCCAACCTACATAAAATCTAGCCTACTTAACAATGGAAAAAATGATAATGTAAGCCCAAAAAGGAAGAAAATGTTTCAGAAACCAAAAACATTGGGCATTGAGTCTGGTCTATATATGCTGCTAAATTAGTGAACAATAGAGATGTATGTAGAAAGGCAGTAAAAAAGGTGAAGGGAAAGAATCTGAATGGTAAATTTTTTTTACTTCGTTGAATTGAGGACCATAATTCACTTTCATGCACCTCTATCAAACAACTGCATTGCCTATGCCATTTATAATCCTCCTTCTCGCAAGTCTTTTAGAGAGAAGAGTTCAACAAAGAAGTTGGATTGGATTGAAAACCAATAGCAAGTTTCTTTGTCACTCTAATAGTGTACCCTACAATAGAATTGAATTCCAATGAAAACAATACATGTTTTAATTTTTCATTCAACACTATGAATGCCACATGTACTTGGGATAGAATAAGTTTATGCGCTACTTACATGTTACATGCTATGCTATGGTTTGATCAAAGAGAAAAATTTGACTCCATGAAACTTTTGTTCTCAATAGTTGATTAAGGACCCTGGCTGCTACTTCTCTATAGCGCTCCCCCTATATCTTGTTATACATACTAACTCTATGGTTTGACGGAGTAGAGGATGGGATGTGAAGCATAAGTAAAATGCAGGGAGACCAAGTAGAGAGGAGATGCATAGATGGTTGAAGTTCTTGTTATATGTTTGAAGTTCCTATTCTATTCAAGACCGAATGATAAGGGCAACAAAATAAAAAAGGTAAAGTAGCACTGTCGTTCTAAAAATCAAGATTACAAAAACATTTTTGTCCCAGTTTGTATAGTTGAATGCAAGAGTGGTCACTGGGCATTCTAAGAAAATTTCCATCTTTTAGCATTTTCCTTCACCAGATGTTGTTGCATATTCTCAATCATATTGAAATTCGATAGCTAGATAGGATTGTAAGTGTAGCAGTATCAGTGGTATTCATATTAATAAATCCCAAGAATCTTAAACCGTGTACCAGAGGAAGGTGTCGAGTCGATGATTGAGCAATTGGGGAAAATGGCTCATGCAATATAGTTTTAGATAAAAAGTCTGGATTCTTGGTCTAACTCATTAACTACATGCATGGAGGATGGAAGAGTGGGAACTTCCCCAAATCCCCTGGATTTTTGGTAAAGCTCGGGGGCACAGTGCGCACACATTTTCCCGTAGGGATGCAACCGTGGCTAGTGGCAACTATGCAGGGAAGTACTCAGTTTCAGAGTGAAAAGAATGGTCTTCCTTGTCCCATCCATTTCAGGAAAGTTAAAGGGAGGCTAAATTCTCAAGAGATTCAATTGGGTGACATTCACAAGTCCACATGTTCCGCAAGTCCACATGTTTCGCAAGTCCACATACGCAAGTCCACATGTTTAATCTACCCCTGTATCTCAACAATTGTTTGGTTTATCAGGCCATCCAATCTAAGTCTTGAGTTTTTCCATTCCAATGCTACTGCGTGAACTCTCCACAACTCGATGACCTATGATGTCATCGTGGAGAAGCATGCTACTTCACCCAACTTGGCACTTAGACTTGTTTTCAAAGCACCTATTGGCTTTGCTTCTGGCGTGCCTCCTACTTAAGGAACCTGAGGCCCCATCTACCTACGACAAAGGTAGTGGTATTGTGCCACAATCACCTAATGAGAAAGAGATGGAGGATGGCTCCCTTAGCCATTTCCCAAATCACTACCTTCTCTTGGTTGTTCCGCGGACCTTCTACTCAAGTATAGTAGAAGAGGAAAGTTACCACCAATCTTCCCATCACCTTCTTCCCACAATCATCGTGCTTCTGGGTTATTAATCCATTCATGCTCGCCTGCATCTAAAGATTTCACACCACTACTTGGTGCCCCTTCCTATGTTTGGGTCACTGTTGTGCATCTCGTCTTTCGACTCTTTCCTTCCTACATAGCCAAGTAGAATTCAGTAGGCCTTCCTTTCATAACCGACTTCACAATCCTCCCGACTACATCCAATCATTCTTCTAAATGTTTCACGGAATCTCTTCTAGTTGGTTCTGCCATCTTGTCATTTGGGCAACTTCTTTTTCCTTAGCATGTCTATGTTGCATCGTGAGAGTTTGCTGCAATTGGGTCTGTCGAAGTCATCACTCTCATAGACATGACCTTCCCAACTCTTTGTTAGCTCCTCACAATAGGCATGATGTTGGAATCTGCTTGCAAAAGAATTTCCAAACAATCCAACTGTGGCATAGGCATTTCATTCTCATTCCTCATGAATTCTTTCCCAAGGACAACGTCAATGTCATCCATTCGCACGACCATGAATCTCCCTTCACTAGTCCATTCACCAAGCTTCAAAGGCACTTGGCTAGCCACTCCAACCACCTTTTCCATGCTTGAATTCATTTCCTTAAAGGAACTTTTCCCAAGCCCAATCGACAACTTGAGATTTCTAGCCACTTCTTCCTTCATGAAATTATGTGTGGCGCCAATGTCCACCAAGGAAACCACCTACTTCCTAGTTATCTCCGCCAGCATGTAACACAGCCTTAAGTAATTTGGTTCTTATGTGGTTTTTAGTTCCTCAAGAAAAACACTCAATACCTATTACACCCTTGTTGATGGCGCTCCAAATCGCTTAAGATGGACTGGGAAATATTTGAAAGGAGTTGATGTTGTATCATGGCTAAGGAAGAAACACTTTGCTTCCCCAATAGCCTCCATTATCTGGAAAAATCTATTGACTACACTACCTGTGGTTAAGCGGTGGATTGCTTGGAAGGTTGGTACAGGTACGGGAGTTCTTTTAGGCTTGGATCCTTTTTTGGGTGGAGGATATGGCTTTATACTATCAGAAGAACTGCTACCACAACTACACAGTCGAGGCCTTTATTATCTTGCATATATACTTAAGACAAATAACTTCAACTTGTCAGGTTCTAGTATTTGGCTCTTTGCACAAGATCTCGGACTCATAGGAACTCTAGCCAGTGAATGGAACACATACATACAGGGAATTTATCAAAACGGGATCACTTTGTCTATAGAACCAGATAGGTTAGCTTGGACTTGGAACACAATAGAAGGGATTGTCACAATAAAAGAGGCCTATAATGCCTCTATATATCTTTATGATGATGATGATTTGAAGTGGTGGTATACAGTGATATGGAAAATCAAAGATCCTCCAAAATCAATTCTATTTATGTGGTTATGCTTACGAAATAAAGTCTTAACAGGGGAGATTTACAGAGAAAGGGGTAGAATTGGACTTTTAGCCTATCCATTATGTTTGAGCAGTGAGGAGACCATACAACATCTTGCAGTATATTACAACATTACTCAAGATCTTTGGACTTTAATTTGTAACATTCTTCAAGTCAAAAAAAATTGGCATCTGTAATGCCTTTACGAAAATTTAAAGCTTTGGTTTTTGACAAATCCCAAGGTAAAATAAATTCCCTTTATTGTCACATGGGGCTTATGGATTTTCATGAATGCCATTCTTTTTTAAGGCTACAGACAGAACCTAGAGGAGGTTGGGAGAAGGATTATTAAAGCATCAGCATAATTCGTCATAGATCCAGGTGCGGAAAAAGTAAATTTTTTGATAAATCCAATTTATTTGGTAAGTCCCCCATGGGATTCTTCGATGGCGCAACAAATAAGGATCAAAGTGGAATCAGTATTTTGGTGAAAGAGACCTCCACTCATTGTTTTAAGGCACACATGGAAACTGATGAAATGAAACTGATGAAGTTGAATATAGCAACCCTGACCAGTGTATTTAAATTTTGGTTAACTTTAAAATTATTCCTCCTCGTATTTTATTAGACTAGGTCCAAAGCTTCGTGTTAACAACAACTCCTCAAGAACAATACATGTAAAGTTTGAAACCATGCCATTATCGGGCATGTTTAACCTAAAGCTCTTCCTTGACTATCTCCAATCATAGGCACCGATGACGATGGTGGAGAGCTCATTCTTCACGCAGTTTAGTCAGTGGTATGCACTAACATGTTTCTATAGCAAGGAGACATGTGTCTACAGCAAGGCGACAGGTGGTGGAACATCTTAAATAATGCATATGAGTCTTTGCTCTCATAAATTGATGATACCCAAAACTTGAGTCCAACTTTGTAAAAACCTTTTCCCATCTAAGTTAATAAAGAGGATCATCAATTTGGGTAGGAGGTACTTGTTCTTAATTGTCACATTATTTAACATTGAATAACCAATGCACATCCAAAAGGTTCCATCATTCTTATTGACTACCAATATGTGTTCTATCCAAGGTAATGCACTTGGTCATATGAACCCTTTGTCTAATAATTATTGTAATTGCATCTTGAATTCACTCAACTCATTAGTTTGCAATATATTATAGGCCTTGGATATGGGCATGTGTGTGTTATGTTATGCTATATTGTTTCCATTGTTGTCCATTGGAATCCACTTGAGTCACCCTTCACAAAAAGGGGAAAACAATGAGAAGAAAGGGCGATGGAATGGAAATTACTAGCATGTTGAAATTGACAGGAAAATTTTCATTTTTGGTGTTACAGATCTAAAAATTACCAACATATCCCACTTGTAATTGAAATTAGATTCACTCTTTAGATATTATGTGATGTCGCAAGGCCTTAATCACCACTCAAGAGAAATAGAGGGAATTGTTACATATAGGCTAGATATTCCATATGTAGGTCATATGTAGTAGTCTAGGTTAACATGCATGGACCATCAACCCCATAGCAAATTAATATGGTAGTAGGCCCTAAAATTAGTTTATAGGCCATGGTATAGGCCACGAGAACCATCGTCAATGTTACAAATATTGAAATGGCCACAATATCTCACTTGTAAGGTAAAGTAATTATGTGTAGGTTCTTACACATGGACCATGAATCATATAGTAAATTTATTAACCATGGACCATTATTTAGGTTATGAGAACCATTATTTTTATTTTTATTTTATCTGGGGGAATCGACAAATGGAGTTGGGCTGGTACTCGCGTGACACAGTGTCCAGGGATCCAATCTCGCTACCACTATACTCCTAGGAGAGTATGCCTTCCCCACAACGCAGCCTCAATGCTACAACGAGGTTTGAACCAGTGACGTGCTTAACATCCTGTACGCCTTAACAAGCGCATGGTTTCCAACTGGTCTACACCCCAGGGGCATTATGAGAACCACTATTGGTTTACATAACCTATAAATATTAAACCATGGTTGGTTTATTGGTTTACATAAGCATGGACAAACCAACAACAACAATGACATTGATGATGGTGACAATGACGATTCTTATGTGGGATAGAGATTTTTATGTGGTAATCTGGGTTAACATGCATGGACCATCAACACCATGGGAAATTAAAATGGCATTAGACCCTAAATTTAGTTCACATGCCATAGTCTAGGCCACGAGAGCCATCCTTTGTGTTACAAATATTGAAATGGCCACCATAAATAATGCCACTAATTAGACATTGACCTAACTCAACCAACCCATGTAAATGAATCATGCACTTGGAACACTTGATCCATGCAACGAATTCATGCACCTAGGAAGCTTCAAATTCTAACCCCCTCACCTTGTACATAACCTTAACATCTAGCCCCAAACCGAATAGCATGATAACTTATAAACCACTTAACCACTAGTACCAACAAAACTAGAACCCCTTTCCCACTAACCCACTGATCCCTTAGGTGCCTTGCTTCTAATCCAAAAACTCCCCAAAGCCTACGACATTATGAAATTGTAGAAAATATCCCCTTAAGCCAGTGTCCCTCTAACCCTAACCCAATCACTAACATGCCTACTGCACCAAGTCAACACACTAACACAGTAAACTTTGGCCTTGGGTTATTTATAACCAAGGTTTTAGATCAAAGACTTTGACATCAAGGTTTGAATGATCACTATATGGGATTTTATCAAACCAAAATTAGTGCAAAAATAAACACAAGAACTTACACTATAAACAAAATATTCCCTATCTAGGATATGTATGATGACTCAAGTCCCTATGCATGGCCCATGAGTCTCAAAATAAATTTTTACTTCCCAAGAACCTACGTTTTGGCCCTAAACCATAACATAGGCTCCTAGAACCATCCACGACATGAAACTACTAAAACAAATGATAATGCATTACTCAAAAGATAAATATTCCTTTCCTATGGCCTATGTGGTTGTACAGAGGAATGCCCATAGGTCACAAGACCTTGAGGTAACTACCGGTCATTATAAACTAGGTTTTGATCTAACACCATGGACACCATGGATTAGGCTTCAAGAACCATCCATGATGTTGTAAATATTGAAATGGACACCATACCCACTTGCAAGCTAAATATTCCTTGTGTAGGAATCATGTGGTGATTAGGGCCCTACACATGGCCCATTAGCCATAAAGGATAATGTTATGGCGCACGAGTTTGTATTTTGACCATGGTTCATGGAAAGTTGGAGTGTGAGAACCATCTTTGATGTGACAAACCTAGCATGACTGCCATAAGTTATGACAATTGGGCTTTTAGGAGGGATTTTCAAACAACCACCTCCAAAATTTCATTTCTCATGACTGTTAAGGGGGGTTCCAAACAAACCGCTTCCCAAAGTTCAATTTTCATGACTTTTAGGGGGGGGTTTGACAAACCGCCCCCAAAAGCTATGAGAATTGGGATTTTAGGGGGGTTTTCAAACAACCGCCTCCAAAAGTTCAATTGTCTCATGACTTTTAAGGGGGGTTCCAAACAAACCACCTCCCAGAGTTCAATTCTCGTGACTTTTAGGGGGGTTTTGACAAACTGCCCCAAAAAGTTATGAGAATTGGGATTTTAGGGGGGGTTTCCAAACAATCTTCTCCGAAAGTTCAATTCTCAGGACTTTTAAGGGGGGTTCCAAAAAAACCACCTCCCAAAGTTCAATTCTCATGACTTTTAGGAGGGGTTTTGACAAACTACCCGAAAAAGTTATGAGAATTGGACTTTTAGGGGGGTTTTCAAATAACTGCCTCCAAAATTTCAATTCTCATGACTTTTAGGGGGGGTTTTGACAAACCACCCCCAAAAGTTATGACAATTGGGCTTTTAGGGGCGGGTTTCAAAGAACCGCCTACAAAAGTTCAATTCTCATGACTTTTAAGGGGGGTTCCAAAAAAACCGCCTCCAAAAGTTCAATTCTCATGACTTTTAGGGGGGGTTTTGACAAACCAACACCAAAAGTTATGAGAATTGGGATTTTAGGGGAGGGTTTCCAAAAACCGCCCCTAAAAGTCAAATTTCCACACCCCTGCAAGCCAAAACCGCCCCTAAAAAGCTATTTTGTTGTCGTGGATCCTATCATTCGGAAAATTGAAAGTCCGGACAGACATTTTTATATATATTATAATTCATGTTATATCTTTGTTTAAAATAAATATGATTGTTAATGTGCTCCTGTTATTTTATATTTCATGAAACGCTTTTGAACTGTATTTTGGTTCTTAACAATGTGTCCTGTTGTTTTATATTTCAAATATCGTTTATGAAATGGATTTTGGTACTCAACAATGTGTCGGCCTACTTTTGAATGGATTGAAAGTTGCTGAAGGAATCTCTTTTCCAGAAAGAATTTTTTTGCATAATATCAGAATTAAGGACGGAAGTATCATTGTAAATGTTACCAAGTCTTTCATTTCCCTATCGATCAGAAGGTACAGATACATTATCACATCCAATTGGTGGTTATATTCAATGGACTATATTTGAGATCGTTAACTAGATTGGGTCTGCTCTTCACAAGAATGAGGTGAATGATATACCAGCTTCTACTTCGATAAGTGTATCACATATCATAACAACTGAGAATGAGGTCAATGATATACCAGTTTCTACTTCGACAAGTGTAGCACATATCATAACAACTGAGAATAAATCTTCTTTTATTATGAGAAAAGTTAAGTTTTTACACAAGTGTTCAGAAAGAAAGGATTGCATTTCCATAGTTGTTGAAAAAAATGTGAGTGGGAGTGATTTTGTTGGGGGAACATTTTTGGGTGACTTCAACTTTGGTGTTCTGGTGGATGAACTGGTGTTTTCTTGTATGGCATGTTGTCCAGGGTTGAGCAGTGGATCCTTTGTTGTATGGCCAATTAAGAGAATCATCGATTTTAATACAGAAACATTGCTTTCTTTTGCAAAACTTTCAACAATAATCAATTTGAATCTACTTTGAAAGTATTAAGAGAAAATCACAATGAAAGTTTGCTGGGACGGACAGTTAATTTGATACATCAATGTTCTTTAAAGCCACAGTATGTTGCTTGGGGAATAGTGTCAAATGTTTTTGAGGGAGACATTGTACAATTCAAAGCACTAGATGCTGGTGAGTTTGGTATTTTAGTTCATAAGGTCTTCTGCAATTGTGAGGATTGTGGTGTATTTGAAGGATCCCTTATAAGATGGCCTACAAACAATTTGCTTGACCTCGATAATGTTCCTTTGGATGTTATAACTATTGATGGAACCATGAGCATTGTTGGTGGAACCATGAGCACTAATTATGGAACCCTGAGCTCTAATTATGGAACCATGAGCATTGTTGGTCAAATTTTGGAATGTTTTTGAAGAATGTCCTTTACATATGGTCCTTCCAGGTACTCCTCATGGTGAATATACAGATGTTAAAGGTAATGGAACAAGGCCATACAATTCCATAAAGTGGCAAGCTGGAACTAAAATTTCTGAAAGAAATTCAAGATTGGTACCTTATAGGCCTGCAATAAATCTAAGTGCATTCCTTTCAAACATTGGCACTGAACATTGTTGCTCAAATATTTTTATATCAAAAATTCCACATGGATCGATAGTTGAATGTGCGAAGAAATTTGATAGTATGAATGGAAATTCAGAAAGATAGTTTGTTATGAATTCTTTGGGATCAAATGCTCCTGTGGCCAAAGAAGGAGATGACAGAAAAATAAGCTTGTTTACAATGATATTAGACACAGTAGACATCTGTCAAAATGCATGGTATAAATGCCATCGGATAAAAAAAACACTTTCTTCAATTATAAAAAAATGATCATGAATGGTGATGTGAGAGCTCTGCACGGTAACAGTGGCTTGGAAAAACACAGGGCGAACACTACTGCACTGGTAGCTACTATTAATAAAATTGTAGTAGAGAATTCAGAAAAATCTCCACATGTTACACAAATAATCAGTAAAGATGGAACAAGGACAACCTTGAAATTATTGCCCGCTAATATGTCCCATGGTTTACTGTGAAAAATGGCTAATGATGAAATCACAGGAATCGGTTTGTCTCCAGTATCACAATCCTCCTTTAGCAAGGTGATGAGAGAAGATTTTCCAGATGTTAAAATTTCTAAATCAAACAACTTTGCAAGGTGTAATGAGTGCATTACAATACAGAATAGGATTAAGGGGACCACTGATCCAGTTGAGGTGGAAAAGTTGCGAGCAAATCAGGATGCTCATAATAAATACGTCTCAAGTTGTCTCCATCTCTATTATGTTCGCAGGTCGGCTTCCCAGCAAAATCCGAAGACTTATCTCAGTATTGTTCATGACAAAATGGATAAGTCAAAGACTTCCATTCCAAGGATGGGTAAGAAGGAAAAAGATTTTAGTAATGTTATGAATCTTCCCATATCATTGACTGGAATGTTGACCCATGGGCACCAGACTGGGGGTTTTGGTCATTTCAACCTCTCATTTTTAGAGATGGGATCGAATTTCACTGTGAAATCCCTATCTAAATGGTTGAAGTGTCTTGAAGAACCAGTCGGTGATAAGTATGGTTATTTGCTCTACAAAGGCAGAACATCTAAGCACCAATTGCATGATGCTCTATTGCAATCAGACTCATATGAAAAGTGTTCGATATACAGGCAAGATGTAATGCAAGATGATATAATGTGTGTTGATGGTACTAATCAATGCATTCCAAATAGAAAACTACCACGCATATTGTTGTTGCAAATGGATAATTGCTCAGGCAATAACAAAAACCACTTTGTATTTGCATTTTTATCTCTTTTAACAGCAAGGAGAGTATTCGAGAAAGTTGAAGTTGAATTCCTCCCAGTCGAACACACCCATGAAAACATAGATGGAACTTTTGGCAGGTTATCAGCAAAGCTAATGCGCAAGCATATATTTTCTCTCCCGGAAATTATGGATACGTATAGGACATGTGAAGATCAAAATTCCTTTGTCCCTTATCTAATTGATGAACTTTATGATTTTAAGAGTTTTGTGATACCCCATCTTTTGAATGGAAATGCCAAGATCATTGGTGTCAAAAAATGCCAGTTTTTTAAATTTCAGCTCATAGATGACATTCCAGTCATGCAATGGAAGGCATCACTCAGGATGAAGATTGGTCATCTCCTCTTAAACTTTGGAGGTCATTGCCAGATGGTAGAGTAGACTTTCCGGTGGGATAGCCTAGGTTATTAAATTTGCAATCAAAAAGTCCTTCAAACATTGACGAAATAAAAAAAGGACTAGAAACATATATTTCATTCTGGAATGGAGGGATTGAGAAGGGAGGTGAACAATTTTGGCGTCCCAAGTTAAATTATTGGGAGGCTTTACTTAAAGCTTTGGCCAGTGCCTTCAAGAGTGCTGATCAGTCATCAACTAACTTTTGGCCATCGACAAGCCATGATATTCATAGTGAACCTACAATATCTAAACATGAAATTATGGATGCTTATTTGAAGGAAAATGTTCCTTCTTTGCAGGATTGCTATGTTGGATCGCTACACAAAAAGCCTAGAGATGAATTCATTCCATGAGTGGATGTTGTAAAGGGCCAAATGGTCATCATGCAATCACCAAAACCAGATTGTGCAATCTGGTTGGGTAAGGCGATTGGTGATGTTTATCAGGAGTCAGATGCTAGTATTATTGGGTCTTACAAAGTAGAGGTGCAACGGTGGAAGCCAATAGGACCATCGAAGGATCTGAAGGTCTTGTACAGAAAATGATTAGATAGACAACAACAATGGGTTGTAGGTGCAGAAAAAAAATATGAATATCAATGTAAATAGCATCATATGGGCATGGTCACCAAGGCAAGGATGGGCAGGAGAAATAATTAGAATAAACGAGAAGGGCCTTGAAGTAGTCAAGGCACAAGGAGTAAACATGGGGAATATTGTTCAGAATGATGGATGTTCTCAAGGGTTGATAGTAGACAAAATTGGTTTCTAAATTTCCCTATGTGGGAGTTTTAAGCAACAAAATTGTTGTGTTTCTAAATTTCCACTTGGTCAACAAAAAGTTGTATTTTTTCATTTTCATCAATAAAAGTTTTATAAAAGGAAAGATACAACTTATAGCCATTGGGATTGATAATGGATGGTTATTTGTTACAAAATTGAATTTGTGATAAGTGTAGTCATTTGCGCACTAACTTTTGTTAAGTGTTGTAATTAAAACCTTAATTACTAGTTAATTGTGCTTAAGAATAATTAGCCTTTAGAAGTGGTTTATCCGCTGCACTTAAAATCCAGTAATTATCCTGAGAGTAACTACCCAAATACTAAAATATGATCCAATATACCCAAACTGCCAAATTGAGTGGTGCTCATAGGAGAAAATATTCTATACGAGCCAATATTATAATTAAACTATATTTCTAATACTCAATTTACCAAATCAAATCTGCTACGTGTCACAATAATATTGTTCCACTTATCACCCTGGGATACTACATATCATCATTTAAACAACAAAATTTATAGATGTCTTGCTTTAAAGACTATGCTGGCAAGTGGAAGTATTCTCAGAGAAAGAGCAGCCACTCTTTCCCAAAGGTGTTCTATTGTTACGATTCCCTCGTAAATGAAGGGTCGATCGACCCTTCTTATTCCAAATATTCTTTTCATAATATTTTGACACTATAAGAAGGCTCGGTCTATCCTTTTTGTGTTCTCTATTATGGATATAGCCGAATTGTTGGATAAAGGTTTTCACAATTATCTACGAAAAGAAGGGGTGACCGACCCTTCTTGTTGGAAAATAGAAGTTGGGAGAAACCATTTTTATATTTTAAAACTTCCAAGGTGTTCTATTTTTAAAATTGCCTCATAATTGAAAGGTCGGCTGACCATTTGTATCCCTAATATTATTTTCATAATAGTTCGACACTGCAAGAAGAGCCACTCGACCCTTCTTATTCTAAATATTTTTTTTGTTATGAATAAAATAATAATAAAATAAACATCAACATATATATATATATATATATATAATAATAATAATAACAACAAACAAGAATAATATAATAATATAATTAATTAGTGAAATGGTGTAACTCTGTTCATGATCACGCAATGAGAGATAATAAAATGGTGGAGAGAAGAACTGCGTTAGTGAAGTTATTTCTCGACGTTTCGAGCCGCAAGGTAGGGCTCATCATCAACAGAGAGTGTCTCACGGTTTAAATTAGGTATGGAAGATAGTAATTAATAAGTGTGAGGTTCAATTAAATTTTTTAGGCTTTGCCGACTTTCTAGTTTTATATATTTAAAATTTTTATTTTTATTATTATTTTTATTTTTATTTTTATTTTTTATTTAATGGTTTTTAATCTTATCTTATAAGTACTAACAATTATTAACTTAATTAGATTTTTTTATTAAGAATAAAGTCTTTTAAAAGTATTTAGTTAATAGTAATTCAAAATTTAATTAAAAGTATTTAGCGAATAGTTAATTCAAAATTTAATTAATTAATTAATTATTATTTTTATTATTGTTATTTTTTAAATGAATTGTAGAAATAATAATTTTATAAAGCCTGATTAATAAAGTTTGATTAATTATTAACTTTATTAACTTAATTAGTTTTTTTTTTTATTAAGAATAAAGTCTTTTAAAAGTATTTAGTTAATAGTAATTCAAAATTTAATTAAAAGTATTTAGCTAATAGTTAATTCAAAATTTAATTAATAAATTAATTATTATTTTTATTATTGTTATTTTTATTGAATTGTTGAAATAATTATTTTATAACAAATTAAGATAAGGTCTTTTAAATTATATAATGAAAAAGATTTATTATTGTTAATAATTTTTTTTTGATTAACTTAAAAGAATTCTACCCTGGACGAGAACACGAAGAAGAAGTTGACCCCAAAAGATACAATGGTTACTAGGATTTATGGTTTGCCGAAGATTCATAAGGAAGGCGCACCTATCAGACCCATAGTAAACACTATAGGATCCCCTACTTACTTCTTAGCTAAGTTCATGGCAAGAAAATTAAAAGGCTTTGTTGGACAAACTCCCTCCTTTATCAAAGATTCCACTCACATGGTAAAAGAAATGGAAGACTTCAAGGCAGAAGAAGGGGATATCCTAGCTAGTTTTGATGTAGTATCCCTTTTTACTAAAATACCAGTAGATGAAGCCCTTAAGGTAGTTAGGGAGGTGACAGATGAAGAAACAGAAAAACTAGTTAGAATTTGCTTAAAATCAACCTTCTTCAGCTTCAAAGGGGTATTGTATGAACAAGTTGAGGGCGTTGCTATGGGATCACCTCTTTCCCCGGTAGTGGCAAACTTGTACATGGAAGCATTTGAAAAATCAGCTATTGAAGCTTTCCCATTAAAACCAAAATGGTGGAAGAGGTTCGTAGACGACACTAACATTAACTGGCCACACAGGAGAGAAAGCCTGATTGAGTTCCTAGGACATCTAAATAGCATATAAGACCATATCAAATTCACCATGGAGATTGAAGAGGATAACCATATTCCATTCTTGGATGTGCTCATCACAAAAAAAGATAGCGAAACGCTAGGTCATCAGGTTTATAGGAAGAAAACCCATACTGATAGGTACCTACATGCGAACTCACATCATCTACCTTCTCAAAAGATAGGGGTTTTAAACACACTAGTAACTAGAGATATCAGGATCTCAGATGAGGACCACCTAGAACAAGAGTTAGATCATTTGTCTAAGGTCTTCCAAATGAATGGCTATGAAAAAAATCAAATCACGAGGGTGATCCAAAAAGCTCGTAAAAAATCTCAAAAACAAAATAAGAACATGGACGGAACTAAGATCACCTTTCCTTACATTAGGGGAACAACGGATGTTATAGCCAGGATCCTTCGGAGAAAAAACATGAGGGTTACCTTTTCTCCCCCAAACTTGGTAGCTAGAATGTTAGATTCTTCTAAGGACCCAATAGCTAGATTCTTCTAAGGACCCAAAATAAGAACATGGACGGAACTAAGATCACCTTTCCTTACATTAGGGGAACAACGGATGTTATAGCCAGGATCCTTCGGAGAAAAAACATGAGGGTTACCTTTTCTCCCCCAAACTCGGTAGCTAGAATGTTAGATTCTTCTAAGGACCCAATAGAACCATTAGAACAGAAGGGTGTCTATAGTGTCCCCTGCTCCTGTGATATACCATATATAGGGGAAACTGGACGCTCCATCCAAGTAAGACTCAAAGAACACTGCGCAGACATTAGACACGATCGTCATCAGAAATCAGCACTAGCTGAACATGCCCACCACTCGCGCCACCACATACGCATTGAAGAAACAAAACTCATCGCTAGGGAGGAACATTATAGAAGGAGGAAGATCAGGGAGGCCATTGAGATAGAGAAGGTCCCATCAAATTTAAATAGGGATGATGGCCTTAAGCTTAGTGAGTGTTGGTGGCCCATAATTCGCCATCTCAAAGACAATAATCCACATACAGAAAGACAATAACTCTAAAATTAACTAATGATTTGAATTGATAATTTTTTAAATAACTTTAATTAAAAATTTTAAACCATAAAAAATGTTAAACCCTAAAACTCTTATTCCTCATCAATATAGTTTTTAAATCTGAAAATTTTTTAGTTTAGAAATTTATTAATTTTTTAATAAGTTAGGTTAAAATTACTAATTTATATCTCACCAACTTTGGTTAGATAAAATTAGAACTATTTCAATTTTAATTATTACAAGAATTCTTTAATTATTATCCATTTAACCAAAAAAAGATTTTTCAGTTTATACTTCGGATTACAAGAATTCTTTTAAGTTATTCAAAAAAAAATTATTAACAATAATAAATATTTTTCATTATATAATTTAAAAGACCTTATCTTAATTTGTTATAAAATAATTATTTCAACAATTCAATAAAAATAATAATTAATTTATTAATTAAATTTTGAATTAACTATTAGCTAAATACTTTTAATTAAATTTTGAATTACTATTAACTAAATACTTTTAAAAGACTTTATTCTTAATAAAAAAATCTGATTAAGTTAATAAAGTTAATAATTAATCAAACTTTATTAATTAGGCTTTATAAAATTATTATTTCTACAATTCATTTAAAAAATAACAATAATAAAAATAATAATTAATTAATTAATGAAATTTTGAATTAACTATTAGCTAAATACTTTTAATTAAATTTTGAATTACTATTAACTAAATACTTTTAAAAGACTTTATTCTTAATAAAAAAATCTAATTAAGTTAATAATTGTTAGCACTTATAAGATAAGATTAAAAACCATTAAATAAAAAATAAAAATAAAAAAAATAATAATAAAAATAAAAATTTTAAATATATAAAACTAGAATGTCGGCAAACCCTAAAAATTTTAATTGAACCTCACACTTATTAATTACTATCTTCCATACCTAATTTAAACCGTGAGACACTCTCTCCTGATGATGAGCCCTACTTTGCGGCTCGAAACGTCGAGAAAAACATCATCTATTATTCATCAATTACCAAATAGGAACTTCTCCTAAGAAAAAGAAAAGTAAAAAAAAAAAAAAAGTGAAACCGCACATGGTTTAAGGTGCACGTGGTTTTGTGAGAAGTGGGTTTAGTTTAATTCCCTAACAACAAACCAAAAGTGAGATTTGAACCTAGGTGGGGAAGGTTACAATCATTCCTCCTAACCACTCAATCCACACCATTTTTATTATCCTTGAACTCCAAAAACAATTATTATATTATTATTATCATTAATAATAATTATTATAATTATAATTATTATATTGTATTTATTAATAATTTTATAATTATTAACTTTTAATAATAATAATTATTATTTGGAAAAAAATGGAGTCTCGGTGTTACAAAAGAGAAATATTCTAGAAGACCCACTCAAAGGTAGCCGTTGACATACTAAAACTTGAAGGGATTATTCAAAGAAAGCCTATTAGCATCGCTATTTGCCCAACCATAGAGGAAAATCACATTAACGGCACCTTGGCAAATAAATTATTCGTCCCAGAACTAAGTATAATCGAAAAGAAAGATAAATGGGCTGAGAAGAAATATGCAATTAGGGACTTACAACTGGAAATTGATGAATATAGGTTCACATCCCAATTCAATGTTACGACTATTTATCTAAATGAAGTTGACATCATTCTTGGCTTATCTTGGATGGAAACATTGGAGACAATTATCTTAAATATGAAGAAAACGTTTTTGACGTTTTGATATAAGAAGAAGCAAGTCACACTACAGGATGTTAGAATAAAGTTAGATTCAAAAGTAGTGACATCTGAAGACTTCAAGGATATATCAAAGATGATTTCACAGGGCAATCAGAAGTCAGAACAAAAGAAGTAGAAAGAAGTTGAAAACATTGTCATGGATAAAGAAGAAGAGATCTCTCGTTTAAGAGATCATAATCAAAAATTGCTTCTTCAAACAAAAAAAATGAAGGATAAAGCACAACATAATCAAAAGCTAGAAGAGGAGAATCGAGATCTTCAGAAGAAACTATTAGAACACATTGATGAAAATAGTCACCTCAAGAAGCACAAACAAGATTTAATGGATCAAATTCAGAAGCTTAAAGATGATAAGAAAGCGCAAGAAGAAATGACCCAAAATATTAAAGAAGAAAAAGACTCGTTAGAAAATAAATTGGATCAAATTCAAAAGAGGACATCAAAGCCCTTGGACTCAAAAATCTACGTTGATAAAAAAGAAGCAAATACAAATTCAGTCCTTGTCACAGTTCAGAAAGAAGACAATCTAGTAAAAAAACAAACAACAATAACATTCTATCGATACCCCAACCATATAAACCAATATCCTAAAAAGTGGGAATTGTCGAAAGATAATGGTACTAATGCACTCAAAGCTCCTGACGACAGATCAATAGAGAATCCCAACAGTCATCAACAAATCGATTTTGGTTGGATTGATCCGTCAACATATCGGAAGTTATGTTCTACACTTAGAAGTTCATACCGACATGTTTCGTCAGCTACGACGTCACAAGGAACAGTGCGACAACATTATAAGGCTTTGAGGACAAAGCCTTTCTAAGAGAGAGGCAATGTTATGAATAAAATAATAATAAAATAAACATCAACACATATATGTATATAAATAGAAATAATAATATTAATAACAACAAACAAGAATAATATAATTAATTAGTGAAATGGTGTAACTCTTTATGAAGAGTTGCATTAGACACCCTTTAAACAATTATAAATACGAGAAAGTCTATCTTGTAAAAAACATCATCTATTATTCATCAATTATCAAATATGTAGCTTTTCAAGCATTCGTGGGATTTCTAGAAGTATTATTGCGGTAAAGAAGCTTATATCGTTACACTTTTCATAATAGTTCGCCACTACAAGAAGGGTCGTTCGATCCTTCTTGTGTTCTCCATTATGGATATGGACGAATTGTTGGATAAAGGTTTTCACAAATAACTACAAAAGGAAGGGGTGGCCGATCCTTCTTGTCGGGAAATGGAAGTCGGGAGAAACAATTTTTATATTTTAAAACTTCCAAGGTGTTCTATTTTTAAAATTGACTCGTAATTGAGAGGTCGGCCGACCCTTCTTATTCCCAACATTATTTTCATAATAGTTGGACACTGCAAGAAGGGTCACTTGACCCTTCTTATTCCAAATATTATTTTCATAATAGTTTGCCACTGAAGTTTAGCTTTCCCATTTAGCTTGTCGGTGTTAGCACTAGCGCTGTCTTGGATGAAAATGGGAGGTTAAATTTCTAAAAAGAATGGAGAATCATCTAGGTAGGTATTCACGGCCTCAAGGGTGAAATGATCAAAATGCCAAGACTAAAACTTTGCAAGGAGAATTAAATTGCAGAGGTCTGCCTCCAGTTACGTATCTATGCAAATAAATGGTCTAGATCTTTGGTGCTGAAGATCTATAGTTATGAGTAGGATTTGTGAAAAAAAGGTAAGGTTTTTTAGATGGAGGGGGATGTTTAGCCAATGAGCATCTTAAGTAGCAAATCAATGACCAATGGAGCAGATCGACGGTCGGGAACTACATCTACAATATGACATGCGCAGAGCAAACAAATTTTTGGATCCATGAACTTTTGGTAGAGGCCCACGGGTTTGGATGGTGCATATTTGAGGAGGCAAAGATCTATGGCCGAGGTTTTGTTCGCGGATCTAACTTGTATGAAACATCAATGCAAGCCAAATTCGGGAATTTGTTAAAATTCGCGCTGTTTCACGGCCAGGATTCATGGAAGATCCAGATCAACGGTGGGAAACTTCCCATGGTTTTAACTGGCAGAAAAGGCTACATCTGGTAGGATTCGAGGCCACCATGTGTCATAGAGATAGAAACTAGTGGTGAACCACGACCCAAAACGGATCAAGAAAATAGACGCCCAGGGAAGCTTCCACGCTACAGAATATGCAGGGGTGATAGCAAAGGATAAATAATATAAAAAAATCACATGCATGGAGAGGTGGATTCCATCTTTCCTATTTTGCATCCAAAAGCAACAGGAGCAAGCTGTGAAGAGACAGAAATGTCAACCGGGGGCCCAAACCAACCTTAAAAAAAATAGGTAGGTTCTCTACTCTACAATAAACTATTAAATGGCTGAATTAAGTGATAGAGATCCAACGATTGAGATTTGAAAAATTAAAATGATCAGACGACAGACATAAAGAAGTTATCAAGATGCAAAAGGTACATGAAATGTGACGGTCCAAATCATAGCATGTGAGATCGACGAAGGAGGAAAATGAGCGCTCGGAAAGATGCAGGGAGGATAAAGAAAATAAGTTATATATTGCAGAAAAACATGCAAAAGTTGACATTCCTCTTTGTATTGTCAGCATTGGAAGGTTCTGGATGAGTGGGCGCTGTAGACAACGACAGAACAAAACAAAGTGCTTGATTGTCAGGGATAGGTAGGGCCTTGAAATTCAATCTAATAATATTTTAAGTTTGTTTATAAAGGAGAAAGATGGAGACAGTTCAGAATGGAGACATTGATAAAGCCAGAGATGCTCTAGAGGATAGAGACAAGGATATTTTCGACACCTCAACTAGATTATCAGTAGCAGAGATAAAAGTCAAATCGAAAGGCTTGTAGGATGAAGGTTTAGATGTACATAGAGTCAACCAGTCGTCCCTTTTGTCATTTTGCCCTGACCAATTTGTCCCATTCCCAGAATTTGTGTCCTGGTGTGCGTCCTATTATTTGGACATTGAGCGAGCAGTCATGAATGTCCCAAAAACCAAAATAGTTTGTCGAATAGAACCCTCTGTCATAAAATATGCCCGAGAAGTTCCCATGTCCCAATTGCTTGAACCATCATTTTTTTCTCAAACATCAATTTTAGACCTATATCACCAATTTTCCCCTGAGAGTAGACATATATTTTTATCCTCTTTCCTTAAACCAGACTTGGAAATTGCTGATACTCCTTACCCCATAGATGTCAGTATTTTTAATGAAAAAACTCAGCTTGTTCTTTCCCTTTTGGCTTATTTCTTAAGTTTTGACACAGATGCATGGGTGACTGAATTTCAGTTAGGTTTTCTATTTAGAATGAGCATTAATGAACTTGAAGGTAAAAATAGTTAGACACCCCGTCTCAAGTTTGAGGAATTTTTAGCTGAAAGCATTCATTCACAGATGATGAAATTTCATAGTATGAGGCAAATCAGGTTTCGGTCGCACTGATGAAGATAGTTTTGTTCACCAGTCGAGAAGAATTACATTTTCCAAGAATAATTTTTAAAAGTCCTGTAGAAGACAACATGTTTAATTATATAAATTATCTGTTATCAGAGATATACAACATGATTTTCGGAGAGAAATTACCCAGAGTATTACCCAAGATGAAGACACTCATGCAATTGAGTTCAGATTTGGCAGCCAGAGATTCGTTTTTATCAGAAGACCACACTGTAATCATATTGTATGGTTTAAACACTAGACGTATATTATACCAACATTTTTTACTTTAAGGGTTTTTTTCCTTGAATTCCTGAGGCCGAAGTTTATTGTGGAAGATAACCATTTCTTATTTTTCAAAAAAGCCACTGATATCAAATATTCGTTTCCAGTAGGTCCGTTTATTTTGCACATAGAGAGATTGTTGGAAGAAATGGATTTCAGAAAGGAATTATTGGTTGTTAATTATGATCCCCTCCATGTCATATCGAAAAGGAGGCAAGCACATCATACTAAAGATTTTTATCACCAGGAGGTAGAAGGGATGTTAGAAAAAGTAAACTGGTCGCAATACAAAATTGCAGACAAAGAAAATACAATTCCAGAAGGAGAAGAGTTGGTTTCGATAGATTGTACAAGAGAAATAGAAATTACAACAAGTTCCCTAGTTATTGGAGAAAAAAAAAATTCCAAGATGCAATTAATCTTGAAGAGGAAGAACAAGAAAAAGCGAAAAGGCTTAAGTGTGATGAAATGCAGAATTTGATTCCATTTGCAGATGATGAAGGAAAAGAAAAAGGTGAATGTGTAATGCCAGAAGTTTAGATACAAGAGTATACTTTTCAAGAGGCCCAAGAAGTAGGAAATGTTGATAAATTCCAGACTAGAGCAGATATGTATAGCAACTACAGCCAAGATAAGCAAGCTTCATCTCAACATACTTTTCAATTATTTGCTGAAAAGTCATATATGCTCTTACACAGGAAGACAGGGGAAGTCATATATGTTGATTTCTTAGAAGTGCTTTTGCAAGTTGAGAATTTGAGAAACATTGCAGATAAATTAAACAATCAATTGAAACAAGAGAAAATAGAAAATAAAGCCCGACAACAACAAATCAAAAAGATACAAATTGGTTTGGTTGACAATGAAGGGAATGTGGGAAAAAAGTTGTTAAAAGAAAAAGAGGATATAATTCAAGGATTGAGAAAGAAATTAAAAATCCCAGAAACCCAGCTTATACAAGGCCCTGAGCTGACCATGTTATAGCAGGAAAAAAAAGATTTGTCCAAGGAAGTGAGGGATAGCATAGCCAAATTACTGAAACTCACTGAAAAAGAAGCTAGCTGGGAGAAGGAAAAAATGAGCCTAAGAAATCAAATTGATGATTTGAAAAATGAATTATCAAATTTGAGTCAGTAGCAAACAAGTATAAGTCAGACTGAAGATGGAAATGATGCTGATAGTCTTCTACAGACTATGTCCCAAGTAAGTTTAAAAGATGTTGAAATTAAGGAGTTAAGAGAAGAGGCTCAGAGGTTGAAAGAAGAAAATGAAAAGAAAGATGAAGAAACAAAATCTTGGCAAGACAAATATAAAGAATTGATTGAAACCAACAAGAAAATGGCACAGCATGTGACAGGGAAAGTGCCTATGCAAGGATGTAAGCACATGGTGTGGGACTTAATCATTAAAGAAGTAGAAAATTTCATACCATATTTAGGTTTAATAAGATTAAAGGAAAAACTAATTAAAGATGCTATAACAAGTTGTACAGCAATTAGAGAGAATCTGAACAGGAAGCCCAAAGAGACAACACAAAACGCAATTACCTTTTGAATAGTTTGACAAATGAATATCTGCAGATCCTGGGTATTAATGACATGATTGCATTCATTATGTGGGCAAGAAGAAGTTTAGGAAAGCATGCACACATCGAGAATGTTGAAGCAAAAGCTGTAGCAACGAGGAGACAAGTAGAGGAATTCAAAAATTAGTTTGAGAAATTGATTGAAAAAGGTTTGCCTTCTTTATGGGATGAGAATCAGGAGTTAATTCCCCAAGATGAATATAAGAAATTATTGTTCAATATAAGAATGGATCATACGAAATTTCAGTATTTAAATTTATTGACAGGGAAAATTTTAATGGAAAAGATTGCAGAAGATTTTGAAATTCTAAACAAAATGGTTTCAATTGGTGAAAGACTTCCACAGATTTCTTATGTAGATCATGCTGAAATGAGAGTCATGGTAAAAGAGATGGCCAACTACAATCATCCAACTACTGATCAGTGGATAAACGTGGAAAAGTATGGAAAAATGAAGTACACAGTTTGTTCTTGAAAGTAGCCGTTGGGTTCTACATCAAATGAGGATTTTGAAGTATTTGTATTCAAAAGAAATTTGTAATATTGTTTGTGACTTTGACTCAAATGACATTTGGCAAGTTTAATTAAGTTATTTCAGTTTTTAGTTAAAAGACTTTTTGTATAAAAGACATTATGAATTACTTTGAAATGGTTGGAAACTTTTTGGAGAGACAAGAATTTTGTATCGAGTTGATATATTTGAATATAAAGAGCCACACAAGAAATAACTCATCTTTACAGAATCAGAGATTCATGTGTTGATCTTGTTTACAGTAGACTGTATTTTTCTCTTCTTAAAATTGATAGTGTATTCATATATAACTTGGTGCCCATTATTGATGGATTGTCTATGTTTCTTTCTAAATCACCTGCAAAAAGCTTTGACTGTAATTTGACAACTACCTTGCCTCTGTGAAAATCTGTATGGTGGTTTATCTGCTGGTATATAAATTGTTTAGTTTTCGAATCCATGCCCAATGATTCTTACTTGAAATTTCAACCAATCTGTTTACTTCTTCTCTTATGTGAACGTTTCTCTCACTGTTTAATTCATACTGTTATGCCTTTTCATGCCTTGATAAGTGTTCTATCGGGACATAATTCATAAATATTATGCTCTGTTTCTTTCATTTCAAACATCCACTACCATTTTCTTCTAAATTCAGTATAGAATTCATTATCATATGCTCTATATTGATGGGTTGTTCATATCTTCTTATTTAATCAACAAACAAAAGCTCTTTGACTGTGAGCGGGTGGCTATCGTGCCTCTGATTAGTTTTCTTTACAAAGAACTGTCATGTTTAATCATATTTGTAATCAATAATCCATACATTGATCTACAGTTTGGATTTTGCTTTACTCATGATCTGTGTGTCTTTCATGTTTGAAGTGAATTTATTTAATTAAAACATTTATATATTTCTGCAAATGATTAACATAAATGAATAAATTCATGTTAATTTTTCAATTAGCATTCCAGCTATAGGGTGATTGTGTTGTGGTTAAAACTGCATTAGTAACCTCGATATACTCAATGTGCCAAATCAAATAAAAATAGTAACCTCCCTATACTCAAAGTGCCAAATAAAATATGCCACATGTCACAATATGATTGTTCCACGTGTCACCCTAGGATACTAAATATCAACATTTTAACAACAAAATTTATAGACGTTTTACTTTAAAGACTTTGCTGGAAAATGGAAATATTCTCATTTATCCAAGGTGTTCTATTGTTACACTTCCCTCCTAAAAGAATAGTTTGTCGACCCTTCTTATTCATAATATTCTTTTCATAATAGTTCGACACTGCAAGAAGGGTCGATCGATCCTTCCTGTATTATCCATTACGTCTATAGCTGAATTGCTGGATAAAGGTTTTGACAATTAACTACTAGAAGAATAGGCAGTCGATCCTTCTTGTTGTAAAAGGGAAGTAGGAACAAACCATTTTTATATGATATAACTTCTGAGGTGTTCTATTTTTACAATTCCCTCGTAATTGAAGGGTCAGCTGACCCTTCTTATTCTCCATATTATTTTTATAATAGTTCAACACTGTAAGAGTGGGTCACTCGACCCTTCTTATTACCAATATTATTTTCATAATATTTCGACACTATAAGAAGGATCGGTCGATCCTTCTTGTGTTCTCCATTATGGATATAGCTGAATTGTTGGATAAAGGTTTTCAAGTTAACTTCGAAAATAAGGGGTAGCCAATCCTTCTTTTCCTAAAACGGAAGTCGGGACAAACTATTTTTATATGTTATAACTTCCAAGGTGTTCTATTTTTATAATTCCCTCAAAATTGAACGATCGACCGACTGTTCTTATTCCCAATATTATTTTCATAATAGTTTAACACTGCAAGAATGGTCGGTCGATCCTTCTTGTGTTCTCCATTATGGATATAGCTAAATTGTTGGATAAATGTTTTCATAATTAACTACGAAAAGAAGGAGTGGTTGATCCTTCATGTCAGAAAACAGAAGTACAATTGACTTGATATTCAAACAATGACTGAATATTTTATACATTGATTTTTTATGTTATAACATAGCCGATTGACTTGATATTTAAACAATGACTGAATATTTTAGACATTGATGTTTTCACCTTAAAATTTTGAACATTTACAAATGAAAAATACAATCTTCAAATATACAATTGCATTTTTTTATTTTAAATTCAACTTCACAATAATTTAAAGTCGCTGAATGTTTTAGATTCTCCTTATCCTTAATCGGATCATCTCCTTTGAAGGAGTAATAAAAGACTAAACTTTTATTGGAGCTTCGACTTGTAGACTTAGAAGCACTAGACTCATTCCAGACATGAAGGACTGTACGAAAACAACATTCGATGACTGCTGCAAGTGTCTTTGAAAGAATGAAACCAAATCATTCACTGAATACATCATACCTTCTGCACAAGGTGGTAGTATAAGTTTAACTTTTAAAAAGTGTTGAAAATCCCATAGTCATCCAAGGATTCCAATTTCCATCCCATTAACTTGGAATAGTTACTCATGGATGCAGGATGGAGAAACTTTAGAAAGCCTCCTACCCTGATGATTTTCCCAAATTCAGCTACAAAGGGAATATTCTTGCAAAGACCGGTAAGCTCTCCGGGATAGATGTAGTTATTTGTTGATGAATAGTGCAAAACATGTGCGATGGTGATAACAAGTTTACTCTCTGTTAAGTCTGATACTACATCATTTGAGAGTCGCTCAACAAAATATGAGATAGAATGTTGATTCAACCACTTGGCACAGTTAGAAGAAATTGACAGCATGATATGGAGGCACATACATTCGAATATTAGAAAGTGGATAGCCTAGACACGGCAGTATTGCATCTCTCTCGAATACCTGCATAGAAAACAAATAATTCTTTATCACGCTACCGTAAAAAGAAACCATTTCCAACAAATGCAAAAATAATCATTTTATTGCAGCCAACGCATGAGCACACATATCATCATGCAGAATAAAAATAGAGAAACTATTCCTAAATTGCGAAGTGCACCATAACACGGGATGGCCATACAATTGGTCTGGGAATCCCACTTGGACGGGTTAGCTCCTAACACCATAGTTAGTGGAAGAAAAGGCATTCAACCAATGAAATATACTTTGCAAATGATAAGCAAACACTTAAATTAGACACGTGTATAATAATGACTACAAAATTTCTTTCTTACCGAGAAAAACCTTTTGCGGATATGTAGTCTTTCAAGGTTAGGAAGTTGCTCCAATAAGTTGAGAAGAGGAAGAGGCTTTGGAATATGGATATCAAGATTCTTCAATGATTTCAAGCTACCTATTATCTCCACAATTTTATCTGTAGGAAAATGGTGCATTAAATCCATTATATGAGAACGTTTCTTCATAGCTATAATATTTTGGCAGTTTACAGTTAAAGCCTCTATTTCAGCAGCCTATTACACATATTAAGTGTGCAATGTTGGGAGAGGAAATAATAGGCTTCTGCAGTCCATAAAAATAGATTAGCTCAAGCTTTTGAAGAAGAGGGCAATGAGAAATAAAGCAAGCTAAAGAGTCATCCGTCAAAGCGAGCTAACAGCACCCCATTGACTCTTACACTATTCTCATGAATTGAAACAAGAGTAAGAAGAAGCTGATAGCATGGTCTAGTACTAAAACAACATTCGACGACTGCTGCAAGTGTTAACGACCGCAACAGCGCATGTTTTCATAGAGAAGAAAGCCAGGAACATAATGACAAGTCCATGTATTGGGACTTCGATGGTGCTAATCTCCCTATGTACCCTCCTCGTTGCAGGAACTTAATGACAAATCCATACATACCTAGGGATTTTCAAGGGACCGGGCTTCGATATGCTCATATATCATGAGCAAAACTGGGGAGAGATCATAAGACTCAAGGTGAACAAACTGAAAAATTCCATTTCAGTTTGCTATGAGTGGCCACTGTGTTGATGGATTAGCCTATATATAGTGAGTGGCCATTGTGTTAATGGATTGAATGGGATGGGAGTCTCAGACAGATGGGGAATGGTAATTATGACAGTATGGCAGGATCGTGGTGGTCAAATATATCATCTGTAGCGACTACAGATTTTGCTAGAGTAATCGTACACGTCTCACTCCAATCAATTCCTTGAAAATCCAACGGCAAACAGGCCTGCTTCCAATGCATTAAATGGCCTACCGCAGGATGAATAATATTCACCGTAAATGATGGATTGTATCCCTCATGTGAATAATCTCATCATGCTTTCAGTCCACATAATGTTTATGTCTTGTCACCAAAAAAGTCTCTCGATGGTGCCAATGGTAATTATCACAGTATGGCGGGATCATAGATATCATCTGTAGTGACTACAGATTTTGCTGGAGTAATCGTACAGTTATTACTTCAATCAATTCCTTGAAAATCGTACGGCCAACATGCCCAGTACCATTAATATCCTTAATATTTGTTTAAAAAATATTTGAAATAATTTTACAAATCAGACATACCATGTGTCACAATATAAGCATTCCACGTGTCACCAAATTTATAGAAGTTTTGCTTCAAAGACTTTGCTAGCAAGTAGAAATACTCTTAGAGAAAGAGTGGCCGCTCTTTCTCTAAGGCGTTCTATTTTTACCGTTCCTTTGTAGATGAAAGGTCGGCTAACTCTTCTTATTCCCAATATTCTTTTCATAATAGTTTGAAACTGCAAGAAGCGTCGGTGGATCCTTATTGAGTTCTCCATTATGGATATAGCTAAATTTATCGATAAAGGTTTTCACAAATAACTGCGAAAAGAAGGGGCGTCCAATCCTTCTTGTCGAAAAACAAGGATCGAAAACAAAATTACTCAAAAAGCATTTTTATATGTTATAACTTACAAGGTGTTATATTTTTACAATTCCCTCGTAATTGAAGGGTCGGTTGACCCATCTTATTCCCAATATTATTTTTATAATAGTTCGACACTACAAAAGGGTCGAGTGACCCTTCTTATTCCCAATATTATTTTCATAATAGTTCGACACTGCAGGAAGGGTCGGTTGATCCTTCTTGTCTTCTCCCTTTTATGATATTTTATTCTATTTAAAAAAAAGAAAAAAGAAATAATGCTTTGATTTAAAAAGAACAAAAAGAAAGAATGTTTCTATTAAAAAACAAAATAAGAATGATTTAATTTAAAAAAATAGAATAGTTTTTCGTATAATGCTACTATAATGATACTAATGTAAATGTGTAATGTTACTTATTTACAACTACTTGAAAAAGTAAACTTCAGTTCGACGAGCATTAGGGACCACCAAGGAGCAAGAGGAGAATATAACCTATGGTCACCGCAGAGTCTCTCGTGCTCATAAGAGGTTTGGTGGATTAAACAATTGAAACTGTGGTCGGTCCCATGTCTGACCTCTTCTCTCAGTTCAATGGCGAGCCTTGCTGATGGAATGATGTTCCTGTTAGATTTAAACCAAATAGACAAGCAAGATCTCTGATAGAAACACAATCACAAGATAACACACAATATATCCTGGGAAACCCTCATGGGGTAGAAAACCCAGTAAAGCTTTCCTCAATAAGATGATCAACCAAAATACAAGATGTGCTCCTTCTCCTCTTGACTCCTTAGCAGATCTCCTCAACTAGTGTGCACCCTTTCACAAGTGAGTGAAATGATCTAATGAGGAGTTCACCTCATCTATTTATACTTGACTCTCAACTGACTAAAAGACCTGTTGGGGCCGACCTCACCTGGAGAAGTCTAATAACCCCTAAAATATAACTACAGGGCCGACCCACACATGGTGGGTCTAATAACCCTAGTTAATACTAACCCTCGGAGGAATAAACATCTCCCGATACATAATAGGATTACCTCGGAGGGATGAAACATCTCCGGAATAATAAAGTACAAATATAATATTCTTTGAAGTTACAATATTTAACACTCCCCCTTAACGAGAAGGATATTATAACAGCATCTGCAGGAGCAAGGAGTCACTACACATGATACATCTATAAATCATCGGAAGCTTTCTTCAATTCGACTTCATCAGTAACTCAACCAGTTACTGGTACATCAATATCAACATCACGATCTTTAGCATCGTCTTTACATGATCAGCTGCATCGTCGTCATACGATCAACAGTATCGTCATCACACAATCAACGGCATCGTCATCACACGATCAGCAGCATCGTCATCACACGATCAGCAGCATCGTCATCACACGATCAGCAGCATCGTCATCACACGATCAGCAGCATCGTCATCACACGATCAGCAGCATCGTCATCACACGATCAGTAGCATCGTCATCATACGATCATACAAGTATCCTACACAACAATATGAGTATCCCACCGATACAGATAACCACATCATCAATACAAGTATCCTACCGATACAAGTAACCATATCATCAATACAAGTATCCTACCGATACAAGTAATCACATCATCAATACAAGTATCCTACTGATACAAGTAACCACATCATCAATACAAGTATTCTACCGATACAAGTAGCCACATCATCAATACAAGTATCCTACTGATACAAGTAACCACATCATCAATACAAGTATCCTACTGATACAAGTAACCACATCATCAATACAAGTATCCTACCGATACAAGTAACCACATCATAAATACCATTACTTTCTCGGAGACCATTCGTCTACGGATCAATTCAGGGACCGAAGTCCAGGGATGATACAATCCCCTTCACGTACATTTTGAACTATCAGTTCCGGGATGATGCAATCCCCATCACGTACATTTTGAACTATCAGTTCCGGGATGATGCAATCCCCATCACGTACATTTTGAACTATCAGTTCCGGGATGATGCAATCCCCATCACGTACATTTTGAACTATCAGTTCCGGGATGATGCAATCCCCATCACGTATATTTTGAACTACCAGTTCCGGGATGATGCAATCCCCATCACGTACATTTTGAACTATCAGTTCCGGGATGATGCAATCCCCATCACGTACATTTTGAACTATCAGTTCCGGGATGATGCAATCCCCATCACGTACATTTTGAACTAAGGTCCAGGGACGATGCAGTCCTATCTTCTATTCTCGGAGACCTCACGTCTACGGCTCTCTTTAGGACTGAGAGTCCAGGGATGATCCAATCCCCTCAAGTCCACCAAGGACTTCATTCTCGGAGACCTCTCGTCTACGGCTCTCTTTAGGACTGAGAGTCCAGGGATGATCCAATCCCCTCAACTGTCCACTAAGGACTTCATTCTCGGAGACCTTACGTCTACGGTTCTCTTTAGGACTGAAAGTCCAGGGATGATCCAATCCCCTCAACTGTCCACTAAGGACTTCATTCTCGGAGACCTTACGTCTACGGTTCTCTTTAGGACTGAAAGTCCAGGGATGATTCAATCCCCTCAACTGTCCACTAAGGACTTCATTTTCGGAGACCTTACGTCTACGGTTCTCTTTAGGACTGAAAATCCAGGGATGATTCAATCCCCTCAACTGTCCACTAAGGACTTCATTTTCGGAGACCTTACGTCTACGGTTCTCTTTAGGACTGAAAGTCCAGGGATGATTCAATCCCCTCAACTGTATCTTCATCCATACAGGTACAATCATATATCACATCAAAACATGTATTCATCACATCAAAACATGTGTTCATCAAAACATGTATACATCAACAATCACATCAAAACATGTGTACATCAAAACATGTATACATCAGTACACATCACATCACAACATGTGTACATCAAAACATGTATACATCAGTACACATCACATCACAACATGTGTACATCAAAACATGTATACATCACTAATCAAAACATGTACACATCACATCAAAACATGTGTACATCAAAACATGTATACATCAGTAATCAAAACATGTACACATCTCATCAAAACATGTGTACATCAAAACATGTATACATCACTAATCAAAACATGTACACATCACATCAAAACATGTGTACATCAAAACATGTATACATCAGTAATCAAAACATGTACACATCACATCAAAACATGTGTACATCAAAACATGTATACATCACTAATCAAAACATGTACACATCTCATCAAAACATGTGTACATCAAAACATGTATGTATTCTCACTAATACATCATATCAAATCATGTATAAACGATATGTAAGAGTTCTAAATCTAAATAATTGTAAGTAGCTAACAAAACAAAAAAAAAAGTGACAGAAATACTATGCTACTCCCCCTTTCGAGGAGGGTCCTTCTGGACTAAACCAAGCTTGTCTCGGAAGTATTCAAACTTTACTCGAGACAGAGGTTTAGTCAAGATATCGGCAACCTGATCTTCAGTGCTTATGTACTCGAGCTTGATGGCTCCTCTCTGCACCATGTCTCGTATATAGAAGTAACGGATCTCAATGTGTTTTGACTTATCATGGAACACAGGATTTTCAGTCATCTTAATGCAGCTTTGATTATCACACATAATCACAGTAGGATCCATTTCTAAGTCAAAGATTCCAGATAAGAGTTTCCGAAGCCACACCGCTTCACAGCTGGCAGAGCAAGCAGCTATATATTCTGCTTCAGCGGTACTGAGGGCCACACTAGATTGTTTCTTGCTGAACCAGGAGATCATGGCAGATCCAAGACCATAACATCCACCTGAAGTACTTTTTCTGTCTGAGACACTACCTGCCCAATCAGAATCTGAGAAACCATGCAACTTGAGTTCATTTTCTCTAAGATAGTAAAGACCATAGTCCACTGTACCTTTTAGGTACCTCATGATATGCTTTGCAGCTATAAGGTGAACCTTTCTAGGTTCTACTTGAAACTGACTTAGGGTATTTACAGCAAAGCATATATCAGGCCTAGTATTTGTCAAGTACATCAAAGATCCAATGATTTGTCTATATAGGGTTATGTCCACTAGTTCTGATGAATCATTAGCTAGTAGTTTTAGGTTGGAGTCCATGGGAGTGGCCATAGCTTTACACTCCAACATATCAAACCTTTTGAGGATCTCCACAGTATACTTACCTTGATTTAGAAATATCCCTTTTTGCTCTTGCCATACTTCTAGGCCTAAGAAGTAGTGCATTAATCCGAGATCTTTCATTTCGAATTCTGAAGAAAGCTTCTTCTTGCTTTCAATGATTTGTTTCTCATTTCCTGTTAGAAATAAATCATCTACATATAATAGCAATATAACAGGTTCATCATTCATTACCTTAAGATAGAGATTGGGGTCAGCTTTACTTTTGGTAAAGCCCATGCTTAATAAGAAGCTGTCAATTCTTCCATACCAAGCTCTGGGAGCTTGCTTCAAACCATATAATGCCTTCTTCAGTTTGCATACATGGGTCCTTCCGTCTTTGACCTCAAAACCTTGAGGTTGTTCTATGTATACTTCTTCTTCAATTACACCATTCAGGAAGGCTGTCTTAACATCCATTTGATGCAATTTCCATTTCATCATAGATGCAAGTGCCATGATAGTTCTAATCGAAGTATACCTAGCAACAGGTGCAAATGTATCTTCATAGTCAATTCCCTCCTTTTGAGAGAATCCTCTGGCTACAAAACTTGCCTTGTATTTTTCAATGCTTCCATCTGCAGCATGTTTTATTTTGAAAATCCATTTGGAAGAAACCACACTTTTATCTCTTGGTTTGGGGACTATATCCCAAACATCATTTTTCATTATTGACTGATATTCTTCAGTCATTGCTTCTACCCATTCTTTCTTTTGAGCTGCTTCTTCATAGCTAGTAGGTAGTTGATCCACAAGATCACACATCAAGGCCATATAGTTGGACACTAGCTTTGGTTTCTTCCTTTCTCTAGTGGAGCCTTCAGGAGCACCATATCTTTCAGCTCCTTGTATAATATCTCTAGCCCATGCTGGTCTTCTTTTCCTAGATAATTCTGCAACAGGGGGTTCTTGTGGTTCCAGCATGTCATGATCCTCTGTTATGTCCTCCTCAGGGATGTGAACAGTATCTGAGACTCTGGGAGATGTATCTTCTTCATAAACTTCTTCAAGTTGACATTTTCTAGATTTCTTAAGAGCTGCTTCCTCATCGAAGGTTACATCTCTACTTATTTCTATATGATGAAAACCTGGTATGTAAATCCTGAAGGCTTTGGATGATTCACAATAGCCAACAAATATTCCTTTCTTACCAGAAGGATCCAACTTGGTTCTCTTTTCCTTTGGAATGTGGATGTACACAGGACACCCAAATATTTTAAGATGGCTTACTTCGGGCTTCTTTCCAGAAAACACTTCTTCTGGAGTTTTGAAATCAAGAGCACTATGAGATAATCTGTTTTGAACATATACTGCTGTTCTGGCTGCTTCAGCCCACAGATACATGGGAAGATCCTGGTCATGTATCATAGTCTTCACAGCTTCCATGATGGTTCTATTTTTCCTTTCTGCAACCCCATTTTGTTGGGGATTGTAGGGAGTGGTTAGTTCTCTTTTGATTCCAGCTTCCTTACAGAATTCTTCAAACTCTTTTGAAGTATACTCTCCACCATTGTCTGTTCTGAGAACCTTGATTTTCTTTTCTGAGAGATTTTCTATTAGAGCCTTGAACTCTTTGAACTTCCCAAAAACTTCATTCTTACCCTTTAGAAAGTATATCCAAGTTTTCCTTGAATGATCATCAATGAAAGAAAGATAGTATTCAAACCCACTTAGAGAGGTGGTGGGCATTGGACCACACACATCTGAGTGTATTAACTCCAAGATCCCTTTGGTCTTTGTTTCACTCTTTGGAAATGGGTTCTTGACATTCTTGCCTTTCTTACATCCTTTGCATGAGCCATTATGATCCACCTTTAAATCTGGTAGTCCTATGACCACCTTGCTTACATAAGGTAAGGCTTTGTAGTTAATGTGAGCTAGTCTTCTATGCCATAGCTCACTGGGGCTAGAGGTTTCATGAACAAGAGCAGCTTCTGGATGACCCTTGAGTTTATATAAACCTCCTTCCTCTTCACCAATAACAATTGCATCCTTAATGGATTTGCCTTTGGACCACATTAACACTTGTCCATCAATGAATGCAACTCTATAGCCTTTCTTGTCTAAAGCTGAGATTGAAAGCAAATTCTTCTTTAATCCTGGAACATATAGAACTTCCTTCATCTTCATGGGGGTTCCAGAATCGAGTTTGTAGTTTGCTTCACCAATTCCCTTAATGGGATATTGATAGTCATCTCCTAGAGATACCTTTTGGGGAGAATTCTTTTCTTCAAGATTTGAGAGGGTCCTCTTCTGTCCAGTCATGTGCTTTGAAGCACCACTGTCAATAAGCCATGTACCTTCACCAGGGGTTATGGATCCAGAGAGTGCGGAGAATAGAACATATTCTTCTGCATCTTCTTCTGTGTTTCTTCTTGACCTCCTTTTGAAGAAGGTCCTTTCTTCTTCTTCCCCTTCATCTCTAGGCCTTTTATTGTGAGACCTTTCTTCCTCTATTTCTTCTTCTTCACTATCATCCTCTGCAAGATGTGCTTGATGTCTTTTGAAGTGATTACCCTTTTTCTTCTGTAGAGGGCAATCTTTAGCAATGTGTCCTAATTTGTGACAAGAGTAGCATTGGAAAGAAGAGTAATCCCTTCTTTGAGTAGATCCTCTTTTCTTGTGAAATCTGTGAGGAGGATGAGACTCCTTGAGACCACCTTTCTTGAAGTAGGATTGACTCCTTCTTCTTTTGGTATGAGTGGCCAAGGCTTGGTCATCTTCTTTGAGCAAGGCTTCTCTATTTGCAACCCTAGCCTCCTCTTGTACACAATCTTCCCAAACTACATCAAACTTCATACTTTCTTTTCTGGCACACATAGTTTGAATGAATGACTCCCAAGGTCTAGTGAGACCATTTAGAGCTGTCATCACAAGTTCATCTTCATCAAGGGTATCACCAATGGCATCTAGTTGTTCTTTGATTTGATGGACTCTTGAGAAGTAGTCTTGAATGGATTCTCCTTTGTTCATCTTGGTGCTCTTCAACTGAGTCCTTAGATTCATCTTCCTATTGATGTTCTTTCCTTCATACATTCTTCCTAGGGCATCATACATTTCCTTTGGAGTCTTCTTGGAAGACACTTGGGGAATCAAGTGGTCTTTAATGGAATCAGCTATGATTCTCTTTGCCCTAATCAGATCCTTCCTGTGTTTCTCTTTGGCTTCATCTTCTTCTGGTTCTGCAACTTCCTCCTTGATATAATGAGCAAGATCATTCTCCTCAAGAATTAGACCAATTCTGTATTTCCATGCTCGGAAATTCTCTATGCCTTCTAGCTTGTCTTCAAGCTTAGTATTTGGAGCCATCTTCTCTTGGGGGAGTCCAAGAGACAGAGTAGACTTACCTGGAAAGTTACCTTTTACTTTTCCGGAATCTGGAACAGAATTTTATCGCACTTTTGGTAGAATTAGGGTTTGAATTTCCCGGAGTTCTACCCAACCAAAAAGTTCGATCTATAGCTCAAAAGAATGCTCTTGAGAAGGGCTACCCAGCCATATAATCAGAATTCAAAAATTACAACTTTTTTCTGAAACCAAAATCTGACGTATCGCACTTTTGGTATAATTAGGGTTTGGATTTCCCGGAGTTCTACCCAACCAAAAAGTTCGATCTATAGCTCAAAAGAAAGCTCTTGAGAAGGGCTACCCAGCCATATAATCAGAATTCAAAAATTACAACTTTTTTCTGAAACCAAAATCTGACGTATCGCACTTTTGGTAGAATTAGGGTTTGGATTTCCCGGAGTTCTACCCAACCAAAAAGTTCGATCTATAGCTCAAAAGAAAGGTATTGAAAAGGGCTATCCAGCCATGCAACCAAAAATCAATAATATCAACTTTGGGCTGAAACCCTAACTTCACCAAAGAGAGAGAAAGAGGTATTCTTACCTTGTGAAAGATGTCCTATTCAGTTTGGCTCTGATACCATGTTAGATTTAAACCAAATAGACAAGCAAGATCTCTGATAGAAACACAATCACAAGATAACACACAATATATCCTGGGAAACCCTCATGGGGTAGAAAACCCAGTAAAGCTTTCCTCAATAAGATGATCAACCAAAATACAAGATGTGCTCCTTCTCCTCTTGACTCCTTAGCAGATCTCCTCAACTAGTGCGCACCCTTTCACAAGTGAGTGAAATGATCTAATGAGGAGTTCACCTCATCTATTTATACTTGACTCTCAACTGACTAAAAGACCTGTTGGGGCCGACCTCACTTGGAGAAGTCTAATAACCCCTAAAATATAACTACAGGGCCGACCCACACATGGTGGGTCTAATAACCCTAGTTAATACTAACCCTCGGAGGAATAAACATCTCCGGATACATAATAGGATTACCTCGGAGGGATGAAACATCTCCGGAATAATAAAGTACAAATATAATATTCTTTGAAGTTACAATATTTAACAGTTCCTAAGGTCCAGTGTTGAAGACTTCAAAAAACTCCTGCTAAAGGTTTATGAGGCAGTCTGCTTGGGCATCAAAGCGCACAGAGAGTCAGCCGACCACATGCGGTATATCTCTCAACAATTAACCTATTACGACTCCAGAATTGATGATTAGGAACGCACTCAGATTGAACTTATGGGGACAATGGATTTTATAAAAGATGAAATTTTGAAGATGGCCAAGATGTCAAAGTGCAGGCACTGCCAGGAATCCCCCTCCGTGGACATGAGAATTGTTGAGTCTACCTCAGTTCAGTGGCAGAATGTTTTGTAGAAGAGATCCCTACTTGGATTAGTTTTTACATCAATTTTGGAATTTTTTTTTCATCAGCTTGTTAAATTTATAGATCCATACTAGGAAAGATATGCATGCTCCCAGGATCTCCTTTTTGTAATGAATGGTTGTGCACATCCTTTTGAATAAATCCATCTATATACTTCAATATAATTATAGAGAAGTATTTTATAGAGAAATATGGTCAAATGATGAATATATCTTTCTGAATATAACTCATTGTATTTTACATATTAAGAACAAAATCATTTTACATATTAAGAACAAAAGTATTTTATATATAAAGAACAAACATTCAACCAAAAAAACATCGATTATTAGAAAACATTTACAACCGAAAACCAGAATGGTCAAATAATGGAAAAATACTAAGGCTAGGGCGTCATTTCATGTATAACCAGAATGGAAAATAATGGAAAAATACTAAGCACAAGAAGGGTCGGCCGACCCTTCGTTTAGTAGATAATTGAGAACACCCGTATCCAGCAATTCACCTGTATCCAGATTGGTTAGCACAAGAAGGATCGGACAACCATTCTTACAGTCTAGAACTAGTATGGAAATAATATTGGGCAAATCGCATGAATGGGGGGGGGCCATCGAAGGAGAGAACTGGAGACACTATGTACTTGGAGATTAGTAATGTTTTATAATCTTTAAAGAATGTTAGTTAGTTTCTATTTTACTTTCTTTTGTTATGTGTATCAAGTTTCCTTGATTCATTTTGGTTTTTCATACATACATCTAATAACTCTATTTTGTATTGTTAAATCATAAAACATATAAATATGTGTGCTTGATTTATCATTCATATGATTTTTATGCAGGTTATGCATTAGTCAATTTATTTACTTGATTCATATAGTTTCACATTCTGCAATAACAGCGCAGTCATTATCATCATAATTTAATTTGTTAATTAGCTCATCATTGACAAGACAGTCACATTCTTTTTAATCCTTTGAATAAAATAACACAGGAATCTTTACTCTTGAAAATATGCATCAAATTTGCTCGGGAATATTTATTCAAAATTGAAGGGCTCAATACAAAACAAGTATCTCTTCACGGGTTCCAACACTTACTACATTGCCAAAAATAAACATCTAATCCTTTGAATAAAATAACACTGGAATCTGTATATATTGTAAAACCTCTCGAGGTAAAACCCTAACTGCTTCATAACTAAAAATAGAAAATTATAAACTAACTATTACATTCCATTTCGGTCAAAATTTTTACAATTTCCAAAACTTCTTAGAATATAACATTTGATGTCTTTCTATTGGCTGCAGCTGCTGACAGGGCTTCTTTCTCGAACAGTAGTCTTCAAGTGTGCAAGGTGTACTTCATTTTCCCATATCTCTCCACTGTCTTCCATTTCTCTGTAGAAGGTATCTCATAACTAGTCATCTCCTCAACCAGAACTTTCATCTCTATGTGCTCTGCCATGAAAATTGGAGGAATCTTTTCAGCTATCATGGCCAGCTAGTTTAGAATTTCAAAATCAAGGGAGAGTTTCTTCAGTAGAATTTTCCCTGTTAGAACATGAGTCAAACCTTGAAATTGCTCATGGTTCCTCCCGATGTTATATAGTAAATCCTTATAATTTTCCTAGGAAATTAACTCATTATTTTCATCCCAAAAAGAAGGCATTCCCTTCTATATTACCTTCTCAAATCCCTTTTTGGATGTTTCAACCTGTTCCTTCATCTATTATGCACTAACTTGAACATTCTCAATGTGAGAATGTTTGCTAAGGACTCTCCTAGCCCAAGTTATGACTGTTACCCTATTTTCGATAGCCATTGCTTTCAGATCACCTTCTGTCAGAGTATTTAAGAAACTTATGGTACCCTAGGCTGTATCTTTTGGTATCTTATCTAAAACTTCTCTCATTGCTTTACAACTTTGTAAGCTATCATTTTCTATGGCTTCCTTTGTCTTCAAAAAATCTAAATAAGGCCTCAATTTTGCAGCATCATCGATGATTGAATCCCAAATCAAATGCTTTGCACCTTGCAATGCTAGTTGTCCTGTCACTTGGCCTATCATCCTCTAATTTCTTCCTCCCAAATCTTTATTCTTTTTTGTCAACTCTTTTATTTATTTATTTATTTTTTATTTTCCTCTTCTAGTCTTTGTTTTGCTTCTTTTAGTTCTATGATCTCCACCTCTTTCAAGTTAACTTGGGACATGTTGATGTATATGTAACTTCGGAATGTATTTCATATATGTATATTGTACTCCTATAGAGATAGTATTATTCCTCTATACGAAAGTGTTTGTATTCCTATAGAGATGTTATTATTCCTCTATACGGAAGTGTCATCATTTATATTGTAAGTGTCGAAACTTATACTTAATGGGTTATTAGACCACCTTGTTGGGGTCGGCCTTGTATAAGTCATGTGGGTCGAAGGGTTATTAGACCACCCTATTGGGGGTCGTCCATGTGGGTCAAAGGGTTATTATACCACCCTATTGGGTGTCGGCCTAGTCAGCATTATGTTATGTGGTTAAGTTAAGGCCGACCTAGTAAAGGTTATTAGGCATGTCAAGGCAAGTATAAATAGAGTGCGGGAGACACTCTATTTCATCATTCTATTCTCTCTCACACTCTCGGGAGAGTGGTGCACTTGTGGAGGAGGAGAATCTACTACTACGAGATGTCTATCTCTTATGCTTGGGTTGTATCATTGCTCTATCTATCTCTGAGAAAGTTATTGGGGTTTTTCACCTTTATGGTTTTCCCCAAGTAAACTTTGTGTCTCTTGTGTGCTTGCATTATTGTGTACATGATTGATATGCTGTAGATATGTTGTACATGTTGTTCTCTTAGTTAATATCCTAGATCAGATTGAAGTAAATTCTGAAAAATTAACATGGTATCAGAGCTAGCCTGAAAGAAGGCATTGTATGGCATGTATGACACTTGTTGCACTTGAGATGATAGCGCTTGATATAGCAAAAACCAGTCATCGTAGCACTTTCTCTATAAATATATTTTGTCGAGGTTTCAAGGTTTGAAAATCATATAGGGAGAAGATAAGATCCCCATGTACCTTGTGTCCAAAGGAAAACCTCTAATTCGTTGTACTTTGTGATTTATGATCTGTACAATATAGGGTTTCTGCCTCTTCCAGATCTCAGTCATAAACAGGTGACCTTGGAAAAAATGTCATAACTTGGGCTAGGAAGGTCCAAATGAAATTTCATAAAAAGTGACAGCTATTGAATGGACTGTAATTTCTCAGGTAACTTTTTTAGAGGCCGAAACTGAACTAGTGACACGTGGAACTCCGTACAAGTTTGCTCTCTTGTTTTATCCCATAAACAGGTCACGTTGCGACACTTGGCATAACTCTCTCTCAGAGAATCCATTTGAGATCATACCTATGGGGTTGGAAAGATGACAGGTCGAGCTATCATAGGAAGATTTTTCAGACCCTATGGATCGAAAAGTTTGAAGTTAGACCATAAACAATCAGGTACATATTTCTATCAAAACATAATTATTTTTTAGCACCTTCATTCATGGATTCCGGAATTTAGGGTTTCAAAGAAAGTTGGAATTTTTGTAATCGGATACTACAGATGAATGCTAATCATCAAAATCGAAATTTAGAGACCAAGATCAGAATTTTTGGTTGGGCAGAAGGCCAGGCTTGATTAGACCCTAGTTTGGGACTTTGATCGGAAAAGTGGAAAATTAGGGCTTCTACAAAAATGGGAATTTTTTAAATCTGTGACCACGACTGGAAGCTCCTCAGAAAACTAGAAGCTTAGAGATTTGGATCAAACCTTTTGATTGGGCAGAAGGGTGGGCTTTATCAAACCCTAGTTCGGGATCATGTCAAGTGAATCCAGAAGTTTCAAAGGCAAATTTGAGGGGTGAAACTTTGCAGTTTTCAAATTCTAAGTATACTAGCTTGATCAACTCATCAAGGCGCATATTTCTATCCTTTTGGAAGTTTGAATTTTTAGGGTTTCTTAGACAAACCCTAATCCAGCTCTAGATCCAGTTCCTACAAATCAAGTGGCTTGGGTTAATCCTAGAAGAGAATTGACTAGTCACCTGCATAAGTGAAGAAGTTCCTGTTTCAGAAGGAGATGAGGCTAAGGCCTTACATAAGAATATTACAAGCAATCTCAACAGGTATGACTTATCCAGGTATGTTTCAATATTTGTTCATGATTAAGTTTATGGTATGTTTGTCTTCATATTATTACAGTTAGTACAATCTTGATTAAATTTAGACTTGTCGTATCACCTTATTAAAATTATGAATGCATGATAGAAGATATTCATTGATTAGGGTGTTGACACTTATGATTGTACTAATGCATTATGGTGTTCTATGAGGTTTATGTTATCTGCTAACATGAAAGGTACACCAAGAAAGACAAATCATGTTCTAGTTCAAGAACATATGATCATGATGACATGAAGACAAAGATTCATCCATTGTCATGGATCACTTAGAAGATCTACTTACGAGGTATGTATAACTGGGTTTTATAATGATTAACCTATGAGATATGCAGGTTACTAGCACAAGTCATTGAAGAGAACAAGAAGACATCATGTGGGTATGTTAGACATAACTAGCTAACATACCAATCTAGGTATGTCTTTCCTATATCAAGTTAGAATCCTACCTTGTGTTAGGATCCCTTATATAAGTATACTTGGTATGATTGGTTATGTTTATTCATAAAGTTAGAAATATAAGTAACCAAGGTTTTATGCATTTTATGTCTCTTGTCTTGATTGATGATTTAACTAACCTATGATCAAATAAGAATATGCATGAATAAATGAAGACTTCCCTGAAACCTTGAATACTAATGTTTATTATCTGTGTTTGAAATGATCATGACTATACATGTTTAAGATTATTGTGTTTTGATAGTATTAAGACTATACTAATGAATGTGTCATTATGTATGAGACCTCGAGGATAACACAATGATTATAATAATAAGCATGCATAGTGATGGATATAAGTTCAAGGAGATGTAATCTAGGAAGCAAAGATCAAGAGGGAGCACACTCCAGTTGTTCTTGCAAGGAAGCAAAGATCAAGAGGGATCACACTCCAGTTGTTCCTGCAAGGAAGCAAATATCAAGAAGGAGCACACTTCAGTAGTTTCTGCAAGGATGCAGATATTCAGAGGGAGTTGACCACTTCTCACAATCCACATCAGAATGGAGTTGCAGAAAAGAAGCAAAGACTAAGAGGGGGTCAACCCAACAAACAAACAAAGATAAGTATTTGAATTATCATTCCTTGCATATTTTATTGCTTAAATAATACTGTTCAATAATGTATATACTCATGTTCCTAGAATTAGGCTGTGTATTATGCATATTAGAATAGTTACATTTATGAATAGTATACTACTAATATACATGGGTAAGTGGCCTATGGCTTTGTACAACATTCCATTGCTACTTATCTAGAATGAAACCTCTTTGCTGACATGTTGGGAGTTGTGCACACTCTTTACAATTTTTTGGTAGAGATTGGAAGGCATCTAGAAAGTTACAGGATATGGATACATGTTGTATTGAATCATTGGCTAGGATAATTGCATGACTGTATGACATATTTCTTTATGTGTAAGAATTTGTTCTGAAAACTATGAGATGTTTTCTAATCATGCAATTTAACTTGTTGTGTAGGAAAGATCGTATGCCATCACCTACAAAAGAAGGACTACAACATTTGTTCAGCAACAAAGTTATCTATTGAAAACATTGAAGATATTGAAGTTCCTGGGATCTGGGAAGAATGCCATGATCGAGGAGTACCAGTCAATCATGAAGATGTTTGGGATGCAGTCCCAAGACTTGAAGGGGAGTCTATAGTGACTTCCAAGAGTATATACAAGATCTAGCATGCTGCAGGTGGTAGCATAAATACTTTTGCTCCTATAGCCAGATACACTTCCATTAGATCAGTACTTGCTCTGGCTGTAGTGATGAAAGGGAAGATACACCAGATGGATTTCAAGACAGCTTTCTTGAATGGTGTAGTTGAAGAAGAAGTGTATGTGGAGCAACCACTTGGTTTCTGAGACACATGACAGGGAGTCATATATGTGCAGAACTTAGGATAGATAGCTTTCTATCCAGTTTGGGCTTTACCAAGAGTAAAGCGGATTCCAACCTTTACTACAAGGTTGAGGAAGGCAATCCAGTGATACTACTTTTGTATATGGATGACTTATTTATTATAGGTGAAGATAGATTGATTGCTGACACGCAGCAGAAGCTTGCTGCTGAGTTCAAGATGAAGAACTTGTGGATGATGCACTATTTTCTAGGTATGGAGGTGTGGCAGAGTGCAGATGGAATCTTCCTTGGACAAGGGAAGTATGCAGTAGAGATCCTGAAGAGGTTTGGGATGATGGACTGCAAGGCCATGGCCACACCTATGGCATCAAACCTGAAGCTTCCGTGTGATGCTTCATCTGAGCCGGTTGATATCACTATGTATCGTCAGATGATTAGGTCCTTGATGTACCTGACGAACACGAGACCAGATATTTTCTTTGCGGTGAACACATTGATCCAGTTCCTTACGGATCCAAGGAGTGTTCACCTGGTTGATGTAAAGCATATTCTGAGGTACCTGAAAGGTACAGTGATTATGGGCTCAAGTATGATGCGAATCAAAAGTTTAACCTGCAGGGTTATGTTGATTCAAATTAGGCAAGCATTGCTGCAGATAGGAAGAGCACATCTGGGTGTTGCTTCAGTATGGGATCAGGTGTGATCTCTTGATTTAGCAGGAAGCAGTCTCGCATAGCACTGAGTACAGCCGAGGCTGAGTATGTTGCAGTATGTTTGGCTAGTTGTGAGGAAGTATGGCTCTGGAAGCTACTGTCTGAGTTATTTGATCTCCCACTGGAGGCTACTAGTATCTTTTGTGACAATCAGATTTGTTTGAAGCTGTCTGAGAACCCGGTGTTCCACGACAGGTCGAAACACATTGAGACCAAATATCACTATATCAGGGATATGGTGCATAGAGGAGCAGTGAAGCTCCTGTATGTTGCGACGGATGAGCAAATTGCAGATGTGTTGACGAAGCCACTAGCCAGAATGAAGTTCGAGTACTTCAAAGAGAGGCTCGACGTTCTTCCGATCGATGACACTTCGAGGAAGAAGTGAAGGACACATTTGCTGAAGCCATTCCAAGCATGGTGGAAGGAGGACCCTTCACATGGATATGGATGTAAGCGATGGATGACAAGTATTAGGATGATGTTCTAGTTTCTGCTCTATATGATCAGTTGGATCATTTATATGTATGTATGTACGCATCATGTTGATGTTGGATATGATCAGGTAGATCATGTATTTGTATATGTATTAGGTGGATACTTGTATGATCAGTGTGATCATGTACTTATGTATGTATCAAGTGGATACTTGTATGATCAGTATGATCATGTACTTATGTATATCAGATGGATGCATTGTATGATCAGGTGGATCATGTATGATATGTATCAGGTAGATACTATGTATGCATCGGATGCATATATTGTTTGATCAAGGTGATCACAGATGACGAGCTTCAGGATGTTGCTGTAGATGATATGCATCAGGTTGATGCTATGATGATCGGGATGATCACAGATGATGAGCTTCAGGATGTTGCTCAAGATGATATGCATCAGGTTGATGCTATGATGATCGGGATGATCACAGATGACGAGATTCAGGATGTCGCTCCAGATGATATGCATCAGGTTGATGCTATGATGATGATTAGGTTGATCATGTGATGGTGTACATCAAGACGATGTATGGTGAGTATCGGTTTGATACTCTGTGGCTGTGGACAGGTTGTGCAGGTAGCATAGAAAAGATCCTGGGAGATCCTATAGTCTACACTAGGATGATCTTTTGAGGTTTTGCTACAGGTAGCATAGAAAAGATCCTTTAAAAATCGAACAGGTAGAGCAGTGTGCTCATAACATCCTGGGTTGCTCTATCGAGATCCTATAGTCTGCGCTAGGATGCTCTGAGTAGGTTTTGCTATAGTTTCACATAGAAAAGATCCTTTAAAAACTGGACAGGTAGAGCAGTGTGCCGTAACATCTTGGGTTGCTCTATCAAGATCCTATAGTTTGTGCTAGGATGATTTGAGTAGGTTTTGCGAAAGTTCACATAGAAAAGATCCTTTAAAATCCCGGCAGGTAGAGTGGTGTGCTCGTAACATCTTGGGATGCTCTATCGAGATCCAGATAGGTAGAGCTGTGTGCTCGTAACATCCTGGGATGCTCTGAGTAGTTTTTGTGAAGGTCAACATGTAAAAGAACCTATAGTCCGCGCTAGGATTTGTTGACGCACATAATCAGTCCTGGGATCCACAGTATGGCCATTGATGATGAAGACCTGCAGGTGGTGGGCCTACATCCAGTATGAAAAAGGACTGGCTCTGTAGAACTTCCTAAGACGAGTAGATTCAGAGATTGATTGAGATAGCAGCAATAGTGACGATGACTATTACTCAATGATGATTATCCAGTGACGATGATCTAGAGAAGATGACTTGTGCTAGAAGACCTGTGTCGAGAAATACCTTCCTAGTTAAGAGGGAGTGTTGATGTATATGTAACTTCGGAATGTATTTCATATATGTATATTGTACTCCTATAGAGATGGTATTATTCCTCTATACGGAACTGTTTGTATTCCTATAGAGATGTTATTATTCCTCTATATGGAAGTGTCATCATTTATATTGTAAGTGTCGTAACTTATACTTGATGGGTTATTAGACCACCTTGTTGGGGTCGGCCCTGTATAATTCATGTGGGTCGAAGGGTTATTAGACAACCCTATTGGGGGTCGTCCATGTGAGTCAAAGGGTTATTAGACCACCCTATTGGGTGTTGGCCCAGTCAGCATTATGTTATGTGGTTAAGTTAAGGCCGACCTAGTAAAGGTTATTAGGCAAGTCAAGTCAACTAGTATAAATAGAGTGCGGGAGGCACTCTATTTCATCATTCTATTCTCTCTCACACTCTCAGAAGACTGGCTCACTTGTGGAGGAGGAGAATCTACTACTAGGAGATGTCTATCTCTTATGCTTGGGTTGTATCATTGCTCTATCTATCTCTGAGGAAGTTATTGGGGTTTTTCAGCTTTATGGTTTTCCCCAATTAAAATTTGTGTCTCTTGTGTGCTTGCATTATTGTGTACATGATTGATATGCTGTAGATATGTTGTACATGTTGTTCTCTCAGTTAATATCTTAGATAAAATTGAAGTAAATTCTGAAAAATTAACAGGACATAGCTTGAACTATATCATCTGTGCTTGCTTCTTTGTTGCATTGATATGTTCCTTGCCTCTCTTGTGCTGTATTTTACAATTTCGCCTTTATATCTTCAATTCCATTCTTAAGACTTGATCTATCTTTCTCCCAACTTTCCTCTTTTTCCTCAAACTCGAGCAATTTAGCAAGACAGTCATCCAATTCTCGAGATACAGTTTATTTTTCTTCTTCCAACATAGTTAATTCAGAGGATTGAATTCTCTGTGTTGCTGGAATTCTAACATTTTGCTGAAGTAATTGGATATTCTTTTCTTTCTCAGCTAAAAGCTTTTTAATTGCTTCCCCTCTATTTGGTTCATCATTGCTCTTCACCAAGTCATCTTGCAATCTTTTTATTTGCAGCTGATGAGCTTTGTTCTCTATTTTCTCTTGGCTCAATTGGATTTGTAGCCTGTTCACTGTTTTCTGTAATTTTCCATTGTTAAAATAGATTTTATCATATCAGCATAAATCACCTCTCCAGTATATCTATGTAGGTGAATTTTATCAGGGATTTTTATCTTCTGCAAATTCAATTTCATTTTTGTGACCTTATCATCAGATGATACAGCCAAATTCAAAGTATTTTTGTCTGGATCTCTGCTAGTCATCAGAGTAATTTCTGAATCAACAACATTCCTGATTTCTAGAAACAACTTATGCATTGATTCTGTTGTTTTTTTCCTATCTTTGCCATATTTTACAGATATTTCATCTCTTGAATGAAATTTGCTAGAATCACCTACAGCTCTTGCCTCATCAAATTCATATTCCTGTACTTGAATACCTAGCCCTTGGTATTTTTCTTTCTTCATTCCCTTTTCTTTGTTAGATACAACTACTTCATCTTGTTGGCTTGATTTTAATCTTTTGGCTTCTCTTTCTTCCCCCACCTGCATATCAGTACTTTCATAAAAACTTCTTTTACTTGTTGCTTCAACCTTTCATGGGATAGGTACCAACTCAGCTGAAACTTTATCCAAGGTAGAAGGATTAGCATGTGAACTTCCTGAAACTTTCGTGTCTAATTCATATTGTAGTAAATTTTCCATCTTCGCCAATCCTTCAACCTCTTGGTGATCAAAGGCTTTATTTTTATTCTCTTTCATTTTGTCAAAAATAACATGACAAGGATCATAATTAATAATTGTTGCTTTCCTAAAACTCATTGCTTCTAAATTTTTTTGTAGAAAAGGGAGAGCATTCTTATTCTTGATGATTAAAGGACCAATTTTTAAAAGGAACTTTATATCTGTAGCTTTCTTGAAAAGTAGAAAATGGTCATTTTCTACTGTTAATTTTTGTCTAATAAACTCTAAAGAAAAAACTCTCGGAGTCAAAAAGGCTGGTAGAATAAAGGGCTCCTTAACAAATCCATAAATTCTAATTATTGTATCTTGATTCCCTAAAAACCAGTCTCCAATTTCTTTTTTTGGGCTTAATTGCATTAGGGTCTTCATATCTGATAATACTCTAGCCAAATTTTCTCTAAACATCAATCTGTATACTTTTGATAAAATGAATTTCATAAAATTAAACATACTGTCTTCCACTGTTTCTGAAAACACAGACTGTGGGAATTGTAAATCTTTTCAGCTGCTAAACAGGAGCATTTTCATCAAGTGTGTCTGGAATTTGAAATGTCTCGAAGTGTGGGAATTCACTAACTGAGAGTGGATGTTCCGAGCCAAGAATTCATAAAATTTAGGTAGGCTACTTGACTGTAATCCATTTCTGGTTTAGCAATGCTTAATCTAAAAAGCAAACGTAACTGGACCTCTATGACCATGGAATCATCGTCAAACCCTAAAAACTGTGAAATGAGTGACAAAACTAACTGTGAATTTTCATCAAATAAATTAATGTCAAGTGGATAGGGGGTGTTATCAATGGCAAGGCTAGGTTTCAGACAACTCGTCATGAAGGTTTGTTTGGTCTTAGGGGATGACTCTCTGTACTGGCTAACTAGGGCTTCTTCGGCAAAATATTCCTGGTCATGGGAGGAAAACAGGGATACTCCTAGAGCTTTCCTAATGGTAGATGCATTTACATGGCAAATAATTTTCTTTTGTGATGAATTCATAACGACTCTTCGAGTTTGAGAATAATTTACTGCACACCATGAAACCAATTCCGGAAACCCTAAAGGTTGTTCGAGACAGAAATAGATAAAATGAGACTTATAAACATTATGCACATCTAAATTTTGTTTATATAAACCCTCCAACTTGATTTTGATTTTTGAAATTGAGAATTTAACCATTATGGGGTCATTAATGTCACTATCTCTGTCCACTAGGGTTTCTCTTATCCTCATAGTTTCAACTTTCTGAAAAACGGTTTCACTACTTCCTTCCATTATGTTAACAATTCTACTTACTTTCACAAGTTAAGAAGACCTACTTGGCACAGACAGGTTGAATAAACTATGCTCTGTCGCTTTCGAGCAGCACAGACATGTTCCAATCCTCCGTCGTTCACAACACAAAAGTCAAATTTTCGCGTGCCCTTCTCTTTTATACACCAAAGAAGGGCACATCGTTTTCCTTACCTCTAAGGAAACCCTATTAAATTGATGCAAAACCACTTTCCTTACCGCTTTCTCTGATTGCGGAATTATGTGGAGACGACACGCGTACAGCAGTATGGTATTTCGCAACCGCTCAGACGTCCGTTACGTTGTGCATGTTGGCGGCGCGGAAAGATTATGGGCCGTCGATATAACCTCCCTTTATTGAATAGCCGTTGATCTAACCGCCCTTTTATCATTCTCCCATGAGGTACGACGGGCATTTTCTCAAGGCCACCTGAACCAGTTTTCCAACACTTGGTCATTTCCAAGAATTTCTCCAACTTGGTTGATCCTGAAACCCTATTTTGGAAGACTTATAAATTTATCTTCAGAAATGATTAAGGAAAACTGAGACCATGACTAGATATCCACTTCAACAAGCTATAGCATGATATGATAGTGCCTGCATTTTTCTCAGACCATGAATTATGGTAGGCATTCTCTCATACCATTTTTTTGTACTTTTCATACAACATGTTAGATTGAGACACTGATTTAAAGATAGCACCAGAACACCATCATGTGTCTTTCTAGCCTCATCACACATTCCATGTCATCATACATGCCATGTCATCACTTCCTATGGTGTCAATTCTCTTTTTGAGGTTCACATGTGTGAGATTTTGGCCTACCAAAATAGAGATCAAATCACGTATAACCAGAATGATCAAGGCTGGAAAAACACAAATCATAAGAAGGGTCGGCTGACCCTTCGCTTAATATATAATTGTGAACACGAATATCCATTAATTCACCTATATCCAGACTGGTGAACACAAGAAGAATCGGATGACCATTCTTGCAGTCTAGAACTAGTATGAAGATAATATTGTGCAGAAGAAGGGTCGACTGCCCCTGCATTTATGAGGGAGTTGTCCAAATATTCAACCTATGAAGTATAGGTTGTCAATTTATCTATATCCTGAATAGTGAAGGGTGAAAAAATACTAACCATAAGAAGGGTCGGCCGATCCTTCATTTAAAAGAGAAATGAAAAAATATTAAATCTAAGCAAGTTGGCATGACAATTCCCCACAACTGAATTCCACAGCATATGGTAGGGATCGGGACATTTCCTGAGTTATAACACCTAAACAATATTTCTCGGGACTTCCGACTGCCGACAAGAAGGATTGACCGCCCCTTCTTTTAGTAGATAATTATGAAAAACAATATCCGACAATTCACCTGTATCCAGAATGGTGAAAACAAGAAGGATTGAACCACCCTTCTTGCAATCTAGAACTGTTATAAAAATAATAGTGGGAAGAAGAAGGGTTGGCTGACCCTTCATTCATTTATCTCGAGCCTCATTTGAAATGGGGTGTCGGTTAATGAAATACAACTTCAAATGACCGTCATATTATGCAGACACTGATTCATTTGATAATTTGTATATTTTTTACTAGTTTAAATGGCCGTCATAATTAACATATCGGAACAGTGCAAAAACCAATTTCAAAAGTGGCAATATCAAAAGAAAAAGTATGGTTTTGGAACCTGGATTTGGCAGTAAAATCCACATAGCAAGTAATTTTCGACGATGAAAAATAATAAAAGGAAACAGAAACAAAATCAACATATTTATTAATTCTATCGGCTTAATTCTGGGGAATGCGGAAGACAAGTTGTGGGGGTTTAATTGTTATGAAATATATAAAACGTTCCCTCAATCCGCAATTGCAGGTTGCGTGACTACAACTTGAAATAAAAACAAACCAAATTTTCCGCAATCCGCAATCTGAATTGCATGTTGAGGAAACACATGTCGCAAATCCATTACTCAAACAGTTCCCACAATCTGCAATCATGTAGAATTATATAGCCACTTCAACAATCTATAGCATGATATGATGGTGCGTGCATTTTCCTAAAACCATGAATTATGGCGGGCATTCTCTCATAGCAGTTTTGACTACTTTTTCCATACTTTGAAAATTTCCAAAGTTTCACAAACTTGCCATACTTTTCCAGAATGATGTCAAATAGCACCAGAACACCATCATGAGTCTTTCTAGCCTTATCAGACATTCCATGTCATCATAGATGCCATGTCATCACTTCCTATCATGTGAGATTTTGGCCTGCCAAAATAGAGATTAATTCATGTATAACGAGAATGGACAAGACTGGAATAATATAAATCAGAAGAAGGGTCAGATGCCCCTTCGTTTAGTAGATAATTGTGAACACCAATATCCAGCGATTCACCTATATCCAGACTAGTGAACACAAGAAGGATCGCACGACCCTTATGTCAGTCTAGAACTAGTATGAGAATAATAGTGGGCAGAAGAAGGGGCGGCCTCCCCTTCATTTATGAGGGGATTGTGCAAATATACAACCTACGAAGTATATGCTATCAATTCATGTATATCATGAATGGTGAATACTGCAAAAATATGAAGCGCGAGAAGGGTCATCCGACCCTTAATTCAAGTTGGAAAAATTGGCAAAAACAACCCTTGGTAAAAAATCGCAGTAAAATCCACACAATAGGTAATTTTCGAAGATAAAAAATAATAAAAGGAAACAGAAACAAAATCCACATATTTATTAATTCCGTCGGGTTAAATTTGGGCTGTAACATTAAGACAAGTGGACAGCTGAGATCTAATCTGGGGAAGGCTTCAACGAGTTGCGGGGGTTTAATGGTTTGTAAATATATACAATGTTCCTGCAATTCACAATTTTGGGTTGCGAGACTACGACTTGAAATAAAAACAAACCAAAGTTTCCGCAATCCGCAATCTGCCTTACGGGTTCCGGAAACACATGTTGCAAATTCATTATTCAAACACTTATCGCAATCCGCAATCATGTATAACTAGATAGCCACTTCAAAAAGCTATAACACGATATGATAGTACGTAAATTTTTCAGAACCATGAACTATGGTGGGCATTCTATCACAACAGTTTTGACTACTTTTTCCATACTTTGTCAATTTCCAAAGTTTCACAAATTTGCCATACTTTTTGAGAATGACGTCAGATTGCAACACTGCCTAAATGATACACCAGAACACCATCATGTGTCTTTCTAGCCTCATTACACATTCCATGTCATCATAGAATACATGTCATCATTCATGCCATGTCATCATACATGCCATGTCATCACTTCCTATGGCGTCAATTATCTATTTGAGGCTCACACGTGTGAGATTTTGGCCTTCCAAAATAGAGATTAAATCATGTATAACCAGAATGGTCAAGACTAGAAAAATATAAATCACAAGATGGGTCGACCGACCTTTCTGACAGTCTAGAACTATTATGAAATTAATATTGGGCACATGAAGGGTCGGTCGCCCCTTCATTAATGAGGGAATTGTGAAAATATTCAACCAACGAAGTATAGGCTATCAATTCATGTATATCCTGAATGGTGAAGACTGCAAAAATACTAAGCACAAGAAGGGTCGGTCGACCCTTCATTTAAAAGAGAAATGAAAAACAATTAATCTACGAAGGTTGGGACAACATTTCCGCAGTACTGACTTCTGCAGTATATGGTAGGGATGGGGACATTGCCTATGTTCTAACATGTAAACAATATTTATCCCGACATCCGACTGATGACAAGAAGGATCGACCGCCCCTTCATTTAGATAATTCTGAACACCACTATCCGACAATTCACCTGTATCCAGAATGGTGAAAACAATAAGGATCAAACCACCCTTCTTGCAATCTAGAACTATTATGAAAATAATAATGGGAAGAAGAAGGGTCGGCCACCCCTTCATTCATTTATCTCGAGCCTCATTCAAAAATGTGGTGTTGGTTAATGACATTCAACTTCAAATGACTGTCATATTATACAGACACCAATATCAAAAGAAAAATATGGTTTTGGAACCTGGATTTTGGGTCTTTTGGAAACGGATTTGGCATTTTCAGGACCGGTTGGGTCACTTTCGGAACCCGATTTGGTGCTTTTGGAACCAATTTTGGCTCTTTAGGAACCGGTATTGTCACTTTCGGAACCTTGATTTCGCACTTTCGGAATCAGATTTGGCAAGTTTGGAATTGGTTTTGGCACTTTCGGAACCTGTTTTGGCACTTTCAGAATCGGATTTGGCACTTTCGGAACCGGTTTTGGTACTTTTGGAACCGGTTTTGGCACTTTTGGAACTGGATTTTGCTTGATTTTGGAGTTTAGAAAGGTTGTTTTTGACCCATATTCAAAGTGACTTGGACTAGAATAAGTCCAAGTTTAATGAAATTGGCGTTACATATTTTATTGGTCATAAGAGGGAATTCTTGAAATTAATTCCACAATTGTCAAACATGAGATCAAGACATATACCATTGCTAAGCATGTTCGAGAAAAGTTATGACTGATCAACCCACAAAAGGTTTTTTCCATCAAATTAGAGGTGGAGAAGCTAATCCGTGCAAGATTCATCTACCTTATTCCCTTAACCGAATGGGTGTCCAATTTGATAATACACATCGATAAGAAACAAGGGAACATTAGAGTTTGTAATGGCTTCACGGATATGAACATAGTTTGTTTGAAAGACAATGATCCTACCCACATTAGAGATCATATTATCAATGACTGTGTGTGGATTGATATATTCCCCTTCATGGATGGATTCTATGGTTATAATCAAATTCATACATGTCTTGAAGATTAACAGAACACAACTTTTATATGTCTTTGGGGCACATTTTCTATGAAAATTCCTTTCGGCATAAAGAACATTGGACTACTTTTCAATAGGCAATGTCATAAACATTCCATGACATCAAATGCATCATCAAATCCTACCTTGAGGATTTCATGACTCGATCCACAAGGAGATATGACTATCCTAAGCATATCAAGGTAGTTTTTGACCGATGCCAATACGATATGATTCATTTGAATCCTCGCAAGTGCTACTGTGTTCCATATGTAGGTAATTACTAGGTTTCATTGTATCCAGGCATGATATTTTGGTAAAACCATTTAAGGTTGAGGTGATATTTCAATTGCCTCCCTCATGCAATGTTCATAAATTACAAATCCTTTAAGGGAAGGATAATTTCTTGTGATGATTCATCGCCAACTATTTCAAAGTGATGAAAGAGTTCATGCAAATTATGAAGAAATGGGTCCCATTTGGATGTCTGCAAGAAGATGAGGGTCACTTTAGATGCAATCCTAGTTTTTGAAAACTCGTTCACGTTACATAAAAATATAACGCATTTCTGATACTTAGCACTTGGTATGGTAAAACCCAAGCCTGGCATGCCATTAGACATGTAGGTTAGGTAAACACAACGCGTACGCGTTATAGAACTACAAAACGCATATGCGTTATGTAGTTACATAACACGTACGCGTTTTGTAGTTACATACACGTACGTGTTTTGTAGTTACATAACGCGTATGTGTTTTGTAAATCTAAAATCAATTTAGAACTTTAGACCCTCTTCTAAACATTAATCCATAAGTGCATAAGTGCACAAGATGATGATGAGGAGGAGGGTGATGACAATGAAGATGATCACGATGTAGATGAAGATGATAAAGATGATGATGTTGATGAAGATGAAGATGATGGTGATGATGATGAAGATGTTGAATATGATGATGAGGGTGATGAGGATCATGATGATGATAGTGATGAAGAAGATGAAGATGATGGAGATGTTGATGGGGAAGGGGGAGATGTCAATGATCATGAAGAGGAGGATATAAGATGATGATGATGATGATGGTGGAGATGATGATGATAATGATGATGGTGATGATGATGAAGATGTTGATGATGATGGTGATGGTGATGGTGATGAAGATGATGATGGTGAAGAAGATGATGATGATGTAGATGTTGATGAGGAACCTAGAGATGACAATGATGATGAAGATGTTGAGGATGATGATGATGATGATGATGATGATGATGATGGAGATGTTGATGAGGAAGGGGGAGATGACAATGATGATGAAGATGTTGTTGATGATGATGATGGTGATGATGATGAATATGTTGATGATGATGGTGATTGAGATGGTGATGAAGATGGTAATGATGATGATGATGAAGAAGATGATGATGATGATGGAGATGACCATGGTGATGATGATGATGATGATGATGATGATGATGATAATAGTTTTGATGATGATGGTGATGATGATGATGGTGGTGATAATGATGGATATGTTGATGATGATGGCGATGGTGATGGTGATGAAGATGATGATGATGATGATGAAGATGATGATGATGATGATGATGGTGATGGTGATGGTGATGAAGATGATGATGATGATGACGATGAAGAAGAAGATTATGATGATGATTATGGTGATGGTGATGGATATGGTGATGGGATGGTGATGATGCTGATGATGATGATGATGGTGATGGTGATGGTGATGGTGATGGTGATGGTGATGGAGATGTTGATGAGGAATCTAGAGATGACAATGATGATGAAGATGTTGATGATGATGATGATGGTGATGGTGATGAAGATGAAGAAGAAGAAGAAGAAGAAGAAGAAGAAGATGATGATGATGATGTTGATGGTGAAGGTGATGGTGATGGTGATGAAGATGGATATGGTGATGGTGATGAAGATGGATATGGTGATGGTGATGGGATAGCGATGATGATGATGAAGAAGATGTTGATGGTGATGGTGATGGTGATGGTGATGGTGATGAAGATGGAGATGTTGATGGGATGGTGATGGTGATGGGATGGTGATGGGATGGTGATGATGATGGTGATGGTGATGGTGATGGTGATGGTGATGGAGATGGAGATGTTGATGAGGAATCTAGAGATGACAATGATGATGAAGATGTTGATGATGATGATGATGGTGATGGTGATGAAGATGATGATGATGTTGATGGTGATGATGATGGTGATGGTGATGATGATGGATATGTTGATGATGATGGTGATGGTGATGTTCAGAAGATGATGATGATGATGATGAAGATGATGATGATGATGATGATGATGATGGTGATGAAGATGATGATGATGAAGAAGATGATGATGATGGAGATGTTGATGGGGAACCTAGAGATGAAAATGATGATGAAGATGATGATGGTGATGGTGATGGTGATGGTGATGGTGATGGTGATGAAGATGATGATTATGATGATGATGATGATGATGATGAAGATGATGATGATGATGGAGATGTTGATCTATTGATGATGGAGATGATGATGATGGTGATGATTATGAAGATGTTGATGATGGAGATGACAATGATGATGATGGTGATGGTTATGGTGATAGTGATGAAGATGCTGATGAAGAAGATGATGATGATGGAGATGTTGATGAGCAAGGGGGATATGACAATGATGGTGAATATGTTGTTGGTGATTATGATGGCGATGATGATGATGATGACAGTGATGGTGATGCAGATGATGATGATGATGGATATGTTGGTGATGATGATGAATATGTTGATAATGATTATGATGGTGATGAATATGATGATGATGAAGAAGATGATGATGATGGAGATGTTGATGAGGAACCTAGAGATGACAATGATGATGATGATGTTGATGATGATGATGATGGTGATGATGATGAAGATGTTGATGATGATGGTGATGGTGAGGAAGATGATGATGATGATGATGATGATGAAGATTATGATGTTGGAGATGTTGATGAGGAAGGGGGATATGACAATGATGATGAATATGTTGTTGTTGTTGATGATGGAGATGATGATGAAGACGTTGATGATGGTGGTGATGGTGATGCATGTTAAGATTCAATATGATAAGGCAGAGAATATCAACATTACATTCCATTTCACAATAATAGCATATACAGGATCACTGAAAGAACAACAAGCATAGCATAAATACAAGAGACACAGATTTATCCTGGGGAACCCTCATGGGGAAGAAAACCCAGCAAATCTTCCTCAATATAGATGACCAGCAAATACAAAGATGTAATCCACAACCATGAGCTCCTTCTCCTCCATAGAAGATCTCTCTCTCACTTATGCGCTATTCACAAGTGAGTGCAATGTGTGTTAAAAGAGTAACACACCTCCTCTATTTATACACAACTCCGACTTGTATTTTATATTAATTAGGTCGGCCCCAACTTATCCACTAGGTTAAACACCCCATTACAACTGACTGGGTCGACCCCTCTAGGGTGGTCTAATAACCCTTTGACCCACATAACACATACAGGGCCGACCCCCACTAGGGAAGTCTAATAACCCAAGTTACCACATTCCGATAGAGGAATAAACATCTTCGGATATACAATAAGGTCTTCACGGAGGAATGAAACATTTCTGGAATAATAAAGTACAAATATAATATTCTTTGAAGTTACAATATTTCAACACTCCCCCTTAACGAGAAGGATATTATAACAACATATGCTCGAGAAAGGAGTCATCAACTACATCATACATGATACATCTATAAATCATTGGAAGCTTTCTCAACATCATCAGTAACTCAAGCAGTTACTGGAACATTTTCAATACTGGAACATCAACATCTTTAGTACTGAGTCTTCATATTCTACAGCACTTGAACAACTATAGCATCATCATCATCGGATCCTCTGATCAACAGCATCATCTGGATCTCTAGATCACGATAAGTGACAACGTCATCATACGATCATTAGCATCGTCATCATACGATTAGTATCATCGTCATCACACGATCATCAGCATCGTCATCACACAATCATCAGCATCATCATCATACGATCATCAACATCGTCATCATATGATCATCAGCATCATCATCATACGATTAGTATCTGGATCATCTCAATCTACAGCATCATCATAGTAGCATACTCTGCAATACACACGATTCAATTACAGGATGATCAATCCCGCTCTCTTTAGGACATAGGTCCATGGATGATACAATCTAGATCAAGTTCCAGGATGATCAATCCTTATCACTTTAAGACAAGTCTCATGTATATGGACAATGCAATCCAGATCAACTTCCAGGAGGATCATTCCTTATAACTTTAAGACAAGTCTCATGTCTATGGACAATGCAATCCATATCAACTTCTAGGAGGATCATTCCTTATCACTTTAAGACAAGTCTCATGTCTATGGATGATGCAATCCAGATGAACTTCCAGGAGGATCATTCCTTATCACTTTAAGACAAGTCCACTCGTCAACTTAAAGAAAGTCTAAGGACCACTTCTCGGAGACATATGTCTACGGATCAATTCAGGGACCAAAGTCCGGGGATGATACAATCCCCTCACTCTCGGAGACATCTGTCTGCAGATCAATTTAGGACTGAGGTCCAGGGATGATACAATCCTCTCACTCTCAGAGACATCTGTCTGTGGCTCACTTTAGGACTGAAGTCCAAGGATGATACAATCCCCTCACTCTCGGAGACATCTGTCTGCGGCTCACTTTAGGACTGAAGTCCAAGGATGATACAATCCCCTCACTCTCGGAGACATCTATCTATGGCTCACTTTAGGACTGAAGTCCAAGGATGATACAATCCTCCCACTCTCGGAGACATCTGTCTGCGGCTCACTTTAGGAATGAAGTCCAAGGATGATACAATCCTCTTATCGTCCACTTAGACAAAGTCTAAGGACCATTTCATTGACCTCATCATCAGAACAGGCAACCTCATCATCAACCTCATCGTTGGAATAGTTAGCCTCATCATCGATACAGTATCCTTATCAATACAAGTATCCATATCATCAATACAAGTATCCACACCAATACAAATATACACATCATCAATACAAGTACCCACACCAATACAAGTATACACATCATCAATACAAGTATCCACACCAATACAAGTATACATCATCAATACAAGTATCCACACCAATACAAGTATACATCATCAATACAAGTACACCAATACAAGTATACATCATCAATACAAGTCTCCATATCATTGAACTTACCATCAATATAGGCAATCTCATCATCGATATAGGTATCCATAGATACCTGTATCGACCATATCACTTCCCCTTTCGATGAGGGTCCTTTTGAACTACACCAAGCTTGTCTCGGAAATACTCAAACTTTACTCAAGACAAAGGTTTTGTCAACACATCAGCAACTTTTTCATCAGTGACTACATGCTCGATATTGATAGCTCCTTTCTGCACCATATCCCGTATATAGAAATACTGGATCTCTATGTGCTTTGACTTATCATGGAACACTGGATTCTCTATCATCTTGATACAACTCTGGTTGTCACAAAGGATCACAGTGGAGTCCATCTAAGTCAAAAAATCCCGATAACAACTTCCGAATCCATACTGCTTCACAACAAGCAGAGCAAGTGTAATGTCCCTTGTTAGGAATTTTATTAAAATGGCAATTTTTCACTTTTTTCCCTAGTTTGACCTTTGACTAGTTTTGAGCTCTATGTCCCCAAATTGCTCCAATTGGTCCCAAATATTCTAAGAAGGTATATGGATGATTTTAGAACATAAATATGTATTTCAAGGATTCTTTTGGACCTTTGAAATATTTCTGCAAATCCTCTTTCAATTCTGGCCAATGTAGGGAACTTTACTAGTAATTTCCCTTTGACTAGTATTGGTCTCTAGGTCTCGAATTGACTCCAAATTCCTTCAAATATTCAAGGAAGGTGTATGAATGATATTAGGACTTGAATATGATTATCGGGGATGATATATGGCCACCAAAATACCTCTTCAAACTCTCTTAAGATTCTGGACCAAGTATGCAATTTTACTAGTAATTTCGGGTTCAAATCCCGCTAGGGTAAGTACTGAAAATGGCTTCCCAAATGCCTCGAAACCCACTCAAATTTATGAAAATAGGTAGGGAATGTATTAAGGATTTTATTTAGGTCTCATTTTCACCATTAATTTATTTTTACATCTGTTCCAATGCTCTCCCATTCAACTGCAAAAATCACCAATTCGACCCTTGGGGAAATGGCATTATTTCTTCTCCCAATGTAATTAAACTGAGTAAAAATACTTCAAATGCTCAAGTGCAGTACATTAAACTTTTAAAATACATCCATGGAAGTCCATTGATCACAAATTCATCATAGAATCATCCACTCATTCGAAATCATCATCATTACATTGATTCACAACAAGGTAGTGGGGAAATGGCACTGTTCTTTCATTAAAATTGAAATTTATACATTTCTACTTGGAATTTCGACTTGAAAATTTATGGAGATGAAGAAAAGAGTATTTAATTCATATTAAAAAATAAATGGGGCATTAGAAGCTCCCCCAAAGAGTACAATATCTCACCAAAAATGCCCTCCCTCAAGGATCAAGAATATGCCATCAAAACTGGAAATGGTTGAAGGAGTGATCTGCAATGGAAGAAACCATGAGCTTCCCTGTAGCTTACACCTGCAAATAAAGAATCCATTAAAGCTCCAAATGAAAGGTCTGAATGGCCTTTCCAATTTCCAACTTGGATGGAAATCTTTCACCCACGAAATTGGCTAAGGCAAGCAACTAGTCATCCACTAGCTCTCCCTCTTCACAAATGCAATTGCAAATTATACAAATGATCAAAAGCTGGTTTCATTATTTGTTATTGACATTTATAAATTTATAATGTCCTCAATGGGTCGAATTCCTTCCAAGAGACTCATTCCAACTCAAGTTGGGAAGAGATTCCAAAGAATGCCACTTGTACAACAATTCCTAGTTTCCCACTTCCACCAAATCACATATGGAAGCATCTTAGCTGCCCTAACACTCTTGAGTTCCCTCTTGGAGTCTATTTTTAGCCCTAACATGTCATATATTTCATATGTAAGCCTTCAGGTCTGATTTTTGTCATAGGTGTCCTAGCATCTTCATCATTGTTGTCATAGAGCTAGGGAATCTAGCCCAAGTGTCTCACTAGCTCCAAATTGCCTCTTCCTCTTCCATGGGAGTTACTCTTCCTCTATATTTCGACCTTGGATGAGTCATGCCATGAATAATACCTTTTGTACTCCCCCAAGTATGTTACCATTCACCTTGAATTCGAATTGGTGAGAGAATGATGCCAAGTGTAGTGGGGAAATCTAGCCATATGTGGGTCCCACTTCCTCCATGTGTCTTCATGATCAAATGCCACTTTGATTTTCACTTGTATATATTTATTTAGCTCCTTTATTAAATATTTATGCCACTCTAATGTTCAAACATCATTTATTATCCCCATTATTCCAAATCCCAAAGCTTCCACCCCAAACCTAGGAAACTAGTAATTTTCCTCCTTGGCAATTATTTGACCTTTAACATCAATTTTACAAACTCTAATGAATATGGCCAATGTGATTAGGCCATTGTGACCCAATTCCAAATTTGGGACATGACAAATACTCCCTTCCCAATATTGCTTGTCCTCAAGCAATTTCAAACATGGGTGTTGAAGAACCTACTTCTTGTATAATTCTTGGAAGTTGCCATTGAATTGCCCAACCTTGAGTCTTTGAGTTTCCTTGAAGATTTTAGAGAGGAACCACCATGCTTGCTGCTTCAATACTCTAATAAAATTCACTTTATTAAGTGGGAAATCCATCTCCCATACTGCTTGTTTCCCCCAAAAAAATTCAAACCAATGAGACAAAAATTATTCCAGGGTCCCATTGCTTGTATTGCACCCCAACAATTAAAAGTGCTCTCCAACCCATACCATCAGATAAGAGGATTCCTGGATCCCATTTTCTTGTATGCATTCTTCCAAACATCATGAGTACAAAATATATATCATCAAAGTACATAAAAACATTATGAAAATGTACATCAAGAAGATGCTTCATCAAAGAATCATGAAAGTGTTTATACCTCCAAGTAAGTAGACCACCATTTGCTAGGTGCATACAATATTCAAGTGACCAATCAAATCTGCTCCAATGACATAGGTGAGGATCCCATTTCCCATAGTGCTGCCCCAAAATAACGTGATATGCATCAAAATATTCAGCCATGCATTCTTTCATCCAAGAAGTGAATGAAGAATCTCCACTGAAATCTGAACCAAATAATGAGCAGGAAAAACAAGGAGACTTCAAAGGACTCAAAGAAGTCTCATCCATACATGCATGAGGATATGTATCATCATAAGGTAAAGCAATATGTTGCTGAAATTCTAAATAATGAGGTGCTCTATTCGTGTCATCATCAAAAGGAGAGGTAGGAGTTTCATACCCCTCATGTGGCACCACTAGAAAAAAACCTTTCACCCAATTTTCATCCCAAAGTGATGTGGCTGGAAAAGAAGTGTGGGGTCAGGAATTATGAACCAACTTTAATTCTTTACAACTCTTACCCATTGAAATATTTAATTCATCTTCTCCATAATTGGCTGGTCCAACTATTGTGAGATCATGTATCTCTTTCAAGGCTTTGCAACTCTCTCCATGAGGCAACTCATAATCCCTTTGAACAAGGACAAGTGATTGTCCTTCTTCTTGTTTTAGTGTAGCATCTTCAAGAACCTTCATATCAACATGTACCTCATGTTCCACAATTACATTAGGTTCCTCTTTTGTGGAATAAATTGTTTCATCCTTTTCCTTGAAAAGAGAACCATTGCTCATTATTTTTTCCGAGTTACTTCCAAGTTCACTAAGCAACAATTTGAACTCTTGAAAGTATTGCCTCCACTTGTCTTCAAAGGAAGGTTTCAGTAATTTTCTAAAATCCTAATTCTCCTCTAAGGTTCCTTTCTCATCCGTACTCATGGTGACCAATGAATGCACTTCTTCTCCTATTTCTTCCCTTTCACCAAAGTACATCCAATTTCAGTTACTAAGGGTAGTGGCTTATTTCTTTGAATCCTGTTCTTCATTAATGTTCTACCACATCAGGTTCCAGTACCATGCTCTGATACCACTGTAATGTCCCTTGTTAGGAATTTTATTAAAATGGCAATTTTTCACTTTTTTTCCTAGTTTGACCTTTGACTAGTTTTGAGCTCTAGGTCCCCAAATTGCTCCAATTGATCCCAAATATTCTGAGAAGGTATATGGATGATTTTAGAACATAAATATGTATTTCAGGGATTCTTTTGGACCTTTAAAATATTTCTGCAAATCCTCTTTCAATTCTGGCCAATGTAGGGAACTTTACTAGTAATTTCCCTTTGACTAGTATTGGTCTCTAGGTCTCGAATTGACTCCAAATTCCTTCAAATATTCAAGGAAGGCATATGAATGATATTAGTACTTTAATATTATGTTCAAGGATGATATATGGCCACCAAAATACCTCTGCAAACTTTCTTAAGATTCTGGACCAAGTATGCAATTTTACTAGTAATTTGGGGTTCAAATCCCCCTGGGGTAAGTAATGAAAATGGCTTCCCAAATGCCTTGAAACCCACTCAAATTTTGGAAAAGAGGTAGGGAATGTATTAATGATTTTATTTAGGTATCATGTGCACCATTAATTGATTTTTACATCTGTTCCAACCCTCTCCCATTCAACTGCAAAAATCACAAATTCGACCCTTGGGGAAATGGCACTATTTCTTCTCCCAATGCAATTAAACTAAGTAAAAATACTTCAAATGCTCAAGTACAGTACATGAAACTTGTAAAATACATCCATGGAATTCCATTGATCACAAATTCATTATAGAATCATCCATTCATTCGAAATCATGAGCATTACATTGATTCACAACAAGGTAGTGGGGAAATGGCACTGTTCTTTCATTAAAATTGAGATTTATACATTTATACTTGGATTTCGACCTGAAACTTTATGGAGATGAAGAACATAGTATTTAATTCATATTACAAAATAAATGGGGCATTAGAAGCTCCCCCAAAGAGTACAATAGCTCACCAAAAATGCCCTCCCTCAAGGATCAAGAATATGCCATCAAAACTGGAAATGGTCGAAGGAGTGAGCTGCAATAGAAGAAACCATGAGCTGCCCTGTAGCTTACACCTACAAATAAAGACTCCATTAAAGCTCCAAATGAAATGTCTGAATGGCCTTTCCAATTTCCAACTTGGATGGGAATCTTTCACTCTCGAAATTGGCTAAGGCAAGAACCTAGTCATCCACTAGCTCTCCCTCTTCACAAATGCAATTGCAAATTCTACAAATGATCAAAAGTTGGTTTCATTATTTGTTATTGACATTTATAAAGTTCTAATGTCCTCCATGGGTCGAATTCCTTCCAAGAGACTCATGCCAACTCAAGTTGGGAAGAGATTCCAAAGAACTCCACTTGTACAACAATTCCTAGTTTCCCACTTCCACCAAATCACATATGGAAGCATCTTAGCTGCCCTAACACCCTTGAGCGCCCTCTTGGAGTCTATTTTTAGCCCTGACATGTCATATATTTCATACGTCATCCTTCAGGTCTAATTGGTTTCATAGGTGTCATAGCATCTTCATCATTGTTGTCATAGAGCTAGGGAATCTAGCCCAAGTGTCTCACTAGCTCCAAATTGCCTCTTCCTCTTCCATGGGAGTTACTCTTCCTCTCTATTTCGACCTTGGATGAGTCATGCCATGAATAAAACCTTTTGGACTCCCCCAAGTATGTTACCATTCACCTTGAATTCGAATTGGTGAGAGAATGATGCCAAGTGTAGTGGGGAAATCTAGCCATATGTGGGTCCCACTTCCTCCATGTGTCTTCATGATCAAATGCCACTTTGTTTTTCACTTGTATATATTTATTTATCTCCTTTATTAAATATTTATGCCACTCTAATGTTCAAACATCATTTATTATCCCCATTATTCCAAATCCCAAATCTTCCACCCCAAACCTATGAAATTAGTAATTTTCCTCCTTGGCAATTATTTGACCTTTAACATCAATTTTACAAACTCTAATGAATATGGCCAATGTGATTAGGCCATTGTGACCCAATTCCAATTTTACAAACTCTTCAGTTGTGCTGAGATCCACACTAGAATGTTTCCTGCTAATCCATGAGATCATGGAAAATCCCAAAAAATAGCATCCGCTCGATGTACACTTCCTACCCAATCAGCATCTATGTAGTCATACAATCTGAAGTCATGATATCCAAGATAACATAGACCAAAGTCTATCGTACCACTTAGGTACCTCATAACATGCTTTGCAGCTATCATGTGAACACGTCTGGGTTCCACTAGGTACTGACTCAAGGTGTTCACAGCAAAGCAGATATCTGGCCTAGTGTTTGTCAGATACATCAATGACCCAATAATCTATCTGTACATAGTTACATCCACTAACTCTGAAGAGTCATCAGCTAACAGCTTCAAGTTGGAACCCATGAGAGTGGCCATGGTTGTACATTCCAACATATCAAATCTTCTCAAGATTTCTAGAGCATACTTTCCCAGGTTGAGAAAGATTCCTTATGGGCCTTGCCATACTTCCAGACCTAGGAAGCAATGCATCAATCTGAGATCTTTCATCTCAAATTCTGTAGCCATCTTCTTCTTGCTTTCCATGATCTGTTTCTCATTCCCTGTCAGAAAGAGATCATCCTCATACAATAATAGTATGATGGGTTCATCATCCATAACCTTAAGGTAAAGGTTAGGATCAACTTTACTTCTGGTAAAGCCCAAGCTTTGTCAAGAAGCTATCAATTCTCCCTCTGTATTTGAACATCATTCACACTCTACATTGAGTGATCTTCTGCATATCTATCCGTGCCATCTCTCGTCAGATGGGTCTACTGATATGAGCCTCAAGATCATTTGAACTCTTGTGGTGAGTTCCTTTTTGCATCCATCTAAGAGAACAATATCAAAGGTATATAGAAACCATTTTCAACCTTGTAGCAAAGGTTGAAATCCGCATCACCCATGGTGATCATTAAGACTATCAATCTTGGGTACCCTTACAGAGCTTTATTCAATTGAATCCTTCAGAGTTTTCTCAATTCACACTTCTTCTTCAATCACACCATTAAGAGAACAGTATTTATCTAGCTACTTGGAGCAAACATCTCGTTATGATGCTCTTCCTCTTTCTAAGAGAATATTCTAGCCATGAGCCTTCTATAGTATGTTTGATTTCTAAATCTTCTTGTTGAACATCCATCACTTGTTCAATGTTCATCATTCTTCATGATATTTCCTACAAATCAAAATTAAGTACATGATTAGTAATACTTCACAATCATCAAATCATGTTGACATGATAACCTATTATGCATACAAATATGATTTTCATAGTTATGCTACTATCTTGACCAATAATTTGGCACAACACTTTTCCATATCTTGTATGCATACAGTGGCTATCTAGATGCCTTCCATCTCTACCAGAACATACTATCGAGAGCATGCACAGCTCTCAGCATGTCAGCAAAGAGATTTCATTCTAGACAATCAACAATGGAATATTTGTCCAACTTACCAATCATATGCATATTAGTACTATACTGTTCAATGCTATATGAATGCTTATGCTTAGAATGATATATTCTAGGAATACAAATATGCATACAACTATTACGAGCAATGTCATAGACTATTCAGTAATTCAAAAAACAATTCAAATACTTATATTTTTATGTCTTATGAGGTTGCATCCTTCTTGGTCTCAACTTCCCTTCCATTTCATGAGATTCTATCCATCCTTGACCACTATGCATGCTTAAGTGTGCACTAGTGTCATCATCATGATATCATACATAATCATACATTCATTAGTATAAACTTAATATTATCACAACATTATGATTCTAAGTAATCTTGAATATGTATGGTCATGATCATTCAATACATGGGTATACTAAGATCCTAGCACAAAGTAGGATTCTAACTTGACATAGGAAAACATACCTGGATTAGTATACATTCTTAGTTATGTCTATCATACCCAAACAATATCTTTATTCTCTTCAATGATTTAGAGACCTTGTGCTAGTAACCTACATACCTCATAAGTTAAACATAGTAGAAATAAATCATACATACCTCGTAAGTAGAGCTTCTAAAGACTATGGATAAGTCTTTTGTCTTTATGTCATCATGGTCATAGAACTTGATTTGTCTTTCTTGATGTACCTGTCTTTTGTTAGCAGATAACAGCATCCTCATACATCACCATAGGTGCATTAGTACAATCATATAACCTTGATCAAAGAATGTCTTCTATCATTCACATGCATTCATACATTTACTAGTGTGATAAGACAATTCTAAGATTAATCAAGATTGTACTAACCTCAATAATATGAAGACAAGCATATTATAAACTTAATCATGAACAGATTTCAACACATACATGTATCTCCTCAAGTCATACCTATCGATATTTCTTGTAGTCTTCTTATGTAAGGCATTAACCTCATCTCCCTCTGTAACTGGATATAGAGATCGATTAGGGTTTGTCAGAGAAGCCCTAAAAATTCAAACTTTGACTTTCACACTTCTAAATGGATGGAAATATGTGCCTTGCTAAGTTGATCAAACTAGCATACTTCAATTTTGAAATCTCCAAAATTTGACCCCTCAAAATTGCCTTTGAAACTTCTGGATATTCTAGACAGGATCCCGAACTAGGGTTTGATGAAACCCACCCTTCTGCCGACCAAAAAATTCAATCTTGGTCTCTAAATTTTGATTTTGATGAGTAGAATTCAGCCGTGCACTCCACTTTCAAATATTCCAACTTTCTCTGAAACCCTAATTTTCCACAGCAGTGACGATTCAAGAATGAAGGTGCTCAAAATCCAAATCTGTTTTGACAGAAATATGAACCTGATTGTTTCTAGTGTAACTCCAAAGTTACAAATCCAAAGGGTCTGAAACTTCTTTCTGTGGTAGTCCGCCCTGTCCTCTTTCCAACCCCATAGGTCTGACCTCAATTGGATTCTCTAAGAGAGAGAGTTATGCCAAGTGTCACAACATGACCTGTTTATGGGATAAAACAGGAGAGCGAACTTGTATGGCATGCCACATGTCACTGGTTTAACTTCGGCCTCTAACAAAGTTACCTGAGATAGTACAGTCCATGCACTACCTGTCACTTTTTACTAAATTTTGTTTGGAGCTTCCTAGCCCAAGTTATGACCTTTTTTCCTAGGTCACCTGATTATGACTGAGATCTGGAAGAGGCAAAAACCCTAACTTGTACTGATCATAACTCACAAAGCACAACGAATATGAGGTGTCCTTTGGACACAAGGTACATGGGGATGTTATATACAACTTGTAAATGTTTCCGATCCCGAACATTTTCTAAAATTGATTTATAGTGAAAGTTCCACGATGACTGCTTTTTGCTATACAAAACCCTAACCTTCAAATTGTCACAAGTGAAGTAAGTGTCGTAAGTGCCATACATTGCCTTCCTTCAGGTTAGCTCTGATACCATGTTAAGATTCAATATGCTAAGACTAAAATATCAGCATTACATTCCATTTCACAATAATAGCATATACAGTATCACTGAAAGAACAACAAGCACAACATAAATACAAGAGACACAGATTTATCCTGGGAAACCCTCATGGGGAAGAAAACCTAGCAAAGCTTCCTCAATATAGATGAACAACAAATACAAAGATGTAATCCACAACCATGAGCTCCTTCTCCTCCATAGAAGATCTCTCTCTCACTTATGCGCTATTTACAAGTGAGTAAAATGTGTGTTAAATGAGGAACACACCTCCTCTATTTATACACAACTCCGACATGTATTTTATATTAACTAGGTCGGCCCCAACTTAACCACTAGGTTAAACACCCCATTACAACTAATTGGGCTGACCCCTCTAGGGTGGTCTAATAACCCTTTGACCCACATAACACATATAGGGCTGACCCCCACTAGGGAAGTCTAATAACCCAAGTTACCACATTCTGATGGAGGAATAAACATCTCTGGATATACAATAAGGTCTTCACGGAGCAATGAAACATCTCCGGAATAATAAAGTACAAATACAATATTCTTTGAAGTTACAATATTTCAACAATGCAGATGATGATGATGATGATGATGGATATGTTGGTTATGATGATGGTGATGGAGATGAAGATGTTGTGATGATGATGATGATGCTGATGAAGATGATGATGATGATGAAGAAGATGATGATGATGGAGAGGTTGATGAGGAACCTAGAGATGACAATGATGATGAAGATGTTGTTGTTGATGATGATAAATATGTTGACGATGATGGTGATGGTGATGATGGAGATGTTGGTGATGATGATGGTGATGATGTTGAATATGTTGATGATGATGATGATGGTGATGAAGATGATGATGATGAAGAAGATGATGATGATGGAGATGTTGATGAGTAACCTAGAGATGACAATGATGATGAAGATGTTGTTGATGATGATGATGGTGATGATAATGAAGATATTGACGATGATGGTGATGGTGATGAAGATGATGGTGATGGTGATGAAGATGATGATGATGATGATGATGATGAAGATGATGATGATGGAGATGTTGATGAGGAACCTAGAGATGACAATGATGATGGAGATGTTGATGATGATGATGTTGGTGATGATGATGAATATGTTGATGATGATGGTGATGGTGATGAAGATGATGAATCATGATGATGATGATGAATCATGATGATGATGATGAAGATGATGATGATGATGATGATGTTGATGAGGAACCTAGAGATGACAATGATGATGAAGATGTTGATGATGATGATGGTGATGATGATGATGATGATGATGATGATGGTGATGGTGATGAAGATGAAGATGATGATGATGATGAAGATGATGATGATGATGGAGACGTTGATATGATGATGATGAAGATGATGATGATGGTGATGATGATGAAGATGTTGATGATTATGGTGACGGTGATGAAGATGATGATGATGAAGAAGATGATGATGATGGAAATGTTGATGAGGAACCTAGATATGACAATGAAGATGAAGATGTTGATGATGATGATGATGATGATGGTGATGATGATGAAGATTTTGATGATGATGGTGATGGTGATGATGATGAAGATGTTGATGATGATGGTGATGGTGATGTTTGGATGATGATGATGATGATGATTGTTGGAGCATAGGCCGCAGCTATAGTAAAGTTGCAAATTTTGAGGAAAAAGCACAAGTGTTGAAGGGAAAAAATGCTAATTTTGAGTAAAAGCACCAATTTTGGGCAGAAGTGAACAGTGCACAGTACGGCGCCAAATGGACGAGCTCAGTGCAGATTACGGGCCGAAAATCGCGGAGCTCGCGCGCACACGTCAAAGGAGAGTGAATGTGGCTGAGTAGAAAGCTCAGCTACCACAATAAATGAAGCGACGGAATAGAGGGCTCAACTACCCTCATTAAGGCTAAGTATAGAAGTTATGGTTGCTCTGACCAAGGAAGAGAAATGGACCAAAGCATTGAAGGTGAAGGACAAGGAGCAGTGAACGATGAAGCGGCGCCCATACCTGCAATCTGTGCCGGAAATCACGGAGTCTGCAGGAAGCGGTGACATGACTGCAAGCGGCACCTACAGTACACCTAGCCATGTCCTCGGTTAGGTTTTTTGGGGATTACTGCTTGGAAAGGCCCACAGTTTTGTAAAGGTGCGACCCTCAAGGCCACCTATATATATGTGTAATTGTAAAGGGAAGAATGTTAGAAGTTAGATGAGTTGGCTAGAAGGTAAGAGAGTTAGTCTTGGACAGCTGTAGAGCTAGTCTCTGAGTTTACAGACAGTCCAAGTTGATGTCTGAGTCATTGTAATCTCTGTAGAAGAAGAGAATAGATCTAAGAGAATGGCTCCGAACTGTGAGCGTGGAGTTTCCCAGAAGGATCTAAGGCTGCAGCTGTGTGCGCAGCGTACTGTGTAATTCCCATTTTGAGTTAATATAGAATACAGTTCCCGTGAATGTGATTTCCCCATGGAGGTGAACCACATAATTCTAGTTGTTATGGTGATTTTTTACGTGAATGCATGTCTATGTTTTACTATCTATGTTTACAAGAAGGTTTCGCTATCTTTATGAATGAATATGCAAAGTAAGTTCTTGAAGCTCCCTTAGAAGTTATACTCGTGTAGCGTCGAAGGGGCCTGCAGGAACGCTATCGCTATAGCGCTTGAGGAGTGTGTTACTGCATTGTGGCACAAGGCTAGGGATGATACGTAGTCAGACGTAGCGGGTAAATGCCTCATTCGCAGGTGCGGAGATACCGCGCAGCGGAAGAGAAGGGAGAAGATTATAGTCTCCACATTGCCTAGGTTAAGGAAGCCTGATTCCTTAGCCCCTCCATAGCCACTTCGGGTGAGACTTCGGGCTGCTACGCAGCTTGTTGCCGAGAGGGCCAATGCGCCAAGGGGTGTTTGTTGCTGCGCATCCTGAAAACCTGGGTCTGTCCAGAAAGCAGCCAAAAAATGGTTCTGTTGCCTTGATACTTGTTATTCTGGCGACGTGCGAGATTGATGCGAAACCTAGAGAAAAAGGGAGCCAACAAATGGTTCCGTTGCCTTGAGACTTGTTATTCCGGCGATGTGCGAGATTGATGTGAAACCTAGAGAAAAAGGGAGCCAACAAATGGTTTCGTTGCCGCGCTAAGGATGTGGGATGCTTTAAAGTCGGGATGTGTGAGGTTGAAGAAGTTGAGCTGAGCATCGACTTCTAGTAGCCATTTGTAAGCCAACAAATGCTTCCATTGCCGGCTTTAACCCTATTATCTTGAAGGCAATGTGGTACTGGAATCCTACAGCTAAAGAAATTCAAGACTGGTTTGATTCAAAGGCTAGAGAGTTCGCTGAATGAGAAAATAGAAGCTCTAGGCTTTAGACAGAAGACTGGTTGCAGAAGCATATTTATACTGACCTTCATGAAATTTTCTTCGTAACATTTGCACTTGAGTTGCATGCGTGGGTAGCCAAGCTAGCAGATACTGAACCCACTGTGCATGTTGATCAACCTGTCGTTTGGATGCCTGAGCTAGTTAGCATTTTGAAGTGGGTAGATAATTCTGTGTCCCGTGCAGTAGACTTTTGGTTAAACAGTCTGCTGGAAGGCTTCATCACCGAGTTTGCAGTAGATACGAGAAAGAGCTTCAGTGAAGCTGAGAGGAGCTTCTTCCAAGCATACAGGGGTAAGTTCTTAAATTCTCTGAACTTATGGATTAAAATGATCCTGTATGAAAAAGGAAAACTATGCATAGCTTCCGATGAATATCATAGACAAGTAATGTCCACAGATTTTGATAGTGATATTGAAGTTATTGGTTGCACTCGTAGTGGAAAACGGTATAACGTAGGCCTTGACCAACATTCTTTTGAGTCTAGCCCAGAAGATATTCAAGCTCCTAGAGAGAGCCATATAGAGAGACAAGGGAGTGCTCATATCCCTTATCACCCTTTTACACCGCAAAAGCCAGACAGGGCTCAGTATAACCCCGCAGTAACACCTTCTAGTAGCCCGCACGGTACTTCTAGTACCTCAGCCCCACCTTTGTTTAACCATCCCGAAGGCAGTGCTACAGCACCTGGTGCAAGAAGGATGGGGGATGACATGAAGCTACCAACCTTTAGGGGAACAGGGCTAGAAGACCCTGAGCAGCACTGGTTCCTATGTGAAGCCATTTGGACGATTAAGCAAATTAATGATGATGTTGTTAAGCTGGTTCAGTTAGCAACCACACTAAGAGAAAGAGCCTTAACCCGGTTCATGAAATACTCAGCAGCACAGAATAGGACGCTTGCTGATGTAAGAAATGCTATGATTAGAGAATTCAAGAAACCTAAATCAGAATCACAGTGCATAACCGAGCTCAAAGACATAAAACAGTTACCCACATAGTCAGTATGGGACTTTGACCAGAAGTTCAAAGCCTTGATAGATCAAGTAAGCTTTGAGTTTGCACCGCAGCAGCATAATGAATGGTTCATTGCTGCACTGCTTCCTCATATTAGACTTCCTCTTATGCAACAGAATCTCACTACTCAGGAACAAGCTCTAGAGATGGCTATGAAACTAGAAGCTTCACCAATTGCTGGAACAAGCAACGATGTTACGCAGTTGTAGAACCAGTTAGCAAACCTAACCTTGCAAGTGCATGATATTAAGAAAGGAAAGGATGCTAAAGAAGAAATTTGGTGTACAAAATGTAGAGCACAAGGTCATTCAAAGGACCATTGTACCATTTTCATAGAGTATATTACGACTGGAGCACCTAACCCTTTACCACAGGCTCAGGGGCCTTGGTGTGAAATCTGTAGAACTAGAGGTCACAGACCACAAGAATGTCACTTGTTACAAAAATATGTACAAACTCCAAAGAATCTATATTGCAATTTCTGTAAATCAGTAGGCCATGATGAGAACAATTGTAGAGCATATGACCTTATGATGGAAAGGAAACATGATGTTTATAGAGTACAGTCAGAAACACAAGGACCCACAGCAGGTCCGCAGTATGAACCAACTCGCGAAGGCCGAGGAGGAAATTATAGGGGCCGAGGACGCACAGAAGGTTTTGGTTGTGGACGAGGACAGATCACTTGCTATAATTGCGGAGGTCAAGGTCATTATCCAAGGGATTGCCAAAACCCTACAACCACCTGTAGATACTGTAAATCATATGATCATGTGATTGAAGAATGCCCTCAGTTGATGGATAAGATGCAAGAAAAGACACCATAGGTTAACCAGAATATTTAGTTGATTGCAGCAGAAAAAAGAGAACCAGATCCTACAATTAATATAGTGACGCGTAGTGGAGCAACCACTGGTACATCAGAGTCAGGACCTGGAAAACCAGCTACACAATGGGTGCACCGCGCTAATATTAAACCATCACCGCTCGACCTACAGAAGCAAAAAGAAGCATTCAAGCAAGCTCAAGAGTGATTCTCAGATCCCCGAGCTTCAAGTTCTGTCGCAGTATCGCACAAAGATATTAGACCGCAAGTGCTAAGACAAGAGAACCTGGTACAAGAACAGGCTACTACATCGGGAAGGCCTGATGAGGAGGATGCACTAGGTAGTGTTCATGATTTCCTGAGAAGATGTTTAAAGTTGTTGCGCAATGAAAAAGCAACTATGGAACTCCAACACTTGTTGGATCAGTGTCAACAATCTACTTCGATGAATACCCCGCAGCGTGCTGTTCATCAGATTAGGAGTCATATTAGAACTGGAAGAGAGATGAGACTCACAGCGCAGATTGGAGCATTTGAAATGGATGATGTCATTTTGGATTTAGGCTCATAAGTTAATGTTCTCACCATGCAGACATGGGAACAGATGGGTAGTCCTCAGCTTATCAGATCTCCTATCCATCTAAGACTTGCAAATCAACAACAAGTTTCTCCATTGGGCAGATTACCCAATGTGGCCATTGATATTGAGGGAGTAAGAAGTTCTGCGGACTTTGAAGTAATCAAAATTCTGGATGATAGTATACCGTACCCAGCACATTTAGGCATAGACTGGGCATTTGATAATCTGACTATCGTTAATTTGAAGAAAAGACAGATGACCTTTGAGGATGACCAGATTAGGGTCATTGCACCACTTGATCCCCTTCAACGACCACGGTATATTGAACCCATTCGAGCAGAAGAAGAAGTGCGCCACATTGAAAGTTTGTATCAGATGAATGCTATTCATAGTGACTATGTCAATCCCACAGCGGACGGCAATATTAGCTGGCGATGTGATAGCTCGTGCACATCAGATTCAGAAGTAGGACTGGAAAACTGGCAGAATCGCTTACATGAGGTTTCTGCAAGGCGTTGTGCCATGATGGCTAAATCCATTTGATGGATTGGCACAGAATTGAATAACACTCCAATCTTTGATGGTTTAGCTGAAGTAAGTGAATTCATACATACATATGAACAACAAATACCAGATGAGCAACGCATACAAGCATTGGTTGTAGCACTGTGCGCTACACCCGCAAGATGGTGGGGTACGCATAAAGAAAATATTGACACATGGCAAGACTGTCGCAGATTGATACTGCGCAGATTTCAGGAAACTACAGCAGAAGTGTTGAGCAAATATGATGGACAGAGTGACCCCAGGTCATACGTTGAAGCATGTATTCAGCAATGGTCATATATTCCAGAGGATGAGTGGGTTCACCTATTCATCCACATGTTGGATACAATTCCAAGGAACTGGTACACTGAAACAGAATTGCGTAGAGCCATTATCACTTGGCCTCTTATGATGGAAAGTTTTCAACTTACTTTCAGATTTGAGTCAGAACATCCAAGCATCGACCACGCTTTAAAGTGTATTAGAAAGAAGGTATTTGAACAATGTCCTTTACCAGAATATTCTCAACCAGATTGGGCTGTCCAGATGGAACATGCCCTGGAATGCTATAATTTCACCACTGGTGAAGAGGAAGATGATCCTCGTAACATCAATATTCCAGAATTAGAAGGGACGCACAAGGTCGAAGGCCCTCAGCTTGATATCCCTTCCATTACAAAACACATCAAGCTCAAGAAGATTAACATTGGTACAGAAGCCGAACCCAAGTTTGCTTCTATAGGAGATTATTGGGATGATGAAATTGTTGGCCATATTGCATATTTACTACGTGACTACCAGGATATCTTTCCTACCAAGTTTACAGAAATGAAAGGCATATTAGGAGATTTAGGAGTTATGCGCATACCTTTGAAAGCAGACACCAAGCCAGTAAAACAGCGCCCGTACAGGTTGAACCTGCGATATAAAGAAAAGGTTAGAGAAGAAATTGATAAGATGCTCGCAGCAGGTATCATTGAGCCAGTAGAGGAAAGTGATTGGATTAGTACTATGGTGGTACAAGAGAAAAAGATAAAAGGTGAAATAAGAATCTGCGTGGACTTGTGCAAGCTGAACGACGCATTAGCGCATGATCCATTTCCTATGCCCTTTACAGATGAAGTGCTTGATAATGTTGGAGGACAAGAGGCTTACTCCTTCACTGATGGCTTTTCGGGATACCATCAGATCAGAATCCATCCAGAGGACCACCATAAGACCACTTTTTCAACTGAATGGGGCTCATTCTAGTATATGGTAATGCCCTTTGGTCTTAAAAACGCTCCTGCTATCTTCTCTAGAGTCGTTGTTGCTGTTTTTAAAGAATTCATTCATAAGTTTCTAGAAGTCTATTTTGATGACTGGACTGTGTTTGGTTTACTAAAGAACCATATAGGGAATCTGTGGTTGATGTTAGAAAAATGTAGACAGTATCATATTTCCCTTAACTTGAAAAAATGTATTTTCTGTGCTCCTTTTGGTATTCTGTTGGGTCATATTGTATGCAGACAAGGACTCCTGATGGATCCTGCGAAGGTTGCCATCATTGCTAATTTACCTGCGCCCAACTCAGTCAAACAATTGCGCACTACATTGGGACATACAGGGTACTACAGGAAATTTATCAAGGGTTATGCAAAAATAACTACGCCTATGGAAAGACTGCTGAAAAAGGATTCGAAGTTCCAATGGACAGAAGAATGCCAACAGAGATTGGATACACTTAGAGAAAATATGGTCATAGCACCTATTCTAGTCTTCCCAAACTGGAGAAAACCCTTTCATGTTCATGTAGATGCTTCTTCCATAGCATTGGGGGTTGTGCTGACACAACTGGGAGAAGGAGGTATTGACCACCCCATTGCTTATTCTAGCAGAAAACTGTCAACAGCTGAGAAGAACTACACCACTACAGAAAGAGAAGAACTAGCTATGGTGTATGCCTTACAGAAGTTCAGACACTATCTATTGGGCACTCATTTTAAAATGTATACTGACCATTCTGCTTTGAAATACTTGGTCAATAAGCCAGTGTTACGGGGAAGAATTTGCAGATGTCTACTGCTCTTCCAGGAGTATGATTTTGAGGTTATTGTGAAGCCAGGTAGATTGAATGCAGGACCCGACCATTTATCTAGGATAGAGTCAGGGGAGGAACCTACAAATCTGGAGGACAATTTACCTGATGAGCAGCTGTTTTCTGTTCAAGCAGTCGATGAGTATTATTCCAATATTCTTGAGTTTCTCACTACCGGGCAAGCGCCAGTTGAGTTTACAATCCAGTAGAAGAAGCAACTTGTTGTCAAAGCCGCAAACTTCACTTTGATAGCAGGCCAGTGCTATAAGTTGGGCCCCGATGAAGTCTTGCGCAGATGTATCTTACCGCATGAGAAGAACTCCATAATCGCAGAAGCGCACTCAGGGACCGCAGGAGGCCATTTCGTAGGAAAGTCGACTGCGCAGAAGATCTTAGCCGCAGGTCTTTGGTGGCCAACATTGCACAAGGATACTAAGGAATTTTGCAAATGTTGCGATGTGTGCCAGCGAACAGGAAAACCTTTAAGAAGAGATGAAATGCCGCTAAGACCCCAGATAACACTGCGTGCTTTTGATAAGTGGGCCATTGATTTTGTGGGACCTATCAACCCACCGGAATACCTCACCAGATGGGCTGAGGCCAAGCCAGTTAAGAATTGCGACGCTGTCACTACCGCGCAATTTATTTTTGAGAATATTGTCACTAGGTTTGGATGTCCATTGATTCTAATGAGTGATCAGGGCACACATTTCCTGAATGAGACTATAGAGGCCCTTACTGAAGAATTCCACATTAGTCACCATAAGAGTACACCTTACCACCCTCAAGCTAATGGTACAGTGGAGGCATTCAATAAGATTCTCGAGAATGCCCTGACAAAGATCTGTAATCAACAAAGAGATGATTGGGACCTTAGAGTCACAGCTGTGTTATGGGCTTATAGAACCACATGCAAGAAATTAACAGGTCACACACATTTCAGTTTGGTGTATGGACAAGAAGCAGTTATTCCCATGGAATACATTGTTCCCAGCTTCAGAATTACGCAAATTACAGAAATGGCAGATACTGATACTATGAGTGAAAGACTCTCACAATTGCTTGCCTTAGAAGAAGACAGACTTTTAGCCGGATTCCATCAACAAGTGCAGAAGGAAAGACAGAAAGCTTGGCATGACAGGCATATTAAGAATAAAGTCTTTCAAGAAGGAGACTTGGTACTCCTCTATGATAGTAAATTCATCAAGTTTCCAGGCAAGTTTCGTGTACATTGGTTAGGCCCTTTTCACGTGATGAAGATAACAGAAGGAGGAGCAGTTTAGCTTGCAAAGCTTAATGGAGAATTGCTGCCCACAATGATTAACGGGAGTCGGCTCAAGCTTTATCGCGACGGCCACTCCGCCCTGTTGACTTAATTAATTGCTAAAGAAGTGCAGATGCCCAGTGTAGTTGAAAGACGCATCGCACTTATCACAGTCTACACGGAAATCGTGAGACACTTTCAGTCTCCAGCTTCTCGCGCAGTTCCTTGAAACATCCGCGCATGTCAATAAAGCCTGTTTGGAGGGAGCCTATTTGCGATCTTGCGAAGTTTTTCCCCGGGTTGTCAAACCGTCGCTCTTGCGGAGTTCCTTGTTGTCAATTTGCCACTCGAGGAGTTCTCCTCACCGTGGAGCCCTCCATGTGCACAGTTACCTATGCTGAAGTGACCCACCAAAAATTTGAATTACGGTAGTCCTATAGCCGCGTCTGAATATTAATGAAGGATAAGATTGCCAATTAATTGTATCTGCTCTGACAGATTCGGCTTGATCTCCCTAAGATTCACATTTAAGTAATCAGTCGAAGGCCTTAGCTCATCTCCCAAAAGGCTTTCAGAGTCCGTCCATCGCAATTAATGCACCGCAGAGGCTCGGGGGTAGGGGGGTTGTCAACTCATGCATAGGCACCTACGGTTATTAGCCCCACTTGTCTGCATCTACTACTGCCTTTAGCTATAAATACCCCGCACTCATATATGTTCGGGTTACTTTCCTCGAGTTGTATAGTGTCTTGTTTGAGAATCTAAGTCATTGTTTTCAGAGCCGTGTCGTGCAGACTGCTCCCTTTGTTTTCAGCGTTCGTATCCTACGTTGTTCCACCATTTGTCTGTTCAGGTGCTTGTTGTGTATACCGGTTCATGACGGAGAACCTGTCAACTAAAGAAGTTGTTCATCAATTCAAGCGCAGAGGATTAGATTTTGGCATGGCTACCCCGGTGACGACCTCATCTTACACGCATCCTAGTTGGTCTGATCCCAGACAATCCCCGGGCACAAGGACGTCTCAGCAGCAGCAGCTGGACGAACCCATTTCAGAGCCGTTGGCCACTCTGGTTAACTACATTTCTCTGTGTCCAGATGATGCACCCGAGGTGCATATTCCCAAGAATTCCAAGTATCCGATTCCGCTGCCACCAATGGCGGAAATCGTGCGAGAAGAAGGGTCCCTGCTTGAACACCTTCCACTGGTTAGGTTTTCTGACTTCAACTTGGGAGACTACAGAACGTATCCTCAGTTCACGCTGGATCGCTATCTGATGGTAGTCCACAATCCCGTTAGAAAGGTTGATGAATTCGTCCCGAAGGAATTTGCAGCAAATCTAGAGAGGCCTGGACTGTTGAACCTGTTGAAGCTACCGCACTTAGGGCATAGCAATGAAGTAAATGCAGTTGTTAAGGCCCTGCTATCCTATTTTCATGGTGGTTATCTTTGGCTGGGGAGGCCAATCGATTTGAATGTGGACTTGATTCATCATATTACCGGCCTATCTAAGGTTGGTAAGGACCCCAATGTTCATTTTGTTGGTAAAGATAAGGACAGAAAGTTGGCTGCATAGCTGGTGCAGAAATACAAATTGCTGAGAGGAGGTCGGGATTATGACCTCACTATAGTTGAAGATGAAGCACTTAGATTCACAGGCAGTCTGCTTGCAGGCAGACTTCTAACGAAGTGCAGACCTAAAGAAGTCACTGGAGCTGTTGTAGAGCTCACAATCGCAGCTGCGGAGAGAGAGCAGTATAACTGGTCTCTCTTCCTCCTGAATTATTTCTTGGACGACTGCCGAAACGTTCAGGACACCGCTGGTTAGTTGTTCCATTTTTCTTGGCTTTTGATTTTATGTGCCTTTGTCGGGTGGAAGGAGCCCCTCAACACTCAGTTCCTTCCACGCCTCGCAGGAGAGGTTGCAGGGATGCGCTATGTCAACCTCTGGGATTCTAGTAATCCCGCGAAGTGCAAGATGAACCGCGTCGTGTTCTATGAATATTACCATCTCCTCAAGGACACCATCCAGGAGATGTCGAGGCTAACTGAGGAGACAGCACAAATCTATGGAACGAAGTTGGTCTTTTCTGCCAACTTGCATGAAATTTACTTCCGCCCTCACGGAATTCAAGAAGAATGGGCCGTAGGCCTCTACCGTATGACTACTCAGGATGTCGAAAAAACTGTCAAGTCCTGGCCAGACGAATGGAGGTGGGCCGCTGACGTCGTTGCCGCAATTCCACCCCTTGATGCGCAAGAGAAAGATAAGGGCCAGGAAACGACTGAGCAAAGAAATGATGAAGGTTCACCAGAACCAGCTTCCAAGAAGCAGAAGCTATCGCACCCCTCTAAGACCCTTGCCTCGAGGTTTGACCAGTACCTGAAGGAGCAATTTCATGAGCCGCGGAACTCTCAGGCTCACATCAGAAGTGCTCTAGACATGCATCTCGTGGAGTTGAAATGTCTCGCAAGAAGAGTTGCGCAGACCCATGCGCCAGCATCCGGTTCGCAGGCGCCGTAGGCATCTACAAGCACTGAGTGGGTTAAAGTACTTGCAGAGAGGCATACTGTCGTTCACATCCCGCCTACAAGTATGACATTCCCGGATCCTTTGGCTGCAACCCAGGTAAACACGGTTGGCCCTATTGAGATAAATTTGTCATTGATTCTGATAGAAACTTTTCAGTTAGTACAAGAGCAGGTCTCTATTGAGCTGAGAGCTAGAGAGCTCTCCACATTCCATGCAAACCAAAGACTGCAATCACAGGAAATAGAGTTGAAGGTAGGCTATAAGAACATCTCTGAGCAGCTTGCACTTTACGAGGCACAAGACACTGGGATAAGAAACGTAGTTGATGAAATCGCCCAGGAGATGCCGGCCTGCCAGATTCAACCAAACCTTCGTCTGGTTGAGAAAGTGCAAATTATTAGCGGAAGGGTGAAAGACCTAGAGCAGAAAATAGTTGCTATGGCTGAGGACCATAGAGCACAGATCTCCGAGTTGGAAGCTCATGTCACAGCACCTCCTATAGATGATAGGCAGGAACAATTTGAAGCACTGCGCATAGCTTCCACACAAATGAAGTGCAGAGCAGATGAAGCCCAGAACTTAATGACGCAAGCTATGGAGGCTTGGGCTGAGCTTGAGAATCTCCATTTCAAAGTCATCCTTTTGGAACAGGTGCAAGCAGCAGAATAGTCCCTAACTGTTCTGAGTGAAGAAGCTATGGCCTTAGAAGGCTTAGCCAAAATGAGGAAAATGAGTGAAGTGCGCAAAGTACAACAACAACTGCACAAGCTCAGAAATGAAGATGCTAATCTCACCAACAACATTCAGCCATTTATGGATGAGTATGCTAAACTTGCTGCCCAAGCCGAGGCAAAGATCAAAGAATTTGCTGAATCTCAACAGTTGGTTGATGGCATAACTGAAGAAGAAGCCAGTTCAGACATGGTGCAGACAGCTGCGAAGTGCGTGGATGAAATGGACTCCACTATTGTGCAGTGGAAGAAAGCATTTGCTGTGACCCAAGAAAAGGCAGACGTGCAAGTAAAGTGACCACATGCTAGTGCAAGTGGCTCGGGGACGAGCCATAAGTAAGTGCTAGGGTCCTGTTGGACCAAATGCCGCAGCTATAGTAAAGCTGTGAATTTTGAGGAAAAAGCACAAGTGTTGAAGGGAAAAAATGCTAATTTTGAGTAAAAGCACCAATTTTGGGCAGAAGTGAACAGTGCGCAGTACGGCGCCAGATGGACGAGCTCAGCACAGATTATGGGCCAGAAATCGCGGAGCTCGCATGCACGCGTCAAAGGAGAGTGAATGTTGCCGAGTAGAAAGCTCAGCTACCACAATAAATGAAGCGACGGAATAGAGGGCTCAGCTACCCTCATTAAGGCTAAGTACAGAAGTTATGGTTGCTATGACCAAGGAAGAGCAACGAACCAAAGCATTGAAGGCGAAGGACAAGAAGCAGTGAACGATGAAGCGGCGCCCGTACCCGCAATCTGCGCCGAAAATCATGGAGTCTACAGGAAGCGGCGACATGACTGCAAGCGGCGCCTACAGTACACCTAGCCATGTTCGCGGTTAGGGTTTTTGGGGATTACTGCTGGGAAAGGCCCACATTTTTGTAAAGGTGCGACCCTCCAGGCCACCTATATATATGTGTAATTGTAAAGGGAAGAAGGTTAGAAGTTAGATGAGTTGGCTAGAAGGTAAGAGAGTTAGTCTTGGACAGCTGTAGAGCTAGTCTCTGAGTTTACAGACAGTCCAAGTTGATGTCTGAGTCATTGTAATCTCTGTAGAAGAAGAGAATAGATCTAAGAGAAGGGCTCCCAGATGTGTGTGTGGAGTTTCCCAGAAGGATCTAAGGCTGCAGCTGTGTGCGCAGCGTACTGTGTAATTCCCATTTTGAGTTAATATAGAATACAGTTCCCGTGAATGTGATTTCCCCATGGAGGTGAACCACATAATTCTAGTTGTTATGGTGATGTTTTACGTGAATGCATGTCTATGTTTTACTATCTATGTTTACAAGAAGGTTTCGCTATCTTTATGAATGAATATGTAAAGTAAGTTCTTGAAGCTCCCTTAGAAGTTATACTCGTGCAGCGTCGAAGGGGACGGCAGGAACGCTATCGCTGCAGCGCTTGAGGAGTGTTTGACTGCACTGTGGCGCAAGGCCAGGGATGATACATAGCGGGTAAAATCCTCATTCGTAGGTGCATAGATACCATGCATCTAGGCTGGTAAGAGTTTCAGCGCTGTCGCGCTGAGAGGTCTGCGGAAGAGTAAGACGTTCCACTCTGAGGAATCCTCCCGGAAGAGAAGGGAGAAGATTATAGTCTCCACATCGCCTAGGTTAAGGAAGCCTAATTCCTTAGCCCCCCCATAGCCACTTCGGGTGAGACTTCGGGCTGCTGCGCAGCTCGTTGCCAAGAGGGCGAGTGCGCCAAGGGGTGTTTGTTGCTGCGCATCCTGAAAACCCGGGTCTGTCCAGAAAGCAGCCAACAATGATGACAATGGATATGTTGATTTGATGAGGAAGATGATGATGATGGTGATGGTGATGATGATGGAGATGTTGATGAGGAACCTAGAGATGACAATGATGATGAATATGTTGTTGATGATGATGATGGTGATGGTGATGAAGATGATGACGAGGAGGGTATCCACCTTCTCTTTATATTCACAATTATCCAGGTCCCTATAGAACTCTCTCCCTTCATTCTCCCTTAATCACTAACCCTATGTGCCTTTATCCCTCCCCCCTGCCCTCTCTATCTCACCTTGTATCCCTCCCTCCCTATATCTTTCTCTAGATCTGTCCCTAGATATGTCCCTCACTCCCTTTACCTCCCTCCCTCTATGTCACTTTCTCTCCCTTACACCATCTTCGTCCCTGCCACCCCACTTTTATAGCTTAAAATGACACTTCTCCGTCCGTGACGACACTTGTATCACTTGGTCGCATGACGACACTTCTTGAGATCAAGTTTAGTCACACAACAGGACATTTCTGGATTGAAGGGTCATTTGGGGACACTAAAAATGGTTAAAATTACCTCACTCTTGTCCCATTTGATGGCTATACCCCTTAGGAACATTTTTCCATACCAAACCATCTCCTGAAAATCATCAGAAAACCTTGTTTTTGGCCATTTTTCTCCAAAAACGCTAGTTTCCTATGCATAGAGTAGGGCATACTAGGATGTGTGCGTGACTCTTATGCATATAGAGTAGGGCATGTGCGTGACTCCACTTCAATAAAGTAGCGCACACCTCATAAATGCACTAGTTTGCTTTAATAAAGTAGTGCACACCTTCAAAAGTGCACTGGTTTGCAGTAGGAAGAGTAGGGCATTTTCCTATACTAGTCAAAATCTCGAATTTTGGTTAGTTTGAGTTAGTTGGGAAACCTCCTCATCGGTTATAACTTCTTTTCCTCTCCTTCATTGACTATATAAGGAGGGTAGAAGGGCCATGTGAGGGGACCAAGCCTATAAAAATGTTATGCTGGAGGAATGGAGACCCTCATCCCCCTCTCTTGTGCCTCAGTTTCTGATCAACCCTAGCACAGCTGATTAGAGGTTGGGATCCTTGGAGAATAGAAGCAGGAGACCTTGAATCTAGGTTTCGTGAAGTGCCAAGATTGAAGGAAGGTATAGCTTTATGTACTTGCTTCATTCATTAATAAAGATCAAACATTCTTCCCTTTCCAAATATGACCTATTCATGTGTGTCTCAAATTTTATTACAATTTGCTTATAGTCTCATGTCTTCTTCTGTTATGAATACCAGTCTTATATATGTAGTCAAATGAATTTGAGAAAGGTATCGAGTTGTTTTGTAGGTGTGGGCATTGTGATACTGGATAGCATTAAAGAGGAAGGAAGGGAAAGCTTGGATCAACCTTCTTAATAAGGTACTCACCTTTTTAACCTTAAATATCTTTACTTACTAGTTGCACTTGCAGAAAATTTGTAGGTCTATCTTTCATACCTGTAAGTTGGTAGTTTCTCCCATGAACTATAGGTGTATTTTCCTCACAATAGAATGGTGACTCCACTGGGGAAATCCTATTTGCTTAGGGGTATCCAAGGTCATTTCTTTAGTGTTGTTTGAAGTTCTTTGTTCAATTTCTTGATTAGAATCAGTTATTAGGCTTTGTTTGACCATCCTTGGCTCCTACAGACCATTCCTAGCCCTTTCAAACCCTGGTGGACCCAAGTTGGGGGGTTTTAACCCCATTTTTTCAACTTTTCCCACCTGTGCGCTACTGTTGTGAAGCACAATAGCACATTCCTCTGTTGGGCGTTGGTATGCCTCATACACAGTAGCACACACATTCTAGGTTTGAGGTTTTGGGTTGTGGACCCAAATTTGGGGGTTGTGGCTGCATTTTTGGGGTCCCTGATGACCCTAGGTCTGAGTTAAACCACTGTAAGTGGTCTCCTATCCTTGTACTGATCCTATGTTCATGATTTGGACCTCTTTTGATCAATTTGGGCTTGTTTGGAAAGTTTTGGGGCTTGTTGACCCAAGTTGGGGGTTTGTGGACCAGTTTGGTGTTTTGTACCCTAATTTGAGTCTGATTGAACCTGCTTGCTCCATTTCCACTGGATGTGAAACTTATTGAGTCTACTTGACCCTATTTGTATCTATTTGAGTGAAATTTCTCTTTAGATTGGTTTCTTATCCTCCCTTATGCTTTTAGTTTTCTTTTTGTAGTGAAAGCTCAAGTGTCTTTGCTGCTGTTCAGGACCTTGACTGCACCGTTTATGTGTAGACCTGACTTTACCAAACCATACTTCTTTGTAATTCATTTGCTTTTTTTGGGTCTAAAAGTAGGTTTCGTACACTTTTCCCAATGGTTGGCATGCTTACATCAATAAGAATCTGAAAGTCATTTTGGTTGCTTTTACTGTTTCAATAAGGAAACTTGAAAGTTCTTTTCTTTTACTTTGATAGTAGGTTAGTTTCAATTTCAGTTTTGTTTCTTACCTTTGAAAAGCATACAAAATTTTGATTTATTTTCTAAGTAGAGTACCTTACAAGTGGCTTAAAGGATTTAAGAGTGCTTTGCATCAAAAAGAAGAAGTTTTCTTTTGCATACTGATTTGTTTGAGTAGTTGCATTCTTAGGTTTTGAGTTTAATTTTGTACATTTAGACTTTATTTTTATCTTTTTTGCATTCGAAAAGACTAAAAATTGCATTTGCACATGCATTCTAGATCGTATCTTTAAGACTTGCATTGAAAAGAAAAGATTGTTTTAGTGGTCAACATTTCATTTCAGTATTCTATCTCTGTTATAACCACCCTCACACACCCACTACCTTTTTGAGTAAGCAAGTAACCTTTAAAATGAACCCTAATAAAATGTACTAGCAACATTTTCTTTTCTAGGTTACACTTTTCACCAACTAGTCTTGGTTAGGATCGTGGGTTTAAAACACCTTAAACCACCCAAGATCACACATTACGCAAAAATCGTAGTTCAACTATCACAGGTAAACCCACCTCATTCAAAGCTTCCCTAGGATCTATGCAGTAGGTCTTATGAGATCAGATTGTTGGGAATAAACCTCCTACTTTCTATTTCAAGCATATACCAGGATTGGATCGCGTTTGGGGACTCTTTTGAGTTTCGGGCTTAGATACCCTGCCCACGCCTTTTGATTCGACCAAAGACTGTTCCCCCAGGAGTTTTCGGTGTGGTGGTATCCTTAGTATCTAAGCATAGGATCATACCCAGGTGACGACGAAGGGTTATATCTGTTGTACCTAGGACAGACGTGGGAGGAAATCCCTTGCAGGCCTTTGGGAGGGCGGTTGGGTGATTCCAGCACTTGCACCCTTAGTCATTGTATTGTGGACCCCAGGTAACTATTCTTCATACTTTGTTGATATGTTTTGGGCTCTCATCATCCCAGACTCTTCTCCGGAAGGCATCTATTTGCCTGGTTTGATTTACCTAGGACCTTTTTTAGTGGTATGCTCTTTGTTCTACTTGTCTTAGTTTTCCTTAGATAACTTCTTGCTCATTTGAGCAAGAAACTATGTCTAGCATTCTAGCAAGCACCAATCAAGGTACCCCTATTTCGGTGGATCCTTGTGTTGTTCCATATATTGGAAACATTGGTATTCCCTTAATGGCTACTCTGAATCTTCCTGGATTCACTATAGGGCTGTCGGTTTGGTTGTTCTCCACTCTGAATGCTTTGCATGCTCCTGACGTGTCTTTTGTAAGCACCTCAAATCAAGAGCATCAAAACCCTATTCCTTCTTTTCCAGTAACATCTTCTCCTCCTCCTTCTACCTCATGTGGCGAAAGTAGAAATACTAGTAACCAGCAGTCTAAAAGGAATAGACGGGGGAAGAATAGGAAGAAGATGCCAAAACAAGGGGGTAGCAACCCATCCTCTGGAAATCATCCTGGGGGCAAGCACCCTGCCTCTACAAATCATGCAGGGGGCACCTACCCAGCTTTTGGAGGTCATGCTGGGAGAAAACTTTAGTCACTGAAAATCACACTGAAAGTTTGTCTTCAACCACTGTCAGTCATGTTGGGGACATGTCATTGATCACTGCTAGTCATATTAATGACAAGTCGCCAGTTCCTGTGAGTCATACTGGAGACACAAGATCAGCCACTTCAAGTCATGCTGAGGGAGTTGACATTGTAGACAAACCCAATAAACAGAAGTGTAAGTTCCCTTGCAATTTTTGTGAGGGAGACCACCTTACTTACTTGTGCCTTGTACTTCCAGAAGTGCAAAAATTGTGGTCCTTAGTTCAAAAGTCTTATGCTTTTGAGCACCCAGCCACAGAAAGTCATGCTAGGGGAAAGCTGTCAGCCAATGCTAGTCATGTTGAGAGTACTGATATTGTGAAGGAGTCTCAACCTATAGGATGGAAACCAAAGTTCCCTTGTAAACTTTGTAAGGGAGATCACCTTACTCACCGATGCCCTACCATTCCAGAGGCACGAAGAGTGTGGTCCATGTCTGAAGGAACCTCTGTTCCCGAGTTGTCTATAGATTCCCTATAGTCAGATCAACCTTTAGTTGATAAAGTGGTTGAACCAATGCAATATTTCGTCGACCCCACTCTTCCTTTGGAAAGTGAAGTGATCGAATCGATGCAATCTTCAACCAATCCCATCAGTCCTTTAGAGACCGATGCACCTGTCCCTAAAGTCTTCTACATTACCAATTTGGATGTTCCTGAAAAAGGGGTACTTCATCTGTGCCATGTGAACCCCTACCAAGCCCTAGGACCGTTTCCTTTGATTGGAATAGTCTAGCCGAGCCTCGTCTTCCTTCTTCGACACCTTTCTAGATAAAGGTTGATATCGCGAGCCATACGGTTGATCGATGCATTGTAGATGAAGGAGATTTTGTTATTATCTTATCCACTTATGCTTGGAGATATTTGGGTTTCCCTAATGTTATTCTAGCTGTTAATTGGTCATTGACCTTCGATAGAAGACTTAGTGAACCGATCGGACTCCTCCGTCAGGTACCTATTACTTTGGGTGGAAAAATAGTCTTAGTTGATTTTATGGTTTTAAAGGACCCTATGGACTTTGATATGATCCTCGGACATGATTATGTTTATGTTATGCATGCTGTGACATCTATGCTCTTTCGTGTGATGCATTTTCCTCATAACGAAAGCATCGTCGCTATCGACCAGCTTGCATTCGTTGATCCTCCTTATTACCCAACTGTAGACTAGTCAGATCCCTCATCATTAGGCACTACTATGTCACATGGGACTTATGTGGCATATTGTTCCTTGAGTTCAATTGCTACTGAGAAGAAGTCTCTGAGTTCATGCTTACCTTCTTGGGACTTAGTCCCAGATTTTGACCAAGTGACACTTCCATCTGAATGTTTAGATATGTATTCTATTGTTAACACCCAAAAAAGTGCTCACTAGCTCATTCCCTTATTCACATGATCCATTTGTCCACTTTTCCACCATTTGAGCCTTTAAAGCCACCAAAAGGTTACCAAAAAGACCATAAGACACCTTTTTCCCCTCAAAATATATATTTTTCCTCAAAAAACACAAAAAACCCTAAAAAAGAGTCCAAAATTCCCAAAAATATTAAAAGGGAATAATAATATTCAAAAAAGGAAAAAAGAGGGAAAAATGTACCTAAACCATGTTGGTCAATACCATTAGTTTTCTTAAAACCACAATGGTATTCCCCATCACCAAAAACTATAAAAAGGTGATAGGGGCTCCTCACTTTCCATCCATCCATCATCCTATCCTCATGCTGTTAAAATATCTCTTGAGCTCTTTGACCATTGTAGCAATCTTGGAGAAGAGACCATTGGAGCCTAGAGCATCTCAACGTTAGAGCTGCTCAACACCAAACATCCTCACCATTTGAGGTATTATAATACAAAAGTAATTTTTTATTTCGTTTCTTGTTCTTGTTCTTAAATCTTTTCAAGTTTATTGTTATATGCACATGCTAGATTCAGATTAATTTATAGTTGTATTTGATTTCAATTTGAAGGCTGCTTCTACAAGTTAGTAGGTGCATCCTTGCACATGCTTGGTTGAAAAACCAAGCAACAGTTTTTTGGTGACTCCACTGGGTTTCGAGCTTTAAATTTTCACAATTTTTTTCTTTATATCTTAGTTTTTTACTTGCTTTTACAATTCCAATTAGCAGATCTGCCATACTAGACAACATCCCCATTTCTTCCCTAGCTATTGGCCCTTTCTATAGCCTCTAACAGACCAAAATCTCAATTTTCGATTTCGTTTTCGGTGATCTGTTTTCTGTTTTTCGCATCGCGACTTTTCGCCCGATAGTCGCATGGCTCATCGCGACCTCATGACCTTTTTCCGCGCTGCGCGCCGCAGCTTTGCGGCCTTTTTCCGCATTGCACATCGTGGCTTTGCGGCCTTTTTCCGCGCTGCACATCGCGGCTTCACGGCTTTTTTCCGCGCTGCACATCGCAGCTTCGCGGCCTTTTTCCGCGCTGCACTTCACGGCCTTTTTCCACGCTGCACATCGCGGATTTTCTATACTGCACATCGTGGCTTCGTGGCCTTTTTCCGTGCTGCACATCGCGACTGTGTGCTCGAAACCCGCGATGCCCATCGCAACTTTTAGCCAGAAACCCGCGGTGTAATTTTCTGACATCGTGACTCAACTTTCAAACGGCCATATCTTCCTCTTCCGAACTCCGTTTGAGACGATTTGTTTTTTCAAATTGGGTGTTTTCGATCAAGGAATCCAATATCCTATTAGATTTAAGAAATTTCTCTAATTTTTTATTTTAGTGTTATTTATCACTTCAGTTCACCCATTTTGGCCCATATTTTCCAGCATTATTTTTTCTGCATTATTGCAGCAATAGCAAATCTTTTTTCTATTACATATGCTCCATTAAATTTTTTTTTTTAAATTCCAGTAAGTGAAAGAAAGGTTTTTAGCACTTTGTTTAGATCATAGATTTCATTTCTTAGCAAATTTCAAACCATCTTTCAGATTTGATCAATAGTTTTTCCCAAGCAAGCACTTACAAATCCATTTATTTCTTACAATATTTGCTTTCCTTTAAAAATTATTTCAAAAATCCATAGTTTTTGAAGTATTTTTGTTTAAAGCATTTACATTTTAGAAAAAGCCTTTTTTTTTTGCAAATTGGAATCGTCTTGTTTTTTCATTTGTAATCAATCGCCCAAGCGAGGAAAATTTATTTTTAGTTAAATAATTACACTTGCACCCAATCTGCCATATTATTAATTAACTTAGCTTTAAAATCTACCTTAACTCAACAAACTTTTTTAACCCCACTTGGGGAGCACTTAAAAGAATCTTGTAGTTAGGTAGGATTGAGGAGATAGGTGTTCCAATAACACCCCTCAATTATTTACATTTGAGACATAGTGGTTGTCCTTTAGGGTACTGAAAATCCCTTATAATTTTGACACGGTTATCAACCAATTTATCGGGAAGGGTTATCACACTCCCCTCCTGCACACATTGTTGCACTAGGGTTTTGAGTTTTTATCTCACCACCATCCATTAACATTTCTAGACATTTCTCACCATTAAGAACTTAAGACGATCCCGCTATTTTCAGGGTGAACCCCCTCAGTTCGGTACGCTTGACTCTACACGTCATAGATGTAGAGCTTTGTCCCTTGACTCCACACGTCATCGCCATAAAACCCAATCATCCGATTCTAATGCACCTCATTTCACATCTAATTCAGAGGCTGAATCCGAACAACCTACCGAGACATCACCAACCAACCCCATGGCTGGATCACAATATGACCCCCTTTTCACCAGTGTTATTGGAGCTACATCAACAAGCCCCACTACTACAGTGACAACCACAGTAGACACATCCCCTTTAGGCATGCCAAACATGGGGGCCACACTCCCTCTAGGCATGCCAAACATGGGGGCCACACTCCCTCTAGGCATGCCCAAAATAGGTCCAATGCCTATTTTAGGTATGCCCAACATGGGCATCACCCCCCCCCCCCTCATCACCACTACCCAGATCCCAGTGATTACTGGAACCATTCCTAACCCATCTGCAACCCATGTTGCACTTGGGAACGCAGGAACCTCCCATACAACATCGGCCGGAGGTAACATCCCTTTCACACCTAGCATACCCTTAGGGGCCATTGGACCACTCCATAATGCTACCATTAATAGTTATGCCCCAGTGACCATGCCACACCCATATACCAATCTTCCATACATGACTAGTCTAAACCTACTAGACCTGGCAAGGTTAACCAACGACCCTATTAGACACAACCCTACATGGCCACCCATGCCCACAAAGCTTCCCTCAAATATCCCAAAATTTGAAGGAAAAGCTGGGGAGGATCCTCAAAAACACATCATGTCGTTTCACCTATGGTGTTCCTCTAACTCCATAATAGATGATTCCATTAGACTGAGACTTTTACAAAGAACCTTCACTGGCTCTGCAGCTAAGTGGTACATTGAGTAGCCACATGGGACCCACAACTCATTTACGTCCCTTACCTAAACTTTCCTCTAGTTTTTTCAACTACCTGTACGCTATGATGCAGGAGTAGAAATACTTTTGTCTTGTAGACAGAACACCGCTACACACATCACTGATCATATCCATGAATGGCGTAAGCGTCGTAGCCTCTGCAAGATAAAACTGGATGACCGAATCTTTTTGTATTGGTTTCTCAAATCACTCCTCCCCCTCATAGCCAGAGATGTAGCTTCCGAACGACCCCAGTTAGAAGAAGAAGCTATTTTAAAAGCTTAGCAATTCGACCTCATATATGCCCAGTCTGAATATCTATACACTATTTTACCTGACGCCCTGCGTGGCGATCCATCAAGCCATGACGCGCCGGGGGAATCTCATGCCGCCGACGGTATTATCGGCCAAGTAATGGCGCAAAACAAACCTTTTACTATGACGAGTACAAACAACACCCCAGACCTTTCTAGGGCTTCATCTAATTCTGGAGCTACAACTTTGTATGCTCCAGTAACACACACCCATCACATCCATGGACCTTCGTGTCCACCACAATGTTATGGGAAAGCACCATCAGCTTATGCACCAGCTCCATATTATAACCAACAGGCCCACCAAACTCTGATCTAGACACAAGCCCAAGCGGCTTATTATCCTCAATAGGAAGCACCTCTTGCTCCAACACTTCGAGCAGCTCAAGGTTACCCACAACTGCAGCAAACACCAGGTACACCTCATAACCCACCTGCTTACTACCCACCGCAACCTACTCTAGAGCCTGCACAACCTCAAAACCGACCTACTGCCCAAGGGCATGTGTACGCACAGCAAAACCAACCCTTTTCCATTATGCGCAATAATACCGACCCCGATCTTTCATGGGCCACATCTCACTCCGAAGCTATAGCTTCGTATGCTCCCATGGCCCACCCCCACCACACTCATGGACCCTCATGTCCACCACAGTGTTATGGTCATGCACTTTCAGCATATCCACCTCTGGTTTCACCCCCTATGTATTACCATCAACAGGCCACACATGCTCCTGTTCACTCACAAGCCCCAGCGGCTTATTACCCACCACAGGCAGCACTTGCTACACCACAACCTCCAGTCGCTCAGACTTATCCACCAAACAACAACAATGCTTCCCCAGCCAACCAAAACCCTAATCGACAACTGAAACAGGGTAAGAACCCCAATTTACGAACAAACCACCCATGTTCCATATGTGAGGTATACGGTCATTACACACACACTTGCCCCCATTTGGAGAGAGCGCGCCAACTGTGGACTAATGATGCCCAACACCAAGGGCACACGGCACAACCAGCGCCACCTCCTCAACCACAACCCATGGTGCCACAGAATCCTTTTCCCACACAAGGAGTGGCGAACACTCGTCCGTTGGATCCTCCTAAAGGAACCACAACACCACAACAACAAATCACATACGTTGCACACACAAACCAACCAATGGATTCAGGTATTCATCATATCCTTGTGATGTCATCAACCGACATGAATTTCCAAACGCATCGAAACCAATACACCTCCGTTGCACTTGAAAATGTTCTACCTATGATCAAGCAACCCTTTCAGAGTACACCCACATCGTTCGTCTCCTCAATCGGACCCGGGATATATTCGGATACTCCCATGACCTCCACTTTCCCATCTGTCCCACCCCTACTGCGGATAACTGAAATATCTGATCTGTGCACCCTTTCACACAATACACAGCCACATACTCAACAGCCACCGTTACTTCGACAACCACCCACGGTACCTAGGCACATCAGAGCAACACTGATTCATACTATCCCATTTTTATTTCCCCCTTCAAGCGCCATCAGCACACCAGTCATGGCTACACTTAATCTCCCAGGATTAACATTAGGACTACCTATGTGGTACCTACCTACCCCAACCTCTCCTCCGACATCGAATGTCATTTTACAACAAGTGCAACCTATCAATACCTCCAATCGCCCACCCCCCGGTGTTGCGAACTTCCAAAACCGAGCACCCCCAACTGTGGCCACCACGTCAACATCTAGTTATACTCCTCCACCACTCCGCAACAATGGAGGAAGAGGTCCACAAAACTACAACATTGGACCCATAGCTCGAACCCCCCCAGCGACCCCAAAATTAGCAAAGAATCCCCCAACAACTCGTGTACTCCATAAGTGCTCCTTGTGTTACGATATAGGCCATGCTACCCATCAATGTCCACAATTACCAGCACTTCAAGAACACATGAATATATTGGATGATGACACCAACGTTCCAATTGTCAAATTAGAATTACCACCTCAACCTCATGATAACTCATTGCACACAAACCATCCTTGTGCAATATGTGGAATCTACAGCCATTATTCACATCACTGCCCCGATCTCCCAGATTATAGAGCAGCACTATACGAATTGAATAATGCTGACCTAGAGATATCCCCTCCTCTCATTGAGGAAATTCATCCCCCACCATCTTCCTCCTTGGAAGAAATTAACACCATTTACACAGTTTCCACCGGATACCCCTCTATCTGGTTGGCCCCTTCCATTGATCCCTTTGACACACATGTTCAACCCTTTCAAATTGACGAGGAAACCACATGTCCACAACATGGGGGCAGGCCCAAAACTTGCCTACTCATCATCATCGTGATTCTCGTCGGAGATACTGGGGGCATCCAACCCACAAGGGGAATCCCCCATTATCATATCATCACTTCAATATGCCACCACAACCCACAGACTCATGGTATACCCCCCCCCCTCGCCAGTAGTTGGTCAATGCCCTGTGTTGAGATATTGTAACTTCAAAGAATATTATATTTGTACTTTATTATTCCGGAGATGATTCATTCCTCCGTGAAGATCTTATTGTATATCCGGAGATGTTTATTCCTCCGTCGGAATGTGGTAACTTGGGTTATTAGACTTCCCTAGTGGGGGTCGGCCCTGTATGTGTTATGTGGGTCAAAGGGTTATTAGACCACCCTAGAGGGGTCGGCCCAGTCAGTTATAATGGGGTATTTAACCTAATGGTTAAATACGAGCCTACATGTACTTGTGTAAAATACATATCAGAGTAGTGTATAAATAGAGGAGGTGTGTTCCTCATTATACACATTCACTCACTTGAGGATAACGTACTTGTGGAGGAGAGGTCTGCTATTGTGGAGGAGGAGATCATGTCTCAGGGTTTCATCTTTGTATATTGCTGGTCATCTATATTGAGGAAGCTTTGCTGGGTTTTCTACCCCATGAGGGTTTCCCAGGATAAATCTCTGTCTCTTGTGTTTATGCTGTGCTTGTTGTTTCTTCAGTGATCCTGTATATGATATTATTGTGAAATGGAATGTAATGCTGCTATTTTCTGTCTTAGCATCTTGAATTTTAACATGGTATCAGAGCTAACCTGAAGGAAGACAAGGTATGGCACTAAAGACACTTGCTTTACTTACGACAACTTGAAGGTTAGGGTTTTACATAGCAAAAACCAGTCATCGTAGCACTTTCGCTATAAATCCGTTTGGGAGAAGTTTTCGGATCTGAAATTGTTACAGGACGACGCTAAAATCTCCAGGTACCTTGTGTCCAAAGGACAACCTCTAATTCGTTGTACTTTGTGATTTATGATCTGTACAATATAGGGTTTCTGCCTCTTCCAGATCTGAGTCAAAATCAGGTGACCTTGGGAAAAAGGTCATAACTTGGGCTAGGAAGCTCCAAATGCAATTTCGTGAAAAGTGACAGGTAGTACACAGACTGTACTATCTCAGAAAACTTTTTCAGGGGTCTAAGTTGAATTAGTGACACGTGGCACTCCGTACAAGTTCGCTCTCCTGTATTATTCCATAAACAGGTCATGTTGCGACACTTGGCATAACTCTCTCTCAGAGAATCCAATTGAGGTCAGACCTATCAGGATGGAAAGATAACAGGCCGAGATATCTCAGAAAACTTTTTCAGAGGCCGAAGGTCAAACAGTGACACGTGGCACGCCGTACAAGTTCGCTCTCCTGTATTTTCCCAAAACAGGTCACGTTGCGACATTTGGCATAACTCTCTCTCAGAACATCCAATTGAGGTCAGACCTGTCAGGATGGAAAGCTAACAGGTCAGGCTATCTCAAAAAACTTTTTCAGACCCTGTGGATCAAAAATTTCGGAGTTACACCAGAAACAATCAGGTACATATTTCTGTCAAAATAGAATTATTTTTTGGTACCTTCATTCATGGCTTCCGGAATTTAGGGCTTTGAAGAAAGTTGGAATTTTTGTAATCGGAGACCACGGCTGGATGCTACTCATCAAAATAGAAATTTAGAGACCAATATCAGAATTTTTGGTTGGGAAGAAGGCCGGGCTTGATTAGACCCTAGTTCGGGACTTTGATCAGAAAAGTGGAAAATTAGGGCTTCTGTAAAAATGGGAATTTTTGAAATCTGTGACCACGGCTGGAAGCTCCTCAGAAAAATAGAAGCTTAGAGCTTTGTATCAAACCTTTTGATGGGGCAAAAGAGTGGGCTTCATCAAACCCCAGTTCAGGGTCACGTCCAGTGAATCCGAAAGTTTCAAAGGCAAAATTAAGGAGTAAAACTTTGCAGTTTTCAAATTCTGAATATACCAGTTTGATCAGCTCATCAAGGTCCAGTTCTTGCAAATCAAGTGGATTGGGTTAATCCTAGAAGAAGATGGATTGGTCACCTGCATAAGTGAAGAAGTTCCTGTCTCAGAGGGAGATGAGGATAAGGGCTTACATAAGAAGAATACAAGCGATCTCGACAGGTATGACTCATTGAGGTATGTTTCGATATTTGTCCATGATTAAGTTTATGGTATGTTTGTCTTCAGGTTATTACAGTTAGTACAATTTTGATTTTAGATTTGTCGTATAACCTTAACAAAATTATGAATGCATGATAGAAGATATTCATTGGTTAGGGTGTTGACACTTATGATTGTACTAATGCATTATGATGTTGTGTGAGGTTGATGTTGTCTGCTAACAAGATACAGGTACATCACAAAAGACAAATCAGGTTCCATGACCATGAAAACATGAAGACAAAGACTCATCCATAATCTTTGTTCTACTTACGAGGTATGTATGACTTTGTTATATTATGCTTAACCTATGAGACATGCAGGTTCTAGCTCAGGATCTCTAAATCATTGAAGAGATTGTTTAGGTATGTTGTACATAACCAAGTAGGTATACTAATCCAGGTATGTTTCCCATGAATCTTACCTTGTGTTAGGATCCCTTATATAAGTATACTTGATATGATTGGTTATGCTTATTCATAAAGTTAGTAATCAAGGGTTTATGCATGATTTAATTAACCAGAAGAGTACTATGATCAAACAAGAACATGCATGAGTAAAAGAAGACTTACTTGAAACCCTGAATACTAATGATCATGACTATACATATTCAAGATTATTTAGAATTAGAATGTTTTGAGAATATACTAATGAATGAATGTTTGTGTATGAGATCATGAGGATGACACTAGTGCACACTTGAGCATGCACAGTGGTACAGAATGAATAGAAGTTCAAAGGACATATAGAAGATCAAGCGGGAGGCAACCACACAAACATAAAAGATAAGTATTTGAGTTGTTATTTGAAATAGTAAATGATATTTCTTGTATGCATATTTGTATTCCTAGAACATATCATGCTGAGTGCAAACATTCATAGAGCATTGAACATTATACTACTAATATGCATATGATTGGTAAGTTGGACAAACATTCCATTGTTGCTTGTCTAGAATGAAACCTCTTTGCTGACATGCTAAGAGCTGTGCACACTCTCGATAGTATGTTCTGGTAGAGATGGAAGGCATCTAGATAGCCACTGTATGCATACAGGATATGGGAAAGTGTTGTGCCAAAGTATTGGTCAAGATAGTTGCATAACTATATAAATGATATCTGTATGCATAATAGGTTATCATGATTTCATGATTATGAAGGATTACTAATCATGTACTTAATTTTGTTTTGTAGGAAAGATCATGAAGAATAATGAACACCGAACAAGTGATGGATGTTCAACAAGAAGATTTACAAATCAAACAAAATATAGAAGGCTTGTGGCTAGAAGATTCTCTTAGAAAGAGGAAGAGAATCATGATGAGATGTTTGCTCCAAGTGGCTAGATAAGACCATTCTCTTAATGGTGCAATTAAAGAAGAAGTGTGAATCAGGTTCTGTATGGGTTCCCAGGATCAATAGTATATTGATGAGAATACATGTGGGGATTGTATCATCCTTGAACACCAGTCCTAAAGAGAGCCGTAGACGTAAGGTCTCCGAGAATGAAGTCCTTAGTGGACAGTTAAGGGGATTGGATCATCCCTGGACTTTCAGTCCTAAAGAGAGCCGTAGACGTAAGGTCTCCGAGAATGAAGTCCTTAGTGGACAGTTAAGGGGATTGGATCATCCCTGGACTTTCAGTCCTAAAGAGAGCCGTAGACGTGAGGTCTCCGAGAATGAAGTCCTTAGTGGACAGTTGAGGGGATTGGATCATCCCTGGACTTTCAGTCCTAAAGAGAGCCGTAGACGTAAGGTCTCCGAGAAGTGGGGATTGTATCATCCCCGGACCTTGGTCCCTGAATTGATCCGTAGACGTATGGTCTTCAAGAATAAAGTGATGGGGATTGCATCATCCCGGAACCACTAGTTCAAAATGTACGTGAGGACTGCATCGTCCATGAACTGGGTTCAAAATGTACGTGAGGACTGCATCGTCCATGAACTGGGTTCAAAATGTACGTGAGGACTGCATCGTCCATGAACTGGGTTCAAAATGTACGTGAGGACTGCATCGTCCATGAACTGGGTTCAAAATGTACGTGAGGACTGCATCGTCCATGAACTGGATTCAAAATGTACATGAGGACTGCATCGTCCATGAACTGGGTTCAAAATGTACGTGAGGACTGCATCGTCCATGAACTGGGTTCAAAATGTACGTGAGGACTGCATCGTCCATGAACTGGGTTCAAAATGTACGTGAGGACTGCATCGTCCATGAACTGGGTTCAAAATGTACGTGAGGACTGCATCGTCCATGAACTGGGTTCAAAATGTACGTGAGGACTGCATCGTCCATGAACTGGGTTCAAAATGTACGTGAGGACTGCATCGTCCATGAACTGGGTTCAAAATGTACGTGAGGACTGCATCGTCCATGAACTGGGTTCAAAATGTACGTGATGGGATTGCATCGTCCCTAGACATGAGACTTGTCTTAAAGTGATAAGGACTAATCATCCTGTAAGTAGATTGGGATTGCATCGTCCCTAGACATGGTGAGGTGTCTTAAAGTGATAAGGACTAATCCTCCTGTAAGTAGATTGGGATTGCATCGTCCCTAGACATGGTGAAGTGTCTTAAAGTGATAAGGACTAATCATCCCGTAAGTAGATTGGGATTGCATCGTCCCTAGACATGGTGAGGTGTCTTAAAGTGATAAGGACTAATCATCCTGTAAGTAGATTGGGATTGCATCATCCCTAGACATGGTGAGGTGTCTTAAAGTGATAAGGACTAATCATCCTGTAAGTAGATTAGGATTGCATCATCCCTAGACATGGTGAGGTGTCTTAAAGTGATAAGGACTAATCATCCTGTAAGTAGATTGGGATTGCATCGTCCCTAGACATGGTGAGGTGTCTTAAACTGATAAGGACTAATCATCCTGTAAGTAGATTGGGATTGCATCATCCCTAGACATGGTGAGGTGTCTTAAAGTGATAAGGACTAATCATCTTGTAAGTAGATTGGGATTGCATCGTCCCTAGACATGGTGAGGTGTCTTAAACTGATAAGGACTAATCATCCTGTAAGTAGATTGGGATTGCATCGTCCCTAGACATGGTGAGGTGTCTTAAAGTGATAAGGACTAATCCTCCTGTAAGTAGATTGGGATTGCATCGTCCCTAGACATGGTGAAGTGTCTTAAAGTGATAAGGACTAATCATACTGTAAGTAGATTGGGATTGCATCATCCCTAGACATGGTGAGGTGTCTTAAAGTGATAAGGACTAATCATCCTGTAAGTAGATTAGGATTGCATCATCCCTAGACATGGTGAGGTGTCTTAAAGTGATAAGGACTAATCATCCTGTAAGTAGATTGGGATTGCATCGTCCCTAGACATGGTGAGGTGTCTTAAACTGATAAGGACTAATCATCCTGTAAGTAGATTGGGATTGCATCATCCCTAGACATGGTGAGGTGTCTTAAAGTGATAAGGACTAATCATCTTGTAAGTAGATTGGGATTGCATCGTCCCTAGACATGGTAAGGTGTCTTAAAGTGATAAGGACTAATCATCCTATAAGTTGATTCAGGATTGCATCATCCCTAGACATGGTGAGGTGTCTTAAAGTGATAAGGACTAATCATCCTGTAAGTAGATTGGGATTGCATCATCCCTAGACATGGTGAGGTGTCTTAAACTGATAAGGACTAATCATCCTGTAAGTAGATTGGGATTGCATCATCCCTAGACATGGTGAGGTGTCTTAAAGTGATAAGGACTAATCATCTTGTAAGTAGATTGGGATTGCATCGTCCCTAGACATGGTAAGGTGTCTTAAAGTGATAAGGACTAATCATCCTGTAAGTTGATTCGGGATTGCATCATCCTTAGACATGGTGAGGTGTCTTAAAAGGATAAGGATTGATCATCCTGTAAGTTGATCTGGATTGCATCATCCATAGACATGAGAGATGTCTTAAATTGAGAGGGATTGATCATCCCATAAGTGGATCAGGATTGTATCATCCTTGGACCTATGTCCTAAAGTGAGAGGGATTGACCATCCCGTAATTGGATCATGTGTGTTGCAGGGTATGATGTTGTTGTGTATACTTGTATCAGTGTGGATACTTGTATTGATAGATGTATTAGTGAGAATACATGCTTTTGATGATAGATGTATTAGTGAGAATACATGCTTTTGATGATAGATGTATTAGTGAGAATACATGCTTTTGATGATAGATGTATTAGTGAGAATACATGCTTTTGATGATATATGTATTAGTAAGAATACATGTTTTGATGATAGATGTATTGGTGAGAATACATACTTTTGATGATACATGTATTGATTAATGTACTTGTATGGTTGAGGATACTTATGTTGTAGATCGAGATGATCCAGATGCTGTAGATCGAGATGATCCAGATGCTGTAGATCGAGATGATCCAGATGTTGTAGATCGAGATGATCCAGATGCTGTAGATCGTGATGATCCAGATGCTATAGATCGAGATGATCCAGATGGTGTAGATCGAGATCATCCAGATGCTGTAGATCGAGATGATCCAGATTCTGTAGATCGAGATGATCCAGATGCTGTAGATCGAGATGATCCAGATGTTATAGATCGAGATGATCCAGATGCTGTAGATCGAGATGATCCAGATGTTGTAGATCGTGATGATCCAGATGCTGTAGATCGAGATGATCCAGATGCTGTAGATCGAGATGATATGACGATGCTGATGATCGTGAGATGACGATGCTGATGATCATGAGATGACGATGCTGATGATCGTGAGATGACAATGCTGCTGATCATGTGATGACGATGCTGATGATCGTGTGATGGCAATGCTGACAATCGTGAGGATTCAGATATTGATGTTGCTGTAGCTGTTTGAGTGCTGCAGAAGATAAAGACTCAGTACTGAAGATGTTGATGTTCCAGTATTGAAGATATTCCAGTAACTGGTTGAGTTACTGATGATGTTGAGAAAGCTTCCAATGATTTATAGATGTATCATGTATGATGTTGATGACTCCTTGCTCGTGCAGATGCTGTTATAATATCCTTCTCGTTAAGGGGGAGTGTTGAGATATTGTAACTTCAAAGAATATTATATTTGTACTTTATTATTCCGGAGATGATTCATTCCTCCGTGAAGATCTTATTGTATATCCGGAGATGTTTATTCCTCCGTCGGAATGTGGTAACTTGGGTTATTAGACTTCCCTAGTGGGGGTCGGCCCTGTATGTGTTATGTGGGTCAAAGGGTTATTAGACCACCCTAGAGGGGTCGGCCCAGTCAGTTATAATGGGGTATTTAACCTAATGGTTAAATACGAGCCTACATGTACTTGTGTAAAATACATATCAGAGTAGTGTATAAATAGAGGAGGTGTGTTCCTCATTATACACATTCACTCACTTGAGGATAACGTACTTGTGGAGGAGAGGTCTGCTATTGTGGAGGAGGAGATCATGTCTCAGGGTTTCATCTTTGTATATTGCTGGTCATCTATATTGAGGAAGCTTTGCTGGGTTTTCTACCCCATGAGGGTTTCCCAGGATAAATCTCTGTCTCTTGTGTTTATGCTGTGCTTGTTGTTTCTTCAGTGATCCTGTATATGCTATTATTGTGAAATGGAATGTAATGTTGCTATTTTCTGTCTTAGCATCTTGAATTTTAACACCCTGTTGACCCCTCTCTAAGACAGCATCTGCACCACATTGACACCTCTGATTTAGGGGGCATAATATATTACCTCGACCCTGGGATAAGGGGCATGATCAATCATTTTGAACCTTCCCCATCACACCTATCTCAGTATTTCAATGATCCCATTGTTCAAACTAACACATATGTGATCCACAATCATAAACCCCATGCACATAGCATGGGGGCAGGTCATTAACCCTGCTCACTTTTTCACATGCGTGATCTCAACCATTTTTTAGGTCACATATCACTAGTATATTTGATTTGATTTGATACACCTAGTATTCTTCCCCCGTGGGTCATCATTTCTCCCCACCACTACATCCTTGGCTTGGTGGGGTCACCTTTATTTGTAGCCATTTTTTAACCTAGTTATTTCCTTTGACCATTCCGGAGTCCTTATGACCTCCGTTTTTCACACCATTTGCACCGTAGGATTCATATTTCCGTGCTCGTGATGATGCTTGAGATCATTTCTCGCTCTCACTAAACACTTTCGGGCATTTTTTCCATGCCCCACGGCACCTCAATTTGCATGCCACATCGGCTGTTGTCGGTTTATTGGCGATTTTTATACCATCGGATTCAGTTTTTCGAACTTGTGATGATGCTTGAGATCATTTCTCGCTCTGACCACCATATTTTTAAGACATTTTTTCCATGCCTCTCATTGCCTCTATTTGCGTGCCACATTGGTCGTGGTCCATTTTTTACGAGTCCTATATCACCGGATTCAGTTTTCCGCGCTCGTGACGATGCTTGAGACCATTTCTTGCTCTCACCACCAGATTTTTCGGGCACTTTTTACATGCCCCTCGTCGCCTCGATTTGCATGCCACATTAGCCGTGGTCCATTTTTTATGAGTCTTATGTCGCCGATTTCAGTTTCCCGTGCTCATGATGATGCTTGAGATCATTTCTCGCTCTCACCCCCAATATTTTTTGGGCACTTTTTACATGCCCCTCGTCACCTTGATTTGCGTGCCACATCGATCGTGGTCTATTTTTGACGAGTTTTATATCACTGGATTCAATTTTCCACACTCATGATGATGCTTGAGACCATTTCTCGCTCTCATCCCCATAATTTTTGGGCATTTTTTCAAAATGCCACTCATCACCTCGGTTTGCGTGCCACATCGGTTATTGCCCATTTTTCACGATATTTTTGTTGTTGGATTCAACTTTCCGTGCACGTGACAATGCTCGAGATCATTCCTCGCTCTCACCAATAACCTTTTTGTTCGGTATAATTTTATCCATTTTTCGGGCCGAGCAATTCTTTTATGAAAAAGGAACTTAGGGAGTTTCTGTGAAGCTCTTTTCTGACTCCTAAAACAATGAAAAGATCGCCGAGCAACCTTACTTCCTTTCATGCTCGCTAAAAGTATTTGAAAGGGCATCTACTTGGCATAAGTTTACCCCTTTTCCAGACCTTGTAGACTAATTATGAAAAATGAATACTCTAGTCACATCGGCTAGAAGACTTCTCCATTTGCATCATTTTATGCTTTTTCGGGCCTTGGAGACTAACTTACGAAAAAGAACACCAATGGAGTCTTCTTACCACTTTCAGACTCTCAAAAAATGAAAGCAACCACGAGCAGTCACCGTCTTGGGCTCGCATAAATCCACAGGACGGTACTCCTCCACCAATTCAGAGTCTTCTTATCGTTTTTAGACTCCTTAAAAATGAAAGCACTAATGAGCACGAACAGTCCTGGGCTCACAAAATCCACAGGATAGTACCATTTTAGATCACACTTTCATCCCTTCTTGGAGATCATTAAAACTACGAATAAGGACCCAATGGTGCTTCTCGGCACCACAACAGATCACGTCTACTCATATGGCAGTTTCCCCATTTTTGTCGCCTTTGTTCAGAGCATTCTGGAGTATGTCACCCTAAGAGTCCCTCTATAGCATCCATCAGCTTGTCCCCCCCAGAGTCACTCCAATATACAATACATACCCTTCAGTCCTTAAAGCTATGATCCTCACACCTACAAGTCAGTTTCCTACGCTGCCAGGTCAACTATGTCATCATGCTCTGAACAAAAGAAGTTTGATCCACCCACTCTATGACACAAGCTATTTCCCATCCCCACAGTATGTCATTCCTACCATCAATACTATCACACTTCATTTCTACACCTCGCACTCCTATCAAGGAAACATCATTGCCTTGATAGTTGCTGGTCTCCCTCTGTCGACGCCAACTAAATTTATTCCAGAGGATAGACCTAGAGGTCCCTGTGCCTTGGACTCAGTCCCATTTATGATGAGTGCCTACGAATCATTTCAAGAAGAGTCCTTAGTGCCTCTCCAAATGGTTGTTTCTCACATGCTCGACTTCAACACCTTGATCGCATCGTTGAGACTCGCACGGGGTATTGGTCCTTTTAGTTATTTGTTGAAGACCCGGGATACCACCTGACTCTTCCACATTTGAGAGTCTACTTATGGAAACAACCAGTTACATTTTCCTATAGATATTCGGGTTGCGCATGCCAACAGTATTCAGATGTACCCCAGTTTTATACTCCCTTGAGTATACAGTTACATATACTCCTCAGAGTTGACTCACAGTTGTTGAGTCCCTACAGATGTTGGACACCTTCAGTTTCAGCAGTTCATCAACCCTTCTGAAACCTTATTTGGAATGGTTGTTCATTTCTAGTGTATCAATTATTGAGATCAGTCATGTTATGATCATGAGTACATTTCAGAATAGTGTCCCCTTTCGACCATTATGATGTACCAGCAGATTTTTTATGTATTATTTAGGTCCCCCTTCTTGGGACTAATTGTTATGTATATGTCTTGATACGAGCATGGGTATGCCCTCCTCGTCCATAGTCAGATATTATTCCTCATTCATTTTGAGGCAATGTAATATTTTTTGCTTTTTGTAGCTTTCAAGGGGCCATTGCTCCAGTATCCAACCGGTCTCTTCTCTTCTCCAAACCCTAAGAAAAAATACAAAAAAAAAACTATGATGTCTATTGGCCATACGATGAGCTCCTGCCCTCACACATCAGGGGGCAATCTATTAACACCCAAAAAGTGCTCACTAGCTCATTCCCTTATTCACATGACCCATTTGTCCACTTTTCCACTATTTGAGCCTCTAAAGCCATCAAACGGTCACCCAAAAGACCATAATACACCTTTTTCCCCTCAAAATATATATATATTCCCCAAAAAACACAAAAAACCCTCAAAAAGGGTCCAAAATTCCCAAAAATATTAAAACGGAATAAAAATATTCAAAAAAAAGAAAAAAGAGGGAAAAATGTACCTAAACCATGTTGGTCAATACCATTGGTTTCCTTAAAACCATAATGGTATTCCCCATCACCAAAAACTATAAAAAGGTGATAGGGGCTCCTCACTTTCCATCCATCCATCATCCTATCCTCATGTTGTCAAAATCTCTCTTGAGTTCTTTGACCATTGTAGCAATCTTGGAGAAGAGACCATTGGAGCCTGGAGCATCTCAACCTTGGAGCTGCTCAACACCAAACATCCTCACCATTTGAGGTATTATAATACAAAAGTCATTTTTTATTTCGTTTCTTGTTCTTGTTCTTAAATCTTTTCAAGTTTATTGTTATATGCACATGTTAGATTCAGATTAATTTATAGTTGTATTTGATTTCAATTTGAAGACTGCTACTACAAGTTAGTAGGTGCATCCTTGCACATGCTTGGTTGAAAAACCAAGCAACATCTATATGGAATAATATGCTTCCTTTCGATGAAGTTTTTCTAGAGTTTATAGTACAGTCTGTCATTCATTTGGATGTTGATCCAGTTGTAGTTATGTCTAGCCCTGGTTTGACCTCAAAGTCTGATCTTTCTACTGTTGAGTCTTTGGACTCTCCTATAGATCCGCAAATCGGTGTTCCTGCTGAGTTTGATTCTGCTTCTAGAATTTTCAACTCCCATGAAGATGAATTTGTTTCTGCAGATTCCATCATGTCCTTCAGCTTTGATCTTCATCCTGAAGTCGATCTTGTTGATTGTAAGTCCTCGGGCCTGGGTACCATAGAGTCTTCATTTGAAAAATTTGCCTTGTTTATGCCTGTTGTTGATGATAGTGAAGTTGAAAGTATTTCTACCACAGTGACTTGTATCGAGTCTTTCTTTACATATGTTTTAGATATGATCCTAGTACTAATGTTTCTTGGAGACAGGATTCTTAGCTAGATTTATACTTGCTTACTGGTCCTTTTCGACACCTTGTGCAACCATGTCAGGTATATTCGGAACCTTGCATATAGGTTTAGGTTTCCCTGTTGTTATGTTGCATTTGAACCTTTTGCCATCTGAATTCTCTATAGGGTCGAACTTCTTGGATACTGGTGTGTTAGCCATCTCTTTATGCATTGTGCACTAGTCCGACAACAAAGCCTACCTAACATGGGTCACCCTAGTCAACACCCTTATGCCATTCTGGTGCCCATGCTGAGTTTTTCTCATAGGCTTGGGAGCCTTTTTAGATTTACCATGACTTTGAGAAGAAGCCCCATATCTTTCTTCCTCATATATTTTTGGCCATCACTTATAAGGCTCCCATCTTTGTGTTCAAGTTGCATATGCATCTGTTATGATCCCGCTTGTGCTAATGAGCTTGATGCTAGCTTCCACGCTTTTAACTTGTTGTATAAGCCTCCATCTCTGATCTCATTTCGGCTAAGCCCTATATCATTTTTCCTTCACAATTTGACACCTTTTACCTGGAAGAGACACACCCTAAGTGTCCTTATCTTGCTCATGTTCCTTGCATTAGGCATAGCTTTGTTCCATGCACTTGGAGATATTTTTGCATGTCCCTGACACTCATCTCCTCCCATTTCGAGCATTCTTCTACCTTTACTTCGAGCTCGTTAAAAACAGTAAGTAGGTTACGAGCATTATTTCACCTTTCCTTCGAGCTTGTTAAAAACAGTAAGGAGGCTACAAGCATTTCTTTCATATTCACTTCAAGCTCGTTAAAAATAGTAAGGAAGTTATGAGCATTTTCCTATCTCCTTTGAGCTCATTAAAAATAGTAAGGAGGTCACGAGTTTACTTTTTCGGGCTCGTTAAACCTTTACGGAAGAGATCCCTATGGAGTTCTTTTAAGCCCTTTTCAGACCCCTTAAATAGGAAAATTTTGCCGAGCATAGTTGTCTTTTTGGGCTCGTTAAAATAACTGAACTGACATCCACTTAGGTATAGAATTATCCCTTTTCCGGGCCTTGGTGGATAATTTACGGTAAAGGTATACTCTAGGTATACTCTGGTATGCACTAAAAGAGTTCTTCTTCCATTATTTTACACTTTTTCGGGGAAGGAGACTAACTTTACGAAAAAGGACCTTTGGAGTCATCTTTAGGGTTTTCAGACTCTCGAAATGTGAAAATACCAAGTGAGCATTCACCTACTCGGGCTCGATGTGAAATCCATGAGATGGTTGATAGATGACTATTTAAGTTTTTCAACTCTATAAGCAAGAAAACACCGCCGAGCACAAACCAATCTGGGCTCGATATAAAATCCACGGATAGGTGTATGGAGTTTTCTTCTATGTTTTTAAGACTCCTTAAATATGAAAATTCCGTCGAGCATGCTTTAGTTCTTTGTCAAGCTCGTTAAAAAATGAAAAAGGAAAGGGAAGGGAAGAATGTTAAAATATCTTTCAGTATGATGGCAGCAAGTCTACTATCTCCATGAACAAAGCACCTTATTTGAGTCTATCAAACAAGTTGGGTTCTAGTGTTGGCCTTCGGGTAAACCTGATCTCAGAGTTCTTACTCCTCCATTTGGTTAGTTTTCCAATCATTTGGAGAATCTGTTAATGTCTCCTACATTGCAAATTTGTATTGTGGTCTCTTTGTGTTAAAAGATGCCTAATTCACTCTTCTATCGTGCTCACTATTCAAGGATATAACCTATGTCTGCCATTCTATAGTTGCCTTGACCTCATGCGTCGGCCATTCCTTGGTGTCAGTATGTTTCATCATGTGTTCAGTCCTACTCCAAATCTGCTCATACCTGTTGAGTGTCCCTCGTGTTGGATGATGGAGGATTCCTTAAGGCCTCCCTTCCAACGGACTTCTTTCCATCGAATTCAACTCATTGTGCTCTGGGAATGAAGTTTAGAGTTTTAGTTAGTACCTTGGGGATTGCATTCATTAGTGGCAGTTTCCCTCCCTGTTGGATAGATGGGAATACATCAATGTCTTCTTTCCGATGGATTCTTCAAGTGTTCGATGGCAAGACCATTTATTCGCACTTTCTTGAATGTACTAGGTACCTTGGGTTCCATTTTCATTATTGGTGGCCACCCTTGCGTTTGTTAATGGTATACATCAATGAATGGTAATCAAACGATACCTCCCATGTTCAACATCAACTCATTTATTCGCATGGATAGGTTTGTACCTTGGGTTGTTATTTGGATGAAGACCTTGGGATCCTCGATTGTATCACCTTATTTATGTTATTGCCCAAGTTGCGCAAGACTGAGCCACACTCTTTTTGGCTCTTGATGAGACATAGATCCAGCTTGTTCTCTATGGCTATGTTCTCCAGTTTTGACATAGATCCACCTTGTATTTATGTGGCTATGTTTACACTTATGTTCCTCATGGATCCACGCTTGTATTCTAGTGGCCATGATATATGCATCTGTATTTTGATCACTAGTGTATCTGCTTGGAGGTCATGTTCCACTATTTGAACATGGACAGTTACCCCAAGGGTGAGTTTGTCTGACATTGCCTTTGCTTTCAGGTACTTCATCTGAGCCTATGATTCTTGGTTTCTCCATTACCCATGATTCAACTCTTTGTTATTTATAATGTATTTTGGCCGTCATTTCCCTCACTCCCTCTGACCTCATACATTGGGGGGCATCTGTTATAGCTTAAAATGACACTTCTCCATCCGTGACGACACTTGTATCGCTTGGTCGCATGACGACACTTCTTGAGATCAAGTTTAGTCACACAACAGGACATTTGTGGATTGAAGGGTCATTTGGGGACACTAAAAATGGTTGAAATTACCTCACTCTTGGCCAATTTGATGGTTATAACCCTTCATTTTTCCAGACCAAACCATCTCCTGAAAATCATCAGAAAACCTTGTTTTTGGCAATTTTTCTGCAAAAACGTTGGTTTCCTATGCATAGAGTAGGGCATACTAGGATGTGTGCGCAACTATTATGCCTATAGAGTAGTGCATGTGCACGACTCCACTTCAATAAAGTAGTGCACACCTCAGAAATGTGCTAGTTTTCTTTAATAAAGTAGCACACACCTTGAAAAATGCGTTGGTTTGTAGTAGGAAGAGTAGGGCATTTTCCTGTACTAGTCAAAATCTCGAATTTTGGTTAGTTTGAGTTAGTTGGGAAACCTCCTGATCAGTTATAACTTCTTTTCCTCTCCTTCATTGACTATATAAGGAGGGTAGAAGGGCCATGTGAGGGGACCAAGCCTATAAGAATGTTATGCTGGAGGAATGGAGACCCTCATCCCCCTCTCTCGTGCCTCAGTTTCTGATAAACCCTAGCACAACTGATTAGAGGCTGGGATCCTTGGAGAACAGAAGCAGGAGACCTTGAATCTAGGTTTCGTGAAGTTCCAAGCTTGAAGGAAGGTATAAATTTATGTACTTGCTTCATTCATTAATAAAGATCAAACGTTCTTCCCTTTCCAAATATGACCTATTCATGTGTGTCTCAGATTTGATTACAGTTTTCGTAGAGTCTGATGTCTTCTTCTGTTATGAATACCAGTCTTATATATGTAGTCAAATGTATTTGAGAAAGGTATCGAGTTGTTTTGTAGGTGTGGTCATTATGATACTGGATAGCATTGAAGAGCAAGGAAGGGAAAGCTTGGATCAACCTTCTTAATAAGGTACTCACCTTTTTAACCTTAAATATATTTGCTTACTAGTTGCACTTGCATAACATTTGTAGGTCTATCTTTCATACCTGTAAGTTGGTAGTTTCTCCCTTGAACTATAGGTGTATTTTCCTCACAACACCCACTGATTCCTCCTTCCCTATCACACACACACACACACACACAACCTCTCTCTTTCTTTATCGCTCACACCTCCCTCTAGTCTCTCTCTCCCCAACCATCAATCTCTCTCTCTCTCTCTCTCAAACACACACACACATTATGTCGCTTTCCATTCTCAAGCCCATTCCCCCTCCATCCATATCTATCTCCACCTTTCTCCCTCCATCCCTCACCCTACCTTCTCTCCCTCCCTCTCTCATCGCCTCTCTCTCTCTCACCTTCTATCCCTCCCTCATGTTATCTTTCCCTCAACCTATCCCAATATCTCCATCACTCCCTCTCTCTCACACACTTTATGTCCCTTCCCCCTCCTCTCATATTATCTCTCTCTCTCTCTCTCTCTCTCTCTCTCTCTCTCTCTCTCACCACCACTCCCTGCATGTCTCCCACCAACACTTTCTGTCTCTCCCTTCCTATCTCTTTATTTTGTTCTATCCCCATCTATCTCTCACTCCCTCTACATCCATTCCTCCCCATTGTACCTCTCCCTCCCTCGCTCTATGTCTCTCCCCCCCTTGTATTCTTTATTTATCTCTCACATCCCCCTTTCCTCCATCCATTCCCCCTTGTCACTCAAGTCTCACTTTCAAATTCTAACCCTATACCTCTTCAGAACCTATTCTACTCCTAATAATGCTCTCATGCTCCACTTCCCTTCACTCCCTGTTGCCCATCATGTTCTCATTCCCTTCATCTCTCCCCACTCAAGCTTCCAACATCCTTCTAAGCCCTTGACCCTTTTCCACCCCTATTAAATATTAACCATAGATTCCCTTGACCCTTCCCCACCCCTTCTCAAATATTAACCAAAAATTCCCTTGATTCTTCCCCACCCCCTCTCTCTCAAGTATTAAACATATATTTTATGATTTACATAACGCAAGCGCATTTTGGCACTACATAACGCGTACGTGTTATGTAGTTATATAACGCGTGCGGTTATGAAACTCTAAAAGCGCCGCAATATTTTTTGAATTCAAACAGAACACGCTCGTGTTTTTTAGAGCCTAAACCAAGACGACTCACTTGCTCGCATGTCAACCATAAGCCTATGTGTATGCTTTGAAGTTTGCTTCGGTAATTCCAAACCTGTGCTATGGTAATGATAAACCAAAGCTAATTGGGTATTTCTTCCAGTTTCTGGAGAAGCTTGTGCTTAATCACTCATTATAGTATGCTACACACAGTGATTTTTGACGAAATCTTAAACACAAATAACATTTTTTTCTGTAGATTCCAAATATGTAACTTTTATTTAAAAATATTAATTTTTCGTATTTTCTTTCAATTTCTTTTGTGTCCTACCTCCTTAACTCGTGAAACACACTGTTACTGTTTCTTCCATAACTTTTTCAATTCTTGATCATTTAAAAAACAAATTGTATGGTGCACAAGTAGACACTAACCTCCAAGTTCTATCAAAAACCCATTTCAAGATTTTTGCATTAAGACCTTCAAAGGTTACACCCACAAAAGAGGTACTATTTTCGAGGTTTGAACACTTAGACAATTATAAAAAAATTATAAATTACTAATTTAATTTTTGAAAAATAATGGCACAATAGTACTATATGTTCTCTACATGCATGCCCATTTTCGTAGCTTGATTCCATCATTTAGGCCCTCAAAGGCTGCACCCACAAAAACATATACCTTATCATTTGCTCGAAAAATAAAAAGTGTCTGTTAGGAAAAATGAAACTTGACATAGCTATGCAAATTTTCAATACATAAAAGTTATATATTCGGAAACGTGATTCAATTTCCTACATTTCATATTTTTTACTCAATGCAAGATAGTTTGCATAAGTATCTGAAAAAATCCAAGTAAGTTGAGGGATGCCTGATTTTTTAGTTTTCTATTGCATCTAACACGCCAAAAGTGACCCTCATTAGCTTGCAATGACCCATTTGTTTGGGATTAGTTTGCTCAATGATTGTTTGGCACGTTAAAAGTGGATTTAATGTCTTCCCCATTACTAAGTCATCTGGGCTACAATAGATATTTTATGTTATACTTAGCAAATTGATTGAATGAACTATTGGTATGGTGTTGGTTCAAGAAGAAGAACTACATTAGGATCATGAACATGTGTAATGGTGTTGGAGTAGGAATATGATTATGGGAATATCTTATCTTGGCATATTTGAAGAAGGATCTCCTATTATTTAAAGAGTTATTGTGTAACTCATCTTTTTTTTAATCTATATTGGAGCTATGCTCCACGTTTAAATTTCTATACATGGCGTGTGCTTTTGTCTCTTATGATAATTTTAAGGAATTGGTGCATAACATTACCCATAGGAAGCATCTATTCAATTTTTTCAATATAAAGTCCCACTATATTTTACATGAATAACATTCTTAAAATTGTCTTCGACTATTGACATCTCCAAAATGTTTCTACTAGACTGTAAAATCCAAGTGATTCCCTATTCACATAAGAGGTAATTATTACCCATAGGAATGACATCCTAAAAATGGTCTTCCATGGATGACATATTTTTTTGTTTATATGGCTATAATATCCCCTACCTTAAGATCATCTGCCTCACATAGGATGTAAACCCTACCAATAAGAAACAAGCCAGTCATTTTGATAAATATGGAACTAAGTTGCTAAATAAATTGAATGGGTTAATAAGTGGACAAACTCAACATTTTTGGTGGGTTTATTTTTTTCAAGTAGGAAATATTTTCCCTTGATGTACACATTCTTTTGAAATTCCATCCAACTATCTTGATCTTATTATAATTGAGCCACAACCATAAAGGAAAAGTTCCATGTTCAAAGTTCCCACTAATTAGTGAAATTATAACTTTGGACAAAATTCCCACCTAAGGAAGAATTACACCATGAATTTGTCTACTATTTAATTTACTCTATCAATTAATAGTCCCCGTGATAATTTTTTGTCCACTATAAAAAATAAAAATGTTTTGAACATTTTATTTGAAAAATGAGTCAAAATGTGAACATGATGTCCAATGAAACAAAGATTTAATTTTCAAAAATTCAAATCATATTGCTCTTCTTAAAATATGTTTATATCTCGAAAGAAAAAAGTCTATGGCTAAAGTTCCCATCCATAAGATCGAAATATAACTTTTAGGAAAATTACTAAAGTTTGTCCACTTTTTAACTTATTTTCTTGTAAATAATATAGATGTATTAACAATATTAAATTAATGAGAATTAAAATTACTTAAAACCATATTGGTAATGGAGCATTTAGTATTTATTAAATTAATGATTTTTAAAATTTTAATTTTTTTATTAAAATAATTACATGATATGTATTCTTCCTAGATTGCACGAAGATGGGACAAGTGTATTGTGGAACCCACCATAAGTTACTTGGTTAACCAACTTTGGATAAAACATAAAAGAAGTTGAATTTGTCCACTATTTAAGTTACTCTATAAAGTAATAGTCCCCACGATAATATATATTGTCCACAATAAGAAAATAAAAAGGATTTGAACATTTGATTTGAAAAATTGAATTAAAATGTGTACAATACGAACCCGTTTTAATGAAACAAACTTTTAATATGACCTCTATTCATTTTTGTAAAATTCAAACCATCTTGCTCTTCTTAAAATAAGCCAATATCCCTAGAGGAAAACCTTATGGCTAAAGTTCTCATTAGTAAAGTTTGTCCACTTTTCAACTTATTTTCTTTAAAATAATATATATGTATTAAAACAATTAAAACAATTAAAACAATATATTATAATATTGTTAAAAAAACCACATTGGTAATGGAGCATTTATTATTTTATAAACTAGCACAACTACTTAACTTGTGGGAGGTGAACACTAATAAGTTACAAGTTAAGTGTCATTAACAAGTTATATATTACTTGTTATCCATGCTTAGTTGTAATTACATGTTCTCTATGCCTCACATGCCTTGGTTACTTGTTATCTTCTTTTTTTTCAGTGGAAAAAGGTCTTACCATTCTATTCATATTTGTGAATCAAAATAGTACAAAAAGTCACAAAGACTGCTAACAGCCTCAAAACATGACAGTTCCCACATACATTCATAATGTGGATCTTTAATAGAAAAAAAAAACAAACAAAAAGAACAACTAATAGCCCAATACCCTGTATCCATAATGGATCAGTCCTACTAATAGGATTCATATAGGTTGAATCTTCCTTGTTCAATACAAGTATTTTCTAAGAATTCTTCCCATATGACAACACCTTCAGTCTCCCCATGTGCCTCCTTGGATAGTGCATCAGCAATTAAGTTGTGTTGATGATAAATATGCACAAAAGTGATGTCATGAAAACCTTTGATCTTTTCCCTTATTCTGCTGCACCAGTGTTGTAAAGAAATGACCTTAAGTTAATATTCCTGAAGTGCCCATTTGATGGTCACTCGAGAATCCCCATAGATAACTAGATCCCGCAGTTCCATGACCAATGCCACCATGATAACACACCAGAGACCAAGAAGTTCTGCTTTTGTATTGGTGCCACTACCCACATCCATCTTGAGGGTAATATAATGTTCTTTGTTTATATAAATCACCCCCCAACACCACCATAGCCATTAATAGATGATCCATCAAAGAACCCAACCGGTTTCTGACATTCAAAGGAGAAGGTGCCAATATCTCTGCCATTTCTCCCCGCTGGCTCATAAATGTAATCTTTAATTAATGCCACATCCTTGAGAATAGTTTCCTGTAGATTGGGTTGCTCATCCTCAAATATAGCCCTGTTCCGAACCCACCATACCATCCAAGAAATAAGAGCAAGAAGGTAAGGAAAGCTACAGCAATGCTTGTGCCAATAGTATACATTTTCTACAAATATGCCATGATCCCAACTCATATCCGACTGTAGATAAGAAATAATCCTCTGCCATAGTGATCTGGTAAATTCACATTCCACTAAAATATGTTGTGTAGTTCAGCATTATTCTGGCAAAGATAACAAAACCCAGGACCCATCCATCCCTTCACCAACAGGTTTTCCCACTATAGCCTTCCCAACATGGCATGCCACATGAAGCACTGCACCTTCACCGCTATCTTCCAATCCCAAATAGTCGTGTACCACCAATGAGCTGGAAACATTCCACTGTGTGTGACTAAAGCCTAATAAGCCACCTTTGCAGCGACCATACCGATCGTACTATTTTTAGTCCATATAATACTATCCTTCTCAGAATTTAATCTGTAGCCAATAAAATTGAGCTTCTCGATATAATGAGTCCATTTTGTCACCATATATCTGTCCAAACCTAGTTCCACAGTAGTTAACCAATAAGTATACTGAGTATTGTAATCAATCCTTCTAATCTTACTGAGTGTAGCATGATCAGACCTGTGCAAAGCCACAATAATATCATCAAAAAGATGATAATCCTCCTCCAAACCCAAAATTGGGTCTATTCCCACATATATATTGGTGCCTTTCCCCACCCTCCAT